>CM035415.1:48204962-48892462 GCA_020310875.1 Ceratopteris richardii | reverse complement strand
CCATCAGAGCATGCATCTACATCTGCCATGTTCCCACAGCGACCATATGCGTCCATATGAGCAGTGACACCTAAAGGGATCTCATCACATCCATCACAGACTACTGCTAAATGAAGCCAATCAGTTGCTTCCAAGCTTCCAATCCTACCATTGGAATTCAGAAGGCAAATAATAGTACTGTAACAACCCGTGGGCAAGAGCCCCCCCTTGTATTTCTATCCAGGATAAGCTGGTGCTTGGGGAGTTTGCAGTGAGGCGCCAAATTATCGCTACTTATAGAGGCACATAGTGAGCCTCCGAGACCAAGAATCCAAGCGACCCTGCGTACGACGTGCTGTAGCCCCTTGAGCTAGTCGCCCTTTAAGTAGCGATAATTTAGCGCCTCACCGCAAACTCCCCAAGCACCAGCTTGTCCTGGATAGAAATACAAGGGAGGGGGCGCTCTTGCCCTCGGGTTGTTACAAGTACCATAATCCAAGGTCACGTCCTCTTGTTTCATTTCTCGAAATAAGAAAAAAGCATCTTCTTTTTGTGCATTAAGCATCACATTCCAAGCTACAGTGTGACGTTGTAACATGCTGTTAAACACATTGTCTGCTTCAAGTTGAAAGCCAGAAGTGCCATACATGGTTAGAAGTGTTGTACTAACAAGCTTATGATGGTAAAACCCCTAATCGTAGTGTCATTGTGCAAAATGTATCCTAAATTTACAAAAGTTGCTGCATATCCTCTATCATTTTCTATCTCTGCTCCTATGCGTGCAGTACATGCCTGAAGGGCCAATTCACATGTTAGCTCATCGGGGCTAACTTCATATAATTTCATCTGCTCATACATCTGTAAGGCTTTGCTTGAGAACTTTTGTTCAATGTATGCAGAGAGCATTGTTGTCCATGTCACAACATCTCAATGGGGTTATGTCTCAAATACTTCCTCAGCCTCCAACATCCTTCCACACCTTGCATACAGCTTTAAAAGGGAGGTGCCTACAAGGACATCTGATCCAAGATCTGTACAACAAAGATCTGTGTGCAATGATCGTATCAATTGTAGACATCCTTCAGCACTCAGGCTGGCTTCCTCTATAAGAATATCACATGCTTGAAGGGCCAATAAAAAGCTGAGATAATCTGGATTCACACCTTCCTCATGCATCTTTTTGTCAATTTGCAAAGTAATGCAAGGAAGACATTGTCTAACATGAGCACTGAACACAGCATTCCATGAAACAACTGCATGTGTGGGACAAGACAAAAAAGCTACAAAAGCATTAGCAATTGCTCCATACTTTCCATAGACAGTTACAAGTATATTTCTAACAAGAATGTTGGACTCATATCCAACCATTCGTGCATATGCATGCAACCCCTGAACAATTTAAGTGCAAATCAGCTTAACTTGCACACCCTCTTTAATAGAATCCTTCATTTCATCAATGAGTAGACCACATACCTTGAGAGTGATTAAAACTGTCAAATGGTTCCCACAGAATCCCTCCACTTGCATTTGCCTGAACAGACGTAGAGCCCTCTCTGGTTGGCCCTGTCTCACATAGGCTGATAACATAGCATTCCAAGTTACAATATCTCGATCTGGCATCTCGCAAAAAGTGATTTCTGCTTCCGTAACTGCACCACATTGCCCATACATGTTAACAAAGAAGCGGATACAAAAGGATTAGATCCAAGTCCTTTGCTTTTGACCTCGACAAAGAGCTCCTTTCCTCGCTCCAGATCCATCGAGTTGCCACATGCCTTGAACAGACTTACAAAGGTGTAGTTGTTAGGTTCAACACCATCAGTTATCATGCATTTGTAAACTTGAATTGCCTCGTGGATAAGGCCACGATCGGCATAGGCAGAAATAATAGATGTCCAAGAAAGGCTACTGCGGTTCGGAAGTACGGAAGAAACCTGGAGAGCTTCCTCCATAGCTCCACATTTCGCGAGTACCATAACTAAATGCTCACCCAAGGATCCCCTCACGGAGGTTTTAGACAGTGAAAGATGAGCTTGCACAGAACGGAACTGTTGAAGGACCTTGCTCTTGCTGCACGCTCTGAGAAGAGCGACATAAGTCTGCTAAGATGAGCTTGCACAGAACGGACCTGTTGAACGACCTTGCTCTTGCTGCACGCTCTGAGAAGAGCGACATAAGTCTGCTGGGAGCAAGGTCCGTGAAAGTAAAATAGCGCCTCCACAGCCCCACTGACATCCCCAACCTCGCAGAATTTCTGAAGAACTTGTTCACCATCAGTGCAGCAGATGAGTTTTTCACAGCACAATCGCTGACCGGAGACATTTACAGCAGAGACAACATTGTAAAGATATTCATGTTCCTCCCGTAGTGTGGAGACATCTCGACGCAGAAGGCGAAATAAACGATGGCGAAGACGAACCCAGAGGTGCGTGGGCCGTGCGACACCGAGGGAATATGTAAATATCAGCTGCGTACCCTCCGCTCGAAACAGCCGCAGGCCATCTGTGCAGCACATCCATTGAATTACTACAACATTACATTAATGTATTCGAAAATCTTGTGAAGATCTTCGGTGCTCCAAGCGCAATGGATTGAAGATATTAAAAACAAACAGCAAGTCGCGACTCGCATGCCATTACATCAGTTTATTTATTTATCTAGTTAAGATTTTCAATCTTCCACCGTAATGGATTGAAGTTCTTAAAAAGAAAACGGTAATTATTTTTTTAATTATTTTAAAGAAAGTTCGATCTTGCAATCTACTCTTTTGTATAGCTTGAATTATTTTACTTGACCATACAACAATGAATTAGTTTTAATTTCTCAGCACTCCAAGTGGATGAGGGGTGTCTTGCTAATGCAACCCACAAGACTTTAACCCATGCCCCCTTGCCAAGAGAGCCAAATGATTCAACAAGTTAAGCTAGCATTGTTGGATGAAGAAGGCAATTTTGATGCTTGACAATCCTCGAGCATAATGGATTATGGGCCAGGATGTCAATTATCGTGGCAGCATGCAATGGTGATTTTTTCTTATGATCATACATGTTCGTCATTAAAAAAGTTGATAGGGATATAATTGATATTATCTTTTCTTTGAAAATTTTTATCCTCTTCAAATTACAATGAGTATTGATAGTCATTTTTCATCTAAATGAGATTATCTGAGTTGTATCCATAAAAATCTTAGCTATATCAAGAGAAAACAACGTACAAGAAAATTACCTTGATGAATTTGTCGTTTCATTCTTGGAGGAATCCATTCTTTTTTAGCTTTCCATGTTTGATTATAAAGATGAGGGGACAATCTTACTATTCTTGATTCTTTTGCTTGTGGGAGACGCTCTTCTATTTTTTACTTTTTTTTCAAACAAAATAAGGGAACTCACAATTTTTTTTAAACCAAAATAAGGGAACTCACAAGGGAGAGTCCTTGGGAGATCCGTTTGAAGATCACCATATACCACTCTTTCCAAATGTTCCACAATCACTTTTGATAGCTTGTTGCAAGGAGATCTTTGATGAAAGTTTCAGAATTCTTTGCACTGAATGCCAAAACCTTCTACTATTCAAACATGCATATAATAGGTACTCGATGCCTTCCTCTTTTGTATGGCATCTTTTATTCATAATCCATTTAGAAATAATTGTGTAAGCCAAAGAAGTCACATTGAGGATTTCCAAACACTTTCTTGTCCTTAGAGAGAAAAAAGACATCCCATTTTACATTGGGGATACCTTTATGGTTACGATCCCCAGTCAATAGGGAGTTCCTATATGTAATCAAAGTCTCTATCATGGACCTTCAACATGAGATGAAGTAAATCATGGAGGGAATCAAGAACATGTTAACTACCATGGCCTTATCTTCCACATTGGTTTGCATACCTTTCTAACATTGAACTTATAGTTGAGTTTGTTTGAGACCCAATCCGAGCATTGAGGCATGGAGATATGGAATCCCATTAGGATGCAAAGAAGCCTGAATATTTGTCTTGGAGCAATCTTTGTGCATCCATCATCGAGGATGACTTCAAGAGGAAGCATACGAATTAAAAGACTATTTCTCATGGTCCATCTTAGATTTCAACACTATGCAAAAAGTTTTTAGGCAGTCCTAATTTTTAGCACAATCTTGGTTGTTGTTGAGCAAAGCATTAATGTCATCAACAAATATTTTGAGCATAAGTTGTCCATGTCCATTGGAACATAATGCCCTAAATAGATCCCCTCTAGACTTGGTTTCCCACCAAGCAACTAAGAACAATGAGGAGAAAGATGAGGAGATATCCTTGTCTAACTAAATGCTTAAGATGAAAGGGGAAAAACAATTTACTATTGAACTTGATCCTTGATGTAAGTGTTGCCCTAGAGGGTGGAGAGCATCTTCATGAATTTGTTAAATATGCTCAATACTCCACCCTCATGTGACCACAAATGATCCATGGTGCTCTAAGTTGTAAGGCCCCCATTATAAGGAGAAGCCATTATGAGAGCCCGGATATTTGTGGAACCCTAACTTCCAAGTTAGATGAGGTCTATGTGTGACCGTTGATGGTTGTAGATGATCTTTGTGAGCCTAGCCATTAGGTTAGGTAAGGCATAAACTTCCAGGCCATTGGGTTGCCATTTATGGTGAAAATAAAGGCCCTGTGGCATCGCACGGTTTCCCCATAGAACCTTAATGGGGGAGTGCAGAGGGGGGCTTGCCCCCTTCTGCGAGATCCCCGCCGGCCCGTAAGGCCAAGACGATAGGACTTCTGGTCATGGAGATATTTTCGGATTGTATATTTTATCGACTATTTTGTATCTCCCGACTACGTTTATATACACCAAACCGCCTTGTAAAAGCTATATAAGCACGACCCAGGTTGAGCTTCATATAGCGTTGCGCACTAGTAAGCCCTTCATCTAGAGTCTGTCTAGATCGCCATCTAAGCTCCACAGTGGGAGTGCATGGGTGGACAGCACCATCATTGTAACTGCATTACGCTCGGCAATCTGAGAATTTGAGTTCTCTATCTCTTAGTTTGCGTCTATCTTTGTCTCCGTTTGTTTTTTGTCAACTCTGTCTAGAGGTCTATTCCGATGTGCTGTTATTTTCTTACATGGAATCAGAACTCTGGAGGCTCTGAGTGGTGCAGAAGCAGAAACACAAAGGTTGCAGAGGTCCGAACAACAAAAGAGAGAAGATGTCAAGCGGTGCGTCATGATCTATGACTGGGGGCCAAGGTGGTTCATCAACAGGAGTAGGTGGCACACAAGCAGGAGCAGCAATGATGCCGGTCATCCCAACGTTGCGGATACGGCCACCAGCCTTCACAGAAGGTAAACTTGATGGTATGAACTACACCCTGTGGAAGTTCAAAATCACTTCTATTCTTGATTCGTATGAGCTTTTGGAGACTGTTCTTGGGACTGATCATGAGCCCCAAGAAAGACCTGATCCAAATAATCATGGTCGAATGATTCCTCCTGATGTTGATCTTCTACGTGCTTGGAAATGTAGAAATGCACATGCACTTTGTGCTCTAGTTACAAGTACTTTTGATAGTGTTCTAACTCTCATTCAGCATACTACGAAGGCATGTGAAGCATGGAACATATTGAGAAATCAATATGAAACTCATAATCAGACACGGATTCAGAACTTGGAGAATCAGCTTGCAGCTGAATGGTTTGCTGATGGGGAGACTACAGAGGTGTTTATCACTTGCATAAAGAATCAATGAGATCAAATGGCGGGAGGAGGTGTTCAAAAGCCAAGTGAGGAGCTAGCTCGTTGTTGTCTTTGAATTTGTCCACCTAAGTTTGATGGTTTGGTAACTGCTCTTAACACTCAAATCAGACCTCAACCACTAACTTTTGAAGAATTTAGTGCCTTACTCATGGAGGAGGAGCTGCGGCTCAAGGCAAGGAGTGGTGGTAGCAAAGGAGATGCTGCATTGACAGCAAATGCCAAAGGAAGCAAAGCAGACTCTTCAAAAGATGGAGACAAAAAGAAGAAAGACAAAAAGAAGTTCAAGGGAGAGTGTTCCACCTGCAAGAAGAAACGACACAGAATCCAAGACTGTCGCATCAAGAAGGCAGAAGAGAAGAGTGGCTCTTCAAAAGATGGCAAGGGCAAGGAGTCTGCCAACACAGCAGAAACAAAGCTTGAGTTATTTGTTACGATAGAGGAGGTGTGCTCCTCGACTGAAGATTCAGGAATAGATGACTCATGGGTGTTGGATAGTGGTGCATCTCGTCACATGACGAGTAGAAAAGACCGTTACAGTTCCTTACAGCCTCTAAAGGAACCCATCACAGTAAAGGTGGGGAACAATTCAAGATGTCTTGTAGAGGGTGAAGGTATGGTTTCTTTCATTAACTCTAATGGTGATATCAGAAAGCTTTCAAATGTGTTGTATGTTCCACAAATAAAACGAAATCTACTTTCAGTAGCTTATATAATTGTTCAAGGTCATCAAGTATCTTTCAGTAAGATAGGAGCTAAGATTATGGACGGTAACAACAACATTGTTGGGACTGGCATAAGGAGGAACAACTTGTATGAGTTGTGTGCTCTTACAGCCACTACAAACATGGGCACAAGTAAGCTATGGCATGAGAGATTCGACCACATTGGATACCCTGTACTGAAGGAGATGCATCGCAGAGGTATGGTTGCACACCTACCATCGATTGCAGAAATGAAGGAACCATGTGAAGCTTGCATGATGGGCAAGCAACAGAGGAAGGTGTTTCCACAAGAAAGCAAGAACAGGGCAAGCTATCCTCTAGAGTTGGTGCATGCTGACTTGTGCGGAAAAATGCCTACATAGGCCTTGGGTAGATCTTCCTACTTCATGTTACTAGTCGAAGACTATAGCAGGAAGATGTGGGTGTACTTCCTTCGTGATAAGGCTCAAGCTTTTGGTAAGTCTAAAGAATGGCTTCAGCTTGTTGAAATTGAAACGGGGAAGAAGATGAAGAAATTCAGGACAAACAGTGGTGGTGAGTTCACATCAACAGAGTTTGAAGATTTTTGTAAGAGTAAGAGAATCAAGCATCAACTCACAGTGGCACATAGTCCTCAACAGAACGATGTTGCAGAACATCGGAATCGAACCATCATGGAGATGGCAAGGTGCATGTTGAAAGGAAAGGGTTTGCCTAATCAATTTTGGGCAGAGGCTGTCAACACTGTTGTCTACATCTTGAATCGAAGCTACACCAAGGCACTTGATGGAAAGACTCTACAAGAAGCCTATGTTGAAATGAAAAAGGACTACTCCTACTCTACTCACATTGACAAATCTAACAAGCTATGGAGGAAGGAACAAAAGATAACAAAACATTATGAATGAATTAAAATGGAAATGGAAATGACTTACATGAGATGCTCTATGAGAATGGTGACTCCATGAGGAGTGGGAGCACACTCTTGGCAATGAGCTAGAGTGGAATGACTTGTGTGGAGTGAAGGGAGGCCTTGCTTTTATGGAGTTTGGGAGAATTCCCTTGCATGTGGGATATATGTGCTTGCATGAGAATGATTCTAGCTTTGGACAAAAGGGTGGAGCATGGAACTCTCAACACCCCCCTCCATGTGATGACCCTTTTGTTTTTAATATGGGGGACTAGTGACATATGGGATCACTTGGTCCATTGGTTTTTAGGATCTAAGGACATATGGGATCCTTAGACATAACTTGGACATATGGGATCCAAGTTGGGGACATATGGCATCCCTTGGGATCTTGGGACATATGGGATCACAAGAAATTTTACTTGGACATTTGGGATCCAAGTGGTTTTTAATGGGATCTATGGACATATGGGATCCCTAGACATGTACAAGGGTTTACATCATGGGGTAGGTAGTGCTTATGGAACCATTTGCCACTTTTGAGCATTTTTCTTTTTTTTGTTGTTGTTGGTGTAGCCTTTGTCTTGTGAGCTTCATGGCCTTGTAGTGGGCTTTAAGTGTCATTTGTTCAAGCCATAGGGAAGGTCTTACTCTTTTAAAGAGCAGTGTCTAGTCCCTTTACATGAAGCTTGAAATTCACTTCTTTGTAAAGTAGAGAAAGAATTCATAGACTTTTACATGTGTATGAAATCCTTATCAAACATTACAATTGGAGGGAGAGAGAGAAAATAAATATCATGTGCATTTTGGCAACTGTTGGCTACTCAACATATTCGGGAATCAAGGCCCATTCAACCTGCTTCTAGTGAGTTGATGGATGGTTAATATGGCGTTGCTTGAACATTCGGTGAATCCAATCAATGTGACATCAATGCTAATGTCAGAGGATGCATGATAGATAATATTCAAATTGCAAGCTGCCACGCTATATTCTAGCTGACTGAACCAATGAATCCTGTTGTACTTGGCCAAGACCCCGTTCGTGAATGGCATGCGAAAGGAAAATATGGAGCATGTACAATGTATTGGCTCCATTTGCTTCTACGTTGAGCAGATGCACGCTCTCCTTGGAGGTAAAGCAGTCAAGATTTCTCTTTGGAATTGCAAATGCAGTGTTGTTATGCCACTGCTAAGTCTAAAGCAAATCCTGCTCGATCGTGCCAATAACCTATTCTCACCATGCATTCTAACCAACTTCATGATTGCTTGCCTCAAGGCCATTGCAGGATAGCGGTGAGGGACCAGCTTCCGGATCCCTAAATTTCATACCAGAGATATGGCCAGGACGAGGCTCTGGAGATGGCAAAGAATGCAGTGCAATCTCTCTTGTACTCCCGATGGCTCCTTTCTCCACCCTCTCCCGGGCAAGCTATTCGACTTCCTCTCACTGTGATGCAACCCACTGATCGGAGGCCACACAATACATCGTCTGTTGTCTATTGTGAACAAGTGGAGTCAAGCACTGTGGACAGTGCTCCTGAAGAAGAGCCCATCCTTGCAATAACTTCTCTGCCAAGGCTTCACTATGAT
The DNA here is from genome assembly GCA_020310875.1 of Ceratopteris richardii. NCBI lineage: Eukaryota > Viridiplantae > Streptophyta > Polypodiopsida > Polypodiales > Pteridaceae > Ceratopteris > Ceratopteris richardii. The sequence goes on along the minus strand of CM035415.1, from coordinate 48,883,542 downwards.
ACGCAGAGGTGCAACTCGTGTTGCTTTGATTCGTGGTCAGACATGTTCAAGAATGCGTGACTTATAATGCACATCTCTATTTTCATTGCCACTGGTACACAAGGATCCAATGGTGTCATCTCATAGCATCTCATCCCTCGCGTGTCCAGAAAATTTCCCTAGCAAAATCGGCTCCTCTAATAGGAGGAATGCTCACAGTCTTGCGCATGTCTTCAATAGATTCAGGAACGCACCTTCTCATTTGCAGCATCCTGATTCATGTCTTTCATTCCCCAAATTCAACAGATATAGTGGGATAATGCCCAACGCAGCTTTCTCTATCTGCTCGAAACAGCTCTTATCTGTATGTCTCTCCTTCATTGTTGAGAAATACCATAGGCTGCGCTCTTTTGATTGAGCCTCTATCTGGTAGGCTTGGTATCAGTCCTCAGCTTCGCCTCTGCTGGGATGCGTAAGCACGAACCATCTACACTTGATCTTGACTAATATTTGTCTCCTATAGTTATGCAAACAAGGTAGCATCTTGACGCATCTTTTTGTCTGTCCCTTATACAATAGATGCAAGTGCTTATAAGCATTCTTTATTCCCTAACGGATGGTGCTAAGGAAATTTGATTTTACATAACAATGCAAAACTAGCAAACTATTGATGCAACTTGAGGAAAAAAAAATGTGAAGATGAACAAAACACAAGATCACGATGAGCTTACTTTATGAAAAATCAGTGTAGTGCTTAGACGCACTTTTTATTGGGAAAGATGCAAAATGGGAGGGACGGAGGGATCAAGAGTATGAAACATGATAATGAAGGTAATAAAAGCAAAACTGAAAAAGAAATGCTAGCAATGCAAAACCTATGCTTTGATACCATGTTGAAATGAAAAAGGACTACTCCTACTCTATTCACATTCACAAATCTAACAAGCTAAGGAGGAAGGAACAAAAGATAACAAAACATTATGAATTAATTAAAATGGAAATGGAAATGACTTACATGAGATGCTCTATGAGCATGGTGACTCCATGAGGAGTGGGAGCACACTCTTGGCAATGAGCTAGAGTGGAATGACTTGTGTGGAGTGAAGGGAGGCCTTGCTTTTATGGAGTTTGGGAGAATTCCCTTGCATGTGGGATATTTGTGCTTGCATGAGAATGATTCTAGCTTTGGACAAAAGGGTGGAGCATGGAACTCTCAACAGCCTACACTGGTAAAAAGCCTTCTGTTTCCCATTTCAAAGTATTTGGAAGTGAATGTTATGTACATGTTCCAGATAGGGAGAGAAACAAGCTTCAACCAAAAAGCATCAAATGTATCTTCCTAGGGTACAGTGAAGATAAAAAGGCTTAAAAGCTTTATGACCCTGAGGCTAAGAAGATCATGGCGAGTCGTGATGTGGTGTTTAAGGAGGAGCAGCCACGTGCAGTGGAAGAGGAAAAGAGAGCTTCCACTTTATCATCAGGCAAAGGGGCAATCCACTATGAACCTGGCCCAAGAGCTATCCCTTCTACACAAGAGAAGGAAGCATCATCTTCAGATGATGAGTCTGAAAGTCACCAATCTACCGACACCCAAGTGGAAAAGCCATTGCCACATTGGGTGAGGCAGCTCTATGATTCTGCAAACCCCATCCCACAGTCACTAGAAGTAGATGGACCGCGACGATCACAGAGAATAGAGGAATAGAGACAAGCAAGCACCCATATTGTAAACATAGCCTTGATGGCTGATCTCATTCAAGAAGAAGCGAAGGAACCAACCAATGTGGAAGAGGCACTCCATGATCCGAATTGGAGGGCTACCATGCAAACAGAATACAACAATATCATGAAGAATGAAACTTGGGAGCTAGTGGATCGACCCCCTAAACGTAAAGTCATTGGCACCAAGTGGGTTTGGAAGCTAAAGTACAAGGTTGATGGTGCTCTAGAAAAATATAAAGCAAAACTTGTTGCACAGGGCTACTCACAAGTTGAAGGCATTGACTTTTGTGAATCATTTGCCCCGACTGTAAGAATGACTACTATCCGAGTAGTACTAGATATGGCTGCACATAAGCGTTGGCCAGTCTATCACATGGATGTCAAATCAACATTCCTAAATGGAGACCTCAAGGAGGAGGTATATGTGTCTCAACCACTAGGGTTTGAGGCTCCCCATTCAGAGAACAAGGTATGTAAGCTGAAGAAGGCATTATATGGGCTAAAACAAGCCCCTAGAGCATGGTACCAGTGGATAGATAAGTATCTCTTGGATATCGGGTTCAAAAGATGTGCTTCTGATGCTAACTTGTATGTTCTAAAGAAAGGAGGGAAGACAATTGTGCTTGTACTCTATGTAGATGACCTTGTGATTATAGGAAATGATGACGCTCTTCTTCAACAAACAAAAGATGCCCTGATTTCAAAATTTGAAATGACAGACTTGGGCTTAATGCATTATTGCTTAGGTCTTGAAGTTTGGTAGGAACCAAGGAAGATTTTCATCTCTCAACAAAAGTATGCAAGGCAGATATTGAAGGCATTCAACATGGAGGATTGCAAGAAATTTCTACACCTACGGAGGTCAACACAAAATTATCTATTAAAGATACTTCACCTCCAGTGGATATTGGAAGATACAGGAAATTAGTTGGAAGTCTCATCTACTTGTGCAATAGCAGACGAGACATCTCTTATGTTTTTGGATAGTAAGCAGGTTCTCTACTAAGCCTTGCCAAACTCATTAGAAGGCAAGCATGCAGATACTCAGGTATGTGAAAGGAACTACTGATTATGGTATTCTTTATGAAGAAGAATCATCTCTGGTCGGATACTATGACTCAGATTGGGTAGGAGATATTCATACTAGAAAATTAGTTTCTAGATATTGCTTTTCTTTAGGATCAGGGATTTTTTCTTGGATTAATAAGGAGCAACCGACTGTAGCATTATCTTCTACAGAAGCTGAGTACAAAGCTGCATGTGTTGCAGCATGTGAAGCAGTATGGTTGAGGAGGATCCTATGGCACATAGGAATACAAGGACAGGAGGCTACAGAGTTAAAGTGTGACAACCAAAGTTGCATGGCCATCACCAAAAATCATGTTTTCCATGCACGTACCAAGCACATAGAAATTCAATATCACTATGTGTGTGAGTTGATTGAAGATGGGGTCGTGGAGAACAACTATTTTCCTACTGAAGAAAATGGAGTAGACATCTTCACCAAGGCTCTTGGGAGAGAGCAACTTCTTCGACACTTTCCAAAGCTTGGGATTGGACCAAGGAGGTAGTTCACCATTGGGTGGACATTGAGGGGGGGGGGGGTGTTAAATATGCTCAATACTCCACCCTCATGTGACCACAAATGATCCATGGTGCTCTAAGTTGTAAGGCCCCCATTATGAGGAGAAGCCATTATGAGAGCCCGTATATTTTTGGAACCCTAAATTCCAAGTTAGATGAGGTCTATGTGTGATCGTTGATGGTTGTAGATGATCTTTGTGAGCCTAGCCGTTAGGTTAGGTAGGGCATAAACTTCCAGGCCATTGGGTTGCCATTTATGGTGAAAATAAAGGCCATGTGGCATCATGCGGTTTCCCCATAGAACCTTAATGGGGGCAGTGCAGAGGGGGGATTTCCCCCTTCTATGGGGTCTGGGGGGGCTATCCCCCCAGCCCGTAGGGCCAAGAGGGTAGGACTTTTGGTCGTGGAGATATTGTCGGATCGTATATTTTACCGACTATTTTGTATCTCCCGACTACGTTTATCTATACTGAACCGCCTTGTAAAAGCTATATAAGCATGGCCCAGGTTGAGCTTCATATAGCATTGCGCACTAGTAAGCCCTTCATCTAGAGTTTGTCTAGATCGCCATCTAAGCTCCACAGTGGGAGCGCATGAGTGGACAACACCATCATTGTAACTGCATTTCGCTCGGCAATATGAGAATTTGAGTTCTCTATCTCTCAATCTGCGTCTATCTTTTTCTGTGTTTTTTTTCTCAACTCTGTCTACAGGTCTATTTCGCTGTGCTGTTATTTTCTTACATAATTTACTTCCCAAACCTGAATCCTTCATTGATTCTAAGATGGAGTCCCACTCGAGTATGTCATAGGTTTTATTCAGGTTAATCTTCAAAAAAATGAAGTCTTGGTTTGACTCTTCATAATACTCATACCCTCCCAAATGTCAAAAAACATCTATAGGATCAATGTATACTTGGTGAATCCTTTTTTATCTTTGTGAATCCTATGCTTTAGATGGTTTGTGATTCTACTGGCTAGAACTTTTGCTATCATTTTGTAATTTGGTTGTCGCATGTTGAGAGTACTTAGTCTCTACGCTAGGGAGAATGACTTATGACTCTCCACCCAACCTACCATTATATAGATATGGGGATTAATCATGACCTTTGGATTAACTGGATTCCACATACCCATGTGCAACCTCCACCATTGCTTTTACACCTTCCAATAGAGTCAACTAGTGGTAGGTGTAGTCACCACTTGAATTAAGTCTCTGTAGACTAAAGTTAACATTAGAAGGATCTAGAGCTCTTTGAGCAAAAACTCCCTCCCCATGCTCCCTATGGGGGTTGAACTCAAGACCTCTTCATTCTCATCTAATGGACTTAATCACTAGGCTAAGCAATCAACTTGTCTAATACTCTAGAAGTACCTAATGTTATCATTAACTTAGATCCTTAGCGATCGAATTTTCTAATACTTTAGAAGCAGTAAATGTTATCATTAAATTAGAGCATGTCCAAGATGCTTCATAACGTTCCCCTCACCTTGATGAACATTTTTTTCCTCAAAAAGATGCTTCAAGGTATAACTATGTAACAACTTTTTCCCAAGCCCATGGTCCAAATCAGGAGCATGGTCTTCATCTCTCTGACTCACTACTTTAAACAGAAGTGATTCCTATCCCAAACTAGATCTTAAAAGAGGGGAATTCATGCTGGCCTGATACGTACCCAAATCATTTTCCATACCATTTATATTTTCATTTTATAAGGTTTAATCAAGTTCAAATTATGGTAAACAATAATAAGGTTGGATTAAACATCCCTACCTAATTTACTATTTTGGCATGTGTGAATTGGGTATCCTTAGCACAAATTGTGAACTAGGTGGATTCGAAGTATCTCCAACCAAATTACTAACTTGGTCCATTTTTTTGCACCACTTGTGCATGGATCTAGCAAAATGGGTGGATAATCTAATTATTTCAAGGCTTTGAAAACTCTTTGGAGATTAACTTGAACTATATTAGGATAAATGAATCTTTATTGAGGCTGATCAAAACATATCACTTAGATGTTTCCACTATGGTCCATTTCCAATAAACATCCACTCACCTACCAAAAATTTTGAGAACTTAGTCTCCATGCTAGAGAGGATAACCATTGACTCTCCACCCATTATAGATATTTGGGGACTAACAATACCTCTGGATTAATTGGATTCCACATATGCATGTGCAATCTCAACCATTGTGTTTACACCTTCAACCAAAGTCAACTAGTGGTATGTGTACTCACCACTTGGCTTAAGTCTCTCTAGACTCAAGCTAATTCGCATTAACTTGAATTAAGCATGAAATAGATTAACTGATTGATAAGCTAAAAACAAAATGAGTATCAAAGATTAAAGTTATATTTACATAAGCATAAATAGTGATGTATCCAAGAATATCAAAAGCAAAATGAACATGAAGAATTCATAGAAAATTTGACTTCTTCATTGACCTATAAATTATTGAAATGTGTACAAAGAATCTAAAGTAAAAATATTTATTGTTTAATTGTTTAAATGCAATTATGGGGAAAAAACGCACGATACAAAGTGATCTAGAACCAATAGATGCTTGCTTTGAGAAAACAACTCCACCACACGTTTCCAAAAGTCTCAACATTCTTTGTTGAAATGTGAACTAGAAACTCAATTTGCATCAACTTCCATTAATTCTAATAACTCCATCACTCTTTTTTATTTCTCGATAAGTTGGTCATGCAAGTGTTGACTGGATCTTGTAGACGCATGTACGTAGAGATAGTATAGTAAAGAAATCTCACAAAAGCATACACAGAATAAAGAGAGACAAGAGACTAAAAACAAGATTGGGTACAATCTCCCCCCACATACTCTGATGGACAAGTCTATTAAAGTATGTGTATTTATAGGTATTTTTCATTACTTCTTGAATATAAGGTACATGAGGGTGGCACTTTGAAAAGCGTGCGTATATGAAAATCTTGCTTTATTTATAAATCATCACTTTCATGCGATCTACTATTTTTTACAAAAATGTCACTTTCTAAGTGATCTACTATTTTTACAAAAAATATAGTAAATCTGCTCATTCATGCCCTCATGATTCTTCACGTGCTAAATCAAAACACAATCACATTAAAAACCTCAAGACATTAAAGTCCATTTAACATTCCATTATTCCATAAAGTATAACATGCCTCCCAGTTGAGAAGCAATTGACCTCAGTTGATAAGAAAAAAAAAAACATGGATGGCCAGTCACATGTCCCATCAGTGAACAATCATAAGCATATTCCATGTAAAAACACATGCATGGAAATGGAAAATTGGAAGTTAATGTGATTGTGAATTATATGCAAAAATCAAGTGGTCATAATGTGGAGTCAATGATGTATTATGAATCCATTGAGATTCTTCAAGTGAGTAAGTTTTATATTTTACTAAATATCTATGATATTGCTTACCAATGTGGGTAGTAGTAACATCATAATCAAGTATTTTCTCTAGAACTAAAATTTCAGCATTCTCTTCAAGTAAAGGAGGATCATCTTAAATAGAAGTGAGTGGTAAAGTTCCTTTCAAGGATTTCAATAAACTGATATGAAAAGAATTATGTAATGAGAAGGTATGTCTAATCTAAAAGAATTCTCATTTATTTTTTGAATAATATGGAAAGGTCCATAATAGCATGGTGCAAGTTTAACCTTAGGATGTTGTGAAATACTTTTCAGATGTCTTTTAATTATTTGTAACCATACCAAGTCATTTTCATTAAATTGTTTAGCTACTCATTTCTTGTTAACATTACGCATGTAATGTTCTTGAATCTTCTTAATGTGCTCATGAAACTCATGAAGTGTAGAAATATGATCCTGTGCAAAAGAATCAGCCATAGACATATCAGTTTGAGTGATAGACATTGGAGTGGGAAGCTTTTAACCATAAACAATTTCATACAGTGCACGTTGAGTAGTGGTATGTGTTGTGTTATTATATGCAAATTGTAGTAAAGGAAATTTTTCATCCCAATTACTTGGATTATCTAAAGAATAACAACATAATAAATCTAAAATAGTACTATTTGTAGCTTCACTTTGCCCATTACTTTCAAGATGAAATGCAGGGCTATAGTTTATTTCGAAACCTAAATTTTGAAATAATGCAACCCAAAAGTGATTATAAAAACGAACATCTTGATCTGATAGAATAACTTTTGGAAAACCATGATGTAGAAAAATATATTTAATTAATAACTTACCATGATGAGGAAAAATACATTTAATAGATAACTTATCAAAAGCCTCTAGTAGAGTCCATGGCTTTATATATAGAACCAAAACCTATTACTAACCATGTGAAAATAATTTTACTAATATCAAAATTAAAATAGAAAAGGAAAGGTCTTATCTTGGAAATATATAAATAATAATAATTAAAAAAAAAGAGAGTGTTAGATAAATAAAGAAATAAATAAATAAATAAGGGGAAGAAAGTGTTAGAGGTTATGTTAATTATAAGTTAAAAGGAATGGGGTATCAATATGTGAAAATAGGCTAATGGATAAACATCTCTTGTAAGTGAGAGGTGGTGGGTTCAAATCCACATGCTAATTAGGAAAATAAGTAAGCTAACTAGGGAAATAAGTAAGTTAACTAGGTAAATAACTAAGCTCTTATTACCACTCATTAGTTAGAGAGGGTTCTTGCATAGCCAATGGCTATCAACAGAACCAAAGGGGACCAAGAGAACCATGAGTGCTAGAGAAGCCAAAGATGCCAAAGTTATGCCATAGTTCAAAAAGAGACTGAACACAAGATTGGGTACAATCTCCCCCCACATACTCTGATGGATAAGTATATCACAATATGTGTATTTATATGTATTTTTCATTACGTCTTGAATAGAAGATACATGACACTTTATTTACAAACCCTCGTGTTTAAGTGATCTACTTCTTTTATAAGAACATCGCTTTCTAAGCGATCTACTATTTTTACAAAAAATATATAAAATACTATTTTTTAAATATCTTCAAAAGTATTTGAGGAAATCCATGTGCGTTCATGCTCTTGTGATTCTTCACCTACTAAATCAAAACACAATTACATTAAAAACCTCAAGACATTAAAATCCATTTAACATTCCATTATTCCATAAAGCATAATACCAAGGCGGAAAGCAATGATGTATTCCATATGTTGGCTATTGAGGACAAGGTGGATGGTACTAGTTACCCATTATGGGTATATATGATGCATCATGTATTGGTAGCAAAAGGGTTGTTGAATATTGTGTAGGGTATTGAAAAATGCCCTAATACACGTGCAACTAAAATCATTGATGAAGATGGCATTGAAGATGATGATCTTCATATTCTTGTTTGAGTTGTGATTCCTGTTGCACCTACTATAGAGCAACTTCAATGGGATGGTAGAGATGCTCAAGCACATGCAATGATATCCCTCACATTCGCCTGAGCATCCCTACCATCGCATTGAAGTTGCTCTATAGTAGGTGCAACAGGAATCACAACTCAAACAAGAATATGAAGATCATGCTTCCGAAGACCTCAAACTCCAATTGATATCAGAGCAGGTCGCCACTTCATCTAGCGTGTCGTCAACACCCCTCCGGTCACAGTCTCAGAATTGCACAAAATTCAGTGAGCACACTCAACGTGATTAGGAGATCAAAATTGCTTCACTTTGTGGTGTCAAAATCGTGATTTGAGCTCGTTTTGGCCTCCAAACGCATTACTGTAGTGCTTGTGTAGGCTATTTTGTCTTTTTGTGCCAAAGATATTTATAGGTTTCAGTTCACCAATATAAGCATCTCAAAGTCTGCCACATGTTTAGTAGAACTCAACAGGGTAGTTCTGTTCAACTTTTTGAGATACAGTCAATTTTTTGCATTAGGGTATTTTAGTCAATGGCCATGGATGAAAGAAGTGATGTATTTCGTATATTGGTTGTTTGAGGATAAGTTGGATGTATGAATTAGCCATTATGGGCTTATATGATGCATCATGTATGTTGGAGCAAGACAATCAACAAATTGTGATTATACAAAGAGTAGAAGTAAAGACATGAAGAGAAGATTGAAGATCAATGTCATGAATTGAAGGAAAGAATCAGATAGTAAAGTTCTTTGATCAAATGTACATTAGTTCTATAAGATACTTCAATATACTTGAAGTAGTTACGAGTTAGGACTTGTATATATATATAAGTACATGTTTGTAGTGGTAGAGAGATAGAGAAGTGAGTTGAGAGGAGTAAGTGATGTACATTGTACAAATCATCCATCAGATGTATGAAGAAAATAGATAAGTGAAAATTTCAGAAATGGCGCGTCGATCTTCTCTCCCATTCTCCTTCTGTGTTTAATCTTTTGAGAAATCCTTTTGCATGTATCTAAGTCCATAGCTAATCTATCTATGGCTAGAATTTGAGAGGCTAATTGCAATCAGGTCGAGAGAATTTAGTCTAGGAACATTCATATGTGAAGATGTTCTGAGAGTCGTCAAAACTGGCGCAGATTTCATGATCAGAGAAATGATCATTTCTCAGTCCACAGTGTGAAGTTTTACACAAGTGAGGGCTCAAAATCTAAGTTGGAAGGCAAACCATCTATGGCTAAAAGATCTTGATCAAATGGGATTTACTTTGGGAGAACCAGTGTTAAGAAATTACAGGTGTCAAAGTCGCCATTGCAAAGAAGCTGTTTCAGACATAGGTAAAGTGTTTCACACATTTCTCAATGTGTACTCAATCATTTTGAGAAATTTAACTTGGAAAAGTTGCGCAACCTTAAGGCGAAGCATTGTGCAAAGTCTTGTTAAAAACTTTATAGGATTGATTAGTCAATGAGTGATTAATCTGCAGCAGACTTTTCAGGAAATTTCAGTTTTCAACAGTTAGCCAAAATTCTGATAATTTGGTGATTATTTTCTAAAATTAAGGGGAGTCTGAAGTTGTTCTTGACATAGAGGAGTTCTAAGTTCAAGTACAACTTGTTCTTTTGGAGATTAACATTCTCCATCAATGTATTGGTCACAAAAGGACTATGGAATATTGTGCAAGCTGATGAAAAACGTCCTATTACACCTGCAAATACAGGTAGTGAAGCTGATGCAGATGGCCTCGAAGATGATGATATTCTGCATATTTCTATTTGTGCTGCAGTTTCTACTGCACCTACTGTAGAGAAAATTTGTTGGGATGGTAGAGATGCTCAGGCACATGCATTGATAGCCTTGTCTATCAAATGTGCCATTATTCCACACATTCACTCTTATAGAACATCTAAGGATACTTGGGATACACTTACCACTTTATACCAGGCAAGGAATGAGGCTCGTGTTGCTTACCTCCAAAAAAGAGTGAGCACATGAATGAAGGTGATTCTATGGATAGTTTTCTGACAAAAGATCACAGACTTGAAGGAACAATTGATTTTTGATGATGAAGTTATACAAGATAGCTCACTTGTGCAGACCGTTTTGAATGGTCTTCTTGATTCATATCAGAGCTTTGCTTCTACTCTTCCTTTGATGATGAAAGGCAATCCAAATGCATTGACATTTGAGGAGCTAGTCTCTGTTTCATTGCGGGAAGATCAATCTAGATAGAATAGGTCCATTATGCATGTTGTAGATCAAGCTTTCCTGGCTAGTCAGAAGGGCAAAGGTAAATGTAGCTCATCTACTAGTAAGCAAAAATCTGCAAATGCTTCATATTTGAAGAAGGAAGAAAAAGATGAGAAGAAATCAGAAAAGTAGAAATTCTTTTGTAAGTACTATAAAGGAAACGATCATGTCATAAAGAACTCTTCAAAACTGGCTGCAAAATAGGTAAGAATGGTTGTTGTAGAGGCCTCTACAGCAAAAACAGAATCTGCTAATCTTGTGCAGAATGAAGAATGGGCGTTTACTATTGTTTGTAGTTTTGATCCATCTTCTCATAAGTAGTGTATGTCTGCAGTAAACTCAGATGTTTGGTACTTTGATAGTGGGGAAACCAAACATATTACTTTGCAGTGAAGTTTCTTCACTCCACTTGAGCCTGTTCCTACAGGGAATACTGTCACATGTGCCAACAACTCATCTTATCCTATTATTTGAGTTGGTAAGATCATTTTGACTACTATTGATGGTAGTTCTTTTACATTGTCAGATGCTTTATTTGTGCCAGGGATCAAGAAAAATCTCTTATCAATTTTTGCATTAGCCAACATTGGCTTGGTTGTGAAATTTGTTGATGAAAAATGTACAATTCATGATCTGTGAAATAGCGACATGATTATTGCTTCTAGAATTTTATATCGTGGGCTATATAAGCTCATAAAAAATGAAAAATCTATGAATGATTCAGCATGTGTAGTACATGATTCTCAGGCTATGTTAGATGCAAAGCTTTGGCATGCACGCTTTGGTCATCTGAATTTTGCTAGTTTGCTACAACTGCAAAAATCTGAAATGGTGTCCTCTTTGCCCAAACTTGAGGAACCCCGTGAACATGTATGTGAAGGTTGTATTTTGGGAAAAATGCAGCATTCCTCCTTCCCAAAAAATGGTTTAGTTCGAGCTACTAAAAAATTACAGCTTGTTCATAGTGATGTCTGTGGTCCTATGCAGACACCTTTTGGGAACTATCTTTACTTCATGACTTTCATTGATGATTTTTCCACGCATGCATGGGTATATCCATTGAAGACAAATTATGAAGTGTTTATGTGCTCCAAACAATTTTTGGTTTTGGCTGAAAATATGTCAGCATGTAAAATGGGCACCCTCTATTCTGATCGGGGGGGGGGGATATATGTCTTCTGAATTTAATGCATTTCTGGTTGAACGTGGGATAAAACATTAGTGTACAGTGCCATGTACACCTCAATAGAATGGAGTTGTTGGAAGGAAGAATAGGTCACTCATGGAGATGGCGAGGTGTATGGTCAAGAGTCAGGCTTCACCACATAGTTTATGGCTTGAGGATGTTATGTGTGCAGCATATGTACTTAACAACTATCCCACTAAAGCGCTGCAGTCTATCACTCCATATGAGGCTTGGCATGGTTACAAGCCATCTGTTGCTCATCTGCATGTTTTTGGTCGTTTGGCATATGCATTAGTCCCTAAACAACAACCCAAAAAATTGGATGATAAAGCAGTGAAATGTATTTTTGTTGGATACAATTCTGAAAGTAAAGGCTATCGTTTATATCATCCACAAACTAAACACATTTTGGTTAGCCATGATGTTGTTTTTTTGGAAGATGCAATTTAGCCATTACTTTCAGGTACTAAGGAGACATTTGTTAGTTCTAAAGACAAGTATGGCACCTTATTGCCTCTCTTTACAAGTGGATAGTCTAGTGCTGGTCCAAATGAGGCAACTTTTCACCGTTGCAGGTTTCATGTGATGATGCATATCATTCCATTTTTTATGCAAATTTACATGATGCACTTGTTGATGAGGGAGCTAATATTGAGGAGGCAAAAACTATGCCAAAACGGCTGGTGCAGACTTTGCAAGACAACAAATTAGATACACCTCTATCATATTGTACTCGATCAGGCTCTTATAGTATCTCTTTTGCATTAGATTGCTATGCTATGATTGCCTCTGGTCTTTGTGATGAGAACGAGCCTGTTTCGTTTGATAAAGCACAAAATTCTGAAAATTGGATGGCTCCTATGCAATCAGAATATGATGCTATCATGAAAAATGGTACCTGGTCTTTATGTGACTTGCCTTCTAGCAAGAAGGCCATTGACACTAAGTGGGTATACAAGCTGAAGTGTAAGCTCGATGGAACAGTTGACAGGTATAAGGCTAGGCTTGTTGCAAAGGGCTGGCGCATAGCGATGGTTAAGGCGACACAATTTCATAGCTATAAAATTGCAAAAAGCATCGCAAGAAGCATTGAGCACGGACCGCCATTTAAACGGCGTGCAATATGACGTTTTTATCAATGTGTGGTGCGACAGCATGTGCGACGCTCACATTGAGCATCGCTAAAGCGACGATTAAAAAAAGCATCACATAAGCGATGCTAATTTGCATCGCATAGGCGATGGTGATTAACATCACTTATGTGATGCCAATTGCAGTGCTTTTTATGATGCCTTACCATCGCTTACACAACAACTTTTTGACAAAAAAGATTAAAACATTGGAGGCTCTTCGATCTGCATCTTCACGCATCTGATCGAAGAGCTCTCCAACGTTCGCAATTGCACTGCACTTACGAGCTGAAACAATCGCTTGTAGAATTGTTGTTTTGTCTAATCTCTATCTTATTGTCTCTGTCTATCTTTGTTTCTCTCTTTCCTCTTTGAATTCTCTCTCTCTGTCTCTCTCTCCCTCTCTCTTTATTGTAGGTTATTCAAGAAGCTAATCAAGCAAAAAATATGGCTAACTATTGTAAGTTTCAAATGGAAATGCATCCACACGCACATGCATGTTTCATACATATACACATGCATATACATACACTTGTATATGTTTATACACATACACATACATATGCACATATGTATATATACACACACATACACATATATATGCACATACATACACACACATATACACATACACACACACATTCACATACATACATATACACATATACATGCACATACACATATACATATACACTTACACATATACATGCACATACATATACACACACATACACATGCACATGCACATACACATATACACACATATACACTTACACATGCACATGCACATACATACATATACACACACATACACATGCACATGCACATGCACATACACATATATACACATATAAACTTACACATGCACATGCACATACATGCATATACACATATACATATGTACATACATTCATATACACACACGTATACATGCACATACGTATACACACATATTACACATATATACATGCACATACATACATATACACACATACACATGCACATGCACATACACATACATACGCATATACACTTACACATGCACATGCAGATACATGCATATACACATATACATATGCACATACATACATGTGCATATATACATAGATACATACATATACATGCATATAGACATACTTACACATATAGATATATACCTACATGTGCATATATACATTTTATATACACACAAGCACACATAAATATGAATGAATTATATAATTAAAGTACTAAAACACATGCTTAATATAAACAATAATAACAATCAATAGAACAAAACTTTTCATTACTTAATACCATACACACAACTCAAAACATAACTGAAATGAATAATATATATATATATATATATATATATATATATATATATATATATATATATATATATATATATATATATATATATATATATATATATATATATATATATATATATATATATATATATATCAATGTAAATACATATCCAATGTCATAATCAAGAATCCTAATCATCATCATCATCATTATCAGCATCATGATCATCTTCATCCTCATCATCACGATCATCCGCATGATCTGATGTATCTGCGTGAGCACCCTGTGACGATTGAGATCGTCCCTCCTGTGTTTGTCTCTCCACCTCATCCATATCTGCCTCTCCATAATACTCCTATATTACATATAACAAACATAAATAAGTAAAACAATTAAAACATCCATAAAAATACAATAATTATATAAAATTTAATAATACTCACAAAGGCATCCGGATGATCTCGCATATACTCGCTCAAACGCCGATATCCAAAATGTGTAGCATACTCAATCTCATGTTTCGTAGGATATCGGCCGTAATCCTTTTGCTGCATTGAAACAAATAAAAAAGATTAGTTTCTTGCATTTTAACTAAAATAAAAAATATACTCACAATAACACATATACTTACAAATGTAGCTACAAAACCATGATGGCCCATTTGGCCTAGGTGCGATGTGTGGCCCGACTCAACTCTCTTCTTTGCAGCAACCTGTTTATTTAAAGAAAAAAGAAATACATAAATTAATTATAAAAAAATAATAAAATATATGAGAATTATAAATATAAACTATTAATTTCTATGCCTTCTGCTGAGGAAATGACTCCTGAAGACGTAGCTGTCTACAAAAAAACTACCACGTCTCAGGTGGTATGTTAGGTCGCCTCTTGTTTTTTTCCACCATACAATATCTCTTGTTAATTTAATCTCAAACAGAAAAAAAGAATCAGAGTACATACACACATATACACACACATACACATTCACATACCCACATACACATATACATGCAAACATATACACATACATATATGCATACATATGCACATATACATACATATAACATAAACACACATATACAGATCCACATATATACATACACACATACACATGCATGCATATACACTCATTCATATAAAATACATGCATTTATCCCACAATAATGTCTATTTGTGTATATGTGAATATGTGTGTATGTGTAAATGTGTATATGTGAATATGTGTGTATGTGTAAATATGTATATATGAATGTTTATGTATGTAAATAGTCAGATTATTAATATCAAATACCATTATTTTTAGACTCCGATCAATCTGATGGAACTCCACCACTGTCTCCTAATCGTGCAAGGACTATATACTGTAAGTATATCAAACTTTTAATTTTAAATATATTTGATAGATACATAACTGATATATTTTTTTGTTTCTTGTTATAATCGGATTCTGATCAATCAGAGGGCACTCCACCACCTCCTATCCATGCAACGACTTCAAATGTGTCCTCCGATAGGAATTATGATGAATTTTACTATTAAGAGCATATTATATGTTGGTGTAACTCTTGCTATATATGGATGGGGAGATTGGCATCGACTTGCACGTTATGTTCAAAGCATGAGTACTTATGGAATATGCTTGAATGCAACATCCCTTACTAGTAGAAGGATTTCACATGCAGAAAATGAAAGATTATATGTTGATGGAAGACCTTACACGCATGGAAATATAACAGGTTTAATAAATAATAGTTGAGGGTTACATAATAGTTCAAGGACTAATTGCACATTTGAGGAGCGTGAAAATAGTCATGAATCACCATACATGAGTAGACATGTATCAAGATACATGGTTGTCAATGCTATTACTACAGTACATGCTGGTGATGAATTTATTAGTGAATTATGGATGGCGTAGACCTCCAAGAGCACCTTTTAGCTAGAGAGAGAATGAAAATTTTCTATCCATATTTAATAACTTATATATTAAATTTTATGTTTAAAGTCTGATTTTTATTCATTTATGGAATACTAATGATTTTATTCATGTGTGTAGATTCCAACGTATGATGTTGATGATATTCCTCCACACCATTCACAATTGCCAATATAGACCTCATTTATCAGAAGCTACTATGAGGAGGCTATGCAAAAGTGATCGTGATAAGAATAAGGTTTTTTCCTTTGATGAAGCACAAATTTCAAAAAATAGGATGACTTTGTTGCTATGGAGAATGGTATTCAGTCTTTCTACGCCATGCCTTCTAACAAGAATCCCATGGGCACTAAATGGGTTTATAGATTGAAATGCACAACTCATGATTGCTGAATACAAAGCTTTAGCTCAAGTGACATGTGAGCTTATGTGGCTCAAGAAGGTCATGCTGGAACTTAATTTGTAGGTCAATCAATTTTCAATCATGTGTGATAACATGAGTAGTGTGTACCTATCTACTAATCCTATGTTCCATGTTAGGAGGAAACACATAGAAGTACATTATTATTACATCAAAGAAAAATTGATGGCTAAGGAGGTTCAAGTGCAACAGATAAGTATGAAGTTGGACATTTGTGGTGACATGTCCACCAAAGCACTAGAATCAATTAAGCTCATAAGATTCAAAAAGGCATTGAATTACTGGAGCTAGGATGAAGACATAGAATTGAAGCTTGAGGGGGAGCATTGAAAATCAAGCTTCAAATTTTGGCACTCTTTGACCTCTCAAATGGATGCCATGTGGAGCAATAAGATGCAAGGAGATTAACACAAGAATTCATGTTTAAATTTTAAAACCCAATGTCTCTTCACAATAGCAAAATTCTATCTATCACACTTAGGTGTGATAAAGCCTATAATCTAGGAAAAGTAATTCCTAAATTATAGATTCTCAAATCTATATGAACACATATTGAATTATGAATTGAAAGATCCCACATGTGTGAGTGTTGAAGCAAGATAGTAGGCTCCTAAGCTAAGCAATCCCCTTTCTTGCTTGCTTGAAGTTTTCTAGTAGACTTTGTGTAGCCATATCTAGCTCAGAGATTTTTGTGTGTATGAGCTAGATTTCTCTGAGTGTTACACTAGGCTTCCCTATAATTTCTCACTCATTTCTTGTAATCTTTGGTTTGTTATAAATCTATACTTATCTTCTAAAGCTTTCTCAAAGACCATGTTGAATCTCTGCATATTGTGAGAGAACTAGGTCTAGAAGTGAGAAGTGGCCTATTTGTGTATCCCAATAGGAGTAACCAATTTGAGTGAAATAACTTGCATTGGCAAGGTCTCTTAGTTTATTTTATGTGTACAAAAGCTCTTTGGATCAATCCCAAAGAATTTAGAGCATCGATTGTTTGTTTGAACAGTGGTGTTGTGAGTGTGCCTCTATGGCCACCTATGCCTCAATGCTACATACTAGGGAGATAATTTCTACTTCCATTTGTTTTAATACAACCCATGGTTGACTAGGACATTATATGTTTTATTATAACATATATAGGTATCAATCTCTAGAAATCATTTGGCCTTTGATATAGACCCTAATGGTAACGATATGTAACACTATTCATAAGGAAATCATGCTTTTCTTGTGAGTTGTATTGTTCTATATCTCTATTGTTCTATATAGACATATAGCTTGTATACAAGATTGTTCTAAGTTTGACATATATCTTGTATACAAGATCATTTTGAGCTTGAGTGAAGAGTTGAAAAAAATAGGTAGAATTACATGGAACATGGCCTATCATGAATAAATCTAATAGTAAAATATCACGTAGCCACTAGGGTCACTTAATAACTTCATTTCACTACTCTCACAACAAGAATATTTCCTAAATCTTCAAATCAATTCTACCGAGTACCTATAACCATGAAATCAAATAGAATTTGAGTAGACCATCAAAATCTTTGTAATCAACACCAATACATAAAATTAATGGGCCCTTTGACAAAAAATCATAAAGAATAAATGTTTAAAATAAAACCTTTCACATACTTATGTGCATTCCAACGATTTTGAGTTGCACCTAATGTACATTCCAACAATTGCGAATTGCAACTAATGTACATTCAAATAATTATGAGTTGCAATCACACAAATGCTAGGATGGTTGTTGTAGCTTACATAGGAGAAAAGACCTCATCAAAATCAATAATTTAATCTTTAATTGCAAGCCTAGCCTTATGGCGATCAACACAATTATGAGTTGTGCATTTCAATCTATAAACCCATTTAGTGCCAATGGAATTCTTGCTAGAAGTCACATTGTGAAGGTAATTGTGATTCGGGTGGGTCGCATCTAGTCACGGTACATGCATGGTGTATGAAGCTAATGAGTGTTGGAAGGTTTATTGATATGAATGTGAAAGTTAAGGTGAAGTTGGGTATTGAGAGGAGAGATGTGATGATTTGATTGTGAGAATGGGAATGTATGAAAGCAAGATAAATCCATGAATAGGAATGATGATAAAATACCATACACACGAATCAATATTAAAAGGAAGAATGGTCCAAAACGAGCTTCTTATACACTTTCAAGATCAATACATGCGGATGTGATGATAACCATAATAAACATACACATGAATCAATCTTAAAAGGAAGAATGGTCCATGCGGAGCTTCTTAAACCCTTCAAGATTAATACATATTCATGGGTGCTTGTGGATGGTATGTGTGCATGTGGGTCATAAATTATGAATGGAAAAAGAATTATCCTCACAATATCAATAGAAAATCCTCACTTGTTTAATGCAAAGTTGTGGAGCCTTCTCACACATAGAATTATTCAAGAGGAGACATAGGAGACAAGAGACACAGAGACAAGGTAACTTGAATTATAAGAGGTTGTAATGCAATACATGTGCATGAGCATCATGGTACGTCAAGCTATGCAATCTAATGGTCAAAGACATTCTACACAACCCTCCCACCATGACAGTTCGATTGAATGTCAAACATGAGAGGAAAGGAACCACTTTAGTGACCCTATATCTATCTAGGAACGTAACGCCTATCTAAAGAAGTCTAAGACCAACAAAACCAATTTTCTCACATGCTCCAATGAGGGTGATCAAAGAGACAGAAACCATTGGGTTTTACTCTATCATTTTTTGGAAGTCTAACTTAAATTTGAATATAGGAATTATCCTCTTACTAGTACACCTTGGATCCTCACATGCTCAACTCAAGGTGATTGTCAGAAGGAAACCATGTGCTAGCAAGTCCGTATGGATGCATAACAATGATCCTCCATGATTTTGGAGGGGGGTTTTTATAGTTCTCTGAATGAATCTAGGTTCTTGGATCATGGAGAAATCTCTCAACCCCAGGATCAACTACTTTTGATTGATACCATTGAATTTATCAAATAAATGACTAGGATTGATTCTTTTTATCAAATCTAGAGCAAAGAGGAGAATAAAGTCACCTTCATTCTCCACCCTTGGATCTGGGAAGATCTGGACCATTGTATATCAATGTTGACATGGATTTGGATAGGATTAGTTGCTATTTTTAGAAGAACTTTGCATTATTCTCATGGCCATAAAATTAGGATTTATCCAGTGAAAACAACTTGTGGATCCTCATTGTTTTAAGCTTTGGTGCATCTCAATCCTTGAATATGACCTCGCGACAACTTTTCAAGCCTTCAATTTGCTTAATCTAGAAAACTGTGGTGACCCTAAAAACTAGATTTTGTGCTCTTTGACTCCAAATATTCTTTGATGAAGATTAAACTGTAGGGCTTGAAACCTTTGTTTAAGGAATATGCAGCAAAAACTCCAATCTGAGTCTCCCTTATACAAATTTGACTACATTTGGAAGTTTGCAAGGTGACATTCAGGTGTGAAGAAATCTGATAGCCTTGAAACTTTGAAAAAAATTGTAGCCTCATATGATATTTATACATGCTAGACCATATGCCGAACAAAAAATCCTATACAACATTTTGTAGGGTCAGTGGAAAAATTACATTTTTACAAAATGCACATGGGCATGTCAATGTGCTAGAAAATCCATTTATAGGTTAAATTTAGGCTATAGATTTCCTTTCATAGTTTTTACGAGTATATGATTTTTCATGTGATTTGGTGATAGTGAAAATTTTGCCCTAATGTCCAAATTTTGACTAGCTTTGGTCGCTACCATGGATTTGCTTGATTTCTTCCAAAATTTGCATGTGAACTCCTTTTGACATCCTTAATGCATCTTGGACTTCTGGGGGAATTCTTGCTACCTTCAATGAATGTGTTTCCTCTAGGGCTTTAGAAATGAGCGAGGAGAGAAAATCTCAACGACATTCACCCCCACTAAGCCTGCACTTCCTCCGAAAGCGCCACTATCCTCCTTAACCATACTGCTTCACATGCTGCAACACATGCAGCTTTGTACTCAGCTTCAGTAGAAGATAATGCTACAGTCGGTTGCTTCTTACTAATCCAAGAGAAAATCCATGATCCTAAAGAAAAGAAATATCCAGAAACTGATTTTTTGGTATCAATATCTCTTGCCCAATCTGAGTCACAGTATTCGACCAGAGATGATCCTTCTTCATAAAGAATACCATAATTAGTGGTTCCTTTCACATACCTGAGTATCATCATGCTTGCCTTCCAATGAGTTTGGCAAGGTTTATTAGAGAACCTGCTTACTACTCCAACAACATAAGAGATGTCTAGTCTACTATTTCACAAGTAGACGTGACTTCCAACTAATTTCCTATATCTTCCAATCTCCATTGGAAATGAAGTATCTTCAACAGATAATTTTGTGTTGACCTCCATAGGTGTAGAAATTTCCTTGCAATCCTCCATGTCAAAAATAAAATGCCTTCAATATCTATCTTGCATATTTTTGTTGAGAGATGCAAATCTTCCCTGGCTCCTACCAAACTTCAAGACCTAAGCAATAATGCATTAAGCCCAACTCTATCATTTCAAATTCTGAACTAAGGGCATCTTTTGTTTGTTGAAGAAGAGCATCATCATTTCTTGTAATCACAAGGGCATCTACATAGAGTACAAGCACAATTTCCTTCCCTCCTCTCTTTAGAACATACAAGTTAGCATCAAAAGCACATCTTTTGAAACCTAGATCCAAGATATACTTATCTATCTGTTGGTACGATGCTCTAGGGGCTTGTTTTAGCCCATATAATGCCTTCTTTAGCTTACATACCTTGTCCTCTGGATGGGGAGCCTCAAACCTTGGTGGCTGAGACACATATACCTCCTCCTTGAGGTCTCCATTTAGGAACACTTATTTCACATCCATGTGATAGACTGGCCAATGCGTATGTACAGCCACAGCTAGTACTACTCGGATAGTAGTCATCCTTGCAGTCGGGGCAAATGATTCACAAAAGTCAATGCCCTCAACTTGTGAATATCCCTGTGCAACAAGTGTTGCTTTGTATTTTTCTAGAGTACCATCAGCCTTCTACTTTAGCTTCCAGAACCACTTGGTGCCAACGATTTTACGCTTAGGGGGTTGATCCACTAGATCCCAAGTTCCATTCTTCATGATATTTTTGTATTCTATTTGCATCGAAACCCTCCAATTTGGATCATGGAGTGCCTCTTCCACATTGGTTGGTTCCTTTGCTTCTTCTTGAATGCGATTAGCCATCAGGGTTGTGTTTACAATATGGGCACTTGCCTGTCTCTGTTCCTCTATTCTCTGTGATCGCCTCGGTCCATCTGCAACCTGTTCTCGTGACTGTGGGATGCGGTTTGCAGAATCATAGAGCTACCTCACCCAACATGGCAATGGCTTTTCCACTTGGGTGACGGCAGGTTGGTGACTTTCAGACTCATCATCAGAAGATGATGCTTCCTTCTCTTGTGTAGAAGGGATAGCTCTTGGGCTAGGTTCATAGTGGATAGCCCCTTTGCCTGATGATAAAGTGGAAGCTCTCTTTTCCTCCTCCACTACATGTGGCTACTCATCCTTAAACACCACATCACGACTTGCCATGATCTTCTTAGCCTCAGGGTCATAAAGCTTATAAGCCTTCTTATCTTCACTGTACCCTAAGAAGATACATTTGATGCTTTTTGGTTGAAGCTTGTTTCTCTCCCTATGTGGAACATGTACATAACATTCACTTCCAAATACTTTGAAATGGGAAACATAATGCTTTTTACCAGTGTGGGCTTCTTGTGGAGTCTTTCCATCAAGTGCCTTGGTGTAGCTCCGATTCAAGATGTAGACAACAGTGTTGAGATCCTCTGCCCAAAATTGATGAGAAAAACCCTTTCCCTTCAACATGCACCTTGTCATCTCCATGATGGTTCGATTCCATCGTTCTACAACACCATTATGTTGAGGGCTATGTGCCACTGTGAGTTGATGCTTGATTCCCTTACTCTTGCAGAAATCTTCAAACTCTGTTGATGTGAACTCACCACCGTCGTCTATTTTGAATTTCTTCATCTTCTTCCATGTTTTTGTTTCAACAAGTTGAAGCCATTCTTTAAACTTACCAAAAGCTTGAGCCTTATCGCGAAGGAAGTACACCCACATCTTCCTGCTATAGTCATCGACAAGTAACATGAAGTAGGAAGATCCACCCAAGGCATGTGTAGGCATTTTTCCACACAAGTCAACATGCACCAACTCTAGAGGATAGCTTGCCCTATTCTTGCTTTTTTGTGAAAATGCCTTCCTTTGTTGCTTGCCCATCATGCAAGCTTCACATGGTTCCTTCATTTCTGCAATCAATGGTAGGTGTGCAACCATACCCCTGCGATGCATCTCCTTTAGTACAGGGTATCCAATGTGGTCGAATCTCTCATGCCATAGCTTACTTGTGCCCACATTTGTAGTGGCTATAAGAGCACACAACTCATACAAGTTGTTCCTCCCTATGCCATTCCCAACAATGTTGTTGTTACTATCCATAATCTTAGCTCTTGTCTTATTGAAACATACTTGATGACCTTGATCAGTTATAGAAGCTACTGAAAGTAGATTTCATTTTATTTGGAACATACAACACATTAGAAAGCTTTTTGATATTGCCATTGGAGTTAATGAAAGAAACCATATCTTTGCCCTTTGTAGGACATCTTGCATTGTCCCCTACCTTTACTGTGATGGGTTCCTTTAGAGGCTATAACGAACTGTAAAGGTCTTTTCTGCTCCTCATGTGATGAGATGCACCACTCTCCAACACCCATGAGTTATCTGTTCTTGAATCTTCAGCCGAGGAGCACACCTCCTCTATTGTAACAAATAACTCAAGCTCTGTTTCTGCTGTGTTGGCAGACTCCTTGCTCTTGCCACCTTTTGAAGAGCCACTCTTCTCTTATGCCTTCTTGATGCGGCAGTCTTGGATTCTGTGTTCTTTCTTCTTGTAGTGGAACCACTCTCCTTTGAACTTCTTTTTGTCGTTCTTCTTTTTGTCCCCATCTTTTGAAGAGTCTGCTTTACCTCCTTTGGCATTTGCTGTGAATGCAACAACTCCTTTGTTGCCACCACTCCTTGCCTTGAGCCGTAGCTCCTCCTCCATGAGTAAGGCACTGAATTCTTCGAAAGTTAGTGGTTGAGGTCTGAATTGAGTATTAAGAGCAGTTACCAAACCATCAAACTTAGGTGGACATATTCGAAGACAACACCGAGCTAGCTCCTCGCTTGACTGTTGTACACCTGCTCTTGCCATTTGATCTCACAGATTCTTAATGCGAGTGGTAAACACCTCTGCAGTCTCCCCATTAGCAAACCTTTCTACTGCTAGTTGATTCTCCAAGTTTTGAATCCGTGTTTGATTACGAGTTTCATATTGATTTCTCAATATGTTCCATGCTTCACATGCCTTGGTAGTATGCTGAATGAGAGTCAGAACACTATCAAAAGTACTTGTAACTAGAGCACAGAGTGCATCTGCATTTCTACGTTTCTAAGCACATAGAAGATCAGCATGAGGAGGAATCATTTGACGAGGATTATTTAGATCAGGTCTTTCTTGAGGTATCAGTCCCAAGAACACTCTCCAAAAGCTCATATGAATCAAGGATAGAAGTGATTTTAAACTTCCACAGGGTGTAGTTTGTACCATCAAGTTTACCTTCTGTGAAGGCTGGTGGTCGTATCCACAATGTTGGGATGACTGGCATCATTGCTGCTTCTGCTTGTGTGCCACCTAGTCCTGTTGATGAACCACCTTGATTCCCAATCGTAGATGATGATGCACCGCTTGAAATCTTCTCTCTTTTGTCGTTTAGACCTCTGTAACCTCTGTGCTTCTACTTCCACACCACTCAGAGCCTCCTGAGTTTTTGATACCATGTAAGAAAATAACAACACAACGGAATAGACCTGTAGATAGAGTTGAGAGAAAAACGCAGACAAAGATAGACACAGACTAACAGATAGAGAACTCAAAATTCTCAGATTGCCAAGCGTAATGCACTTACAATGATGGTGTTGTTCACCTGTGGGCTCCCAATGTGGAGCTTAGATGGTGATCTAGACAGACTCTAGATGATAGGCCCCCCAGACCCTACAGAAGGGGGCAAGTCCCCCTCTACACTCCCCCCACTAAGGTTCTATGGGGAAACCATGCAACGCCACAGGGCCTTTATTTTCACCTTAAATGGAAATCCAGTGGCCCGAAAGTTTATGCCCTACCTAACCTAATGGCTAGGCTCACGAAGATAATCTACAACCATCAACGGTCACAAATAGACCTCATCTAGCTTGGAAGTTAGGGTTGTACAAATGTCTAGGCTCTCATAATGGCTTCTCCTCATAATGGGGGCCTTACAACTTAGAGCACGATGGATCATTTGTGGTCACATGAGGGTGGAGTATTGAGCATATCTAACAGTCTCCGAATTGCACGAAATTTGGTGAGCATACTCAAGGTGATTAGGAGATAAAAACTGCTTCGCTTTATGTGCCAAGATCGTGATCTGAGCTTGTTTCGGCCTCCGAATGCACTATCGGAGTGCTTGTGTAGGCTATCTCATCTTTTTTTGCCAAAGATATATACAAGTTTCCATTTGCCAATATAAGCGGCTCAAAGTTTGCTATAGGTTTAGCAGAACTCATCACGGTCGTTCGGTTCAACTTTTTTAGATACAATCATTTTTTTGCATCAGGGTATTTTAGTCAGTGGACATGGATGAGAGCAGTGATGTATTTTGTATGTTGGCTGTTGAGGATAAGTTGGATGGTATGAATTACCCATTGTGGGCTTATATGATGTGTCATGTATTGGTTGCAAAAGGACCATGGAATATTGTGCAGGGTGTTGAAAAACATCCTATTACACCTGCAAATATAGGTACTAAAGCTGATGCAGATGGCATTGAAGATGATGATATTCTTCATGTTCCTGTTTGTGCTGTAGTTTCTACTGCACCTACTATAGAGAAAATTCATTGGGATGGCAAAGATGCTTAGGCACATGCATTGATAACCTTGTCTATCAAACGTGTTATTATTCCTCACATTTTCTCTTGTAGAATAGCTAAGGATGCTTGGGATACACTTACCACATTGTACCAGGCTAGGAATGAGGCTCATGTTGCTTACCTCCGAAAACAGTTGGAGAGTGAGCATATGAATGTACGTGATTCTATGGACAATTTTCTAACAAAGATCAAAGATTTGAAGGAACAATTGATTTCTAATGATGAAGTTATACCAGATAGCTCACTTGTGCATACCGTGCTGAATAGTCTTCCTAATTCATATCAGAGTTTTTCATCTACTCTTTGTTTGATGATGAAAGGCAATCCAAATGCCTTGACATTTTAGGAGTTAGTCTCTATTCTGTTGTAAGAAGATGAATCTAGGCAGAACAGGTCCATTATGCATGGTGTAGATCAAGCTTTCTTGGCTAGTCAGAAGGGCAAAGGTAAATGGAGCTCATCTACTAGTAAGCAAAAATCTGCAAATGTTGCACATTCGAAGAAGGAAGACAAAGATGAGAAGAAATAAAAAAAGTAGAAATTTTTTTGTAAGTACTGTAAAGGAAACAATCATGTCATAAAGAATCGTCCAAAACTGGCTGCAAAAGAGGCAAAGAGAAAAGAGGTTGGAATGGTTGTTGCAGAAACCTCTACACCAAAAACAGAGTCTGCTAATCTTGTGCAAAATGAAGAATGAGCGTTTACTATTGCTTGCAGTTTTGACCCATATTCACATGAATAGTGTATGTCTGCAGTAGACTCAGATGTTTGCCAGTACTTTGACAGTGGGGCAACGAAACCTATTACCTCGAAACACAATTTCTTCACTTCACTTGAGCTTGCCCCTACAGGGAATACTATCACATGCACCAACAACTCCTCTTATCCTGTTATGGAGTTGGTAAGATCATTTTGATTACTGCTAATGGTAGTTCTTTTACATTGTCAGATGCTTTATTTGCGCCAAGGACCAAGAAATATCTGTTATCAGTTTTCGCATTAGCCAAGATTGGCTTGGTTGTGAATTTTGTTGATGACAGATGCACATTCATGATCTATCAAATGATGATGTGATCATTGCTTCTGGCATTTTATGTCGTGGGCTGTATGAGCTCATAGACTATGAAAAATCTGTGGATGATTTAGCATGTGCAGTACATGATTCTCAGGCTATGTCAGATGCAAAGCTTTGGCATGCACGCTTTGGCCATCTAAAATTTTCTAGTTTGCTATGCCTACAGAAATCTGATATGGTGTCCTCTTTGCCAAAACTTGAGACACCCAATAAACATGTTTGTGAAGCGTATATTTTGGGCAAAATGCAGCATTCCTCCTTTCCAAAAGATGGATCAGTTCGAGCTACTTAGAAATTGTAGCTTGTATAGAGTGATATCTATGGTCCTATGTAGACACCTTCTTTTGGAAACTATCTTTACTTCATGACTTTCATTAATAATTTTTCCAGGCATGCATGGGTATATCCATTGAAAGCAAATTCCGAAGTGTTTATGTGCTTCAAACAATTTTTGGTCTTGGCTGAAATCTGTCAGCATGTAAAATGGGCACCCTCCATTCTGATCGAGGGGGAAATATATGTCATCTGACTTTAATGATTTTTGGCTGAACGTGGGATAAAACATCAGTGTACAGTGTCGTATACATCTTAATAGAATGGAGTTGCTGAACATAAGAATAGGTCACTCATGGAGATGGCGAGGTGTATGGTCAAGAGTCAGGCTTTACCACATAGTTTCTAGCTTTAGGATCTCATGTGTGCAGCATATGTACTTAATAGGTGTCCCCACTAAAGCATTGTATTCTATCACTCCATATGAGGCTTGGCATGGTCAGAAGACATCTGTTGCTCACTTGCATGTTTTTGGTTGTCTGGCATATGCATTAGTGCATCACAGGAAATTGGATGATGAAGCAACGAAATGTATTTTTGTTGGGTACAGTTCTAGAAGCAAAGGCTATCAATTGTATCATCCAGAGACTAAACACATTTTTGTTAGCCATGATGTTGTTTTTGTGGAAGATGCTATTCAGCCTTTACTTTCATGTACGAAGGAGACATTTGTTAGCTCCAAAGACATGTATGATACTTTGCTGCCTCTTTTTATAGGTGGACAATATAGTGTTGGTCCTTATGATGCAACTTCATAGCCTGTGCAGGTTTCATGTGATGATGCAGATCATTCCATTTCTAATGGAGATTTACATGATGCACTTGTTGATGAGAGAGTTGATATTGAGGAGGCAAAAACTATGCCGAAATGGCTAGTTTAGACTTTGCGTGACAACAAATTAGATGCACCTCTATCATATCATATTCTATCAAGCTCTCATAGTGGCTCTTTTGCATCAGATTGCTATGCTATAGCTACCTCTAGTATGTGTGATAAGAATGAGCTTGTTTTGTTCGATGAAGCACAAAATTTTGAAAATTGGGTGGCTACTATGCAATAAGAGTATGATGTTATCATGAAAAATGGTACCTGGTCTTTATGTGACTTGCCTCCTAGCAAGAAGACCATTGTCACTAAGTGGGTATACAAGCTGAAGTGTAAGCCTGATGGAACAATTGATAGGTATAAGGCTAGGCTTATTTCAAAGGGTTATGGTAAGGAAAGAGGCATTGATTTTGATGAGACCTTTGCACCTACTTGCCAAATGACTATTGTTCGTAGCATCTTTGCACTTGTGGCTCATCATGGTTGGAATGTACATCAATTGAATATTAAAATTGCATTTCTGAATGGTGATTTGCATGAAGAAGTATATGTTTTCTAGCCTTGTGGCTTTGTGTAGAAAGGGCATGAAAACCAGGTGTGCAGGTTAAAGAAGGAATTATATGGTTCAAAGCAAGCACCATGTGCTTGGTATGAAAAGATACATGCCTATCTGATTGCACATGGTTTTGAGAACAGTACAACTGAAAGCACCTTATATGATAAGCGTGCTAATGATGTGCTTCTGATCATTGTTGTGTATGTTGATGACATGCTGCTCAGTGGTCCTCATGAGAAGCATATTGCTAATTTTAAGACTGATTTGCATGCTTCATTTGAGATGTCAGATTTGGGGCATTTGCATCATTATTTGGGCATTCAATTTATGCAAGATGATGGTGGAATGGCTTTGTGTCAAACAAAATATATTGACACATTATTGCAGCGTTTTGGCATTGAAGACTGAGCCTATTGCCACTCCTATGGAGACAATTTTACGATTGAGTCTTCATGATGCTAGAAATGCATTTGATGGTGTTCTCTATCAGCAAGTCGTTGGATGCTTGATTTACTTATGCATTACTCCATCAGATATTTAGTTTGTTCTCTCACAGATGAGTAGATTTATGCATTGTCCATGTGTCAAGCATTGGCAGGTGGTTAAGCGCATCTATTGCTACTTTAATGGTACCCAGTTACTTGGATTTTTTAATCCCAAGGGGGGATCACTATCTCCAGATTTACATGCTTTTTTTTTTCCTCTAACTGGGTTGGTTGCTATGACACTCGTGTGTCCACTAGTGGCTTTTGCTTCATGCTTGGTAGCTCATGTATATCTTGGTTGAGCAAGAAGTAGCCTACTATGGCCACTTCCAGTTGTGAAGTTGAGTATAGGGCAACTTTCACAATGACTCTTGAGTGTGTGTGGCTCGGACACCTTATGGTTGATTTGGGTGTTGGTTAGTCTTCTGCCACCACCATCTTCACTGATAGTTAGAGTGCATTGGTAGTTGTGAGGAACCGTCTGTTTCATGCTCGCACTAAGAACATTGAGGTGCATTATCATTATGTGACAGAGAGGTTCTCCGATGGAGAGATCAACCTGTAATATGTGGCCATGCAAGAGAACATTGCAGACCCTTTCACAAAGGCTCTGCCTAAGGAGAAGTTTGAAGCTTTCCGCAAAGCTTTAGACTTACTTCCTTTTGTGGATTGATTCCACATAGCTTGGCACTTCCTTATACATGAGTGCCAGCTCCTTGTCCACCGCATCACTCCCAGGGGGGATTTGTTGATATATTTAGGTAGTGATTGTGTGTGACACACTAGGACCATCGGGGCACTTTCGTCCCTCTTTTGGAGGTTTTTCCTCTGGCTTGTATAGGTCTCTTATCTTTGTACATTCTAGTGGTAATACATTCCATATTGTGTGTTGTGCTCCAAGCTTCTTGTTCTTCCTTGTGTTGTTCGCATGCTTCTGTGGACCTCGAACTCCAACAACATAAACTCTCTATG
Organism: Ceratopteris richardii; assembly: GCA_020310875.1. NCBI lineage: Eukaryota > Viridiplantae > Streptophyta > Polypodiopsida > Polypodiales > Pteridaceae > Ceratopteris > Ceratopteris richardii. The sequence continues at coordinate 48,853,355 of CM035415.1, read as the reverse complement.
ATTTTTGAAAAAGGGGGACTTCTTACATTTTTGTATCTTTGTGCCAAGACCAACAATATATTTCTTGATACACAATTCTTTAGGGTGTTTAAAGGAAGTTTGGCGTGCATCTTTCCTTCGAAATCTTCCAAGAGTCTTGCATCTAACCATGTTCCACAAAGCTGATGAACAACCAATCACTTTTCCAAGAAATGCTTGCTTCTAATTAATGATGAGAGCTAGCTTCAAAATCTTACACAAAACAAGCTAAGTTGGATGGCTCTTGGGGCAAGTAAAGAAGATGTGCCCTAGATCTTCTCTCCCATTAATGCATCTCTTACACCACGTGGGTGCACCACAAATCTTTATGGATTTGAGTTTAGCCAGATACCCTTATTGAGAATTTTCCACACCAAGACATGTTTTTTTTTCTCAATAAGGGGTTGTTAGAGATCTGCAGATTTTCACTCCCACTAGATCCAAGAACAAGTTACACACCACTTCTTGTTAAGTGTTCTTATGGAATTCCACGTTTCACATAGTTCTCAATGGATATATGATATTGTTATTGTTAATCCATCACAAACTTTTAGGCAAGGCACCTATTGGCCAATCAACAGGTTGACTTTCATGCCATCTTAGGCATTTATTTTGCTTCTTATCTAGTCCCACTCTTAAAGGTGAGCTTTATGGCATGAATCAATGTATTCAAATTTGATCCAATGCCTTCTACCTTGGTTCGAGAGGTGCTTCCACATGCAAAAAACTTTGTTATAGAGTCACTAAACCCTTTGGAGATGAGTAGAATCAACACAATCGAGAGCCAAATGTAGTCATTATCCTTGATGCCAAGGGCTCATTTCCAGCCTTTGCATATAGTGCATAAAGATTTCATCTTGTTCCAACCATTTTACTAAGAAGACATAAGATCTGAGCCTTTCGGCATAACCAGAAGATGGGAGAACAGAATCCTAAGGTAGACCCCCAAGAGAAATGGTCACCAATTTTTTAAAACTAATTTTAGCCCATGAGGAGTTGTAGTTATCCAAAGCTTCAATAAGGTATTTGACAATCAACTTGTTGGTGATAGCCTCAAGGTTAAGAATTCTCAAGGTGCTTGCATCTCCCAAGCTAGAGAAAATCTCCATTTGATTTTTGGCACACCTCTCCTGTTTGCGTCTCCCATCTAGAGGAATTTTTTTCATAATCTTCTAAGCTTCAACAAATCCTTATCACTAGGTTGCTAATGCGAATGGAAATAAATGAAAGAGGAAATAGGGAACATATTGATCGCCATTGCCTGACCAACCACATTGAGCTAAGCACCCTTCCAACTATTAAGATTACTATCGAGCTTGGTAAACACCCAATCCCATCTTTGACTCAAAGAGAATTCAAATCCCATTGGGATATCAAGAAGCCAAATAAAGTGTGCGGTAGATTGTAATGCAATAGTTCAGTCTTATGGTAATAGGAAATCCACAAAAGATTATCTCAACAATATATGTGGAAACTAGCAGCTCAACAATAATCTAAACTTGCAGCTCCAACGATAATCCCACGGAGCATGCTTTGCAAACTCTTATGAGCATTCCCTTCCTTGATTGAAGATATGTCAGACTATGCTTAGCAAGAAATCAAAATGTAAGTCTTCAAATGGCAACAACTATAATATGACATGTATAAAAGCCCATTCATTTCATGGTGAGACATATAACAGAGGGAAGCCTTTTTTTGTTTTCTTATAAAACTTTCATATTTAGTACATATAGGCAAGCACACTGCAAGAGAACAAGGATTACGACCACCACATGCTTGAGAGATGACTCTCCTCCCAACCAAATGCCTCTATATATAGCTCTTTCCAGGGGACTGCCTTCTTGGGCAGTTGGATTCTAACCATCCAAGTGTCATCCATGTAACTGCATGTGCGCCAAGTGTCCCAGTTAACTCGAGTTAACTCAAGTGGATGCTTCTAGAAGGCTCTAGATCTCTTTGGGCAAAATACTCTCCCCATGTTCCCCATGGGGATTGAACCCAAGACCTCCTCCTTCATATCCATGAGACTTAACCACTAGGATAAGTGGGTCACTTGTTCACAAGAGCACAAGACCTCCTAGTAAGTCTAAACTCGAGATCTTTGGTCATACACACGGATGACCAAACGGTGTCCGATTTCAGATCTGTCTGAACCGGCCAGACCCTTGGATCATAGACTTACTTTATTACCTTCTTCCCCCCTTGGAAAATATTTTCGTCCTCGAAAATAGAGCTATATACATAATGTAGGCAACCCCCGAGCCTCATGTTCTAAAACTGGAAGAACATGGTCATGTTCCAAAACTGGAAGAACATGTCTCATCTCTGTGGTGGCATCCCTGCCCAAATGATTCAAAGCACTACCTGGTTTTGCACTTTGATGAATAGGACAAAGTACAAACTAGTGAAGAATAATGAGGGTGGATCTAAATACATCCCTGGCTAATTCACAGTTTCTGGATGTGCGATCTAGGCACAAACATGTGAACTAGGTAGATTCAAATTACTAGTCCATTTCTGGGCATGATTGGTGCATGGACTTAGTAATGAAGGTGGGATTCTTATCCCTTGCAAGACTTTGAGAATTCTTGAGTCACTTGAATTTGTTTTGGAGAACTTGAAGTTTGGTTGTCTCAAACATCTAACTTAGATGTTTATACAATGGTTTACTTTGATCCAACAGTTACTTGATTTTTTCACCCGACTGGAGGACTACTTTGTCCTAATAAGCTGAAAAAATCCTATGTAAACTGTAAGAGAAAGTTACCATTTTCTTTGAGTCAACCATACTATAACTTGCCCAATACAAATCCATAATGAAATTTGTCCAACTTAGGACACTTTTCTCAAAGACTTTAACTGAAAGTTCTTGGGAATTGTCAATCTAATGAGCAATTTCTAACTTCTTTATTCTAGAGTATACTGGACTCTAGGAAATCATTTATGCTATAACTTGAAGCAACCTTAAATAAATAAGTCCACTTAGACTTATTTTATTTTGAAGATTGAAAAGGTTCTTGTACATAACATCTATCTAGGATGTTCAAGTTGGTTATCTAATTCTAACCGGCTAACCCTGGTCTTTTGCAAAAGGAATCAGATACTATATCTGAGTCAATTACAAAAGATTTGGAAAGCGGAAAGAAAAAACTAAAATTGTGTACAACCAATTCATACTTCGAAGATACATAAATTTGCTATAAGTCAAAGGCTAGATGACCAAGGATTTTAACTTCTCAAAGATCTGTTTCAACAGGGCATTGAAGCATTGTCTTTATCTTTAAGAGAAATAAGCTGGATTCTCAAAAAGATTCAAAGAAAATCAAAAACATCATCTAACCACAAGATACTAGTGTGGTAACCAACATCAGTGTGTCGACCCACTGAGGTTCTATCGATGAGTTTAGTTTTCAAATAATGCTTCACTTGAGACTAAGTTCAAATCCAATTCAGTCTTTCTGACTCCTTACTAGTAATGCAATTCTTGTGCATTTCTTTGAGTTAAAAGAGTGAGTTTACTAAGTTTCACTAGGAACTTGATGCTTGACTTAGTCAATTAAATATTTAGTTGAAAAGACCAACTCAAAATCAAAGTCCAACTTCTTTCAGAAATTTATCAAATATCTCTGATCAATAACACTTAAGCTTGAAGTGTTTTAAGAAGATCTTGGATGTTACTTACTTCATATCTTTAGTTTCTTTGATCTTGAATTTATCTTGAAGTATCTTGAGATCCTTCTTGAATTTAAACTCCTCCTTTGAAGTTTTAATTCCCTTGAAGATCAGACCTAACTTCACGATCCAAACGAAGACTAAAAGATAATCATCATCTCACGGTCCGATGTCCCATACCATCTTTCCTACATCAATCTGAATATAAAATCTGGTGTCCCATACCACCTTATTTTATACTCCCATTGACGTGTGAGTGAATTTTATCCTAAAGTCTACAACATCTTTTGGATAGAGAACCTTCTAGCTTTAATTCTTGACAAGAATTTCGCAGTTTCAGGTACTATCTCTATCTTGATATTCTAGGTTTTAATCCCTTGACATGATCGTTTCACGATCTTGTGCTTTAACCTTGGGAACTTGAAAACCTTTAATAGAATATATCCAATCCTTTTTGCTAGGGTTTTCAAATGAAAACCAATCAGAATTCCAAGTTCTTGAATTTCTCAAATTCAAGTTCAATTGGCTATTCTTGACCAATTTTGTAGCGACAAGTCAAAAAACCAATTTTGTAGCGACAAGAGCTTTTGACTTCTTGTCTTTAGATTCCTTTCTACTAATGCTTTTAGGTACCTATCCTGGCCAGGAATTTTATAGGAATCTCTCTATTGCTTAAGTCTAAGCATCCGCTCATGCTTTCTGGATTTGTACCGAAATCCCTTTAAGGATAGGCAAATGTTTATATTTTACCTTCCACAGACTTAAGTATCGTTTTTACGATTGCAGACTACATTTTTGGAATTCCTTCACTCTGTTCATACTTGGAACAACTTACTTTTTTCATAATTTTCCATTCGATAAATGGAACTTGAGTGAATAATTCCTAATGGAATTTTTACCGCCAATACTTGGGCAATCTACAGAGTAGTTCTAATCACACATTCTTGGACAATCATGGCCAAGTTTGATCAAGTCTGGTTGATACTTGCGACAAAAATAAAGACTTACTCTTTATCTTTTAAGATCTCTTAAACTATCTTAAGCTTCTTTGCTTACCTGCAGGATTTTAGAGATCTTTCCCTCAACTTAAGTCCAAGCATTTTCTAATGCCTTCAGATTCCAACGCTAAGAATCTATGATATACCTTAAGGTTATATCACTATTTGGACTTAAATACCAAAACTGGTGGTTAGGGATTTGCTGGGAACTACTTGCTATAAAACTTCTCTTGAAAGATGCTAGTCTCACATCTGGGGAGATTTTTCTTTCAAGAACTTTTTAATTCCTACCAACGAATCAAATACTAAGCTAATGATTCACCTTGGAATCTTTTGCTTTCCAGTCTAATGATTCATCTTGGAATCTTCTACTTTACTGGAAAGATCTTCAAAAGGAATTCTAGACTTTTGGATAAGACCAAGACTTAAGGCTTTGCTTGTCCAAAAGACATTCTCATTTAACTAATGAAATAGTTAATTGGACTCTTTCATTAGCTTATCTTTAGGAAATAGCTTAATTTCCAAAGATTACTTTGCTTGGGTCTCTTCAAGGCCTTACCACTTGAAGCTAATCTTTTAGGAAAGAACTTGTTTCCTAAATTGTCTTTAGGAAATATCTTGATTTCCAAAGCTATATCTGTTTCAAAAATGAAAATAATTTGAATCATTTCATTATTTGTCATGACTTTAGGAAATTACTTGATTCCTAAAGATCAATTAATATTTATCTTGGTTTCTCTTTTTAAGCCTTGAGTTAGCTTTAATAGAATCAAGAAAGTTTCCTTCAAAAGTTTTCGCGTTGATTGAAGGCCTTGCATCATGCCTCGAGATGCATTTCTGGAAACTAACAACTATGAACACTAGAGTTCCAGGGATTCTAGAAGTTCAATACTTCTACTTATTTTCATCAATGTTTGATGAATATTAAAGTATTAAACCTTCCAAAATTTGTTGAGCTTACAAGTTTCAACAGAAACTTCCTTTCTTGGGTGCATGAACATGAACATAAAAAAAACAACTAAATCCTCGTTAGTTGCTAAGAATGTCTAGGTTTCTTCCCAAACTTAGACTGAGCATGCACATTGGAAAGTAGCTCTATTTTCTTGGCATCTCAATGACAAGAAAAAATGAATACTTACTTTCAACATGCTTTCTTTTCCTCAAAAAGACTCCTACTAAGTGGTACCTATGTATCACTTTTTTGGAAAAAAATAGACTAGATACTTAGTTGCATGATGGTCAAGATCCTTGCAACTAGGTAATTTTCTATTTTTTCCACCTAGCTAAGTCAAGTTAGAAAAAGAAAGGAATGAAAGTATATGTGTTCAGCTACTTACCAAAAGATCATGCGTATGCACATGCATCTACTTGCATGCAAATGCATGTTCATGTATGCAAATGCCCATTCTTGCATGTTCATGTATGCAAATGCCCATTCTTGGGTGCAAATACATGCGACTATATGCAAGTGTAATGAAATTAAGCAAATCTCAAGCTTATTAGGTATGCAAACAAGCATCCATGCAAAAACAACCTGCTTGCTATTCTGGCAAAAGGTAATTATTCAAGTGCATGAACTGGAGAATTAACTACCTTTCCCAAGCAAGTGCAAACTTGATGTGCATAAAACATTCTTTTATGCACAAATAATCTTTTCATTTTTGTGCATGAATGGAAATAGAAATTTCAACTGCATACCAAAAATTGAAAAGTACTTTGTATACTTTTGTGTCATTTTAATACCGTTTAGTCCTCTAATTAGCTTTCATGTTGAGATAATCATAATTGGACTATGCTTTTAGTCCTAATTAATGCATCCGAAATGAAAGCATTCGAGCAAACAAATATCAAAATGAAAACATAATTTGGAAAATACTTAGCTCCACATAGAGCTACATCCTTCCCTTGATCCTTTGGAAGAGTGATTCTTCATCTTGGTTAACTTCAGTCTCCTTGCTTTGAAGAATCAGTGTATGCACCATCCGCCACAGATGCATATCCCTCCGCTGATTGTACTTCTACAAGACGTGGATTGACCTCCCAGGTTACGAGATCGATCTCGCAAAGCGATCAGTTTGTGATTTCCTGTGAATTAGGAGTTCTGCTTCGCTTAGAATCCACATCAAATAATTTGCAGGGTATATAGTCATGATAGCCAGTTTTCTCATTGGCTACAACGAAAGCTTGCCCTCTATGAGGTAATGGGATCGAATCCCGACCTCGACCTACAATATCTCTTTTCTTTTTGGAGATATATGTAAAACATATATTGGAGATATATATATGCAACATGCGTGCAACTTGGACAGCATGGATAAGGCAACTTCCTTTGCTCATAACAGGACGGGATCGAATCTGTCATCTACTGCTAAAGGTTATGCAACCTTTCGCTTTAAAAGTACAAAGTGCTGCAGCGCCGTCTGCCTGCAGCTGATAAAACAATGATTAAACTTTGATTGACAAAGAGGCTGCAGTGCAAATCTTAGCCGTATGCCTGCGGTTATCTGCTCTGGCAGAATCTTATATCTGGACGTCAAGCTCCAGATACTCTTCAGGATAGACGCCAATGGAATAGTATAGGAGAATAGCTTATTCCTCGCACAGATGCGACGTCACGAGTTCGATCCCTGAAACCATGTACATGCTTCATGTACTCACGACAAATATATTTTACTACAGAGTTGGTTGGTAGTAGACGGTGTTCGAATCTCCTGACGATCAAAAATGGTACTGCGAACGCAGCCTTTACACACGTATAGATATCCGAATCGATTCCTTTACACATCCATCTGAAAAACTCGTTCGAGATCCAGTGCAGCCGTGCGTAATTGCACTAATATATATGGATTGATGTACTGTAGCAATCAGTAGTACATGATCATAACGGGTAGCCTGAATACTTATGTAATGCAAGTCCTGAGATCATGTCCGGGTGATTCTACAAGAACTTTACTTGGATTTTGCATCGGTTCTGATGAACTGCTACACTCTGGTCTCAGGTGCTGTTTTCCAAGATAATTAGAGCAATCTTCTATTGCCAGTACCTGTCAGATTAAGACAATCGACCGAGATAAAACTATCAGCAGATAAAGGACGTTTTAGCATCTTTGTGGCTATGCTGTAGTCATCTAAAGATCATGTGTCCGATTCCGAGGATCAAAGTATGATGAATGACGTAGACATGTGCTATTTGAACAGCTTCGTCTTTAGTTTCTAAAGCAGCAACACAAATTCATCGGGTCGCATGAATAGCATAATGAGCCAAACCATAAGATATTCAGCTTTGAATAGAATCACTAGCGTCCTTTAGTCTTGTGGTTAAAGCAATATGTCCACCATGAACTGGTCATAAGTTTGAATCCTGATAGCGCAACAGACTGTCAGAAGTGAAATCTTTTGCTCTGTTGAAGCTTTCCTTATGTGCCACCAACAAAAATCGATGAAACTTATCCATACTCGGGAGAAGAAATTGAGTCGAGGAAGGTGAATAAGAGCGCTTGTGGTATGATAAGAGGGAGCTCTATTAAGATGATGAACCACCAAGGTCACCATGAAAGCTTGGCTCTGATACCAATGCAAGAGAACAAGGATTACGACCACCACATGCTTGAGAGATGACTATCCTCCCAACCAAATGCCTCTATATATAGCTCTTTCCAGGGGACTACCTTCTTGGGCAGTTGGATACTAACCATCCAAGTGTCATCCATGTAACTGCATGTGCGCCAAGTGTCCCAGTTAACTCGAGTTAACTCAAGTGGATGCTTCTAGAAGGCTCTATATCTCTTTGGGCAAAATACTCTCCCCATGTTCCCCATGGGGATTGAACCCTAGAACTCCTCCTTCACATCCATGAGACTTAACCACTAGGCTAAGTGGGTCACTTGTTCACAAGAGTACAAGACCTCCTAGTAAGTCTAAACTCGAGATCTTTGGTCATACACGGATGACCAAACGGTGTCCGATTTCAGATCTGTCTGAACTGGCCAGACACTTGGATCATAGACTTACTTTATTACACACACTCCCTCACTGATAAGCACATGGACTTACTTACTAAGAGAATCACACACACAAGTTTCACTAATCCACATAAACACCAATATTCATAGAAGAGAGTTGACTTGGACATTGATTACTAAATGCTCGATACATTAGATTAGTCTTTGTTAATGGAAATGCTATTTTGTTTCGGAGAACAATGTCAAGTTGGTGAAGAAAATGGAGGGAAACTACATTGGCAAAGGATGAGAATATTCACACACATTGCATAAAATCCACTGTCATCATCATAAAAACAGCAAATCTGGTGTTACCAACGGTGACTAATTCATTGTCAAAGTGAAATCAAATGAGTACACTAAATATTTTTATTAGTGACTAAATATTTTTTAGTGTACACTAGAAAGGGTGAAGAAAAAAGGTTGGAAAGTCAAAGATACTAGACATACTTGGGATCTTTCATTTTCATTCTTCTATATAGAGATATAACTTCTATAAAAGATCATTTTGAGCTTGAGTGGAGTGTTGTAAAGATAGGTATGATTACATGGAGGGCCATCATTAAACAAATATCTAAACCTAATTCTTTATGTGATTAGGTATGTATGCTTGTATACATCCCTAAACCCTAATTTTTTATGTGTTTAGGTATATATGCTTGTATAGATCCCTAAACCCTAATTTTCTAAGTGTCTAGGTATATATGCTTGTATATATCCCTAAACCCTATTTTTTATGTGTTTAGTATGTATTCTTGTGAAAATCCCTAAACTCTACTTGTATGTATGCTTGCACAAACTCCTAAAACCTTGATCCTTTATGTGCTTAGAAATTTATGCCCGTATAAAACCCTAAATCCTAGTTATTTGTGTGCCTAGGCATGTATGCTTGTATAAGTCTCTAAACCTAATTAATTATGTGTTTAAGTAAGTGTGATTGTAAAAACTCCTAAAACTTGATTCTAGCTATGTATTCTTGTATAAAACCTAGCCCTAATTTTTCATGTGTTAAGGTATGTATGCATGTATAAACACAAAAAAGAAATCCAACAAGGGAACAATTCTTTGGTTCTTCTATGCAAGAGCTACTCATAATACCACACTACAAGGAATACGGGCATATAGCGACAGTTAAGGTGACAGAATTTCGTTGCTATAAAATTGCAACATGCATCGTAATTAGCATCGCACACCGACCGTCACTTAAACGACGGTTTTTGCGACTTGTGGCACGACGGGGATGCGACGCTCCCATACAGCGTCGCTAACATGATGCTATTAAATAGCATCGCTTATGTGACGCTTTTTTGCATCGCATAGCTGACGTTCTTTAGTGTCGCATAAGCGATGCCAAAAAGATGTCGCTTATGCGACAATGGGCAGCATCGCTTACACGACGGTCTGTTGACAGACAAAAATTAAAATGTTGGAGGCTCTTCGATCGGCATTTTCACGCATCCGATCGAAGAGCTCTCCAACGTTCGCGATTGCGCTGCGCTTATGAGCTGAAGCAAGTATATGCATAATTGTTGTTTTGCCTAAGCTCTCTCTTATTGTCTCCCTCTGTCTCTGTTTCTCTCGTTCTACATCTTTCTCTCTTTGAATTCTCTCTCTCTCTCTCTCTCTTTCTTTTCTTTCTCTCTTTATTGCAGGTTATTCAAGAAGCTAACCAAGCAACAAGTATGGCTAACTATTGTAAGTACAATTTCTATTCTTTGTATATCATTTGAATTGTGTTATTTTGATTACATAGCATACTCACACTTATTGATATGCACTTATACACTTATACATGATGAAGATGCACTTTTACACATATACACATATACACATGCACATACACACACATATATACACAGAGATACATGTGCACATACACTTAGACATACACACATATACACATGCATATGCACAAACATTCCTACAACCACATAAAAAGACTTACATGCATGCATTATTGCATATATATATATATACATACACACATTAACATATATGCAAATACATGTATATGCACATCCACATGCATGCACATGGATGCAAATGGAAATGCATCCACATACACATGCATGTTTCATACATATACACATGCATATACATACACATGCATATACATATACACATATACATATACATATATATATACATATACATATACACACATATACATATACATGCATGTACATATACATGCATGTACATATACATGCATGTACATATACACATGCATATACATACACATGCATATACATATACACATATACATATACATATACATATACATATACACACATATACATATACATGCATATACATACACACATACACACACACACACACAAGGACATGCACATACTCATACACACATATACACTTATACATGAACATGCACATGCATACATATACACACACATACACATGCACATACATGCATATACACACACATACATATACACTTAGGTACACACATATGAATGAATTATATAATTAAAGTATTAAAACACATATACACATGCACACACACATGCACATATCTACATATACACATATACATGCACATACACACATATACACATAGAGTTATACATATACATGCATATACATATACACACACATACACATGCACATGCACATACTCATACTCACATATACACTTATACATGCACATGCACATACATATATATACACACACATACACATGTACATACATACATATACACATGCACATACATACATATACACACACATACATATACACACACATACATATACACTTAGGTACACATATATGAATGAATTATATAATTAAAGTATTAAAACACATATACACATGCACACACACATGCACATACCTAAATATACACATACTCATGCACATGCACATACTCATACACACATATACACTTACACATGCACATGCACATACATACATATACACACACATACACATGCACATACATACATATACACTACATACATATACACTTAGGTATACACATATGAATGAATTATATAATTAAAGTATTAAAACACATGTTTAATATAAACAATAATAACAATCAATAGAACAAAACTCTTCATTACTTAATACCATACACATAATTCAAAACATAACTGAAATGAAAAATATATAGATAATATATATATATATATATATATACACACACACATAATCCAATGTCATAATCAACTAAAATCCTAATCATCATCATCATGATCATCATCATCATCAGCAATATCATGATCATCCTGATCTTCCTCATCCTCATCATCATGATCACCCTGTGAGGATTGAGATCGTCCCTCCTGTGTCTGTCTCTCCACCTCATCCATATTTGCCTCTCCATAATACTCCTGTATTACATATAACAAACATAAATAAATAAAATAATTAAACCATTCATAAAAATAAAATAATTATATAAAATTTAAAAATACTCACAAAGGCATCAGGATGATCTTGCATATACTCGCTCAAACGTCGATATCCAAAATGTGTAGCATACTCGATCTCATGTTTCGTAGGATATCGGCCATAATCCTTCCGCTGCAATGAAACAAATAAAAAACATTAGTTGCTTGCAGTTTAACTAAAATAAAAAATATACTCACAATAACACATATACTTACAAACGTAGCTACAAAACCATTATGGCCCATTTGGCCTAGGTGCGATGTGTGGCCCGACTCCACTCTCTTCTTTGCAGCAGCCTGTTTATTCAAGAAAAAAAATAAATAAATTAAATGTAAAGAAATTACTAAAATATATAAAAACTATAAATATAAACTATTAATTTGTGTACCTTCTGCTGAGGAAATGACTCCTGAAGACGTAGCTGTCTACGAAAAAATTGCCACGTCTCAGGTGGTATGTTAGCTCACCTCTTACTAAAATATATAAAAACTATAAATATAAACTATTAATTTGTGTACCTTCTGCTGAGGAAATGACTCCTGAAGACGTAGCTGTCTACGAAAAAATTGCCACGTCTCAGGTGGTATGTTAGCTCACCTCTTATTTTTTTCGACCATACAATATCTCCTGTTAATTTAATCTCAAACAAAAAAAAAATCAGAATACATACACATATATACACACACATACACATACACATACCCACATACACATATACATGCAAACATATACGCATACATATATGTATACATATACACATATACATACATATAACATAAACACACATATACATATCCACATATATACGTACACACACATGCATGCATATACACTCATTCATACAAAATACATGCATTTCTCCCACAATAATGTGTAGTTCTGTATATGTGAATATGTGTGTATGTGTAAATGTGTATATGTGAATATGTGTATATATGCATGAATATATATATATATATATATATATATATATATATATATATATATATATATATATATATATATATATATATATATATATATATATGCAAGTTTTTATTCTTACTTTAGATAAGGTAAGAACAAGAACTTGAATTGAATGGACACTTTTTGTCCGCGCATCTTTTAAAACTATTAATGCATCTTTCAAAATATTCGCGCAAAATTTGATTGTTTTGGATGGCAGGATACGATTGTTTGTTTTGGAGGATATGAAGTATGTACCTTCATTAAATGATTTGTCGATTCACACATATGTTCAGTTTGAAAGTGTGAAAAGCGGATTTATAATTGCTATTCAAAGAATTTAGCACTGTTTATAGGCCATACAATGGTGACCTGGATGAATCGCATGCACAGAGGTTACTCAAGATAGAGCAATCTGATTATAATGAACTAGTGGCAACAGGATTCCTAGGGTATGCAGTAAACCTCTTGCATGTCAATGATGAGCATATGAACTTTAGGATACAAAGTGGAAATCATGGTGGCTTGAGAGGATCACTTTTATACAGCTTGTTCAAAAAACTTCAGTGTCATAAACTTGAAGTTCTTTGAACAAGCTGTATAAAAGTGATCCTCTCAAGCCACCATGATTTCCACTTTGTATCCTAAATTTCAGATGCTCATCATTGACATGCAAGAGGTTTACTGCATACCCCAGAAATCCTACAGGTACTAGTCCCTTATAATCAGGTTGCTCTATCTTGAGTAACCTCTGTGCATGCGATTCATCTAGGTCACCATCGTATGACCTATAAACAGTGACAAATTCTTTGAATAGCAATTATAAACCCGCTTCTCACACTTTCAAACTGAACATATGATAGAATCGACAAATCATTCAATGAAGGTACATACTTCATATCCTCCAAAACAAACAATCGTATCCTGCCATCCAAAACAATCAAATTTTGCGTGAATATTTTGAAAGATGCACATAAGCATACACATATATAAAATTATATGCATATATATATGTATATTTATTTATTTACTTTTTTTAATATATCTTTTTTTGATAAGCTTACAGGTTATTATCTGAAAAGTTTTACCAAGTCAAATATTCTTCCTACCTCACATGATGAAATGAAGAAGATAATCAACAATCTTGGTATAGATTATCAATGTATACATGCATGTCCTAACGATCGAAGAAAGTCCTCTTGATGATTCAGCATCAGATACTGATACATCAACATCTGAAATAGAAATTAGAATCATTATACGTGATAATGATACTAATCTTTTTGATGAAGAGGATAATTCTCTACATGCTGATTCTACTGATGAGGAAGAGGAATTACCAGAAATAGATATTAATCCATCAATAGATGATGTGATTCATGAGAACATAGATTTAACAATAGAAGAAATAAATGAAATCAATAAGGATAATGAAGATGAGACTATATTGATGTCTTACCAAAATGATGGTAATAATGAAAACATATGAGCAGATTAAATAGTAAATTCTACTCTAGTTATCGATCAATAACTTGAAGCTTTTGAATGGATATCAGATAATAGACTTTTTTATTAACTTGAATAATGATGAATCCTACTAGAGAGATGAAATCATGTTCTTCTAAGTTAGAACATGAAGCTCGGGGGTATGCTTAATTATTTTATATATAGCTTTATCTTCGAGGAGCAAATTTTTATCATGTATGTATGCATATGTGTGTGTATTCATGTGTATTATATGTATACATATGTTAGTATGCATATATATGTATTTCATGTATATGTATGTGTTTGCATGTGTGTGATATATGTATACATGTGTTAAATATGCATATGCATTTATGTAAAATATTCATGTATTCATGTAATATATGTAAGTGTTTATAATTGTGTACATGTATATATGTATATGTGTCTATGTGTAAATATGTACATGTAAATATGTATGCATGTATATATATGTTTATGTGTGCATGTAGGCATGTATATGTGATGTGTGCATATATGTCTATGTGTAAATGTGTACATGCAAATATGTTAGTATGTATATATATATATATTTATGTGTGCATTTAGGCATGTATGTGTGATGCATAATATATCTACTCCATTTTATATTTATGTATCCTATCTACATGATGTGTATATATCTTTATATATATTATGATCCTCGTTGATTCGAGTAGCTATATATAGAGGCATAAGGTCGGGAGGAGAGACATCTCTCTAGTAGGACGTCGGAGGTGTACATATACTTCAACCATATAGCTAAAAGGTTGAATTAGAGTTTTTAAATTAGGGGTTTTAAAAACCTAATATCGAAATTAGTTTTTTCAATTTAGGATTTTTGAAATAGGATTTATTTATTTATTTATTTATTTATGCGTATGCATGTGTTGTGTATGTATGTGTATCTATATGTGCATATGCATGTGTTGTGTGTGTATATATGCATGTAAATATGATTATATGAGTCTATGTGTGTGTACATATGATTATGCATGTGTATGTGTATGTGAGTATGTGTACGTGTATGTGAGTATGTGTATGTGTCTATGTGTATTCATTATATGTGTGTAACTGCATGCATGTGTATGTGTGTGTAAAAATGTGCATGTATGTGTGTGTATGTATAAATGTGCATGTATATGTATATGTGTGTAAATGTGCATGTATGATGTATATGTGTGTGTATGCGTGTATTTATACCTCTAGTCTCACTCTTTTTTCTCTCTCTCTCTCATATACATACATACATGCATAAACACACATACTCATATCCACATATATATACATAAAAGCAGTGCATACCGTGCATTATCGCGACGATGAGCCATAAGTGTCTGCATCTCTTTTAGACACCACTTAAGCGACCATCTTGTCCCAAACTCTGTCTCAAGTGAACTAAGTACGTATTTTTTATCCCTCTCATCATGCTCACTACAAAAATAAAAAACATAATGTAAATAAAACATAAGATATTTATTTCAATTTATATGTAAAATTTTTACTTACTTCCACGGTAAGTGGACAAAGCACAGGTAAGAGTCGCATAGTGCCCACATTCTTCTCTTGAACTCCAATCCATTCCCTATGTACACAATGTTCCCCTATGGCTCTATGTCGCACTCTAGTTCTAAGGTGCCTATGCATGTCCTCATAGGCAACTCTACTCTGCTATCACGATTTGGAGGTGGTATAGGTGTCCTAAAAATAGATAGATAAAAATAAATAAAAATATATGTTATAATATCATTAAAAAAGTTAATTAAAAAAAAACATACCTATGAGCAGATAGCTCTCTTCCTGCATGTGGAGCCACAGAAGAGCCCTCGTCTGATCGCTGGGTAAGCATCTGGATCATATAGTCCAGCTCCTCATCAGACATCTCTGAGTAATCACGCATTATGGCCCCTAGAGTATCAGGCGGAACTCTTGCTCTCATAAGACTTTTTATGAGAGTGATTTTCGCCTTTCTCTCTCTACTGGGATCCATAATACCTAACATATAAAACAAAATGGTTAGAAATCAATATATATACATGTAAATATGTAAGTATGTATGCATTAAGTATGTGTATGTATGCATGTGTGTGTATGTATGTGCGTGTATGTGTGTGTGTGTATGCATGTGTATGTGTGTGTATGCATCATTATGTGTGTATGTGTCTATGTGTGTGTGTATATGTGTGTGTATGTGTGTGTATATGTGTGTGTGTATGCATTATGTATGTGTATGTATGTATGTATGTATGTATGTATGTATGTATGTATGCATATGCATATGCATTATGTATGTATATATATGCATGTATGAGTATGTGTGAGTATGTCTCTCTATGTGTGTGTATGCATATATGTGTGTATGTGTGTATGTGCGTGTGTATATGTGTTTGTATGTGTGTATGCATGTGTACGTGTGTGTATGCATCATTATGTGTGTAAGTGTGTGTGTTTGTGTGTGTGTCTATGTGTATGTGTGTGTGCCTATGAGTGTGTATGTGTATGTATGTATCTATGTGTGTGTATGTGTCTATGTCTGTATAATTATGCATGTATGTATGCATATGTGTGTGTATGCATGTGTATGTGTGTGTATGCATCATTATGTGTGTATGTGTCTATGTGTGTATGTGTGTGTGTATATGTGTGTGTGTGTCTATGTGTATGTGTGTGTGTCTATGAGTGTGTATGTGTTTATGTGTATGTATGTATCTATGTGTGTGTATGTGTCTATGTGTGTATGTGTCTATGTGTGTATGTGTCTATGTGTGTATGTGTCTATGTGTGTATGTGTATGCATGTATGTATGCATATGTGTGTGTATGCATATGTATGTGTGTGTATGCATCATTATGTGTGTATGTGTCTATGTGTGTATGTTTGGGTGTGTGTGTATATGTGTGTGTGTATGCGTATGTGTTTATGTGTATGTGTCGCTATGTGTCTATGAGTGTGTATGTGTCTATGTGTGTGTATGTGTCTATGTGTGTGTATGTGTCTATGTGTGTATGTGTATGCATGTATGTATGCATGTGTGTGTATGCATTATGTATGCATATGTGTGTGTATGCATTATGTATGTGTATGTATGCATGTATGTATGTATGTATGTTGCATATGCATATGCATTGTGTATGTATATATATGCATGTATGTGTATGTCTCTCTATGTGCGTGTATGCATATATGTGTATGCATGCATATATGTGTGTATGTGTGTATGTGTGTGTATATGTGTTTGTATGTGTGTATGCATGTGTGTATGCATGTGTATGTGTGTGTATGCATCATTATGTGTGTATGTGTCTATGTGTGTTTGTGTGTGTGTGTGTGTCTATGTGTATGTGTGTGTGTGTCTATGAGTGTTTATGTGTTTATGTGTATGTATGTATCTATGTGTATGTATGTGTCTATGTGTGTATGTTTATGCATGTGTATGTGTGTGTATGCATCATTATGTGTGTATGTGTGTATGTGTGTGTATATGTGTGTGTGTCTATGTGTATGTGTGTGTGTCTATGAGTGTGTATGTGTTTATGTGTATGTATGTATCTATGTGTGTGTATGTGTTTATGTGTGTATGTGTATGCATGTATGTATGCATATATGTGTGTATGCATATGTATGTGTGTGTATGCATCATTATGTGTGTATGTGTGTATGTGTGTATGTTTGTGTGTGTGTGTGTGTATGTGTGTGTGTATGTGTATGTGTCGCTATGCGTCTATGAGTGTGTATGTGTTTATGTGTGTGTATGTGTCTATGTGTGTGTATGTGTCTATGTGTGTATGTGTATGCATGTATGTATGCATATGTGTGTATGTGTGTGTATGCATTATGTATGCATATGTGTGTGTATGCATTATGTATGTGTATGTAAGCATGTGCATTATGTATGCATGTAAGTATGTATGTATGCATATGCATATGCATTATGTATGCATATGTGTGTGTATGCATTATGTATGCACATGTGTGTGTGTATGCATTATGTATGTGTATGTAAGCATGCAAGTATGTATGTATGCATATGCATTATGTATGCATATGTATGCATGTATGTGTATGTGTGTGTATGTCTCTCTATGTGTGTGTATGCATATATGTGTGTGAATGTGTGTGTATATGTGTCTGTATGTGTGTATGCATGTGTATGTGTGTGTATGCATCATTATGTGTGTATGTGTGTGTATATGCGTGTATGTGTGTGTGTGTCTATGTGTATGTGTGTGTATCTATGAGTATGTATGTGTTTATTGTGAAGAGAGATGGTGGATGCAATCCAAAGATGAGTAGGTGCTGCTACAACCAGCTTCACACCAGCCAACTGAGACTTCAGAGTTGATTAGTAGACCCTTTGAGCTTCCTAAATCCACCAAAATATCAGCCAAGTACTTTGGAACATGTATCCCAAAAGTTTAAGTCAAGAAAGACTAGTTGCGAAATGACTAGCTCCCAAAACTTGCTATTTTTGGACATACACCTGCTAGCAAAAATGAACAGTGCTCTCAACCTGGTAGGAATTAGAAAAATTCCTTTTGGGCACAGCAAATAGACTTAGCAAGCTTCCCAATCCAAGTTAAAACACTTCAAATGATGGACTGAGCACTGAGAACAAGTTTCAAAAATTTTTGGAACCTCCCCACAATTCTCGGGGCTCTACAGAGATAGACCAGTAAGCAGTAAAATGCAGATATCTCCAAAAGTATTAATCCAATGACCTTGAAAATTTATATGCACAAAGTAGATAGTACGAGCTATCCAACGCAAGTTAAATCACTGAAAACGGGTGAGTAGAACTCGAGATATGACCTTCTGAAGGTACTGCTCTGAGTGAGTATAGCAGAGATTAAAACAGAGAAGTAGATGATAATAAATGTATAGATTCACATATGATTACAACCACATTGGCAATGAATCTTTGCAAAATGGGAGTAGAATGATAGAGCTATGGAGTAAGCTCTTCAATCTCTACAAAATGACATGAAGTGGTCACGTACAAGGCTTGCTAATCGCCTCTTCCTTCTTGCTCCTTTTATAGCTATTCTTGGAGGGAGTTTTGAATTCGAATTCGAATGGATCCACCTAAAAGTGTCCCCCAAAGTTAGGAGATATTCCCTCAGCTCAAAAATTCGTGATTTTGGTAGTTAGAGCCACGAATTTGCTTTTACATCATGCATGAGGTAAGCCATTCTTTTCCTTTTTTCTTTTTCCATTTACAAGAGATAAAATGAACTCTTTTACAAGAGGTGTTCACATGACTACTCATGTGACTTACAAATGAGGATGATATCAAATATATCAAGCATGTAGGCTTGGGTAAAATGCATCAACAGCTCCCCCTCAAGCCTAACATGCTTGGCCTTCAAATAAGTCTTCAATTGTCCTTGATTTCCTGCAAGCCAATCATCAACTTGAATCTACTTAATTTTGTACCATCAAGAGCTTTAGTCAACATGTCGGCACATTGCATATCTGTAGAGACATAGGATAGTTGAATATCCTTGCTCATTAGCTTCTCCCTTACGTAATGGTAGTGGACTTCAATATGCTTGGTTCTAGCATGGTATACCGGATTAGCTGCTAGATGTAGTGAGCTTGTGTTGTCACAAAAAATGTGAGGTGTTGAAGAATGAAGTCCAAGATCTGTGTACAAAGACTTTAACCACATGATTTCTTGAGTTGCATTAGCCAAACCTCTATATTCAGCTTTGGTAGAAGATAATGCCACGGTTGGTTGCTTCTTCGATGACCAAGAAATGATTTTTGAACCTGCAAATGATATATACCCTGATGTGCTTCTTCTATCATCTTTAGATCCGGACCAATCTGCATCTGAGTAGACCTTTAGCTCAATATCTGAAGTATATGAATAGAACAAACCTTTGTTCATGGTCCCCTTTAGGTACTTGAGGACTCTCTTGGCCGCTTCCATATGTGGTCTTCTCGGCTTATGCATAAACTGACTCAATATGCTAACACTATAGCATATATCCACCCTTGTGAGTGTTGCATAGTTCAAACTTCCAACCAAGCTTTGATAGCTTGTGATGTCTTCAATTGGCTCTCCTTCATAAGCACTAAGCTTATGATTTTTCTCCATAGGTGTACCTGCACACTTGGTATTTTCCATCTTGAACTTGACGAGCATGTCATGCACATACTTCCTTTGTGTGATGTATATACCTGAATCTGTGTAGATCAACTCCAATCCAAGAAAATAAGTGAGTGGTCCGAGGTCACTTATTTTGAACTCCTCCTTCATTTGAGCCTTTACTTGTTTGATTCCTTCAAGATCATTGCCTGTGATAATAATATCATCAACATACACACATAAATAGATCACTTCAGATCCATTCCTCTTTATGAACAAAGAGGTATCCGCCTTGCTAGCTTTGAATCCTTGGTCCTGCAAATAAGTCACCAATCTGAACTTCCAAGCTCTTGGAGCTTGCTTCAATAAATACAAAGCTTTCTTTAGTTTGCATACATAGTTAGGATGATGTGCATCCTCATATCCAGGAGGTTGTGCCATATACACTTCCTCAAAAATCCATCCATTCAAGAAAGCATTCTTTACATCAAGTTGATAAAGATTCCAATTTCTAGATGCAGCAAGACTAATGAGAACCCTAATTGTAGGCATTTTTGCAACAGGAGAGAAAGTCTCCTCATAATCAATACCATGGGTTTGAGCAAACCCTTTAGCAACTAACCTTGCTTTGTGTCTATTTATACTTCCATCTGGATTCCTCTTGATTTTGTATATCCATCGAGATCCGGTTATCTTCATAGATGGCTTGTTAGGTACAAGCTCCCAAGTGTCATTCTCCTTCAAGGCTTCCATTTCTTCATCCATTGCATCTCTCCAAGCTTTCTTGCTTTGTGCTTCTTCAAATGTGGTAGGTTCTTCATTGGTTGAATCCTTTGCAATGTAGATTGAGTGCTTGGTGACCAAAGAAGTATCATAACCAAACCTCTCTGGTTTCTTCTTCTCCCTTGAAGACCTTCTAAGTGGTTGATGTGAGCTCTCGGGTCCATATGTAGCATCCTGCATCTTTGCTTTACCTTTGTTCTTCCATAGCTTTAGTCTTTCCAAGTCTTCTAGGTCAATCTCCGAATCACTTTCTTCAATCTGCTTTGGCTCCTTTGGTTGAAGTGATGGAAAATCTTCATCCAAGTCATATGGCAGGTTCACTTTCCTGTCATCATCAAACCATGATTTGTTTTTATCAAAAATTACATCTCTACTCACAGAAAATCCTTTATTGGTTGGATTGTACAATCTATATCCTTTTTGGTTTTGATAATAACCAATGAATACGCACTTCTCTACCTTGGGATCCAATTTCCCTCTTACTTGAGAAGGAATGTGAGCATAGGCTAAGCATCCAAAGATTTTGCAATGCTCTAGACTAGGTCTTCTTCCATTCCACACTTCATATGGAGTGGTTCCATCTAGTGACTTAGATGGAAGTCTATTTATGAGATATGTGGCTGTCGACACAGCCTCTGCCCATAGGTAGTTCGGCAATCCCTTTTCGTTGAGCATGGACCTTGCAGCTTCGACAATAGCTCTGTTCCTCCTCTCTGCTACACCATTGAGTTCGGGTGTATACCTTGTAGTGACTTCCCTTTTAATGCCTCTTTCATGCAAGAAGGCATCAAATTCAGAAGAGAAGTATTCTCCTCCACCATCTGATCTGTGTCGTTTCAAAGTCCTACCTGTTTGGTTTTCAACAAGAGCAATATACCTCTTAAAGAAATTAAACACTTCATCCTTGTGCTTCATGAAAAACAGAATGGTCCACCTGCTACAATCATCTATGAAAGACACATAATATCTTGAGCTTGATATTGATGGCTCCTTACTTGGACCCCACACATCTGTGTGCACTAGATCCAAAGGATTTTGATACATATATCCTTTCTTATTGAAAGGTTGTCTACGAGCCTTGCCGAGTTGACAAGCTTCACACTTATAAATCATGTGTTGCCTTGTATATTAGGCAAACCAAGTACACTTTGGTCCCTGTAAATCTGTTTGAGTGTCCTCTCACCAATGTGAGCAAGCCTTTTGTGCCATATCTCCAACTCTGTAAGAGTTTGAGTTCCATAGCTAAACAAAGCTATGTTCTTTGTATCTTCCACTTCAAAAGTGAAAAGCCTTCCTGTCTTTTCTCCTTTGGCAATCCTTCGAAAGCCTTGCCTTGGGTCTTCAACATATGCTCCAAATCGATTAAACCTAACCTGCAATCCTTTTTCAACAATCTGTCCAACACTTATTAAATTTTTGGTAATTGTAGGGACATACAAGACTTTGCTTAAGAGGTTCATATTCCCATCTGATGTCTTCACATTACCTATCTTCTCCACTGAGTGCTTTGTGTCATCTCCTGTCTGCACTTCATGCTTGTTATGAGGATCTTCCAAATCAGAAAGTAAAGCCACATTTCCTGCTACATGGTTCGAGCATCCCGAATCAATGTAAAATATGTGATCATCATCCTTACCCTTCTTCGCTGATAGATTCATAATCAATAATGAATCTTCTTGACTTTGGTCCTCTGCATAGTTATTGTAATCTCTTCTTCCTCTATGGCCACTTTGATCGTTGTTGTTGTTGTTGTAATTGTTGTTGTAGTAGTTGTTGTTGTTGTAGCCTCCATTGTATCTACCTCTATTTGATCCATAGCCACCTCTATTGAATCCTCTTCCTCTTGAGTTCCTCGGGTTCCTGAAACATTCTTCAGTAGTATGGTTAGATAAGCCACATATGTTGCAAGGTTGAGATGATTGGAATCTCCCCCTGCCTTGCTTTCCACCTCTGCCTCTTCCTCTAGCTCTTCCTCTACCTGCAAAGTTTGCTTGGAAAGAGCTTCCTTCATCTTCATTCTTCCTATTCTTTGACTTGTCCTTGACCTTAGCTTTATCAGAATATAAGGCAGAAGTTTGATTACCTCTTGAGGACTCACCACCTTTGCTAATCTTTGCTTCATGAGTGAAGAGTTGGCCCATGAGTGTGTTGAGGTCGGGTACATGCATATCCATGTATAAATCCATGGCTGTTGTGAATGACTCCCACTTGTCGTCTGCTTTGATTCCATTCATGATTTGTAACTTATGATTTGCTCCTCTTCAATTACCTCTCCAATGCTTCCAAGTTGGTCGGAAATCTCCTTCATCTTTGTGACATAATCAGTCACATTTTGCTTCGGGCTCTTCTTCATTGTTGTGAACTCCATCCACAATTGGTTCTTCCTTGCTCGAGTGTTGGAAGAGAAGAAAGAAGCAAGTGCATTCCAGGTTTCTCTTGATGTCTTGCATCCCTTGACATGAGGTAAAAGAAAATCAGAGATTGAGTTTAGAATATAGGACCTTGCAAGTGCATCCTTCGAACACCAATTCGAAAGTCCTTCCACTTCTTCATGTGATGGTTGCCCTTTGTTCCTCATGGTTGGCATTTTTTGACCTAAGTACCAACTTAGGGACTTGCGGAGAAAGAGACTATACCTCAATCCCCTCTCAAGTGAATATAGTGGGGATACACGCTTTTAATTATCAATCCAAAGAGTATACAAACCTAGCCGAGTGTATGAGGACATGCAATCATGTAATGATCAATGCAAATGAACTACTCAAAGAGTGTAAATGAGACAAAGACTTATCCAAACAAGCTTGTTGGTCATGGCGAAACGATACTTGGTGCAGTAGCCGTCAGTATTTTGGACTTTTCTCCCAGCTTCGAGCTCCAAATATAGCGAATAGCATATGCATTTCGAAGCTCTCAAGAAGACGCATCCAACGGCAGTGGTTTCACTCAATTCCGACGCTCCTACTTCAAGTTATAAACAAAGTACTGAGTCACGGGAATACTTTCCTACACTTCAGCACTTCCTACACGTCGTACACACCTTACCTACAGCAAATAAACACTTTCATGGATAGACAACACTCACACGCACTCTTTCCAAGCAATACACATGCATACAAGCTCACAAAGAAGAAGATACAGAGTGAAGAAGACACAAATTTGAATTTCTGTGCTCTCTATTCTCACAATGGCAAAAAGTTCTTTACAAAGAGTCACATTTGACTTATATACTTGTGCCCTAAAAATGGTCCTTACACACAAGAGACCGGCACTTTATTCACTAAGAGACTAATTTCCTACTATTTTACAAGGGTAAATCTCTAATCTTCTGCGGGGATGCATCTAGAGGACTCCTCTAGTGCCTTTACAACGGAAAATATATTACAAGAATGATTATGATACAAAAATATGATGTCCAAATCGGAAAAATTTTGGGGCCCGTCTTTTTCTCTGCTTTGTGCTTTCTTTCACTCTGCAACACTCTCCCCCTCTTCGTCTCTGTCGTCCCTTGAGAGGCTTTGCTTCTTGTCCTCAGTTTGTTGTCCGCACGCATCTAGTGGTCAGTATTGCCTGATTCTTGATCTTGCATTACGTTTTAGAGGCGCTCTGATTTGTCCTGGTTTGCACACCTTGGACCTTGCTGTGTTATTCACTTCTTTTCTCTGCACGCCACCTTTGCTCATTGTTACCTGTTTATAAAACAGGTGTTCAGTTTTGACGGCCTCTTCTTAATTCTTGTTTTACATTCTCTGGGCCTGATGCATTCGACTTGCTTGCCCGCAACCCTTGGAGTTAGACTGACTACCTGATATGTTGCAGTCTAATTCACCTATAGGCTCATTAATTCTGGGTTGCCACGCACGCCACCAGTGGAAGGCATGAAGATGTGGTGCTTTAGTCTTCGATCTGGACCTTCCAGAGATCAAGAGGTTGAAGCACCCATGTGGGTTACGTCCTTTCCTTGGTGTGTGTGCCCCGCAGATGAAGATGTGGTGCTTCAGTCTTCGATCTAGATCTTCCAGAGATCAAGAGGTTGAAGCACCCATGTGGGTTACGTCCTTTCCTTGGTGTGTGTGCCCCTGCGGGGCTCTGTGCAGAGATGGGTGTTGCGCCCCTGCGGGGCTTCTTGCAGAGATATATCTTCAGATATTTCCTTTTAGTGAAGCTGCTTCTTTCGTTGTCTTCTTCTTTTCTTCTTTTTACTTGACTCTCCCTCAACACTGCCCCCCTCTTGTACTCTGTCGTCCCCGACAGGCTTTGATAAGCGACGGGCATATGTTTGATATACTCTTTGCTCTGTATCATTTAGCAGATTTGCTTCACGTATCATGAGTTGTTTCCATTGTTCTGTCGTCACACCGTCATTGGGTGGCTGTCTGTGATCTGCGAAGAAGCTAAGTTCATATGCCACTAATCTGGCATTTAAATTGGACGACATCTTCAAAAAGATTTCGGAATCAATTTCAAAAAATCCGGTAAAGAAAGCTTCTTCAAACATTTGCATATATACACTTGGCAAGAACATTAATCTGGAATAATATGCCATTATTGTTGGTCTGCTAGGCATAACTGATAGATCAAAAATGAGGATCTTCGTGCCCTGATTAATACCTATGAAGTTCAAAAAGGTGTAGGCCGCATGCTTGAATACCTTCAAGACTGTAAGGATCATGCTAAGTATTTTGTTGGTCATTTTTACAGTTAAATCGGGTATTGTCGCATAATTTTGTAACCAAAATTCTATGGTTTTGACCATATAATCCTCCGTTGGCAAGTAGTTATGCGGCGGGCTCGGAAGCATAGGATAATTAAGCCACTGCTTATTTATAGTGCCGCTTCTTTGCAAATCCAAAAATTCCCTGGTATCCCTTCTGCATGGTATTGGACAAAATGAAGGGTTTACCTGGAATGCATATGGCGCTGCTTGCCAATGCACCCGTAGTGTGGGATGTTTCTCCAAAAATTTCCGTCGCCACACTGGTTGTGCAGCTTCAAACTCTTCTTGGGTGTATGCGAATGTGTCATGTTTGAAATTCAGCTGCTCATCTGGACTCTTCTGTGTAATCCTCTGTATATAACGTCTTGTTTTCTCTTTCAAGAGTCCGTATGGAATATTAAATGGCTTCATTATCTTGTCCAGGTCTTTACCTTTGATCTTGGCCTCTTTCATTACCTTGATGACTTCATTTTCAAAATTCTCCGTCAATCGGGACACCACTAGTGCCCGTTCCTTCTGACTTATTTCTGCAGTATAGGGCATCGGATGCTCGTCATGTATGTCGGCCAACTGCTCATGTAGTGGAGAATTATAGATCGGGTGAGATAGAGGACTTACCTCTACCTTGTCAGTAGGATTTTCCGTAGCCGGCTGTTTGAATCATTTTCTTGACTACCGGCTTCAGCTGAGTGACATCCACGTTCAGCTATGTTTTTGGAATGCTTGGTTCTTCTCCGGTATTGACATCTTTACCCTGTGCGATATGTAATGTAGTGTCATGGGGCTGCCTAATCTGAAGCTGGATCTTTGGCTTGATTTTCTTGAGGTGTATCATCTGGCACCTCGATCACCATCTGTTCTTGGTTTCGTAGCCCCTCTGTTTCCTTACTCACTGGAGGTTGTTCTTCCTCCTTAATAGGTTGTTTTACATGCGTACCACTGGTTGTATCTTCCTTGATGCTGATCTTTGTAGTGTCATTCAATTGAATGACATGCTCATGTTCCATAGATTCTTCTACTTCCTTTTCCTTCTCTTTATGATTTCCTGGCGTCACTTCCACTTGATCGATCTCATTCCATTCGTCTTCTTGAGTTTTTGCCCGTATATCAGTATCCAAGGTATCTTTTTTAGGGCTGGAATCCGTATTGGTACTAGAATCTTCTATGCCCAGCTCTTTGTATCTTCCAGCTTGTTTAATAGCCTTCTCTGTACTCTGTTGTAGTTTTTCTTGACTCGCCTGTCTATAATGATGACCTTGAATATTTAAGTTTACCTGCCCTTGCATGTACTGGTGCGTTTCTTTGAGTGCAACGGAAAGATCTCTCCTTGTAATAGGCATTTGAGCCGTCGTGATCTTCGGTAAGAGATGAGTTCTCTTTGATTGTGGTGTAGCTTGGGCTTCCTCCTCCTGTAGACGCTTCGTACCCCTCATGGGTTTTTGTGTGCTGGTTCCTGCTTCTTCAACCATAACAACTGCTTTCTTTTTCTTAGGGACCGTAGCAGATTTTGCGTATTTGGCTAGCCCTTCAGAGGTCGGCATCTCCCGTAAGCAATTTTTCATCTCAAGGGCTTCATATATCAATAGTGTCAATGCAGAACTGCCATTCAAAAACTTTTTCTGGCCCCATTTCTTCTGGGCTTCAAATAGCCTTTCTTGTACATAGCCAGTCAAATTAATTTTGTTTCCTATTTGTCGCATGGCATGTGATAGTAATTGTACGACTATCTTCTGTGGAGCGGTATACCTGTGCATGCTGGGGAAGCAGAAATGCTGATGCATGAGACGAACAGCATCTTCAATGTCTATTCTGTTAATCTCCAGGAAGGATCTCTTCTTAGGGTCATGACATTCTTCTTTGACACTAGTAATACTTGCTTGATTCCATCCAAAAGCTTTATTGATTAACTCATGTGTGAATTGGATTGTCTTCCAAATTCCGACTTTATCCAATACTCGTGCTTCTGGAACTGATATTTTTGTTGCGGCAGGTTGCATGGTATTCATTACCTGTGCACATCTCTGAAAATCTGGAACATAGATAAGCAATTTGAGAAATGCCTCTATACCTGCTTGTGTCCATACATCTTCAATATGAGGTAATCCTTGTATTATTGTCTTGAAATCTTGTGACATGATTGGAAAGTAGTGATCTGTATCCATGATCTTGATAGTTGCCATGAAAATGAGTTCCGAGACTGGTTGGTCATCACGAAACCAATGGCCTCTTGCTCTTGTTACTGATTCCAATGGAAGAAGCTGCACCTCTTCCTGTTGCGTAGATTCTGAATCAGTAGACGCTATCTGCACTCAATATAGAGTATGAATTAGTTGCCATATATTAGCAGAAATCCTCCTTTATTTGTTTGTCATAAGCTCGATATTGCTCCGAGTGAACGGTGTCGCCCCTTTCCCGTGGGTGTGGGAAGGGTAATACCTGGATTTTTCACATTTTTAGGTATTTTTATATTTCATCTGAAAAGGAAACAGAAAAGTTAGATTATAGCCGAAGCGGTTATTATTATATATATATTTTTTGAAGTAATTTTTTTAATGTATGTACAAGTGCTCTCCTATTTCCCAAGAGGAAAATGTGCTTGACTATCCTGAAATAGAAGAATGTGCCGAATGCTTGGCCTTGTAATGTGGCCCTATTATGCATACTTTGGGTCTCGAAGGCTCCATATGTGTGCAATTGGAAGTAGTTGGTTGATGCATGTCGTTTGTTCTGTCTTTCGGTATCCAAATCTGCTTCATTTTGCTAGGCCTTGTTGTACTTTGCCCGATTCCGCTGAATGTGGCTCTTTTCTTGTTGTATGTCTGCTCTACCTGATGTGTAAATCGTGGAATGGCTCGGGTTGCCATTACAGACTCCTTCTTTCTCCAATAGCTCCTTTTTTGTGGCTGTTTGGCCTGTGGACCATATTGGTTCTTCTTGTGCTGAGGATCATCAATTCAGCTTGGTTTCTTTGGAGCGCATGACTTGGGAATCCAGATTTGCGAACGATCCTGTTGAGCGGTTACTACTTTCTTTGGAATCCATATTGTAGCAATTCGTCGATGACTTCGTTGTACCGACTGAGTTGGTTTCTCCTTTGATTGTTTGTTCTGATGTCGGTTGTTCTTCTGTTGTCGAAGATATTCCTCCACTTCATCTTTCTTTATCCATGCTTGGTTAGAGTATGGAATAGGGTATATTTTAATGGGTACAGATTTTGAATTACTCAGAGGACTAGTCTCTCTTTGGTATGATGCTTCAGTGAGGTTGGTTTCAGACAGATTGACACTCTCATGACTTGCTAGACTAGAAGATTGTGTGCAAGCAGAATTCAATGTGTCCGCGCATACAGTACTCGATGAAGGTGTTTCTATAGTGCTAGTGATCATACATTCAGGACTTTGTTCTTTAGAATGAACTTTTTGCTCCATGCTCACAGATTTGATTGGTTGTTCGTCTAGCAGACTGAAGACTTCACGATGTCCTATTCTGGCTGAGATGTATCCTAAAGCCAATTGAATGGTCACCTCATATTCGTAAATCCAGTCTTGACCTAGCACTACCTCTTCAAGTAAATCTTGATCATGACATACTAATAGCTTTTGTTCCATAGTGTTGTTGCCAAGATGTAGAGGTAAGGTGATCTCACCTATGCATTGAGTAATCGTTCCTCCTATTCCTATCAACTGTGCCCTTGAGGGGCGTACTTCTTCCTTGAGTTTTTGGGTCAAAGAAAGCTTGATGCAGCTTACAGCAGCTCCTGTGTCAATGAGAGCATCCACCAAGTGGTACTCCGTTTTACCTGCTCCCAAATTTAAATATGGTTGTGTTCTCTGCGATCCTAGGTTTTGAGTGGCTCTAAAATTAGCCATTGGGATGAGTTCTTCTCCTAGTCGATATCTCTCATCTCGCTCTCTCATCCACTCTTTTTGTTTCTTTATTCTTTCCAATGCTTCCTGTCTCGCTTCTTCTCGTATCCTTTCCTCCTCTATGCGTCTATTCTTGCCTTTGATTAATCGAGACATTGTTTCTTCGGTCAATGGTTCTAGGTATTTTTTTACTCTACACCCACTGATGTAGTTTGGTAACACGTCTCCATCTAAGGTTGCTAAGCTAATGGCTCCACTTGTCGATATACGATTGATGATTAATGGGCCATATCCTCTCTTCTGCAACTTCTTAGCATGTTGTTTCAAGGTGTATACCAAAACTAAATCTCCTTCCTTCAAATTTTTGTCCTTAATGTGCGCATCAAAATAGGCTTTCTGTCGTCGTTTAGCAGCATAAATACCTGCTACTGCTTGTAACCTAGTTTCGTGAAGCTTTTCTATTTGATCCAATTGCGCTGATAGTTCATGCCCCGTCCACTCGTAAGTAGTTGCTACTCTCAGAGTGGGAATTAAGAAATCAATTGGCAAAATAGCATTCTGTCCATACACTAAGTTAAAAGGAGTAGTGCCTATGGCGGTTTTATAGGCTACTCGAAATGCCCATAAAGCATGATGTAACTGCTTATCCCAATCTGATCTACCATTGTTAACAATTTTGGTGAGAACTGTACACAAGATTTTATTCGAACTTTCGGATTGTCCGTTGGCTTGTGGGTGATAAGGAGCTGATTTCTTATGAATTACCAAGAATTCATTCAATAAAGCTTCTATAACTTCATTCACAAAGTGCGTACCTCTATCACTCACAATTTCTATTGGTAGTCCAAATCTAGTGAAAACGTTCTCAAAGAGAAACTTGGCCGTGGTTCTTGCGTCATTTTTCTTGGTCGCTTTTGCTTCAACCCATTTGGTCAGGTAGTCTGTGGCTACCATTATATATTCAGCATGGGATCCTCTTGCGGGTGGGCTAATAGGTCCTATGAAGTCTATTCCCCATTTCGTGAAAGCTCTAGCACTCATCATGGGTCTAAGTGGCATCTCATCTCTTCTAATTGGATATTTCGTTCGCTGACAAGTATCACACCGCTGCACATATGTTATGGCATCTTGGTGTAGAGTTGGCCACCACATTCCAGCAAAGAGGATCATTTTTGCTGTTTTATCTGCAGAGAAGTGCCCTCCTGCAGCTCCTGTATGAGCCATCTCTAAAACCGAAAGATATTCGTCTTCGTGAATGCACATTCGTAATTGGTTATCTTTCCCTCATTTAAAAAGTTGTTTTCCTATAATGGCATAGTCCTTACTTTGTTCTTCAAGTGCATGTTTCCTTGCTGAAGTAGCTCCGTCTGGGTATTCTTGAGTTTTCAAGAACTTTACCAGTGGCATGCTCCATCTTGGTGCTATTGTAGAATAGCATAAGGTAGAGTTCTCATCTGGGATTTGTCCTTGACAGGTTTGACAGGTTGATACATAGTTATGTGCATCTCTTTGCATGGTTGGCCAATATATGCCAAATCTCTTGAGTGTTTGCCACGTTCCATTTGCATTCAAATGGGTTTTCCATTGGTTTACATGTGCTTTTCGAAGCCACATTTCTTATTCCTCTTCTTCCACACATCTCATCAATAATCCACTTGAATCCTGGTGATACAAACTTCCCGCAATGATGTGAAGGTTTTTAATCTTCCAGAGGTCTTGGGTTTGGTTTGGTGTGATCCCATCTTTAGGTCCATGTGTAAGTATAGGGATCAACTTTTCTGCCCATTGGGGACATACTTCCAGGTTAAAAAGGTACGTATCTGGCAGATCATCTGGTACTCCTATGGGTGGTTCTCCATGGGTCATTCGTGATAAGTGGTCTGCTCTTATGTGGGTATTTCCTTTCTTAACCACTACCTCAAAATCAAATTCCATTAGCAATAAAAACCATCGTACTAGTCGTCCTGTATTACAAGGCTTGTTGACTAAGTACAGTAGGGCTTGATGATCAATGAAGAATTTGAATTTGTTTGCTAGTAGGTAATGTCTGAACTTTTTCACTGCGTACACCATCCCTAGGCCTTCTCTCTCCGTGGTGGTATAATTGCGTTCTGCTTGATTTAATTGTCTACTTGCATAGGCTATAGGGTGGTCTAGTTTTCCTGTATCGGCAGGTTGAGCTAAGATGCAACCAATGGCAAACTTGGAAGCATCCACATGAATATGAAATGGCTTATTCCAGTTAGGTATTCGAAGGATTGGTGCTGAACTCAATCGATTCTTTAACTCGTTGAAGGCTTTTTCACATTCCTCGGTCCAATTAAATTGAGTCAATAATGCATAAAGAGGTCTAGCAATTATGGCGTACATATGTATAAATCTTCGATAGTATCCACAATGTCCCATAAATGCTTGAACTTCCTTAGCCGTCTTTGGTCTTGGTAAATCCAAAATTACCTTGATTTTGTCTTCATCCGTTGAGATTCCATTTTTAGAGACAATATGTCCTAATATTTTCCCTTGTCTAACCATGAAGACACATTTTTCAGGATTAAGGCATACTCGATATTGTCGACATTTAGCAAAGATCCTTTCTAGCTCTGGGATGTGCTCTGATCGTATAGCTGAATAAGTACAAAGATCATCCACGTATACCTCCATACTTTTTCTCAGAAATTCCTTGAACACATGACACATCAATCTTTGGAAGGTAGCTGGGGCATTAGTCAAACCAAAAGGCATGACTCTAAAGGCGTATACTCCCCATTCAGTTGCGAACGATGTTTTATGTTGGTCCTCAGGAGCAATGGCTACTTGATTATACCCTGAAAAGCCATCCAGAAAGCTATAGACTTCCTTCCCTGCTACCCTTTCCAAGAGATGATCTGTGATGGGTAAAGGATAACTATCCCTTATGGTCGCGGCATTTACTTTCTTCAAATTGATGCACACTCTTAACTTTCCATTCTTTTTCGGTACTACCACCAAAGGTGACACCCATTCCGTGTGCTCAATCTCATATATGAACCCAGCATCTAACAATTTGTCTATCTCTTCCTTTATTTTGGCTGAATACACATCATTGTAAGTATATGGTCTTTGTTTAGAAGGTTTGGCTTCGGATGTCATGGGAATTCTATGCGCACATATAGAAGGGTCGACTCCTTTCAAGTCCCTATAGGTCCAAGCAACGACATCCCGATATTCTCTTATGAGACGAATTAACTCTTGTTCTTCTTCTAATGAGACATCCTGTCCTATGAAGGTGCATCGTTCTTCTCCTTTACTACTATCTTCTTGGTTTGTTCCTTATTATCATATGCTATTCCAGGCTGTGCTTCTCTTTTCGGCATTTGAATGGCGATTTTTCTCTCCTCTACTTCATATTTTTTAAAGTGAGCTGGTACCTCAAATTGGTCTTGGGGTTTGTTTTCTTCATCTTCTGATTCTCTTTCAAATTCTAATTCCCCCTTCTGTGTGAGTTCCTGGTGTTTTCCATTAGCTGAGATATTTATGTTGGTGGTACTATTCCCTAGATCCATTGGTTCGGGCTCCATTTCAATGCTCTCGTAGTCCTCCTTGCAGTCTTTCTCGATCACTTCTCCTTCTTCAGCTTCCTGAAGGACTACCATATACAGGCTAACATCATAACCCTCCTCATCGATACATTCGTTCATGGTCACTACTTCTTCGTTTACACAGACATCGAGGGTCGCTAAAATTTCCATCCAACCGTGAGGTTCAAATTCTTCATCCGGAAATACTTGTGGCATGTAAGCTGGATCTTGTACAGACCTTGCTATTCCTTGTTTTTGCGGCCACCCTTTTCTTCTCTCCTCTTCCTTCTTTGCAGCTTGGCATATCCATAGATGAGTGTCCTCGTTCATCCAGGATTGATCACTAGAACCTACACTATGAATTGATTGATCGTCTTCCTCCTTATGAATTTGATTCCATTGTAGAGGTGGAACATCTTGATAAGTGTACGTATGTAGGTTTATTCTAGTGGTGGTTCCTTCATGTTGTAGGTACACAGCATCTTTTCCCCAATCTCGCACGACCTTTAACTGTCTCATGAAAGGCCTTCCCAGGATCATTTCATAATTGCTTGGCCTTTCGAAGTGACATATTGCTAAAGTGTGTTCGAATTCCACTCCACATGTAGCGAAAACTACTCGTTCCAACAATCCTAAGGGTCTTTCTGTATGTCCGTCTGCCATTTGTATTTTCATGCGTGTTGGTCTTAACGCTGGTTTTCCCCATTTCTCCCAAATTTCTTTGGTAGCAATACCAACACCAGCTCCCGAATCTAAGATGGCTTTGGTAGTGTAACCCCTATAAGTAATTGGAAGGCAGGTATTTCCTTCATCTCCCTCACTAAAGTCTCCTACCTTATCCACTGGAATTCTCACCGTGTTTACTTCGTCGGCTATCTCTTTCTTTTTCTCCTTGACTTCCCATTGATCGATTAATTTCTCCTTCAAATGTGGTTTTACCTTCAACAGTTCTTCGAATGTTAGGGTACAAGGGATTTTTACTTCTCTAAGGCGTTGTATGATCTCGGATGTTTGGACTGATGGGTTCGTTACTCGTTTCCTTATTGAGGGAATACAATACAATTCTGAATTGTGTTCGTACTCCCCGGTGTAATTGGGCAGTTCCTTTACATCTTCCTCTCCTTGGTCACTTGCATCCATTGGAAAAATTTCCTCTGAATTTAGTTCAGGTATTGAACCCTCTATTTCGTTTTCTGCCTCTAATTCTTCAAAGGGTGGTTCAATTCCTTCCGCTTTCTTCCATTTGTCCTCTTGAACTCATGCCCATAGATCTTTAGTCCATTCTCCTTCTACTTCGGGAATTATGGATCCTTCCCTTCTCTCAATACCACGTTCGTCATTCTGTGTTCTACATACTTCAGGCTTTTCATGAGTGTTTACACACTCTTTGAATTCTCCTTCAGAAATTCGGGTATTGGGTAAAGGCGATGCAGGTTTTTCTAAGGTCTGTTGTGCAACTTCTATCAATTTCTTACAGATCTCTAGTCTTTCTTTTTCTAAGTCGCCTCTTGGATATTCTCTCTAGTGTTGTTCGATGGTAGGTCCTGCTCTTACTCGTGCCTTGTATGCCTGAATCCACATGGCTAATTCTGCAGGCATAGGATCTGCTAACACTGATCCTACCTCCTCTTTTTTGTACTGTTCATTTTTAATTTCTTCTTCTTTTGCCTGTTCCTCCTTTGGATTCTGTTCGTTCTTCTCTTTTTCCTTCCTCTGTAATAACTTCTTTTCTTTTATCCTATCTCTTCGGTGCTTCCATCTCTGGGACCTTTTACTTGCAATACTTTTCTCCGGCTCTTCTGAGTCTTCAACTCTTTGTGGTGTGGGTGTATTCCTCTCTAGGTCGCTATGATTGTGTTGTGTTGGTTTTTCTGGGATCTCTCTAGCTTTTGCTCTCGTTATTGCTTTCAATGGTACTGTGTACTCTTTATCACTCCCTGATGATTCAATTACTTCTATTACGTTGATTTGCACGTTGATGTAACCTTGTTAGGATTCTTGGGGCAGTCTCTGAAAAGGTGTTCCTTACCACAATCACTACAGTAGCCTTCCCAGACTCGTTGTGGTGGTGGTGGGTTTGGCAATGTGCATTCTCTGATATAGTGATCACCTCCACATCTGTAACATGGTCCTCTGGGTACAGGCGGTCTGTTTATGGGTCGGGGTGGTATGGTTGCTCTAGGAGCTGTGTACATTAATGACACATAGTCCTGCTCATATCCGTATGAACTATCTGATGCTTCCATGCCATAGGCATATGGTTCATACAGTTGTCCATATTCCATCATTGAGCTTTCATAATTGGGATATGCTCCTTGACTATGGTCGTAAGATGAGTCATATGGTTCATTACCAACCAAAGGTGTGGCTGGGACTATTGCTCTCTCTAGGTTTTCTTCAGGTTGAGCAATCTTGACTGGGACAACGTTCTGAGGATGGGGCGGTTGTTGTCCTAGTACAGGTTGTGGTTGGGTGTATCCCTGATACGCATATGGTCGTGGCATCGGTGCCTGTGGCTGATAAGTGGGATATCTAAAGGCTTCACCTCTCTGATCTCTCTGAGGGTATCCATAGGGTCTCATGTATGGCTGTGCTGGTCTAGCTTGCCTATTGTAGGGGCAATTTTCTGTGCTGTGATTTGTATATTTTTGTTCTACACTGCAATATTGTAGAGGTCCTGGGACAGTGGGTCTATTATAAGCATAAGCAGGTGGTGGGACTACTTCCCTAGTACACAAGTGAGAAGGGTGATCTCCTCCGCACTGCATACATCTTCTGAGCATGGGTACTCTTATAGGGTTATTGGGGTAGTTCCTCTGTCCTTGAACGTTCAACTTCTTCGCTAACAAATCGGCTATTTCCTCTACATTGTTTTTAGGAATTGATGAGTTACTGGCCGAATCTTCACTTTTCAAGCTTCCTTGAGGTATTTTCAGGTCCTCTGCTAGGTTGACTTCTAGGTCTATGCATTCCTTCATGCATTCTTGCAAAGTCTGAACCCTTTTTACATACACCAATGATCTCAAAGATCCGTTCAACAATCCTTCCAAAAATAATGACACCATTTTATTTTGTGTAGGTCTCTCTTCTACTGGGCATCTGTCTACATATTGCTTGAATCTTCTTGCAGCCAATCTCACTGATTCGGTAGGGACTTGCTTGAAGCTATGGATCAATGATGAAGAATTGTTTTTAATTCCTGATTTAGTAAATTCCTCAATCATTTCTTGGTATACCTGCTCCATGTTTTGAAAAGTATTAGGGTCCAATGGCTGAAACCATGCTAACGCAGTGTCTGACAGTGTAAGACCAAAGGACTCATATTGAATAAAAAAGTCTTCTACCTGTTCGGCTCTGATTACTTGTTTAAATTCTGCTATATGATTGTAAGGTTCACTAGAACCATCATAGTGATTTCTCATGCATTTGGCCACTTGAATTGGCCTTAATCTTCTTCCTGCTTCGGGTGGTCTAGGCATTACTGGGAAAATTGGTCTTCCTATTGGTATGCCTGGTCCTCTTACTACCGGTGGTTTGACTGGAGCTTGAATTCCATGTCTTGGGTCAATAGTTGGCTGAGGTCGGTAATTAGGGTTATTTACAGGCATTGCAAACTGCACAGGTGGTCTGACTGGGATTTGAGTTTGTTGTGTTTGTTGTGTTTGGCTCGACTGTTGGTATGAATCATTATGTGATGTTCCAAGTGGATTTCTTGAAGTAGTGGCTTGGTCCCTAGGGGGAAACACTGGGATATTCTGATATTTCAACTCAGCTCTTTCCGCTTCTGTTATGGGCCAATATCTTCTCTGATTTTTATCCAGATATGTGATAATGGTGGGGAAATCAGGATCCTGTAACTCATAGATGGTGACTGGGTTCGGGGCAGCTTCCCATATTGAAGAATGTGCTCTAAGAAGATGCTCTATCCCATTGATCAAATATACATCCATTAAGGTGTCATCTTGGGGAATCAGATCTCCTCTCCATATCCTTGCAACCGTAGATCTCCCTCTAGGTGTAGTTACTTGCTCTTCATTCCCTCCTCCATTTAAGTTTGAAGCATTATTTTCTTCACCAATTTCATTAATGTTTTCTGGGTGTTCTGTGACAACATATTGGATATCTCTTTTGTCCATGTAAAGTCCTCCTACGTACTTGACTGCTGGTCTAGGCACAATGTAAGCCTCTGACGCTTTCTTTAACCTAGCCACTGATCTGTTTAGACCATCCAAATAAATAGGGACCTCATTTTGGTTGGTGTTCACATACTCCAAGGAGGTCCTGTACTCTCCCTCTATGATTGACATCATGCCAATCATGGGTACTGTGTTTTGCATATCCTCTGAAGCCATGGGAATTTCTTCCTCTGACTCACTGGAGGTCTCTGAATAATGTGAACGGTTACTTGGCTCTGCTACACTACCTACAGAAGAGATTATACTTCTTCAGCTTCCTAGGGTTCTTCCGGATCTTAGGTTCATTCACTTCTGAACTCTGATCAGTCTTTGCTAACTTTTAGCCTCTGGGATTCTTCACTACAAGTCAGAGTTTCTAGAAGACCTTGTCTGGGATATGACTGAAAAAGATGTTTTTTCCAGATCACGATACTTGTCTCCAAAATTCCACGATACACGATCTCTGGCCCCAAACGATACCCGATACTTGGATCAAAACGATACACGATATTTGATGGAAAACGATACTTGTCACTTGGGAGGAAACGATACACGATATTTCAATCCAGACGATATTCGATACTTGAACACAGACGATACACGATACTTGCAGCAGACGATACACGATCTCTGAATTGGAACGATCGACGATACACGATATTTGGTAAGTATCGCGATCTCTGAGAAGCGATACACGATACTTATCCCAAACGATACGCGACCAATGATCGCCGATACTTGAACGAGACGATACACGATCTCTGGTAATGGTAAACGATACACGATACCTGCGCACAAACGATACGCGATCTCTCACGATACTTGACTATCACGATACTTCGGACAAACGATACTTGGCACACGTGATACACGATCTTCGATGAAGACGATACAAGATCGGCAACAAGTATTGCGACCGGCACGAAACGATACACGATGAAACGATACACGATCGACGATCGTTGGCAAAACGATCTCTGACCAAGTATCGCGATCGGTATGAGACGATACACGATCGGAGGGAAATATCGCGATACTCAACCACAGGAGGTCACGATACTTGCTAAGTATCGCGATACTCGACCGCGGGAGTAAAACGATACTTGACCCTTGGACAAGTTTTGGGAAAGATTTTTTAAGTTTTGGTTTAATGCACTTGTTTTACTAGTCCCTCTCCTCTCTCCTCACTCTCTGTACCACTTAACTCACTCCTTTTTACCCTCTGTAGATCTCAGATGATACCTGACGCAGATCGTTTCACTCTGAAAGACTTGAGTTATGTAATGAGGTTGATGGAATGATACAAAAGCTTACCTTAGGACTCTATCTCAACCCTCTACTCCTCCTGACTAGCTCTACGTAGTTCAGATTGCTCCACACTTCGTCCACGATCTCTGACTACAGCTCACGATACTCGATGATAGTCCCACGATACTTGCTCAGAAAACAAGTGACTTGCAAAGTGATACTTTTTGGGTTTTATACTTGGTTTTTTTTTTTTTTTTTTTTTTTTCTATCTACTGAAAATGAAACAACAAGACAAGAAGTGAAGGCTACTCTAATCTACTCCCTCACTCTTCCTACTCTCCTCCTACTACTCACTTCCCTAAACTAACAACTCACTACACACACTCCAAGAATGAGAAGTAGCAAGTGCGGCTGAAAATGACTTACCAAAGAAGAGAAGATTTCCACTCCTCCACTTACTTCTATGCAAAAAAGCTACTTACCATCACATGAATGCCTCGGTTTGATTCATCACTCCCCGGCAACGGCGCCAAAAAGTGTGTTGACCTAAGTACCAACTTAGGGACTTGCGGAGAAAGAGACTATACCTCAATCCCCTCTCAAGTGCATATAGTGGGGATACACGCTTTTAATTATCAATCCAAAGAGTATACAAACCTAGCCGAGTGTATGAGGACATGCAATCATGTAATGATCAATGCAAATGAACTACTCAAAGAGTGTAAATGAGACAAAGACTTATCCAAACAAGCTTCAACTGTTGGTCATGGCGAAACGATACTTGGTGCAGCAGCCGACAGTATTTTGGACTTTTCTCCCAGCTCCGAGCTCCAAATATAGCGAATAGCATATGCGTTTCGAAGCTCTCGAGAAGACGCATCCAATGACAGTGGTTTCACTCAATTCCAACGCTCCTACTTCAAGTTATAAGCAAAATACTGAGTCGCGGGAATACTTTCCTACACTTCAGCACTTCCTACACATCGTACACACCTTACCTACAGCAAATAAACACTTTCATGGATAGACAACACTCACACGCACTCTTTCCAAGCAATACACATGCATACAAGCTCACAAAGAAGAAGATACAGAGTGAAGAAGACACAAATTCGAATTTCTGTGCTCTCTATTCTCACAATGGCAAAAAGTTCTTTACAAAGAGTCACATTTGACTTATATACTTGTGCCCTAAAAATGGTCCTTTCACACAAGAGACCGGCACTTTATTCACTAAGAGACTAATTTCCTACTATTTTACAAGGGTAAATCTCTAATCTTCTGCGGGGATGCATCTAGAGGACTCCTCTAGTGCCTTTACAACGGAAAATATATTACAAGAATGATTATGATACAAAAATATGATGTCCAAATCGGAAAAATTTTGGGGCCCGTTTTTTTCTCTGCTTTGTGCTTTCTTTCACTCTGCAATAACATTGCTTCATCTCCGGATATGAATCCATATAGATTCCTCCCTTAAAGGTAAGCCTCCATCCTTAGAGACCATGCCGGATAGTTGTTTCGATCCAATTTGTCAATTGTTGATGGAAATCCATCTCCCATGTTGCTTGACTATGCTCTGATACCACTGTGAAGAGAGATGGTGGATGCAATCCAAAGATGAGTAGGTGCTGCTACAACCAGCTTCACACCAGCCAACTGAGACTTCAGAGTTGATTAGCAGACCCTTTGAGCTTCCTAAATCCACCAAAATATCAGCCAAGTACTTTGGAACATGTATCCCAAAAGTTTAAGTCAAGACAGACTAGTTGCGAAATGACTAGCTCCCAAAACTTGCTGTTTTTGGACATACACCTGCTGAAAAAAATGAACAGTGCTCTCAACCTGGTAGGAATTAGAAAAATTACTTTTGGGCATAGCAAATAGACTTAGCAAGCTTCCCAATCCAAGTTAAAAAACTTCAAATGATGGACTGAGCACTGAGAACAAGTTTCAACAATTTCTGGAACCTCCCCACAATTCTCGGGGCTCTGTAGAGATAGACCAGTAAGCAGTAAAATGCAGATATCTCAAAAAGTATTAATCCAATGACCTTGAAAATTTATATGCACAAAGTAGACAGTACGAGCTATCCAACGCAAGTTAAATAACTGAAAACAAATTAGTAGAACTCGAGATATGACCTTCTGAAGGTACTGCTCTGAGTGAGTATAGCAGAGAACAAAACAGAGAAGTAGATGATAATAAATGTATAGATTCACATATGATTACAACCACATTGGCAATGAATCTTTGCACAATGGGAGTAGAATGATAGAGCTATGGAGTAAGCTCTTCAATCTCTACAAAATGACATGAAGTGGTCACGTACAAGGCTTGCTAATCGCCTCTTCCTTCTTACTCCTTTTATAGCTATTCTTGAAGGGAGTTTTGAATTCGAATTCGAATGGCTCCACCTAAAAGTGATCCCCAAAGTTAGGAGATATTCCCTCAGCTCAAAAATTCGTGATTTTGGTAGTTAGAGCCACGAATTTGCTTTTACATCATGCATGAGGTAAGCCATTCTTTTCCTTTTTTCTTTTTCCATTTACAAGAGATAAAATGAACTCTTTTACAAGAGGTGTTCACATGACTACTCATGTGACTTACAAATGAGGATGATATCAAATATATCAAGCATGTAGGCTTGGGTAAAATGCACCAACATTTATGTGTGTGTATGTGTCTATGTGTGTATGTGTCTGTGTGTGTGTATGTATCTATGCATGTGCATTATGTATGCATGTAAGTATGTATGTACATTGTATGCAGATGCATATGCGTTATGTATGCATATGTATGCATGTATGTGTATATGTATGTATGAATCTCTATGTGTGTGTGTATGCATATATGTTTGTGTATGTATGTATGTGTGTGTATATGTGTCTGTATGTGTGTATGCATGTGTATGTGTGTGTATGCATGTGTATGTGTGTATGTGTCTATGTGTGCATGTGTGTGTGTATATGTGTGTGTATGTGTGTGTGTCTATGTGTATGTGTGTGTATCTATGAGTGTGTATGTGTGTATGTGTGTATGTGTTTGTGTATATGTGTGTGTGTATGTGTGTGTGTGTCTACGTATATGTGTCTCTACGCATCTATGAGTGTGTATGTGTTTATGTGTGTGTATGCGTCTATGTGTGTGTATGTGTCTATGTGTGTATGTGTCTATGTGTATGCATGTATGTATGCATAGGTGTGTGTATGTGTGTGTATGCATTATGTATGCATATGTGTGTGTATGCATTATGTATGTGTATGTATGCATATGCATTATGTATGCATATGTATGCATGTATGTGTATGTGTGTGTATGTCTCTCTATGTGTGTGTGTATGCATATATGTGTGTGTATGTGTGTGTATATGTGTGTCTATGTGTGTATGCATGTGTATGTGTGTGAATGCATCATTATGTGTGTATGTGTCTATGTGTGTATGTGTGTGTATGTGTGTGCGCGTCTATGTGTATGTGTGTGTGTCTATGAGTGTGTATGTGTTTATGTGTGTATGTGTCTATGTGTGTGTATGTATCTATGTGTGTATGCATGTATGTATGCATATGTGTGTGTATGTGTGTGTATGCATTATGTATGCATATGTGTGTGTATACATTATGTATGTGTATGTATGCATGTGCATTATGTATGTATATGCATTATGTATGTGTATGTATGCATGTGCATTATGCATGCATATATGTGTGTATGCATGTAAGTATGTATGTATGTACGCATATTCATATGCATTATGTATGCATATGTGTGTGTATGCATGTAAGTATGTATGGATGTACACATATGCATATGCATTATGTATGCATGTATGTGTATGTGTGTGCATGTCTCTCTATGTGTGTGTATGTGTGTGTGTATGTGTGTGTATGTGTGTATGTGTGTGTATATGTATGTGTATATGTGTGTGCATGTGTATGCATTATGTGTGCATGTGTGTATGCAACATTATTTGTGTATGTGTGTGTATTTGTGTGTATGTGTCTATGTGTATGTGTGTGTGTGTCTATGTGTGTATATGTGTGTGTGTATGCATATGTATGTGTGTGTGTGTGCGCATATCTTGCTTCAAGTAGATGCATCTCTCTCTCTCTCTCTCGCTCTCTCTCTCTCTCTCTCTCTCTCTCTCTCTCTCTCGCTCTCTTCTTGCTCTCGCATCCAAATCCCGGCACAAATGTGCCAGGAGAAATCGATTTTTTTTTTTTTACATTCCAGAGCATCGCATATGCGACGTTCTTCAGTTTGCCAACGTCGCTAATCACGTCGCTACTCAGCGACGGTATTTGGGACGCTCATAATTTAGCGTCGCTCATAATTTATGTGACAAATGTCGAAAAAAAAATCGAAAATTGTACGGTCGCTTATGCGACGACAGCGTCGCATAAGCGATGGTACCCGTTTTTTTTTCAATTCGAGGGCGTCGCTACGTCCCCCTATTTCTTGTAGTGCCACAAGCCAAGAAGCATTGAAGATCAAAAGCAACAAGATCAATGGCTTTCAAGAGTTATTTTCCTTCTCATTGCGGAAGAAGAGATGCGGGTGTTGATTGGAGGCTGCATACATGTGCAAAGATGAATGTGCCATAAACCAATGAACATCGGACAATAAAAAACGAGAAGTTGGGAAAACATTTTTGGAAAGTACTCCAGAAAAAAAAATCCAAATTGAGGACTTGCACTTTCTTTTATAAAGGGTTATGCAATATCCAAATAAAAATAAAGTGCAAGTTGGGTGTCTTTATCAACTTGGAAAGAAAAGACTGATGCAACTATCTGCTAGAGCATGGAGGCAAAATCTGCTAGAGCATGGAGGCAAAATAAAAACAGCAAATGGACCTCATGAATTATATTTGCATCCAATAAAAGTGGGAAGTTGGGAGTCTTTATCAACTTGGAAAGAAAAAACTGCTCAAACAATATAAAACATATATGGTCTCCTTCTAATAACCATTTCTAAATGTTTTTTGCAAGTTACTACTAGGTAGTCATC
Source organism: Ceratopteris richardii (assembly GCA_020310875.1). Classification (NCBI taxonomy): domain Eukaryota; kingdom Viridiplantae; phylum Streptophyta; class Polypodiopsida; order Polypodiales; family Pteridaceae; genus Ceratopteris; species Ceratopteris richardii. The sequence goes on along the minus strand of CM035415.1, from coordinate 48,809,359 downwards.
ATCTCAGAAGATCAAAATAAAAGCTCATTTATCATAGAGTGGGGAGCTTGTGCAATCTCATGTGATACCATTTAGTACCAGCAATTCCTTTGCAACTTTCAAAAGGCTTATGTGCCAAGAGTTTGAGGATTTTATTACTTGTTCACAAGATCCTCAACGTTCATGTGGATGATCTTTATGCCCATTTGACATAACATTACTTACACATGCTAGATTTAACAAAAGTATTTGATCAATTCATCCTAGTTAGGAGTGTGATGGGCTAACCACTTGTCCCAAAAGCCATGGTTGAAGATTAATTCCTAATCCCCTCTCTTAGGGTGAGGCTCAACCATCTCCTACTAGGATTATGCGACACTTGAGCTGAGAACGATGTGCTTTCATGGTTTGACAAGGGAAAGTTGTGAGACATATAGTATGCAAAAATGATATTTCTAGAGATGAACAAGAGATTAAAGTTACCTTTGAATTATCTAAACCTTAAGAAAACTCTGTAAAGGAAAAAGAGAAGATAATTTACTGCATAACATAACGTAACATGCTTACACAAATATTTTCCCAACATTCGAAGAACACATGTAGAAAATGTGTGGCGGATTGTAATGCAGTATTTTAATTGTATGGTAAGAGGAAACCCATAGAAGGTAATCTCAACAATATATTTGGAAACTAACAGCTCAACAATAATCTAAACTTGCAGCTCCAATGATGATCCCACGCAGCATGCTTTGCAAACTCTTATGAGCATTCCTTTCCTTGAATGAAGATATGCCAGACTATGCTTAGCAAGAAATCAAAATTTTAATCATAGGGTTTAGGGTTTAAGTTGTAGGATGTAGGGTTTAGGGATTAGAGGTTAGGGTTTATAGTTTAGGCTTTAGGCAGGTGGTTTAGAGTTTAGATTTTTAGGGTTTAGGGTTTAGGGTTTATGATTTAGGTTGTAGAGTTTAGGGTTAAGGGTGTAGGTTTTAGGGCTCCTAGTTTTAGAGTATAAGATTAGAGTTTAATGTTTAGGGATTAGGGATTAGGGTTTTTGGGATTTAGGGTTAAGGGGTCAGGGTTTAGGGTTTAGAGTTTAGGGTTTAAGGTTTATGGTTTAGGGTTTATGGTTTAGGGTTTATGGTTTACGGTTTAAGGGTTTAGGGTTTATGGTTTAGGGTTTATGGTTTAGGGTTTATGGTTTAGGGTTTATGGTTTAGGTTTTAGGGTTTTGGGTTTTGGCTTTAGAGTTTAGGGTGTAGGGTTTATGTTCTAGGATGTAGGGTTTAGGGTTTAGGGCTTAAGGTTTAGTGTTTAGGGTTTAGGGTTTAGGGTTTTGGGTTTGGGGTTTAGGGTTTGGGATTTAGGGTTTAGGGTGTAGATTTAGGGTTTAGGATTTAGTATTTATGGTTTAGAATTTAGGGTTTAGGGTTTAGGATTCGGAGTTTGGATTTTATGGTGTGGGATTTGGGATTTATGGTTTAGGGTTTAGGATTTTGGGTTTTAGGATTTAAGGTTTAATTTTTAGGGTTTAGGTTTAGGGGTTTTCAGAAGGGTTTAGGACTTAGAGTTTAGGTTTAGGGTTTAGAGTTTTGGGCTCTAGGATTAAGGATTTAGGATCTAGGATTTAGAGTTGAGAGTTTAGAGTCTAGTGTTTAGGGTTTAGATTTTAGAATTTAGGGTTTTGGGTTTAGGGTTTTCCGTTTTTTATTAGGGTTTATGGTTTAGTGTTTAGGATTTATGGTTTAGTGTTTAGGTTTGAGCATTTAGGGTTTAGTGTTTAGGATTTAGAGTTTAGGGTTTAGAGTTTAGGGTTTAGGATTTCGGTTGAGGGTTTTAGGTTTTAGGGTTGGGGGTTTAGGGTTGAGGGTTGGGGGTTTAGGGTTGAGGGTTGAGGATTGAGAGTTTAGGGTTGAGGGTTTAGTGTTGAGGGTTTAGGTTTTAGGGTTTACATAGATAGATAGTAAAGTAGGTGAATATATCGTTTCTTAAGTTGAAAGGTGGATACATAGATGATACAAAAGCTTTTACTAGAGGAAGCCTCATGGTTGGGTAAAGGGAAAGATTTGCGTAACAAGAAAGGAGGAGTTAATTTCCATATTCAGGACCGTTTGATTCTTCTTCATATCAGTTTCATATCCATTGTTTCATTCATAAAAAATTGGGGTGATCAATTTCTTGATGATACTCATAGATTCTAAATACTCGCTATCTTTCACTAAATCTATCATGTTGCTTAAACATCTTCTTGTCATGCGTAAACACATATCCTATTGTAACGGAAAAGGAGAAGATAATTTACTACATAACACATCTTTCATTTCCATTTTTCGATATATACATATAGCTTTTATAAAAGGTCATTTTGAGCTTGAGTAGGGAGTTCGACAAATCTATCACTAAATCTTCATGTTGCTTAAACATCTTCTTGTCATGCGTAAACACATATCCTATTGTAACGGAAAAGGAGAAGATAATTTACTACATAACACATCTTTTCAACCTTTGAAGCACACATGTGGAAAATGTGTGGCAGATTGTAATACAATACTTCAATAGTTCAATCTTATGGCAATGCCTTATGTTTCGGTAAAGAGAAAGATTTGGATGCAAGTGAAAGTTTTGAACAAGAGATTAAAGTTATCTCAGACTTCTCTAAACCTTAAGAATGTGAAATGATGTCAAGATTTTATGGGTTTTGTGGGTACCATTTATATACAACTTTAGAGGCTGCAATGCCTCATGGTTGGGAAACTTGTAGCCCCCATGATAATCTCTAGAGTAATCTAAACTTGCAGCTCCCATGATAATCCCACGAAGCCTAACAAGCCTAGGAATTTTTTAATCAACCATTCTTTTGGATGGGCATCAAAGTTGATCACACATCTTTGTTTCCATATCTTTCAGAGCACTTCCCCTCTGATGGCATTCCTCAAGGGACAAGATCATCGACTTGTTTTACCAACTAATGCTTGTTTCCAATTGATTTTCCTTAGTAAGCTCAAGATCCTACTAGAGATTTCCAAACCATGTAACTTCTTGGGCATAAGAAGAAGAGATGGCCAAGGTCGTCTCTAACCCATAGGCATGCCTTCACCAGTGAGGGGCCTCACATACTTTATTAGCTTTGGCATTGTTCTAGATTCCATGATGGAGGATTTGCAACATAAGAACCAATTTTTTGGTTCTCCATTAGAGAATGCCACAAGTCTCCACACTTATGTTGCCATCTAATTCTAGACCAGTTCATGCACCATCTCCTATTAAGGGAGATATGCTAGTTAAGGTGCTTATAGATCCTCAACATTGAATCCAATTCATTAAAATTCATCCATATTAACCCTTCAATTTAGGGTGAGTCATTCTTGATCAGGAGAGAGTCTTCGAATTATCCCAAGCATTGATTTTGTGTCTAGAAGGCACCAATCATCATAGTCAACTCTGCCTCTAGGTTCTATGTCCTCAAAGCTTATAGACACCCCAACTCAGCATGGTGCACAAGTAGACATCTAGACCACCAACAACGATAGCATACAATAATGGGACAAGTGGACACCCTTGCATGATTGATTATTTCAATTGAATAGGTGGAGATAAATGGCCATTAATATTAATCCGAGTGAGGCATGGATCATCAATGTGGAAACCATCTTTATAGACCTTGTTTTGAAGACAATATCTTTAAGGGATTGCATTGTGAGAGGCATTGCCCATGAACATGGAAACCATCTTTATAAATCTAGTTCTAGTCTATCATGATCTTTTTCAAAGTCTATCTTGATGAAGAGAGAGTTTTGGGAGGACTCATTTGGATACTCAATACCTTCCTACATATCAATGATGGCCTCGAGAATATGCTTCCATTGATGAAACCCTTCTCGTCCTCAATGATCCATGAGCATAATGGTTAGTAATTCTATTGGCAAGGACCTTGGCAAAGATGTTATATCCCATTTGAAGCATAGTGACCCAGCACCAATTCTCAATTCCATTCTTATTGTATTTCTTGTGGATAAGCTAATCACTCCTCTATCCAGCTAGTTTGGGAATGCTTGTAGCTGAGAGATTCCCTCTGCACTTTTCTTGTTCTCCATGAGAGAATGCCACAGGTCTCCATACTTAAGTTTCCATCTGATTCTCGACCACTTCATGCACCATCTCCTATCAAGCGAGATATGCTAGTTAAGGTGCTCATAGATCCTGAACATTTAATCCAATTCATTACCATTCATCCATACTAACCCTTCCATTTAGGGTGAAAGATTCTTGATAAGGAGATGAGTCGTGGAATTATCCCAAGCATTGCTTTTGGGTCTAAGAAAGTACCAATCATCAAAGTCAACTTTGCTTCTACGTTCTATGTCCTCAAATATTATCCACTAACCCCCCTCATGGTTCGAGATATGTTTCCAGTTACCAAATCCTTTGTTCTATATCTTCTTTGATCTTTGGAGTTTTTCCGAGTCAACTTCCTCGATTACCTTGGTAAGGAACCAAATAGAATCATTTTGCCTAATCACATCTCTCCACTTCCAATCTTCATTAACTAAATCTTCTCTCGATAGTTTCACCAATGCCTTTGCAACCTTCCAAAGTCTTGTGCACCAAGTGTTTATGCTTTTTTTAGAGAATATCCTCAAAGTTTCTCTGAATGATTTTTATGCCCATTTGGAATAACATTAGTTACACATGCTAGAGTGTATAGGCTAAGCCTAGATGTAAGGGCCTATAGGATGTTGATGAAAGCATGAGCTCATATAGGATTGGACTGATGTCTATTTGTATCCAGATATAAGTTTTGTCATTACAAATTTTCATTAGATGAACCTCATATATCTCCCATGAGGCTTCATTTCATGCTAGTAAGAGCTATGACCTCTTGTGTAATTAACAAGTGCAAAGTTGTTTTTTATCTTTTACATTTATACTTACATAAAATTGGGGTGATCAATCTCTTGACGACACATTTCTTTTTGTTTTTCTTTTTGGCCATTGTTCCTCTTCGGATCCCCCAAACATTGAATCAAAGTTTTATTAGTCAGAGAATCTAGAAATACTTGGAATCTTTCATATCCAAGATCATTTTGAGCTTCAGTGGAGAGTTATAACAAAATAAATGATTACGTAGAGCATGGCCCATCATGAATAAATATGTAATCCTAGTTTTTTATGTGATTAGGCATGTATGCTAGTATAAATCTCTAAACCCTAATATTTTTGTTTCTAGATAGATATGCTTATATAATCCCTGAACCCTAATATTTTATGTGTTTAAGTATGTATGCTTGTGAAAATCCCTAAACTATGGTCTCTATGAGTTTAGGTATGTATGCTTGTACATATTCCTTGCTGGAGTTAGATGTCTGTAGAAGCACACGAAGAAGACAAGGAAGAAGAAGAAGCTTGGAGCACAACACACAATAATGAATGTATCACCACTAGAATGTTCAAACATAAGTAGCCCATTAGGGCAATAGGCATATATAAAAGCCAAAGGAAAAAATTCCTAAAGAGGGAAAAAAAGTGCCTCGGTGGTCGTAGAGTGTTCACACGCATCGCTACCTAAATATATCAACAAATCCCCCTTGGGAGTTATGCAGTGAACAAGGAGCTAGCACTCATGCATAAGGAAGTGCCAAGCTATGTGGAAATCACTCCGCAAAAGGAAGAAAGTCCAAAGATTTACTGAAAGCCTCAAATGTCTCCCTAGGCAAAGCTTTCATGAAAAGGTCTACAATGTTCTCCTGTGTGGGCACATATGCCAAGCTAATCTCCCCAACAAAGAACCTCTCCCTGACATAATGATAATGCACCTCAATGTGCTTAGAGTAAGCATGGAACAAAGGGTTCCTCGCAACTCCCAATGTGCTCTCGTTTTTAGTGACGATGGTGGTGGCAAAAGACTGACCAACATCCAAATCAACCATAAGGCATCTAAGCTACACACACTCAACAGTCCTTGTGAAAGGTGCCCTATACTCAACCTCACAACTAGAAGTGGCCATAGTAGGCTACTTCTTGCTCAACCAAGATATGCATGAGGTGCCAAGCATGAAGCAAAAACCACTAGTGGACAAACGAGTGTCATAGCAACCAACCCAGTTAGAGTTAGAAAAAGCATGCAAATCTAGTGGTAGTGATCCCCCCTTGGGATAAAACAACCCAAGTAGCCAAGTACCACTCAAGTAGCGAAAGATGCGCTTAACCGCCTGCCAATACTTGACACTTGGGCAATGCATAAACCTGCTCAACTTTGAGACAACAAACTGAATATCTGGTCGAGTAATGCATAAGTAAATTAGGCATCCAATAGCTTGCTGATAGAGAACAACATGAAATGCATCATGAAGACTCAATTGTAAACCTGTCTCCATAGGAGTGGTAATAGCTTTATAGTCTTCAAGGTCAAAACATGGCATTAATGTGTCAATATATTTCATTTGACACAAAGCCATTCCACCATCAACGTGCATAAACTGAATGCCCAAATAATGATGAAAATGCCCCAAATCAGACATCTCAATTGAGACATGCAAATCAACCTTAAAATTAGCAATATGCTTCTCAATAGGACAATGAGCAGCATATCATCAACATACATAACAATGATCAGAAGCACATCATTAGCATGCTTAACATATAAGGTGATTTCAATTGGACTATTCTCAAAACCATGTGCAATCAGATAGGCATGTATCTTATCATACCAACCATGTGGTGCTTGCTTTAAACCATATAATGCCCTCTTTAACCTGCACACCTGGTTTTCATGCCCTTTCTGCACAAAGCCACATGGCTGAAAAACATACACTTCTTCATGCAAGTCACCATTTAGAAATGCAGTTTTAATGTCCAAGTGATGTATTTTCCAACAATGATGGGATGCAAGTGCACAAATGCTCCAAAGGGTAGTCATATGACATGTAGATGCAAAGGTATCATCAAAATCAATGCCTCTTTCCTACGCATAACCCTTTGCAACAAGCCTAGCCTTATACATATCAATTGTTCCATCACGCTTACGCTTCAGCTTGTATGACCACTTAGCGCTAACAACCTTCTTGCTAGAAGGCAAGTGACATAAAGACCATGTACAATTTTTCGTGATAACATCATATTCAGATTGTATTGCAGCCATCCAATGTTAAGAATGTTGTGCTTCATCAAACGAAATAGGCTCAATCTCATCACAGAGAGTAGATGAAGCCATGGCATAGCAATCTGATGCAAGAGAGGCACTATGAGAGCCTCATTGAATACGATATGATAGAGGTGCATCTAATTTGTTGTCACACTAAGTTTTCACCACCGATTTTGGCATAGTTTTTGCCTCCTTAGTATCAGCTCTCTCATCAACAAGTGCATCATGTAAATCTCCATCATAACTAGGATCATCTTCATCATCACATGAAGCTTGCAAAAGTTGAGAAGTTGCCTCATTAGGACTAGCACTAGACTGTCCACCTCTAAAAAGAGGCAGCAAAGTATCTTATATGTCTTTAAAGCTAATAGATATCTCCTTAGTACATGAAAGCAATGTCTGAATAACATCTTCCATTAGCAACTCCATTCAAATAAGGTGTATACGGCACTATACAGTCGTGTTTTATCCCATGTTCAACCAAAATTGCATTAAAATCGGAAGACATATATTCTCCCCTCGATCAGAACGGAGGGTGCCCATTTTACATGGTGATAGATTTTGTGCCATAATGAAAAACTGTTTGAAGCACATGAATTAACATTGAATCAACATTGAATCATCATTGAATTAACATTGAATCAACATCATCCATATCATAACATTCAAATTAAAATTCATATCATGTAATTGTATATGTTAATTATTGAAATCCTCATCATCACTGTACATTACAATCTATACTATCATTGCACACAACACCATATTAACACTTGATCTCAAAGAAACAATTATATAACATTAACATAATATTTAAATTTAAAACCATAATAGAAAAAGATGCGTGATTCACATATATATTCAATAACATCAATCCACTTCGAAATGTCCTAAGTCATCACTCTCGGATAAGTTAAAACCATTTGGAGAGATATTTCTATGAATTTTAAGTAACTTATCTGTATCTACTTTTTTTATTATATTCTTATATGTAGTAAGTTCTAATACATACTTCAATTTATGGACCTCTTTTTTATTGATGGGAGGATCATCTTAATGTACAAAGGTGAGAAACATCTAAAAGGTTAAGAGTTTAGGGTAAAGGTTTTAGAGTTTAGGGTTTAGGGTTTCAGATTTGGGGTTCAATATTTGGGGGTAAGGGGTTGAGAGTTGGGATTTTAGGGTTTAGAGCTTAGGGATTAGGGTTTAAGATTGTAGGATATAAGGTTTAGGCTTTAGCGTTGATACTTTAGGACTTAGAATTTAGGATTTAGGATTTAGGGTTTAGAGTTTAGGTTTTGGGATTTGGGTTTAGGTTTAATGCTATGGGTTTAGGGTTTAGGGTATAGGGATTAGGGTTTGAGGTTTAGGGTTAAGGATTTAGGGTTTAGGGTTTGAGGTTTAGGGCTTAGAATTTTGAGGTTTAGGGTTTAGGCTTTACGCTTTAGGATTTAGGGTTTAGGGTTTAAGCATTAAGAGTTTAGGGTTTAGGGTTTGAATTTATGGTTTAGGGCTTAGGGTTTCAGGTTTAAGGTTTAGGGTTTAGGGTTTATGCCTTAGGGTTCATGTTCGGGTTTGGGATTCAGGGTTAAGGGGTTAGGGTTTAAGGTTTAGAGTTTAGGGTTTAAGGTTTATGGTTTAGGGTTTAGGGTTAAGGGTTAGGGTTTAGGGTTTATAGTTTAGGGTTTATAGTTTAGGGTTTATAGTTTAGGGTTTATGATTAAGGTTTTAGGGTTTAGGGTTTAGGGTTTTGGGTTTAGTGTTTAGAGTTTAGGGTTTAGGGTTTATGTTCTAGGATTTAGGGTTTAGGGTCTAGGGCTTAAGGTTTAGTGTTTAGGGTTTAGGGTTTTTGGTTTGGAGTTTAGGGTTTTTGGTTCAGGTTTAGGGTTTAGGATTTAGTATTTATGGTTTAGAATTTAGGGTTTTGGGTTTAGGATTTGGAGGTTCGGGTTTATGGTTTGGGGTTTAGGGTTTATGGTTAAGGGTTTAGGGTTTTGGGTTCTAGGATTTAAGTTTTAGTTTTTAGGGTTTAGGTTTTGGGGTTTTGGTTAGGGTTTAGGACTTAGAGTTTAGGGTTTAGGGTTTAGAGTTTTGGGTTCTAGGATTAAGGATTTAGGGTCTAGGGTTTAGAGTTGAGGGTTTAGAGTCTAGTGTTTAGGGGTTATATTCTAGAGTTTAGGGTTTAGGGTTTTGGGTTTTTTATTAGGGTTTAGGGTTTATGATTTAGGGTTTATGATTTATGGTTTACTGCTTTAGGGTTTATGATTTAGGGTTTATGATATATCCTATTTTTATAATAACCATATGCTAGAGTGCAATGTCAAAACACCAAATGAACCTCATCAATTGTATTTGTATCCAATAAAAACGGAAAGTCGGGAGTCTTTATCAACTTGGAAAGAAAAGATTGCTCATAATAACCATCTACTAGAGTGGGCAGGCAAAAGGAAAGTATATATCCGCTCCTTATAATAACCATCTTCTAGAGTGGGCAGGCAAGAAGAATGTGTTAAGTTTCCTAAATGTGTTTCCAAGTTACTAGTAGGTAGTCATCATCTCGGAAGATCAAAATAAAATCACGTTTACTGTAGAGTGGGGAGTTCGTGCAATTTCATGTGATGCCATTTAGTATCACCAATTCCTTTACAACTCCCGAAAGGCTTATGTGCCAAGTGTTTGACGATTTTTTTGGAGAAGATCCTCAGTGTTATGCAGTGAACAAGGAGCTAGCACTCATGCATAAGGAAGTGCCAAGCTATGTGGAAATCACTCCGCAAAAGGAAGAAAGTCCAAAGATTTACTGAAAGCCTCAAACGTCTCCCTAGGCAAAGCTTTCATGAAAAGGTCTACAATGTTCTCCTGTGTGGGCACATATGCCAAGCTAATCTCCCCAACAAAGAACCTCTCCGTGACATAATGATAATGCACCTCAATGTGCTTAGAGTAAGCATGTAACAAAGGGTTCCTCGCAACTCCCAATGTGCTCTCGTTTTTAGTGACGATGGTGGTGGCAAAAGACTGACCAACATCCAAATCAACCATAAGGAGTCTAAGCTACACACACTCAACAGTCCTTGTGAAAGGTGCCCTATACTCAACCTCACAACTAGAAGTGGCCATAGTAGGCTACTTCTTGCTCAGCCAAGATATGCATGAGGTGCCAAGCATGAAGCAAAAACCACTAGTGGACAAACGAGTGTCATAGCAACCAACCCAGTTAGAGTTAGAAAAAGCATGCAAATCTAGTGGTAGTGATCCCCCCTTGGGATAAAACAACCCAAGTAGCCAAGTATCACTCAAGTAGCGAAAGATGCGCTTAACCGCCTGCCAATACTTGACACTTGGGCAATGCATAAACCTGCTCAACTTTGAGACAACAAACTGAATATCTGGTCGAGTAATGCATAAGTAAATTAGGCATCCAATAGCTTGCTGATAGAGAACAACATGAAATGCATCTCCAGCATCATGAAGACTCAATTGTAAACCTGTCTCCATAGGAGTGGTAATAGCTTTATAGTCTTCAAGGTCAAAACATGGCATTAATGTGTCAATATATTTCATTTGACACAAAGCCATTCCACCATCAACGTGCATAAATTGAATGCCCAAATAATGATGAAAATGCCCCAAATCAGACATCTCAATTGAGACATGCAAATCAACCTTAAAATTAGCAATATGCTTCTCAATAGGACAATGAGCAGCATATCATCAACATACATAACAATGATCAGAAGCACATCATTAGCATGCTTAACATATAAGGTGATTTCAATTGGACTATTCTCAAAACCATGTGCAATCAGATAGGCATGTATCTTATCATACCAACCATGTGGTGCTTGCTTTAAACCATATAATGCCCTCTTTAACCTGCACACCTGGTTTTCATGCCCTTTCTGCACAAAGCCATAGGGTTGAAAAACATACACTTCTTCATGCAAGTCACCATTTAGAAATGCAGTTTTAATGTCCAAGTGATGTATTTTCCAACAATGATGGGATGCAAGTGCACAAATGCTCCAAAGGGTAGTCATATGACATGTAGATGCAAAGGTATCATCAAAATCAATGCCTCTTTCCTACGCATAACCCTTTGCAACAAGCCTAGCCTTATACATATCAATTGTTCCATCACGCTTACGCTTCAGCTTGTATGACCACTTAGCGCTAACAACCTTCTTGCTAGAAGGCAAGTGACATAAAGACCATGTACAATTTTTCGTGATAACATCATATTCAGATTGTATTGCAGCCATCCAATGTTAAGAATGTTGTGCTTCATCAAACGAAATAGGCTCAATCTCATCACAGAGAGTAGATGAAGCCATGGCATAGCAATCTGATGCAAGAGAGGCACTATGAGAGCCTCATTGAATACGATATGATAGAGGTGCATCTAATTTGTTGTCACACTAAGTTTTCACCACCGATTTTGGCATAGTTTTTGCCTCCTTAGTATCAGCTCTCTCATCAACAAGTGCATCATGTAAATCTCCATCATAACTAGGATCATCTTCATCATCACATGAAGCTTGCAAAAGCTGAGAAGTTGCCTCATTAGGACTAGCACTAGACTGTCCACCTCTAAAAAGAGGCAGCAAAGTATCTTATATGTCTTTAAAGCTAATAGATATCTCCTTAGTACATGAAAGCAATGTCTGAATAACATCTTCCATTAGCAACTCCATTCAAATGAGGTGTATACCGCACTATACAGTCGTGTTTTATCCCATGTTCAACCAGAATTGCATTAAAATCGGAAGACATATATTCTCCCCTCGATCAGGACGGAGGGTGCCCATTTTACATGGTGATAGATTTTGTGCCATAACGAAAAACTGTTTGAAGCACATGAATTAACATTGAATCAACATTGAATCATCATTGAATTAACATTGAATCAACATCATCCATATCATAACATTCAAATTAAAATTCATATCATGTAATTGTATATGTTAATTATTGAAATCCTCATCATCACTGTACATTACAATCTATACTATCATTGCACACAACACCATATTAACACTTGATCTCAAAGAAACAATTATATAACATTAACATAATATTTAAATTTAAAACCATAATAGAAAAAGATGCGTGATTCACATATATATTCAATAACATCAATCCACTTTGAAATGTCCTAAGTCATCACTCTCGGATAAGTTAAAACCATTTGGAGAGATATTTCTATGAATTTTAAGTAACTTATCTGTATCTACTTTTTTTATTATATTCTTATATGTAGTAAGTTCTAATACATACTTCAATTTATGGACCTCTTTTTTATTGATGGGAGGATCATCTTAATGTACAAAGGTGAGAAACATCTAAAAGGTTAAGAGTTTAGGGTAAAGGTTTTAGAGTTTAGGGTTTAGGGTTTCAGATTTGGGGTTCAATATTTGGGGGTAAGGGGTTGAGAGTTGGGATTTTAGGGTTTAGAGCTTAGGGATTAGGGTTTAAGATTGTAGGATATAAGGTTTAGGCTTTAGCGTTGATACTTTAGGACTTAGAATTTAGGATTTAGGATTTAGGGTTTAGAGTTTAGGTTTTGGGATTTGGGTTTAGGTTTAATGCTATGGGTTTAGGGTTTAGGGTATAGGGATTAGGGTTTGAGGTTTAGGGTATAGGGATTAGGGTTTGAGGTTTAGGGTTTGAGGTTTAGGGTTAAGGATTTAGGGTTTGAGGTTTAGGGTTAAGGATTTAGGGTTTGAGGTTTAGGGTTAAGGATTTAGAGTTTAGGGTCTGCATATATATGTTTGTGTATGCATATATGTTTGTGTATGTGTGTATGTGTGTGTATATGTGTCTGTATGTGTGTATGCATGTGTATGTGTGTGTATGCATGTGTATGTGTGTATGTGTCTATGTGTGCATGTGTGTGTGTATATGTGTGTGTATGTCTGTGTGTCTATGTGTATGTGTGTGTATCTATGAGTGTGTATGTGTGTATGTGTGTATGTGTTTGTATATATGTGTGTGTGTGTGTGTCTATGTGTATGTGTCTCTACGCATCTATGAGTGTGTATGTGTTTATGTGTGTGTATGCGTCTATGTGTGTGTATGTGTCTATGTGTGTATGTGTCTATGTGTATGCATGTATGTATGCATAGGTGTGTGTATGTGTGTGTATGCATTATGTATGCATATGTGTGTGTATGCATTATGTATGTGTATGTATGCATATGCATTATGTATGCATATGTATGCATGTATGTGTATGCGTGTGTATGTCTCTCTATGTGTGTGTATGCATATATGTGTGTGTATGTGTGTGTATATGTGTGTCTATGTGTGTATGCATGTGTATGTGTGTGAATGCATCATTATGTGTGTATGTGTCTATGTGTGTATGTGTGTGTATGTGTGTGCGCGTCTATGTGTATGTGTGTGTGTCTATGAGTGTGTATGTGTTTATGTGTGTATGTGTCTATGTGTGTGTATGTATCTATGTGTGTATGCATGTATGTATGCATATGTGTGTGTATGCATTATGTATGCATATGTGTGTGTATACATTATGTATGTGTATGTATGCATGTGCATTATGTATGTATATGCATTATGTATGTGTATGTATGCATGTGCATTATGCATGCATATATGTGTGTATGCATGTAAGTATGTATGTATGTACGCATATTCATATGCATTATGTATGCATATGTGTGTGTATGCATGTAAGTATGTATGGATGTACACATATGCATATGCATTATGTATGCATGTATGTGTATGTGTGTGCATGTCTCTCTATGTGTGTGTATGTGTGTGTATGTGTGTATGTGTGTGTATATGTATGTGTATATGTGTGTGCATGTGTATGCATTATGTGTGCATGTGTGTATGCAACATTATTTGTGTATGTGTGTGTATTTGTGTGTATGTGTCTATGTGTATGTGTGTGTGTGTCTATGTGTGTATATGTGTGTGTGTATGCATATGTATGTGTGTGTGTGTGTGCATATCTTGCTTCAAGTAGATGCATCTCTCTCTCTCTCTCTCTCTCGCTCTCTCTCTCTCTCTCTCTCTCTCTTGCTCTCTTCTTGCTCTCGCATCCAAATCCCGGCACAAATGTGCCAGGAGAAATCGTTTTTTTTTTTTTACATTCCAGAGCGTCGCATATGCGACGTTCTTCAGTTTGCCAACGTCGCTAATCACGTCGCTACTCAGCGACGGTATTTGCGACGCTCATAATTTAGCGTCACTCATAATTTATGCGACAAATGTCGAAAAAAAGATCGAAAATTGTACTGTCGCTTATGCGACGACAGCGTCGCATAAGCGATGGTACCCGTTTTTTTTTCAATTCGAGGGTGTCGCTACGTCCCCCTATTTCTTGTAGTGCCACAAGCCAAGAAGCATTGAAGATCAAAAGCAACAAGATCAATGGCTTTCAAGAGTTATTTTCCTTCTCATTGGGGAAGAAGAGATGCGGGTGTTGATTGGAGGCTGCATACATGTGCAAAGATGAATGTGCCATAAACCAATGAACATCGGACAATAAAAAACGAGAAGTTGGGAAAACATTTTTGGAAAGTACTCCAGAAAAAAAAATCTAAATTGAGGACTTGCACTTTCTTTTATAAAGGGTTATGGAATATCCAAATAAAAATAAAGTGCAAGTTGGGTGTCTTTATCAACTTGGAAAGAAAAGACTGATGCAACTATCTGCTAGAGCATGGAGGCAAAATCTGCTAGAGCATGGAGGCAAAATAAAAACAGCAAATGGACCTCATGAATTATATTTGTATCCAATAAAAGTGGGAAGTTGGGAGTCTTTATCAACTTGGAAAGAAAAGACTGCTCAAACAATATAAAACATATATGGTCTCCTTCTAATAACCATCTGCTAGAGCGCATAGACAAAAAGGATGTCTATAGCTTTCTAAATGTTTTTTGCAAGTTACTACTAGGTAGTCATCATCTCAGAAGATCAAAATAAAAGCTCATTTATCATAGAGTGGGGAGCTTGTGCAATCTCATGTGATACCATTTAGTACCAGCAATTCCTTTGCAACTTTCAAAAGGCTTATGTGCCAAGAGTTTGAGGATTTTATTACTTGTTCACAAGATCCTCAACGTTCATGTGGATGATCTTTATGCCCATTTGACATAACATTATTTACACATGCTAGATTTAACAAAAGTATTTGATCAATTCATCCTAGTTAGGAGTGTGATGGGCTAACCACTTGTCCCAAAAGCCATGGTCGAAGATTAATTCCTAATCCCCTCTCTTAGGGTGAGGCTCAACCATCTCCTACTAGGATTATGCGACACTTGAACTGAGAACGATGTGCTTTCATGGTTTGACAAGGGAAAGTTGTGAGACATATAGTATGCAAAAATGATATTTCTAGAGATGAACAAGAGATTAAAGTTACCTTTGAATTATCTAAACCTTAAGAAAACTCTGTAAAGGAAAAAGAGAAGATAATTTACTGCATAACATAACGTAACATGCTTACACAAATATTTTCCCAACATTCGAAGAACACATGTAGAAAATGTGTGGCGGATTGTAATGCAATATTTTAATTGTATGGTAAGAGGAAACCCATAGAAGGTAATCTCAACAATATATTTGGAAACTAACAGCTCAACAATAATCTAAACTTGCAGCTCCAATGATGATCCCACGCAGCATGCTTTGCAAACTCTTATGAGCATTCCTTTCCTTGAATGAAGATATGCCAGACTATGCTTAGCAAGAAATCAAAATTTTAATCATAGGGTTTAGGGTTTAAGTTGTAGGATGTAGGGTTTAGGGATTAGAGGTTAGGGTTTATAGTTTAGGCTTTAGGCAGGTGGTTTAGAGTTTAGATTTTTAGGGTTTAGGGTTTAGGGTTTATGATTTAGGTTGTAGAGTTTAGGGCTAAGGGTGTAGGTTTTAGGGCTCCTAGTTTTAGAGTATAGGATTAGAGTTTAATGTTTAGGGATTAGGGATTAGGGTTTTTGGGATTTAGGGTTAAGGGGTCAGGGTTTAGGGTTTAGGGTTTAGAGTTTAGGGTTTAAGGTTTATGGTTTAGGGTTTATGGTTTAGGGTTTATGGTTTACGGTTTAAGGGTTTAGGGTTTATGGTTTAGGGTTTATGGTTTAGGTTTTAGGGTTTTGGGTTTTGGCTTTAGAGTTTAGGGTATAGGGTTTATGTTCTAGGATGTAGGGTTTAGGGTTTAGGGCTTAAGGTTTAGTGTTTAGGGTTTAGGGTTCAGGGTTTTGGGTTTGGGGTTTAGGGTTTGGGATTTAGGGTTTAGGGTGTAGATTTAGGGTTTAGGATTTAGTATTTATGGTTTAGAATTTAGGGTTTAGGGTTTAGTATTCGGAGTTTGGATTTTATGGTGTGGGATTTGGGATTTATGGTTTAGGGTTTAGGATTTTGGGTTTTAGGATTTAAGGTTTAATTTTTAGGGTTTAGGTTTAGGGGTTTTCAGAAGGGTTTAGGACTTAGAGTTTAGGTTTAGGGTTTAGAGTTTTGGGCTCTAGGATTAAGGATTTAGGATCTAGGATTTAGAGTTGAGAGTTTAGAGTCTGGTGTTTAGGGTTTAGATTTTAGAGTTTAGGGTTTTGGGTTTAGGGTTTTCAGTTTTTTATTAGGGTTTAGGGTTTTCAGTTTTTTATTAGGGTTTAGGGTTTAGGGTTTAGGATTTATGGTTTAGTGTTTAGGATTGAGCATTTAGGGTTTAGTGTTTAGGGTTTAGAGTTTAGGGTTTAGAGTTTAGGGTTTAGGATTTGGGTTGAGGGTTTTAGGTTTTAGGGTTGGGGGTTTAGGGTTGAGGGTTGGGGGTTTAGGGTTGAGGGTTGAGGATTGAGAGTTTAGGGTTGAGGGTTTAGTGTTGAGGGTTGAGGGTTTAGGTTTTAGGGTTTACATAGATAGATAGTAAAGTAGGTGAATATATCGTTTCTTAAGTTGAAAGGTGGATACATAGATGATACAAAAGCTTTTACTAGAGGAAGCCTCATGGTTGGGTAAAGGGAAAGATTTGCGTAACAAGAAAGGAGGAGTTAATTTCCATATTCAGGACCGTTTGATTCTTCGTCATATCAGTTTCATATCCATTGTTTCATTCATAAAAAATTGGGGTGATCAATTTCTTGATGATACTCATAGATTCTAAATACTCGCTATCTTTCACTAAATCTATCATGTTGCTTAAACATCTTCTTGTCATGCGTAAACACATATCCTATTGTAACGGAAAAGGAGAAGATAATTTACTACATAACACATCTTTCATTTCCATTTTTCGATATATACATATAGCTTTTATAAAAGGTCATTTTGAGCTTGAGTAGGGAGTTCGACAAATCTATCACTAAATCTTCATGTTGCTTAAACATCTTCTTGTCATGCGTAAACACATATCCTATTGTAACGGAAAAGGAGAAGATAATTTACTACATAACACATCTTTTCAACCTTTGAAGCACACATGTGGAAAATGTGTGGCAGATTGTAATACAATACTTCAATAGTTCAATCTTATGGCAATGCCTTATGTTTCGGTAAAGAGAAAGATTTGGATGCAAGTGAAAGTTTTGAACAAGAGATTAAAGTTATCTCAGACTTCTCTAAACCTTAAGAATGTGAAATGATGTCAAGATTTTATGGGTTTTGTGGGGGTACCATTTATATACAACTTTAGAGGCTGCAATGCCTCATGGTTGGGAAACTTGTAGCCCCCATGATAATCTCTAGAGTAATCTAAACTTGCAGCTCCCATGATAATCCCACGAAGCCTAACAAGCCTAGGAATTTTTTAATCAACCATTCTTTTGGATGGGCATCAAAGTTGATCACACATCTTTGTTTCCATATCTTTCAGAGCACTTCCCCTCTGATGGCATTCCTCAAGGGACAAGATCATCGACTTGTTTTACCAACTAATGCTTGTTTCCAATTGATTTTCCTTAGTAAGCTCAAGATCCTACTAGAGATTTCCAAACCATGTAACTTCTTGGGCATAAGAAGAAGAGATGGCCAAGGTCCTCTCTACCCCATAGGCATGCCTTCACCAGTGAGGGGCCTCACATACTTTATTAGCTTTGGCATTGTTCTAGATTCCATGATGGAGGATTTGCAACATAAGAACCAATGTTTTGGTTCTCCATTAGAGAATGCCACAAGTCTCCACACTTATGTTGCCATCTAATTCTAGACCAGTTCATGCACCATCTCCTATTAAGGGAGATATGCTAGTTAAGGTGCTTATAGATCCTCAACATTGAATCCAATTCATTAAAATTCATCCATATTAACCCTTCAATTTAGGGTGAGTCATTCTTGATCAGGAGAGAGTCTTCGAATTATCCCAAGCATTGATTTTGTGTCTAGAAGGCACCAATCATCATAGTCAACTCTGCCTCTAGGTTCTATGTCCTCAAAGCTTATCCACTGAACCCCCTCATGGTTTGAGATATGCTTCCATTTATTAAATACTTTACAAAGGCTTATGCGCTAAGTGTTTGTGGATTCTTTATAGAATATCCTCAAAGTTTATGTGAATGATTTTTATGCCCATTTAGAATAACATCAGTTACACATCCTAGAGTGTATAGGCTGAGCCTATAGGATGTTGATAGAAGCATAAATTCATATAATATTAGAGTGATATCAAATTTCTCATTAAAAATTTTGATTAGATTATTTTCATGTATCTCTCATGAGGCTTCGTTTCATGACCTCTTGTGTAATTAACTTCTTTTTTCATCTTTTACATTTTTATTTACATAAAATTCGGGTGATCAATCTCTTGACGACACATTTGTTTTGCTTTTTTTTTTTTCATTGTTCCTCTTTGGATCCCCAAATCATCGAATTAAAGTTTTATTAGTCATTGGATACTTTTTAGTCATCGAATTAAAGTTTTATTAGTCATTGGATACTTTTTTAGATTGGGAAGTCACCGAATCTAGACATACTTGCAATCTTTCATTTCCATTGTTCTATATAGAGATATAGCTTGCATATAAGATCATTTTGAGCTTGAGTGGAGAGTTGTAAAACATATATGGTTACCTAATTTTTTTATCTGATTAGGTAAACATGCTTGTATAAATCCCTAAATGCTAATTTTTAATGTGTCTAGGTATATATGCTTGTATAAATCCTTAAACCCTAATCTTTTATGTGTTTAAGTATGTATGCTTGTGAAAATCCCTAAACTCTCATTCTCTATGTTTTTAGGTATGTATGCATGTACAAATTCCTAAAAGCTTGATTCTTGATGTGCTTAGGAATATATGTTTGTGTAAAAACCTAAACCCTAATTATTTATGTGTATAGGTATGTATACTTGTATGAATCTCTAAACCTAATTAGTTATGGTTTTAAGTATGTGTTTAGGTATGAATGCATGTATAAATACAAAAAAGTGGACAATTGTTTGGTTCTTCTATACAAGAGCTACCCATAATACCACAAGCCAAGAAGCATTGAAGATTCAAAGTTTTTCAAACATCATAACAAAGAAACTTGGATCTTCATAAACCAAAGCAACAAGATCAACGGCTCTCAAGAGTTATTTTCCTTCTCCTTGTTGAAGAAGAGATGGCAGTGATTATTGGAAGTTGCATACATGTGCAAAGAAGAATGTTCCATAAACCAATGAACATTTGACAATCAAAAGCGAGAAGTTGGAAAAACGTTTTCGAAAAGTTCTCCAAGAAAGATATGCAAGTTTGAGGACTTGCATTTTCTTTTATAAAGGGTTATGCAATATCCAAATAAAAAGAAAGTGCAATTTGGGCGTCTTTATCAACTTGGAAAGAAAAGAGAGATGCAACAATATAAAATATATATCCTATTTTTATAATAACCATATGCAATGTCAAAACACCAAATGAACCTCATCAATTGTATTTGTATCCAATAAAAACGGAAAGTCGGGAGTCTTTATCAACTTGGAAAGAAAAGATTGCTCATAATAACCATCTACTAGAGTGGGCAGGCAAAAGGAAAGTATATATCCGCTCCTTATAATAACCATCTTCTAGAGTGGGCAGGCAAGAAGGATGTGTTAAGTTTCCTAAATGTGTTTCCAAGTTACTAGTAGGTAGTCATCATCTCGGAAGATCAAAATAAAATCACGTTTACTGTAGAGTGGGGAGTTCGTGCAATTTCATGTGATGCCATTTAGTATCACCAATTCCTTTGCAACTCCCGAAAGGCTTATGTGCCAAGTGTTTGACGATTTTTTTGGAGAAGATCCTCAGTGTTTATGTGGATGATCTTTATGCCCATTTGTCATAACATTATATACACTATACTTGAACTGAGAACATAGCACTATGCTTAAACATAACTCTATGCTTGAATTGAGAACATAGCACTATGATTTTACAAAATTATTTTATCAATTTCGAACATTGCACTATGCTTGAACTGAGAACAATGTGATTTCATGGTGTGATAAGGGAAAGTTTTGAACAAGAGATCTAAGTTATCTTAGACTTATCTAAACCTTAAGAATGTGAAATGATTTCAAGATTTATGGGCTTCTGTGGGTAGCATTTATATACAACTTTAGAGGGTGCAATCCCTCATATTTGGGTAAAGAGAAGATTTAGATGCAAGGGCCTACAATATTTTGATAAAAGCATGTATACTTTAAGTGCATGGGTGCTCAAATGGCGTAACAAGAAAGGAGGAGTTAATTTCTATCTACTAGTGGTAGTTCACGAATCACCCTTTGATTATTCTTTGTCCATGCATTAGTTTGATTTTCTTCTTGTATTACGAAGTGGAAATAAATGGAAATCCTTATGACTAGGTTGCTAGTGCAAATGGAAATAAATTAAAGAGGAAATAGGGAACGTGTTGATCACCCTTCCAACTCTTAAGCTTACTATCGAGCTTGGTAAACACCCAATCCATCTTGGGTTCAAAGAGACTTCAAATCCCATTGGGATACGAAGAAGCCAAAATATATAATTTCTACGGAGCTCTTTACATCCTTGTTTAAGAAAAAAATGTTATGATGGGTTGTAGGGTGATATTTAAGAAAATTTGGAACGACTTATACTAGATTTTGAAGCCTCACACAATGTTCAAGGCATTTCCGGAAGAAGTTGACATAGTGATGATCATTAAGAATAAGAACATTAATATCATTGGTTAAA
This sequence comes from Ceratopteris richardii, assembly GCA_020310875.1. Classification (NCBI taxonomy): domain Eukaryota; kingdom Viridiplantae; phylum Streptophyta; class Polypodiopsida; order Polypodiales; family Pteridaceae; genus Ceratopteris; species Ceratopteris richardii. The sequence goes on along the minus strand of CM035415.1, from coordinate 48,788,106 downwards.
ATTCTGAGAATCATTCAATCCTAACTATGAGGAAGAACAAGGCCTTATAGACACCCCAACTCAGCATGGTGCACAAGTAGACATCTAGACCACCAACAACGATAGCATACAATAATGGGACAAGTGGACACCCTTGCATGATTGATTATTTCAATTGAATAGGTGGAGATAAATGGCCATTAATATTAATCCGAGCGAGGCATGGATCATCAATGTGGAAACCATCTTTATAGACCTTGTTTTGAAGACAATATCTTTAAGGGATTGCATTGTGAGAGGCATTGCCCATGAACATGGAAACCATCTTTATAAATCTAGTTCTAGTCTATCATGATCTTTTTCAAAGTCTATCTTGATGAAGAGAGAGTTTTGGGAGGACTCATTTGGATACTCAATACCTTCCTACATATCAATGATGGCCTCGAGAATATGCTTCCATTGATGAAACCCTTCTCGTCCTCAATGATCCATGAGCATAATGGTTAGTAATTCTATTGGCAAGGACCTTGGCAAAGATGTTATATCCCATTTGAAGCATAGTGACCCAGCACCAATTCTCAATTCCATTCTTATTGTATTTCTTGTGGATAAGCTTAATCACTCCTCTATTCAGCTAGTTTGGGAATGCTTGTAGCTGAGAGATTCCCTCTGCACTTTTCTTGTTCTCCATGAGAGAATGCCACAGGTCTCCATACTTAAGTTTCCATCTAATTCTCGACCACTTCATGCACCATCTCCTATCAAGCGAGATATGCTAGTTAAGGTGCTCATAGATCCTGAACATTTAATCCAATTCATTACCATTCATCCATACTAATGATTCTTGATAAGGAGATGAGTCGTGGAATTATCCCAAGCATTGCTTTTGGGTCTAAGAAAGTACCAATCATCAGAGTCAACTTTGCTTCTACGTTCTATGTCCTCAAATATTATCCACTGACCCCCCTCATGGTTCGAGATATGTTTGCAGTTACCAAATCCTTTGTTCTATATCTTCTTTGATCTTTGGAGTTTTTCCGAGTCAACTTCCTCGATTACCTTGGTAAGGAACCAAATAGAATCATTTTGCCTAATCACATCTCTCCACTTCCAATCTTCATTAACTAAATCTTCTCTCGATAGTTTCACCAATGCCTTTGCAACCTTCCAAAGTCTTGTGCACCAAGTGTTTATGCTTTTTTTAGAGAATATCCTCAAAGTTTCTCTGAATGATTTTTATGCCCATTTGGAATAACATTAGTTACACATGCTAGAGTGTATAGGCTAAGCCTAGATGTAAGGGCCTATAGGATGTTGATGAAAGCATGAGCTCATATAGGATTGGACTGATGTCTATTTGTATCCAGATATAAGTTTTGTCATTACAAATTTTCATTAGATGAACCTCATATATCTCCCATGAGGCTTCATTTCATGCTAGTAAGAGCTATGACCTCTTGTGTAATTAACAAGTGCAAAGTTGTTTTTTATCTTTTACATTTATACTTACATAAAATTGGGGTGATCAATCTCTTGACGACACATTTCTTTTTGTTTTTCTTTTTGGCCATTGTTCCTCTTCGGATCCCCCAAACATTGAATCAAAGTTTTATTAGTCAGAGAATCTAGAAATACTTGGAATCTTTCATATCCAAGATCATTTTGAGCTTCAGTGGAGAGTTATAACAAAATAAATGATTACGTAGAGCATGGCCCATCATGAATAAATATGTAATCCTAGTTTTTTATGTGATTAGGCATGTATGCTAGTATAAATCTCTAAACACTAATATTTTTGTTTCTAGATAGATATGCTTATATAATCCCTGAACCCTAATATTTTATGTGTTTAAGTATGTATGCTTGTGAAAATCCCTAAACTATGGTCTCTATGAGTTTAGGTATGTATGCTTGTACATATTCCTTGCTGGAGTTAGATGTCTGTAGAAGCACACGAACAAGACAAGGAAGAAGAAGAAGCTTGGAGCACAACACACAATAATGAATGTATCACCACTAGAATGTTCAAACATAAGTAGCCCATTAGGGCAATAGGCATATATAAAAGCCGGGGGAAAAAATTCCTAAAGAGGGAAAAAAAGTGCCTCGATGGTCGTAGAGTGTTCACACGCATCGCTACCTAAATATATCAACAAATCCCCCTTGGGAGTTATGAAGTGAACAAGGAGCTAGCACTCATGCATAAGGAAGTGCCAAGCTATGTGGAAATCACTCCGCAAAAGGAAGAAAGTCCAAAGATTTACTGAAAGCCTCAAACGTCTCCCTAGGCAAAGCTTTCATGAAAAGGTCTACAATGTTCTCCTGTGTGGGCACATATGCCAAGCTAATCTCCCCAACAAAGAACCTCTCCTTGACATAATGATAATGCACCTCAATGTGCTTAGATTAAGCATGGAACAAAGGGTTCCTCGCAACTCCCAATGTGCTCTCGTTTTTAGTGACGATGGTGGTGGCAAAAGACTGACCAACATCCAAATCAACCATAAGGCGTCTAAGCTACACACACCCAACAGTCCTTGTGAAAGGTGCCCTATACTCAACCTCACAACTAGAAGTGGCCATAGTAGGCTACTTCTTGCTCAGCCAAGATATGCATGAGGTGCCAAGCATGAAGCAAAAACCACTAGTGGACAAACGAGTGTCATAGCAAGCAACCCAGTTAGAGTTAGAAAAAGCATGCAAATCTAGTGGTAGTGATCCCCCCTTGGGATAAAACAACCCAAGTAGCCAAGTACCACTCAAGTAGCGAAAGATGCGCTTAACCGCCTGCCAATACTTGACACTTGGGCAATGCATAAACCTGCTCAACTTTGAGACAACAAACTGAATATCTGGTCGAGTAATGCATAAGTAAATTAGGCATCCAATAGCTTGCTGATAGAGAACAACATGAAATGCATCTCCAGCATCATGAAGACTCAATTGTAAACCTGTCTCCATAGGAGTGGTAATAGCTTTATAGTCTTCAAGGTCAAAACATGGCATTAATGTGTCAATATATTTCATTTGACACAAAGCCATTCCACCATCAACGTGCATAAACTGAATGCCCAAATAATGATGAAAATGCCCCAAATCAGACATCTCAATTGAGATATGCAAATCAACCTTAAAATTAGCAATATGCTTCTCAATAGGACAATGAGCAGCATATCATCAACATACATAACAATGATCAGAAGCACATCATTAGCATGCTTAACATATAAGGTGATTTCAATTGGACTATTCTCAAAACCATGTGCAATCAGATAGGCATGTATCTTATCATACCAACCATGTGGTGCTTGCTTTAAACCATATAATGCCCTCTTTAACCTGCACACCTGGTTTTCATGCCCTTTCTGCACAAAGCCACAGGGCTGAAAAACATACACTTCTTCATGCAAGTCACCATTTAGAAATGCAGTTTTAATGTCCAAGTGATGTATTTTCCAACAATGATGGGATGCAAGTGCACAAATGCTCCAAAGGGTAGTCATATGACATGTAGATGCAAAGGTATCATCAAAATCAATGCCTCTTTCCTACGCATAACCCTTTGCAACAAGCCTAGCCTTATACATATCAATTGTTCCATCACGCTTACGCTTCAGCTTGTATGACCACTTAGCGCTAACAACCTTCTTGCTAGAAGGCAAGTGACATAAAGACCATGTACAATTTTTCGTGATAACATCATATTCAGATTGTATTGCAGCCATCCAATGTTAAGAATGTTGTGCTTCATCAAACGAAATAGGCTCAATCTCATCACAGAGAGTAGATGAAGCCATGGCATAGCAATCTGATGCAAGAGAGGCACTATGAGAGCCTCATTGAATACGATATGATAGAGGTGCATCTAATTTGTTGTCACACTAAGTTTTCACCACTGATTTTGGCATAGTTTTTGCCTCCTTAGTATCAGCTCTCTCATCAACAAGTGCATCATGTAAATCTCCATCATAAGTAGGATCATCTTCATCATCACATGAAGCTTGCAAAAGCTGAGAAGTTGCCTCATTAGGACTAGCACTAGACTGTCCACCTCTAAAAAGAGGCAGCAAAGTATCTTATATGTCTTTAAAGCTAATAGATATCTCCTTAGTACATGAAAGCAATGTCTGAATAACATCTTCCATTAGCAACTCCATTCAAATGAGGTGTATACGGCACTATACAGTCGTGTTTTATCCCATGTTCAACCAGAATTGCATTAAAATCGGAAGACATATATTCTCCCCTCGATTAGAACGGAGGGTGCCCATTTTACATGGTGATAGATTTTGTGCCATAACGAAAAACTGTTTGAAGCACATGAGCACTTTGGACTTTGCTTTTAATGGATATACCCATGCATGCCTAGAAAAATCATCAATGAACATCACGAAGTAAAGATAGTTCCCAAAAGAGGGTGTTTGCATAAGACCATAGACATCATTTGAACAAGCTGCAATTTTTGAGTAGCCCAAACTTAACCATCTTTTAGAAATGAGGAGCGCTGCATTTTGCCCAAAATATAACCTTCACATGCATGTTTACCGGGTGCTTCAAGTTTGGGCAAGGAGGACACCCTTTCAGAGTTCTGCAAGCATAGAAAACTAGCAAAATTCAGATGACCAAAGCATGCATGCCAAAGCTTTGCATCAGACATAGCCTAAGAATTGTGTGTTGCACATGTTGAATCATTCACAGATCTTTCATAGTTTATTAGCTTATAAAACCCACGACATAAAATGCCAGAAGCAATAATCACATCGCCATTTAAGATATCATGAACTGTACACCTGTCATTAACAAATTTCATAACGAAGCCAATTTTGGCTAAAGCTGAAACTGATAACATATTCTTCTTGATCCCTGGCACATGTCATCTTACCAAATCCCATGACAATATAAGAGGAGTTATTGGCACATATGATAGTATTCCCTATAGGGGCAGGCTCGAGTGAAGTGAAGAAACTATGTTGCAAGGTGATATGTTTGGTCGCCCCACTATCAAAGCACCAAACATCTAAGTATACTGGAGACATTCAGTGCTCATGAGAAGATGGGTCAAAACTACAAACAGTAGTAAACGCCCATTCTTCTTCCTGCACAAGATTAGGAGACTCTATTTGTAACTAATCAAGTAGGTGTGATTTCATGATTGGTAAAGTCATATAGACTTTTACATGAAATGGTAAGAACAATAATACTAGGTTCCTATGGTTCTTGATTCTTGTAAATATATCCTTCAAAGAATTCCAATCTAATCTTCCAAGGTCCAAGCTTTATGTGAAATCTTCAAGGTTGATATCTAAGCTAAGTGTGAAGGCTTGATTTACACCAACAGCTCCCCCTCAAGCCAAACACTTTGGCTCAAGTCTTCATCTCTAGTCTTCAATTATTTCCTGCAATCCAATGATGGATTTAAATCTGCATAGCTTGCTTCCATCCAGAGCTTTAGTAAGCAAATCTGCACATTGCATATTAGTAGACACATATGACAATTGAATATCTTTGCTAAGTAACTTCTCCCTCACATAGTGGTAGCGAACCTCTATGTGTTTTGTCCTAGCATGATAAATTGGATTAGCTGCAAGGTGAAGAGAACTTGTGTTATCACCAAAGATGATTGGTGGCCTTGTATATAGGCCTAACTCTATATATAGAAGCTTCAACCAGATAGCTTCTTGAGTGGCATTTGCTAGCCCTCTATACTCTGCCTCAGTAGATGATAAAGCTACTGTGGGTTGTTTCTTGGATGACCAAGAAATTGGTTTATCACCTGCAAAACAAATGTACCCTGATGTGCTCCTCCTGTCATCCTTGCAACCTGCCCAATCTGCATCTGAATATACCTTAATATCAATGTCTGATGAATAGGGAAAGTACAAACCATGATTTTGTGTTCCCTTTAGGTACTTTACTATCTTCTTTGCTGCCTCCAAATGAGGTACTCTTGGTTTGTGCATAAATTGGCTAAGTACACTAACACCATATGATATATCAATCCTGGTTAAGGTAGCATAATTTAGACTACCTACCAAACTTTGGTAACCTGTAATGTCTTGGAGTTCTTCCCCTTCATGAGCACTGAGTTTGTGGTTGACCTCCATAGGAGTGCTTGAGATTTTAGCTTCCTGCAAATTAAACTTCTTGACTATGTCCTGAATATACTTCTTCTGAGTAATAAAGATACCTGAATTTGTATAGACCAATTCAAGTCCTAGGAAGTACTTCAATAATCCAAGATCATTAATCTTGAATTCCTTCATCATCTGTCCTTTGATGTGTCTAATTCCCTGAACATCATTTCCTGTAATAATGATGTCATCAACATAGACACACAAGTATATTACCTCTGAATTGTTCCTTTTGATAAACAATGAAGTATCTGCTTTACTCATTATGAATCCTTGGTCTAGGAGGTAGGTTGTCAACCTGTAATTCCATGCTCTAGGTGCCTGCTTCAATCCATATAGAGCCTTCTTCAATTTACAAACATGATTTACCTTCTTGGGGTCTTCATAGCCAGGTGGTTGTGACATGTAGACTTCTTCAGATATCCATCCATTCAAGAATGCATTCTTCACATCCAATTGGTACATGTTCCAATTCTTGGATGCAGCTACACTCACCATAACTCTGATAGTTGGCATCTTGGCCACAGGAGAAGATGTCTCCTCATAATCAATGCCTTGGGTTTGTGCAAAACCCTTAGCTACCAACCTAGCTTTATACCTATTTATTGTACCATCTGAATTCCTTTTGAGTTTGTAGATCCATCTGGATCCTATCACCTTCATAGACTCTTTTTTGGGTACGAAGTCCCAAGTGTCACTTTCTTTGAGAGCCTGCATTTCTTCATCCATTGCTTCTTTCCATTCTGATTTTGTGATTGCTTCTTCAAATGTACCTAGTTCTTCATTCAAGAGATCTTTTGCAAGATATACAGAATGCTTGGTTACAAGAGAAGTATCATACCCATACCTAATAGGCTTCTTACTTTCTCTCTGAGATCTCCTCATAGCTTGAGTTGAGGATTCTGGTATATCCTCTAGCTTCTTCATCTTCATTTTCCCTTTGGATTTCCAAGCCTTGAACTCTTCAATGTTGATGGTGTCTTCATCATCTGAGCTTGTGTTCTCTTTCTGAATTGGTTCTTCCTTGATAAGCTTGGGAAAGTCTTCTTCCATGTCATAAGGTAGACTAACCTTCCTGCATTCATTTTCATACCATGAATCATTCTCATCAAAGATGACATCTCTGCTTACCTTGAAGCCTTTGTTTGAGGGGTTGTAGAATCTGTATCCCTTCTGATTCAAATCATAACCAATGAAGATACATTTTTCAGCCTTAGGGTCTAGCTTTCCCCTTACCTGTGAGGGAATATGCACATATGCAACACAACCAAAGATTTTGCAATGATCCAGAGATGGTCTCTTACCATGCCAAGCCTCATAGGGTGTCATTCCATCAAGTGTCTTTGATGGCAACCTGTTAATTAAATATGTGGCAGTAGATACACTCTCTGCCCAAAGATAATTTGGCAATTTCTTTTCATTTAGCATAGACCTAGCTGTCTCTACAATGAGTCTATTCCTTCTTTCAGCTACCCCATTTTGTTCAGGTGAGTACCTTGTAGTAATCTCCCTCTTGATGCCTCTTTCTTGCAAGAATTCTTCAAAGTCATTGGAGAAGTATTCTCCACCACCATCTGACCTTAGCTTCTTCAAATGTCTACCTGTTTGATTTTCAACTAGTGCAAGGTACCTCTTGAAACAATTAAATACTTCATCTTTATGTTTCATGAAATATCAGACAGTCCACCTGCTATAGTCATCAATGAAGGACACATAGTACCTTGATCCAGATATGGATGGCTCCTTGCTAGGTCCCCAAACATCTGTATGCACCAATTCCAGATAATCTTCATGCATAAAACCTTTCTTGGTATAGGGCAATCTGTGTGACTTACCAAATTGACAAGCCCCACACTTGTATACCATGTGTTGCTTGGATACATTAGGTATCCCAAGCACACATTGATCCCTGCTCATTTGTTTTATGGTCCTCTCTCCAATGTGACCTAATCTCTTGTGCCAAATCTCCAATTCTGATAGTGTTTGATCCTTATAGTTGTACAAGGCAATATTCTTAGTGTCTTCAAGTTCAAAGGTAAACAATCTACCTGATTTTTCTCCCTTGGCTATCCTTTTGAATCCATGTCTTGGATCCTCCACATATGCACCATGTTGAGTGAACCTGACCTGTAGACCTTTTTCTACAATCTGACCTACACTCATTAGGTTCTTGGTGATTGTTGGAACATACAATACTCTGCTCAATAAATTCTGATTACCATCACTGGTTTTGACATTACCTACTTTAACAACTGAATGTTTAGTGTCATCACCTGTCTGCACTTGATGCTTGCCTTTGGGTTCTTCCAAATCAGAAAGTAATGCAACATTTCCAGCTACATGATTAGAGCAACCTGAATCAATATAGAATAAGTGATCATCATTGATACCTGACTTAGATGTCATATTCATGATCAATAGGGAGTCATCTTGCTCCTCTGCATAATTGTTGTAGTCTTTCCTATTTCTGTATCCACCTTGATAGTTGCCATTGTGATTGTAGTTGTTGTTATAATTATTGTTGTAGCCATGGTAGCTTTGAGATTGGTTGAATCTGCCTCTGCCTTGAGAGCATCCTCCTCTTTGGTGACCTCTTCCTCTTTGGTTCTTGTAGTTTTTGTAGCATTCATCTGTGGTATGGTTAGACAAGCCACAAATATTGCATAGAGAATGGTTGTAGGGTCTCCCCCTACCTGACTTACCTCCTCTGCCCCTACCTCTGGAAGACCTACCTCTCCCTGCATAGTTTGCTTGAGAGGTAGATCCTTCTTCATCAACTTTCTTGTTCTTACCCTTGTCTTTAGTCTTCTTATCAGTATATAGGGCAGAGGGATTGTTACCTTTTGATTGCTCTCCATTCTTTGTAAGCTTTGCTTCATGTGTGAAGAGTTGTCCAATCAGAGTTGTTAGATCAGGTGCTTGGATGTCCATGTATAAGTCCATTGCTGTGGTAAAGCTCTCCCACTTGTCATCTGCCTTTAGTCCATTGATTACTTGTCTGACTATTTGCTCTTCCTCAATCTCCTCTCCAACACTTGCAAGTTGGTCTGCAATGTCTTTGACCTTGGTAACAAAATCTGAGACAGATTGCTTTGATTGCTTCCTAAGAGTGGTAAATTCAATCCATAGCCGATTCTTTCTGGCCCTTGTGCTTGATGAAAAGTAAGTTGACAAGGTTTCCCAAGTCTCTTGGGAAGTTTTGCAATTCCTTATGTGTGGTAGAAGGAAATAAGAAATAGAGTTTAGAAGATATGACCTTGCCAAGGCATCTTTTGCACACCATTGATTGAGTCTCTCTTGCTCTTCCTTGGTGGGTAGGCCTCTAGCTTTGAATGAGGGCAATTCCTCATCTCCTGATATGAATCCAAACAAGCTCCTTCCTTGTAGATAGGTCTTCATCCTTAGAGACCAAGCTTGGTAGTTGTTCCTATCTAATTTGTCAATGAAGGAAGGGAAACCATCACCCATGTTACCTTATATGCTCTGATACCACTGTTGGAAGTGATGGTTGGATGCACTCAAGAAATAAGTTGGTGCTGCAAGACCTGCTTCACACCTGCCCTCCTTTAACTCCAGATATGCTTAGTAGACTGCTTGAGCTTCCAAATGATACCAAGAAACCATATATGTGCTTTGCAAATGTTATAAGTAATGATCAAATCAAGACAGACTACTTGTGACTTTAAAATTCTGAAAAACTTGCTATTTTGGTAGTGACACCTGCTCAGTCTTTCACTCAGTATGACCAGCACACTTAAAATTGATCTAATTCCTTCTGGACATATTCAATTAGCTTAACAAGCTTCCATTTGCAAGTGGAATGAGAGGAAATGACAAACTACACTCTGAGAAATCAATTTAGCAAAATAAGGTGTACCCCCGATTTTTTAGGAGACTTACAGTTACAGACCAGTGAGCACCCCGACTAAGATTTCTCTGTGATGGTTGATCGAATGACCTTGAAATTTTGTAGGTGTGTAGTAGACTTTGAGCTGAATCCAATGCACTTTGAATCATCCAATTTGGTTCAGTAAATCTTGAGATATGCCTCTTGGAAGTTGACAGAGTTGAAGATGGTCACTCAGACAAAGCAGAGATAATGAATGTAAGTATATGTATTAGATCTATTGATTGTACATTCCCATTGGCATAGAATGTGATGCTCAATGGTACTCAGATGTGTAGGCGATAGTGTAGCACTCACACACTCAGAGATAGATGGATTAGCCTCGGGATATGAGCTGAAAAATGAACCAACTTACCCGCGACTTTTCTTCATAGTTTTTATAAGAGTTTGATTGGTCATTTGATTTGAAATTCAAATTGAAGCTCCCTAAAATCTCTCCACTAAACTTAGGGAGATATTCTCTCCATTACAACTTCTAAATTTCCACGACTAATCAAGTAGGTGTGATTTCATGATTGGTAAAGTCATATAGACTTTTACATGAGATAAATGGTAAGAACAATAAGACTAGGTTCCTATGGTTCTTGATTCTTGTAAATATATCCTTCAAAGAATTCCAATCTAATCTTCCAAGGTCCAAGCTTTATGTGAAATCTTCAAGGTTGATATCTAAGCTAAGTGTGAAGGCTTGATTTACACCAACAGCTCCCGCTCAAGCCAAACACTTTGGCTCAAGTCTTCATCTCTAGTCTTCAATTATTTCCTGCAATCCAATGATGGATTTAAATCTGCATAGCTTGCTTCCATCCAGAGCTTTAGTAAGCAAATCTGCACATTGCATATTAGTAGACACATATAACAATTGAATATCTTTGCTAAGTAACTTCTCCCTCACATAGTGGTAGTGAACCTCTATGTGTTTTGTCCTAGCATGATAAATTGGATTAGCTACAAGGTGAAGAGAACTTGTGTTATCACCAAAGATGATTGGTGGCCTTGTATATAGGCCTAACTCTGTATATAGAAGCTTCAACCAGATAGCTTCTTGAGTGGCATTTGCTAGCCCTCTATACTCTGCCTCAGTAGATGATAAAGCTACTGTGGGTTGTTTCTTGGATGACCAAGAAATTGGTTTATCACCTGCAAAACAAATGTACCCTGATGTGCTCCTCCTGTCATCCTTGCAACCTGCCCAATCTGCATCTGAATATACCTTAATATCAATGTCTGATGAATAGGGAAAGTACAAACCATGATTTTGTGTTCCCTTTAGGTACTTTACTATCTTCTTTGCTGCCTCCAAATGAGGTACTCTTGGTTTGTGCATAAATTGGCTAAGTACACTAACACCATATGATATATCAATCCTGGTTAAGGTAGCATAATTTAGACTACCTACCAAACTTTGGTAACCTGTAATGTCTTGGAGTTCTTCCCCTTCATGAGCACTGAGTTTGTGGTTGACCTCCATAGGAGTGCTTGATATTTTAGCTTCCTGCAAATTAAACTTCTTGACTATGTTCTGAATATACTTCTTCTGAGTAATAAAGATACCTGAATTTGTATAGACCAATTCAAGTCCTAGGAAGTACTTCAATAATCCTAGATCATTAATCTTGAATTCCTTCATCATCTGTCCTTTGATGTGTCTAATTCCCTGAACATCATTTCCTGTAATAATGATGTCATCAACATAGACACACAAGTATATTACCTCTGAATTGTTCCTTTTGATAAACAATGAAGTATCTGCTTTACTCATTATGAATCCTTGGTCTAGGAGGTAGGTTGTCAACCTGTAATTCCATGCTCTAGGTGCCTGCTTCAATCCATACAGAGCCTTCTTCAATTTACAAACATGATTTACGTTCTTGGGGTCTTCATAGCCAGGTGGTTGTGACATGTAGACTTCTTCAGATATCCATCCATTCAAGAATGCATTCTTCACATCCAATTGGTACATGTTCAAATTCTTGGATGCAGCTACACTCACCATAACTCTGATAGTTGGCATCTTGGCCACAGGAGAAAATGTCTCCTCATAATCAATGCCTTGGGTTTGTGCAAAACCCTTAGCTACCAACCTAGCTTTATACCTATTTATTGTACCATCTCAATTCCTTTTGAGTTTGTAGATCCATCTGGATCCTATCACCTTCATAGACTCTTTTTTGGGTACCAAGTCCCAAGTGTCACTTTCTTTGAGAGCCTGCATTTCTTCATCCATTGCTTCTTTCCATTCTGATTTTGTGATTGCTTCTTCAAATGTACCTGGTTCTTCATTCAAGAGATCTTTTGCAAGATATACAGAATGCTTGGTTACAAGAGAAGTATCATACCCATACCTAATAGGCTTCTTACTTTCTCTCTGAGATCTCCTCATAGCTTGAGTTGAGGATTCTCGTATATCCTCTAGCTTCTTCATCTTCATTTTCCCTTTGGATTTCCAAGCCTTCAACTCTTCAATGGTGATGGTGTCTTCATCATCTGAGCTTGTGTTCTCTTTCTGAATTGGTTCTTCCTTGATAAGCTTGGGAAATTCTTCTTCCATGTCATAAGGTAGACTAACCTTCCTGCATTCATTTTCATACCATGAATCATTCTCATCAAAGATGACATCTCTGCTTACCTTGAAGCCTTTGTTTGAGGGGTTGTAGAATCTGTATCCCTTCTTATTCAAATCATAATCAATGAAGATACATTTTTCAGCCTTAGGGTCTAGCTTTCCCCTTACCTGTGAGGGAATATGCACATATGCAACACAACCAAAGATTTTGCAATGATCCAGAGATGGTCTCTTACCATGCCAAGCCTCATAGGGTGTCATTCCATCAAGTGTCTTTGATGGCAACCTGTTAATTAAATATGTGGCAGTAGATACACTCTCTGCCCAAAGATAATTTGGCAATTTCTTTTCATTTAGCATAGACCTAGCTGTCTCTACAATGAGTCTATTCCTTCTTTCAGCTACCCCATTTTGTTCAGGTGAGTACCTTGTAGTAATCTCCCTCTTGATGCCTCTTTCCTGCAAGAATTCTTCAAAGTCATTGGAGAAGTATTCTCCACCACCATCTGACCTTAGCTTCTTCAAATGTCTACCTGTTTGATTTTCAACTAGTGCAAGGTACCTCTTGAAACAATTGAATACTTCATCTTTATGTTTCATGAAATATAAGACAGTCCACCTGCTATAGTCATCAATGAAGGAAACATAGTACCTTGATCCAGATATGGATGGCTCCTTGCTAGGTCCCCAAACATCTGTATGCACCAATTCCAGATAATCTTCATGCATAAAACCTTTCTTGGTATAGGGCAATCTGTGTGACTTACCAAATTGACAAGCCCCACACTTGTATATCATGTGTTGCTTGGATACATTAGGTATCCCAAGCACACATTGATCCCTGCTCATTTGTTTTATGGTCCTCTCTCCAATGTGACCTAATCTCTTGTGCCAAATCTCCAATTCTGATAGTGTTTGATCCTTATAGTTGTACAAGGCAATATTCTTAGTGTCTTCAAGTTCAAAGGTAAACAATCTACCTGATTTTTCTCCCTTGGCTATCCTTCTGAATCCATGTCTTGGATCCTCCACATATGCACCATGTTGAGTGAACCTGACCTGTAGACCTTTTTCTACAATCTGACCTACACTCATTAGGTTCTTGGTGATTGTTGGAACATACAATACTCTGCTCAATAAATTCTGATTTTCATCACTGGTTTTGACATTACCTACTTTAACAACTGAATGTTTAGTGTCATCACCTGTCTGCACTTGATGCTTGCCTTTGGGTTCTTCCAAATCAGAAAGTAATGCAACATTTCCAGCTACATGATTAGAGCAACCTGAATCAATATAGAATAAGTGATCATCATTGATACTTGACTTAGATGTCATATTCATGATCAATAGGGAGTCATCTTGCTCCTCTGCATAATTGTTGTAGTCTTTCCTATTTCTGTATCCACCTTGATAGTTGCCATTGTGATTGTAGTTGTTGTTATAATTATTGTTGTAGCCATGGTAGCTTTGAGATTGGTTGAATCTGCCTCTGCCTTGAGAGTATCCTCCTCTTTGGTGACCTCTTCCTCTTTGGTTCTTATAGTTTTTGTAGCATTCATCTGTGGTATGGTTAGACAAGCCACAAATATTGCATGGAGATTGGTTGTAGGGTCTCCCCCTACCTGACTTACCTCCTCTGCCCCTACCTCTGGAAGACCTACCTCTCCCTGCATAGTTTGCTTGAGAGGTAGATCCTTCTTCATCAACTTTCTTGTTCTTACCCTTGTCTTTAGTCTTCTTATCAGTATATAGGGCAGAGGGATTGTTACCTTTTGATTGCTCTGCATTCTTTGTAAGCTTTGCTTCATGTGTGAAGAGTTGTCCAATCAGAGTTGTTAGATCAGGTGCTTGGATGTCCATGTATAAGTCCATTGCTGTGGTAAAGCTCTCCCACTTGTCATCTGCCTTTAGTCCATTGATTACTTGTCTGACTATTTGCTCTTCCTCAATCTCCTCTCCAACACTTGCAAGTTGGTCTGCAATGTCTTTGACCTTGGTAACAAAATCTGAGACAGATTGCTTTGATTGCTTCCTAAGAGTGGTAAATTCAATCCATAGCCGATTCTTTCTGGCCCTTGTGCTTGATGAAAAGTAAGTTGACAAGGTTTCCCAAGTCTCTTGGGAAGTTTTGCAATTCCTTATGTGTGGTAGAAGGAAATCAGAAATAGAGTTTAGAAGATATGACCTTGCCAAGGCATCTTTTGCACACCATTGATTGAGTCTCTCTTGCTCTTCCTTGGTGGGTAGGCCTCTAGCTTTGAATGAGGGCAATTCCTCATCTCCTGATATGAATCCAAACAAGCTCCTTCCTTGTAGATAGGTCTTCATCCTTAGAGACCAAGCTTGGTAGTTGTTCCTATCTAATTTGTCAATGAAGGAAGGGAAACCATCACCCATGTTACCTTATATGCTCTGATACCACTGTTGGAAGTGATGGTTGGATGCACTCAAGAAATAAGTTGGTGCTGCAAGACCTGCTTCACACCTGCCCTCCTTTAACTCCAGATATGCTTAGTAGACTCCTTGAGCTTCAAAATGATACCAAGAAACCATATATGTGCTTTGCAAATGTTATAAGTAATGATCAAATCAAGACAGACTACTTGTGACTTTAAAATTCTGAAAAACTTGCTATTTTGGTAGTGACACCTGCTCAGTCTTTCACTCAGTATGACCAGCACACTTAAAATTGATCTAATTCCTTCTGGACATATTCAATTAGCTTAACAAGCTTCCATTTGCAAGTGGAATGAGAGGAAATGACAAACTACACTCTGAGAAATCAATTTAGCAAAATAAGGTGTACCCCCGATTTTTTAGGAGACTTACAGTTACAGACCAGTGAGCACCCCGACTAAGATTTCTCTGTGATGGTTGATCGAATGACCTTGAAATTTTGTAGGTGTGTAGTAGACTTTGAGCTGAATCCAATGCACTTTGAATCATCCAATTTGGTTCAGTAAATCTTGAGATATGCCTCTTGGAAGTTGACAGCGTTGAAGATGGTCACTCAGACAAAGCAGAGATAATGAATGTAAGTATATGTATTAGATCTATTGATTGTACATTCCCATTGGCATAGAATGTGATGCTCAATGGTACTCAGATGTGTAGGCTATAGTGTAGCACTCACACACTCAGAGATAGATGGATTAGCCTCGGGATATGAGCTGAAAAATGAACCAACTTACCCGCGACTTTTCTTCATAGTTTTTATAAGAGTTTGATTGGTCATTTGATTTGAAATTCAAATTGAAGCTCCCTAAAATCTCTCCACTAAACTTAGGGAGATATTCTCTCCATTACAACTTCTAAATTTCCATGACTAATCAAGTAGGTGTGATTTCATGATTGGTAAAGTCATATAGACTTTTACATGAGATAAATGGTAAGAACAATAAGACTAGGTTCCTATGGTTCTTGATTCTTGTAAATATATCCTTCAAAGAATTCCAATCTAATCTTCCAAGGTCCAAGCTTTATGTGAAATCTTCAAGGTTGATATCTAAGCTAAGTGTCAAGGCTTGATTTACACCAACAGAAACACTCTCTGCCCATAGATAGTTAGGTAACTTCTTCTTATTAAGCAAAGATCTAGCTGTCTCAACAATTAACCTATTTCTTCTTTCAACTACCCTATTCTGTTCAGGAGAATACTTTGTGGTTATCTCTCTTTTGATGCCTCTGTCCTGCAAGAATTCTTCAAATTCATTGGAGAAGTACTCACCTCCTCCATCTGACCTTAGCCTCTTCAAATTCCTTCCTATCTGGTTTTCAACTAATGCAAGATATTTCTTAAAACAATTAAATACCTCATCCTTGTGCTTCATGAAGTATAATACAGTCCATCTGCTATAATCATCAATGAAAGACACATAGTACCTTGATCTTGAGACTGAGGGGTCTTTGCTAGGTCCCCAAACATCTGTGTGTACAAGCTCTAGGTAGTCTTCATGCATATATCCTTTCTTGGAGAAGGGTAACCTGTGAGACTTACCAAATTGACAAGCACCACACTTGTAAATCATATGTTGTTTGGATACATTAGGTATCCCAAGCACACATTGGTCCCTGCTCATTTGTTTCAAGGTTCTTTCTCCTATGTGCCCTAACCTTTTGTGCCAAATCTCAAGCTCTGAAAGTGTTTGATCTTTATAACTGTATAGTGCAATATTCTTTGTATCTTCCAACTCAAAAGTGAAAAGTCTACCTGATTTTTCTCCTTTAGCAATCCTCTTGAACCCATGTCTTGGGTCCTCCACATATGCTCCATATTGATTGAATCTGACCTGCAAACCTTTCTCCACAATTTGACCAACACTCATCAAATTTTTGGTAATGGTTGGTACATAGAGTACCCTACTCAACAAATTCTGATTACCATCACAAGTCTTAACATTTCCAACTTTAACTACTAAATGCTTTGTATCATCACCTGTTTGGACTTGATGTTTACCTTTTGGTTCTTCAAGATCAGAGAGTAGTGCCACATTGCCAGCCACATGATTTGAGCACCCTGAGTCAATGTAGACTAGGTGGTCATCATTTGTACTTGACTTTGAAGTCATGTTCATGATCAGAAGAGAGGCATCCTGCTCCTCTGTGTAGTTGTTGTAGTCCTTTCTGGTTTTGAATCCTCCTTGGTAGTTCGCATTGTAATTGTTGTTGTAATTGTTGTTGTAATTGTTGTTGTGGCCTTGGTGATGGTTGAACCTTCCTCTTGACTGTGAGTATCCACCTCTTTGGTAGCCTCTTCCTCTTTGATTTTGTTAATTCCTAAAAAACTCATCTGTAGTATGATTTGATAAACCACAAATGTTGCATGGTGATGAGTTATAGGGTCTCCCCCTACCTTGCTTACCTTCTCTGCCCCTTCCTCTTGAAGATCTACCTCTCCCTGCATAGTTGACTTGGGAGGTAGAGCCTTCATCTTCCATTTTTTTGCTCTTTCCTTTATCCTTAGACTTCTTATCAGTGTATAGGGGAGAAGAGTTATTACCTTTGCATGCATCTCCATTTTTTGTGAGCTTTGCTTCATGTGTAAATAGTTGTCCCATGAGAGTTGTAAGATCTGGAGTGTGCATGTCCATGTAGAGATCCATTGCAGTGGTGAAGCTTTCCCATTTGTCATCAGCCTTGATTCCATTTATCACTTGCCTTATAATTTGTTCTTCTTCAATCTCTTCTCCTATGCGTGCTAACTGATCTGCAACATCTTTGATCTTGGTCACAAATTCTGAAACAGCTTGCTTAGGTTGCTTCCTTAGTGTTGTGAATTCAATCCACAACTGATTTTTCCTAGCCCTTGTATTGGAGGAAAAGTATGATGACAAGGTTTCCCAAGTTTCTTGGGATGTCTTACAATTTCTGATATGTGGCAAAAGAAAGTCAGAGATAGAGTTGAGCAAATATGACCTTGCCAATGCATCCTTAGCACACCATGTGTTGAGTTTTTCTTGTTCTTCCTTGGTTGGCAATCCTCTTGCTTTGAACGAGGGCAATTCCTCATCTCCTGAGATGTATCCATAGAGACTCCTTCCTTGTAAGTAGTTCTTCAGCCTATGTACTTTGGAAGTGATGTGTGCAATGGTTGAACCAAAACAGATAACTTTGAAGTTCACAAACTCATGAAAACTTTCTATTTTTATCTTGACACCTGCTGGATGTTTTACTCACTGTGACCAGCACAGTAGAAATTGATAAAATTCCTTTTAGGTGTATTTAATTAGCTTAGTAAGCTACCATTTTCAAGTGGAATGATGTAAAAAGATAAACTATGCTAAGAGAAATCAATTTAGCAAGTTAAGCTATACCCTCGACTTTTTAGGACTGTAGCAGAAAATGACCAGAGTTCACCTCGATGCAGCTTTATCTGAAATGGCTGAATAGAATCACTTCAAACTTTGATAGCATGTAGATGACTTTGAGCTGAATCCAACAAACTTTGAATCACTTGATTTGGTGAAGAATTGACCGAGATATGCCCTTGACAAGTTGACAGACCTTTGAGTAGACTAACAAAGAACTCAGAGATAAATGATGTAGATGTATCTATTAATGAACACTTGTATACAATCCCATTGGCATGTACAACCTTGCCTAATGGTGTAGAGAGGTGTAAGCTATAGTATAGACCTTACACACACTCAAACTCAGTACAATGAGGCTCGGGAATCGATCTATCTTACCCGCGACTTTTCATGTTCACTTTTATATGAAGTGAGTGGAGATTTGAATTCAAATTCAAATTTTGGCTCCATATGATCAAGCTCCTAAATGATTGGAGATATTCCTTCAATCAAATGAGCTACTTTTTCCACGACTGACTTTGGTAGGTGATTACAAAAGATTCTAAGTTAATTTGACTTTTACAATGAGGTAAAGTGGTAATTAACCACTAGCATATGTTCCTATGCTTCTTCATGTATGTGTAGACTTTAATGCATCCTTTGAGCCAAATTTGTAGGCTTGCAATTTACACCAACATTTTATATACAACTTCTCATGGTTGGGTAAAGGGAAAGATTTGGATTCAAGTGCATTGGTGCTGAAATCGCGTAACAAGAAAGGAGGAGTTAATTTCCATATTCTTTGATTATTCTTTGATAGTTCATTAAAAGGAACATGAACTCTTGTGTAACTAGAGATTGCTAAGCATATTTTTTCATCTTGTCTTAGCAGTGATTGGAAACTCATAGATTCTAAATACTCGCTATCTTTCATTTCCATTCTTCGATATATACATATAGCTTTTATAAAGGGTCATTTGAGCATGAGTAGGGAGTTGGAAAAATCTATCACTAAATCAGCCTGTAGCCACTTAGGTTGCTTGAACATCTTCTTGTCATGCGTAAACACATATCTTATTGTCCCTATCATCAAGTATACCAGTTGTTCAAGTTGGATTTTGAGGAAAACTCTGTAACGGAAAATGAGAAGATAATTTACTACATAACATGTGATATTGATATTGATAGAGAGCACATCTTTTCAACATTTGAAGAACACGTGGAAAATGTGTGGTAGATTGTAATGCAATAGTTCAATCTTATGGTAATAGGAAACCCTCAGAAGACCTGTGAGATAAATGTGGAAACTTGCAGCCCCCATGGTAATCTCTAGAATAATCTAAACTTGCAGCTCCCATGATAATCCCACGAAGCCTAACAAGCTAGGAATTTTTTAATCAACCATTCTTTTGGATGGGCATCAAAGTTGATCGCACATCTTTGTTTCCATATCTTTCAGAGCACTTCCCCTCTGATGGCATTCCACAAGGGACAAGATGGCCAAGGTCCTCTCTACTCCATAGGCATGCTTGCACCAGTGAGGGGCCTCACATACTTTAGTAGCTTTGGCATTGTTCTACATTTTGTGATGGAGGATTTGCAACATAAGAACCAATTTTTAGTTCTCCATGAGAGAATGCCACAAGTCTCCACACTTATGTTGCCATCTAATTCTAGACCAGTTCATGCACCATCTCCTATTAAGGGAGATATGCTAGTTAAGGTGCTTATAGATCCTCAACATTTAATCCAATTCATTACGATTCATCCATACTAACCCTTCAATTTAGGGTGAGTCATTCTTAATTAGGAGATGAGTCTTCGAATTATCCCAAGCATTGATTTTGTGTGTAAGAAGGCACCAATCATCATAGTCAACTCTGCTTCCAGGTTCTATGTCCTCAAATCTTGTCCAATGACCCCCCTCATGGTTCTAGATATGTTTCCATTTGATTGAATGTAATTACTATGCTTTAAAAAACTTGAAATGTGATCCTTCATGTAGAAACAACCATAATATGACATGTACAAAGCCCCTTCATTGTGAGACATATAACGGAATGAACTCTTGTATAATAGAAGTTTCTATAATAGAAGCTTAGGGATTTTTCAAGAGAATCACACATTGGCATATTGTTTATGCACACAGTGTTCAATTTGGGGTACACACGCATACGCCAATTTTTTCCCTATTTCTAAGAAGAATTAGAGAGTTACTTTGAGCTTGAAAATGAGAAGACCATGGATTAGATATGAAACATGAGATGTCCACTACATTATTCGATGTTAATAGAGAATGCAAGAAAATTGAAGAGTCTATTGTGTCATAGCTATAGTGCATAAATGTCCTTGAACTACGTCTACAACCGGGCCATGAAGATCCTCATTAAAAAACTCCACTTCCTTACTTTTCAAGTACGTACAACACTTTCCAAAGGCATAACAAGTTTGTAGAGTTTTTATTAGAATATCCTCAAAGTTTATGTGAATGATCTTTATGCCCATTTGGCATAACATGAGTTACACATCTTAGAGTGCATGGGCTGAGCATGGGTGCTCACATGGTGTAATAGAAAAGGAGGAGTTAATTCCAATAATTTGGGGATAGTTCGGAATTCCTTATGCATTAGTTTGATTTTCTTCTTATATTATGAATTCATATAAGATTAGACTGATATGAATTTGTATCATGCAATAAGGTTTTTCATTACAATTTTTCAATAGATGAAATTCATATACCTTTCATGAACTTGGTTTCATGTCGCTAAGAGCATGAACTCATGTAATTAACAAGTGCAAATCTTTTTTTCATCTTTTACATTTATGTTTACAAAAAGTTGGGGTGATCAATCTCTTGATGAAACATCTGTTTTGTTTTTCTTTTCTTCTCCATTGTTCCTCTTCGGATCCCCCAATCATCAAATAAAAGTTTTATTAGGGACTAAATATTTTTTAGTGTACACTAGAAAGGGTGAAGAAAAAAGGTTGGAAAGCCACAGATTCTAGACATAATTGGGATCTTTCACTTCCATTCTTCTATATAGAGATATAACTTCTATACAAGATCATTTGGAGCTTGAGTCGAGAGTTGTAAAAATAGGTATGATTACGTGAACGACCATTATTAAATAAATATCTAAACCTAATTCTTTATGTGATTAGGTATGTATGCTTGTATAAATCCCTAAACCCTAATTTTTTATGTGTCTAGTTATATATGCTTGTATAAATCCCTCAACCCTAATTTTTTGAGTGTCCAGGTATATATGCTTGTATATATCCCTAAGCCCTAGTTTTTTTATGTGTTTAGTATGTATGCTTGTGAAAATCCATAAAATCTACTTCTCTATGTGTTTAAGTATGTATGCTTGTACAAATTCCTAAAACCTTGATTCTTTATGTGCTTAGAAATATATGCCGGTATATATAAAACCCTAAATCCTACTTATTTATATGTCTTTAAGCCTAATTACTCATGTGTTTAGGTAACGATGTGAGAACGATGTGCTTTCATGGTTTGACAAGGGAATGTTGTGAGACATGTAGTATGCAAGAATGATATTTCCACACATGAACAAGATATTAAAGTTACCTTAGAATTATCTAAACCTTAAGAAAACTCTGTAAAGAAAAAATAGAAGATAATTTACTGCATAACATAATGTAACATGCTATATTGATAGAGAACACAAATATCTTTTTAACATTTGAAGAACACATGTAGAAAATGTGTGGCAGATTGTAATGCAATATTTCAATCTTATGGTAACAGAAGATATTCTC
The DNA here is from genome assembly GCA_020310875.1 of Ceratopteris richardii. Lineage (NCBI taxonomy): Eukaryota > Viridiplantae > Streptophyta > Polypodiopsida > Polypodiales > Pteridaceae > Ceratopteris > Ceratopteris richardii. The sequence continues at coordinate 48,765,948 of CM035415.1, read as the reverse complement.
AACAATATATGTGGAAACAATAATCTAAACTTGCAGCTCCAATAATAATCTAAACAATGTCAAGCTGGTGAAGAAAATCAGCAGAATCTGCTGTTACCAACGGTGAGTAATTCATTCTCAAAGCGAAATCAAACATGTTGTGTAAGAGGCAGAGGGGTGGACAGTATTCGAGTTCTTCTTCTTCTTCTTCTTGTTAGTGAGCAGTGATGATGATTCGGCGGATGCCAAGTGGCCCATAAATTTCCTTTTCTTGGTAGGAAGCGTGAGAATTGATACACGCTGCTTCTCATCATCGCCTTCAGAAGCCAGCTGCACTCCGTCTCCTAATTGTTGTTGAAGTACTGTCAAATGACTAGTTCCACCACCGTCGTCGTCGCTAGCCGTATAAGTTGAAGATTGCAGACATGTGTTGAAGTTGTCACATTCTTTTTGTACGCCTCTACCTTCCAGAAGAATGGAGAGCCTGTCGCCATGATCACTCATGAAAAAAAGAAGAGGTCTTCTGACAGGAAAATCCTTCGACAGACTCTCCATACGGATCCATGGCTTCCAGGTTTTGCAGCTGCTCTCATAACGAAAGATTGGTTCACTCAGCTTGACCTTGGAGAGAGCGCACAGTTGTCCTTCAACTACATGTACAACCGGGCCATAAAACTTCCCACCAAAAATCTCCCGAGGATATAATTCCGGAACCAAATTCCACTTCTTCACATTCTCACGTAGGTCCAACACTTCTCCTGACCGAAATATTCTGATCCGATGTCCCTCAACAGAGAATCCTCCGAGAACATAAACTTTGTCGTCGACTACTTTGATGGTGGCCGCCACGCGGTTTTGCGTGAGCAACGGGAGGCTTTCCCAATCAATAATCGATGGAGCATCATTACCGGGACGACCTAATTGGGCGGCACCAGCTTTGGTTGAGCAACATTCATCCACATTTAGACGGCTCACCTGTCTCCCGTTGTGTAAAACATACAGATATCCACCAGCAATACAGCTTGATGTGTGATCTACATTGATGGAGGGCCTACAGATGTCGTCGGATACTGTGCTTCTGATTCTGAATCGGCGCCATTGCTTTTCCTGCATGTTGAAGGTGTGTAGATACGAAGGTTTGGTTTTCGAAGGAGAATTCGGATCTCTAAAGACATTGGTGAACACCAGGATGTTATCTTGATGTGCCTCTATGAAGTACGTCTCCTCTTTTACGCGTAGTTTTGGAATGCCCGTGTATTGAGAACCGGAGGCGATATCTAAGAGCATAATCTCCAAGTCTTGCGCATGTCGCTTTACTCTCTCCGCGTGGAAGAGGACAAGACATCGTTGACTGAGGCCGAGTGATGCCCTTACGCGAACAACGTGCTTAGATGAAGATTGGATGCTGTGTCGCCAAGCAGTGTTGATGGAGCGAAGCTGCTCTATCTTCCACGGGGGGAGCCTGGGGAAGATTTGTGCTACTACGAGGTCGTTGGGCAAGCCAGGAATCAGAGCCCACGAGTCGGATGCATTTTGCTTCTTCTTCTGTGCAGCAGACATGCGTAGCTTTGCTTGAGGCTGCTCCATTTCCTTGCTGTGATGATCTTGAATCAATGGGGGCAAAGAAGGACTCTCGCTCTCATTAAATAATGACCGGTAGGGCGGGGAGCTCGGAAAGCCGAGAACAGAAGCAAAAGCAAAAAACGTGTCCGGATTCGAAAAACGTTCTCAGAATTAAACGCATGCTGCTTATAATTAACAAAATGGAACTTGGAAGGGCGAAATGGAGAGTGTATTTACGTTACCACATGCTTGACTTTTGGATGCGGAAGCTAATTTAGTGTCAATTTTGCTCATAATTTGACCCTCAACTTGAATTTCCTATCGATGATACTATTTCTCCTACTCGCAAGCCAATTTGGTGTCAATTTTACTAATAATTTCACCCTCGTGTTGAATTTCCTATAGATGATAATATTTCTCCTTCCAAATATAAAGTAAGGTTTGATGGCAATGGATTGAGCAACAATGAGATTTTGCTTCCAACACCATACCCCTCAATAGAAACATGACATGAAAACTGATCTTCTAGTCAATAGAAACATGACATAAACTTCCCTACACACCTCTTCTTCATACGAGCATTGCAATACACATCTAAATATATGTGGGTATACGTGCGACGACATCAAGCTAATGATTACATTGTAGGTTTGAATGCGCATAATTGAATTTTCGTTGATATAATGCTCCTATGTTACTCCATAGACTAGTCGAAAATTGAGCAATAAACAAACATTTTTTTAATAAAATATGTTTGCAAAAAGCGACTTTTTTAGTAAAAGATGTTGGCATAATGCAAGTCGCTGTATCCATCAATATGCCTATGATTAGTGAAAAGAAAACTAAGAAAAGTGCATTTTCCCAGACTTGCTTAGGTCTGTGCAAGCTTAAGCAATCTTCTACAAATTTGTGCAGGCTTAACCAGACCACCATATTCACAGAGATATACACACACACACACATAAATATATATATATATATATATATATATATATATATATATATATATATATATATATATATATATATATATATATATATATATATATATATTTTAGCATGAACTTTCATAAACCCAAATCATTGTGATATTGTGGAGTTGTTTCACATATACTGATGATCAGCATATAGCTCTTCCTTCACTTTGTCATCAAGATGCAATGCCAATCTCAAAAGTATGTTGTCATCCTCCATAGGTACCAAATATGTATCATTGTTTGCTCTACTATCCTCCTCTTGGGCATCTTGGGTATCCTCATGTGCTTGATCAGGAGCAAGTTCTATCATATCATGTTGCATGTTATTTGAAGAGTGTGTTACATCCAAATCACATACAAATTCTGGTATACCATGATCTTCAAATACTTTCTTCTTTCTTGGATCCGCTTTTATGACATACCAAACATTTCCATCAACATCATCAAGCATAAAAACTGATTATCTGCATGCAATGCTTGGAAAGTACCTATAATACTATGAAGTGATTGCTTCTCCACGGAGGTAGAAGGAAATATATTGGCAACAAAAATATACACATCTGAATAAGGTATATTAAGAAATTAGAACTAGAATCAATGAGTAATACTTACAATTGCTAGGATATCTCATTTTGTTTGAGTTTTCCAATTTCATGCTTGACATTGTAAAAATATGATGTACAATGATGACCCTATCACCATTTCTGAGCTTTTTGAAGCCCAATAGCTTCCCTTTCCAATGAAGATCCAGGTTTTCATGATCTCTTACAAGATGAGGGCCAACACCATAGGGTTGCATGTACAGCCATGTACCTTTGTAGAACTTATGTCCCAACCAATCTCCTCCTACAGCTTTGATATTGTGACATTTTAACGCAATAACCTCATCTTTTGAATGCCTATAATATTTAGGTTTCCCCATTGGATTGCATCCACCATCTCTCTTCACAGTGGTATCAAAGCATAGTCAAGCAACATGGAAGATGGATTTCCATCAACAATTGACAAATTGGATTGAAGCAACTACCCGGCATGGTCTCTAAGGATGGAGGCTTACCTTCAAGGGAGGAATCTACATGGATTCATATCCAGAGATGAAGCAATGCCAACCATGAGGAACAAAGGGCAACCATCACATGAAGAAGTGGAAGGACTTTCGAATTGGTGTTCGAAGGATGCACTTGCAAGGTCCTATACTCTAAACTCAATCTCTCATTTTCTTTTACCTCATGTCAAGGGATGAAAGACATCAAGAGAGACCTGGAATGCACTTGCTTCTTTCTTCTCTTCCAACACTCGAGCAAGGAAGAACCAATTGTGGATGGAGTTCACAACAATGAAGAAAAGCCCGAAGCAAAATGTGACTGATTATGTCACAAAGATGAAGGAGATTTCCGACCAACTTGGAAGCATTGGAGAGGTAATTGAAGAGGAGCAAATCATTAGACAAATCATAAATGGAATCAAAGCAGACGACAAGTGGGAGTCATTCACAACAGCCATGGATTTATACATGGATATGCATGTACCCGACCTCAACACACTCATGGGCCAACTCTTCACTCATGAAGCAAAGATTAGCAAAGGTGGTGAGTCCTCAAGAGGTAATCAAACTTCTGCCTTATATTCTGATAAAGCTAAGGTCAAGGACAAGTCAAAGAATAGGAAGAATGAAGATGAAGGAAGCTCTTTCCAAGCAAACTTTGTAGGTAGAGGAAGAGCTAGAGGAAGAGGCAGAGGTGGAAAGCAAGGCAGGGGGAGATTCCAATCATCTCAACCTTGCAACATATGTGGCTTATCTAACCATACTACTGAAGAATGTTTCAGGAACCCGAGGAACTCAAGAGGAAGAGGATTCAATAGAGGTGGCTATGGATCAAATAGAGGTAGATACAATGGAGGCTACAACAACAACAACTACTAAAACAACAATTACAACAACAACAACAACAACAACAACAACAACAACAACTATCAAAGTGGCCATAAAGGAAGAAGAGATTACAATAACTATGGAGAGGACCAAATTCAAGAAGATTCATTATTGATTATGAATCTATCAGCGAAGAAGGGTAAGGATGATGATCACATATTTTACATTGATTCGGGATGCTTGAACCATGTAGCAAGAAATGTGGCTTTACTTTCTGATTTGGAAGATCCTCATAACAAGCATGAAGTGCAGACAGGAGATGACACAAAGCACTCAGTGGAGAAGATAGGTAATGTGAAGACATCAGATGGGAATATGAACCTCTTAAGCAAAGTCTTGTATGTCCCTACAATTACCAAAAATTTAATAAGTGTTGGACAGATTGTTGAAAAAGGATTGCAGGTTAGATTCAATCGATTTGGAGCATATGTTGAAGACCCAAGGCAAGGCTTTCCAAGGATTGCCAAAGGAGAAAAGACAGGAAGGCTTTTCACTTTTGAAGTGGAAGATACAAAGAACATAGCTTTGTTTAGCTATGGATCTCAAACTCTAACAGAGTTGGAGATATGGCACAAAAGGCTTGCTCACATTGGTGAGAGGACACTCAAACAGATTTGCAGGGACCAAAGTGTACTTGGTTTGCCTAATATCACAAGGAAACACATGATTTATAAGTGTGAAGCTTGTCAACTCGGCAAGGCTCATAGACAACCTTTCAATAAGAAAGGATATATGTATCAAAATCCTTCGGATCTAGTGCACACAGATGTGTGGGGTCCAAGTAAGGAGCCATCTATATCAGGCTCAAGATATTATGTGTCTTTCATAGATGATTGTAGCAAGTGGACCATTCTGTTTTTCATGAAGCACAAGGATGAAGTGTTTAATTGCTTTAAGAAGTATATTGCTCTTGTTGAAAACCAAACAGGTAGGACTTTGAAACGACTCAGATCAGATGGTGGAGGAGAATACTTCTCTTCTGAATTTGATGCCTTCTTGCATGAAAGAGGCATTAAAAGGGAAGTCACTACAAGGTATACACCCGAACTCAATGGTGTAGCAGAGAGGAGGAACAGAGCTATTGTCGAAGCAGCAAGGTCCATGCTCAACGAAAAGGGATTGCCAAACTACCTATGGGCAGAGGCTGTGTCTACAGCCACATATCTCATAAATAGACTTCCATCTAAGTCACTAGATGGAACCACTCCATATGAAGTGTGGAATGGAAGAAGACCTAGTCTAGAGCATTGCAAAATCTTTGGATGCTTAGCCTATGCTCTTATTCCTACTCAAGTAAGAGGGAAATTGGATCCCAAGGCAGAGAAGTGTGTTTTCATTGGTTATGATCAAAACCAAAAAGGATATAGATTGTACAATCCAACCAATAAAGGATTTTCTGTGAGTAGAGATGTAATTTTTGATGAAAACAAATCATGGTTTGATGATGACAGGAAAGTGAAGCTGCCTTATGACTTGGATGAAGATTTTCCATCACTTCAACCAAAGGATCCAAAGCAGATTGAAGAAAGTGATTCGGAGATTGACCTAGAAGACTTGGAAAGACTAAAGCTATGGAAGAACAAAGGAAAAGCAAAGATGCAGGATGCTACATATGGACCCGAGAGCTCACATCAACCACTTAGAAGGTCTTCAAGGGAGAAGAAGAGACCAGAGAGGTTTGGTTATGATACTTCTTTGGTCACCAAGCACTCAATCTACATTTCAAAGGATTAAACCAATGAAGAACCTACCACATTTGAAGAAGCACAAAGCAAGAAAGCTTGGAGAGATGCAATGGATGAAGAAATGGAAGCCTTGAAGGAGAGTGACACTTGGGAGCTTGTACCTAACAAGCCATCTATGAAGATAATCGAATCTCGATGCATATACAAAATCAAGAGGAATCCAGATGGAAGTATAAATAGACACAAAGCAAGGTTAGTTGCTAAAGGGTTTTCTCAAACCCATGGTATTGATTATGAGGAGACTTTCTCTCCTGTTGCAAAAATGCCTACAATTAGGGTTCTCATTAGTCTTGCTGCATCTAGAAATTGGAATCTTTATCAACTTGATGTAAAGAATGCTTTCTTGAATGGATGGATTTCTGAGGAAGTGTATATGGCACGACCTCCTGGATATGAGGATGCACATCATCCTAACTATGTATGCAAACTAAAGAAAGCTTTGTATGGATTGAAGCAAGCTCCAAGAGCTTGGAATTTCAGATTGGTGACTTATTTACAGGACCAAGGATTCAAAGCTAGCAAGGCGGATACCTCTTTGTTCATAAAGAGGAATGGATCTGAAGTGATCTATTTATGTGTGTATGTTGATGATATTATTATCACAGGCAATGATCTTGAAGGAATCAAACAGGTAAAGAGTCAAATGAAGGAGGAGTTCAAAATAAGTGACCTTGAACCACTCACTTATTTTCTTGGATTGGAGTTGATCTACACATATTCAGGTATATACATCACACAAAGGAAGTATGTCCATGACATGCTCGTCAAGTTCAAGATGGAAAATACCAAGTGTGCAGGTACACCTATGGAGCAAAATCATAAGCTTAGTGCTTATGAAGGAGAGCCAATTGAAGACATCACAAGCTATCAAAGCTTGGTTGGAAGTTTGAACTATGCAACACTCACAAGGGTGGATATATGCTATAGTGTTAGCATATTGAGTCAGTTTATGCATAAGCCAAGAAGACCACATATGGAAGCGGCCAAGAGAGTCCTCAAGTACCTAAAGGGGACCATGAATGAAGGTTTGTTCTATTCATATACTTCAGATATTGAGCTAAAGGTCTACTCAAATGCAGATTGGGCCGGATCTAAAGATGATAGAAGAAGCACATCAGGGTATATATCATTTGCAGGTTCAAAAATCATTTCTTGGTCATCGAAGAAGCAACCAACCGTGGCATTATCTTCTACTGAAGCAGAATATAGAGGTTTGGCTAATGCAACTCTAGAAATCATGTGGTTAAAGTCTTTGTACACAGATCTTGGACTTCATTCTTCAACACCTCATATTTTTGGTGACAACACAAGCTCACTACATCTAACAGCTAATCCGGTATACCATGCTAGAACCAAGCATATTGAAGTCCACTACCATTATGTAAGGGAGAAGCTATTGAGCAAGGATATTCAACTATCATTCAAGTTGATGATTGGCTTGCAGGAAATCAAGGACAATTGAAGACTTATTTGAAGGCCAAGCATGTTAGGCTTGAGGGGGAGCTGTTGGTGCAATTTTCCCAGGCATACATGCTTGATATATTTGATATCATCCTCATTTGTAAGTCACATGAGTAGTCATGTGAACACCTCTTGTAAAAGGGTTCATTTTTATCTATTGTAATTGAAAAAAGAAAAAGGAAAAGGATGGCTTACCTCATGCATGATGTAAAAGGAATTTTGTGGCTCTAACTACCAAAACCCACAAATTTTTGAGCTGAGGGAATATCTCCTAACTTTGGGGATCACTTTTAGGTGGAGCCATTCGAATTCGAATTCAAAACTCCCTCCAAGAATAGCTATAAAAGGAGCAAGAAGGAAGAGGCGATTAGCAAGCCTTGTACGTGACCACTTCATGTCATTTTGTAGAGATTGAAGAGCTTACTCCATAGCTCTATCATTCTACTACCATTGTGCAAAGATTCATTGCCAATGTGGTTGTAATCATATATGAATCTATACATTTATCATCATCTACTTCTCTGTTTTGTTCTCTGCTATACTCACTTAGAGCAGTACATTCAGAAGGTCATATCGCACGTTCTACTGATTTTTTTTCAGTGATTTAACGTGCGTTGGATAGATTTTACTGTCTAGTTTGTGCATATCAATTTTCAAGGTCATTGGATTTATAATTTTGGAGATATCTGCATTTTACTGCTCACTGGTCTATCTCTGCAGAGCCCCGAGAATGGTGGGCATGTTCTATTTGAAGTGTTTTAACTTGGAATAGCCAGCTTGTTAATTCTATTTGCTATGCCCAAAAGGAATTTTTCTAATTCTTACCAGGTTCAGAGCACTATTCATTTTTTCCAGCAGGTGTATGTCCAAAAATAGCAACTTTTGGGAGCTAGTCATTTTGCAACTAGTCTGTCTTGACTTAAACTTTTGGGATACATGTTACAAAGTACTTGGCTGATATTTTGGTGGATTTACGAAGTTTAAAGGGTCTACTAATCAACTCTGAAGTCTCAGTTGGCTGGTGTGAAGCTGGTTGTAGCAGCACCTACTCATCTTTGGATTGCATCCACCATCTCTCTTCACAATAACTTGCGCACAAGAAGAAAAGATGGCCAAGGTCCTCTCTGCCCTATAGGCATGCTTGCATCGGTGAGGGACCTCATAAACTTTATTAGCTTTGTCATTGTTCTAGATTCCACAATGGAGGATTTGAACTTCCTCTCTTGTTTGAGTAAAGAGAAAGATTGGGATGAACCTAGTTGCAAGGGCCGATAGGATGTTCATAAAAACATGTATACTTTAGGTGCATGGGTGCTCAAATTGTGTAACAGAAAACAAGGAGTTAATTCCCATACTTTAGTGATAGACATTGTACTAAGCATTGATGATTTGCTGGAGGAGTGGATAAATTTTTCTTTTCTTGCTAGGAGGTGTGAGAATTGATACATATTGGTTCCTTGAAATGGAAGTTTGGGAATTAATAAATAAAAGAAGAATTATAGAGTGGATGGGCAAAGTGCCCTTTGGGGTCCCTTGTATCCCACAAACTAGGGGTAGGATGGCCCAGAGGCATAATGACTATGACGGTCCAAACCCAAGAGGAGACCTGAGATTAGGTGCAAGACTAATGGTTTAACTTGAATTACTAAGGAGGTCAATACTTTTTCTAATCACCGTCATGAGCTACCCACATTCATTTAATCTTGTTCTTTTCCAAGACAAAGTTCCTATGGTGTATGAAAGGTGGATGTTTTTTTTTACATTATATAGTCTTAAGCCTAACAAGCCTAGGAACTCTTCAATCAAACATTCTTTTTGGATGGGCATCAAAGTTGATTGCACATCTTTCTTTCCATATCTTCTAGAGCACTCTCCCTCTGATGGAATTCCAAACGGCAGAAGAGCATGCATTTGTTTTACCAACTAACACTTGTTTCTAGTTGATTTGCCTTTGTAAGCACAAGATCCTAGTAAGAGATTTCCAAATCATGTACTTCTAGGGCATGAGAAGAAGAGATGGCCAAGGTCCTCTCTGCGCCGTAGGCATGCTTGCACTAGTGAGGGGCCTCACAAACTTTATGAGCTTTGGCATTGTTATAGATTCCACAATGGAGAATTTGCAACATAAGAACTGATTTTTCGTTCTGAATGAGAGCATACCACAGGTCCTTGCACTTAAGTTTCCATGTGATTCTTGACCAGTTCATGCACCGTCTCCTATCAAGGGAGATATGCTTGTCAACATCTTTATATATCCTCAATGTTTATTCCAATTCATTACCATTCATCCATATTAACCCTAGAATCTAGGGTGAGACATTCTCAGGAAGGAGATGAGTCTTGGAATCATCCCAAGCATTGATTTTGTGTCTGAGGAGGCACCAATCATCATACTAAACTTGGCTAGTATGGTCTATGTTCTAAAATCTTGTCCAATGACCTCCCTCATGGTTCCAAAGATGTTTCTATTTATTAAATCCTTTGTTCCATATCTTCTTTTCTCTTTGGATGTTTTTTGAGTCAACTTCCTTGATTCCTTTAATAGGAAACTAGATAGAATCACTTTGCCTAATCGCAACTCTCCACTTCTAATATTCATTAACCAAAACTTCTCTCGATAGTATCACCAATGTCTTTTCAACTTTCCAAAGGCTTATGAACCAAGTGTTTGTGGATTTTTCATAGAATACCCTCAAAGTTTATGTGAATAATTTTTCTACCCATGTGGAATAACATCAGTTACACATCCTAGAGTGTATAGGCTGAGCCTAGATGCAAGGGCCTATAGGATGTTGATGGAAGCATGAGCTCATATAAGATTGGACTGATATCAATCTGCATCCAACTATAAGTTTTTCATTACAATTTCTCATTAGATGAAGTTCATATGTCTCCCAATTTTAGTAAGGGTTATGACATAAAAGTGGGGTGATCAATCTCTTGACGACACATTTATACTTACATAAAAGTGGGGTGATCAATCTCTTGACGACACATTTGTTTTTTGTTTCTTTTTGTCCATTGTTCCTCTTTGGATTCCCCAATCATCCAAGCAAACTTTTATTACTCACAAAATCTAAACATACTTGCAATCTTTCCTTTCCATTGTTCTATATAGAGATATATCTTGCATATAAGATCATTTTGAGCTTGACTCGAGAATTGTTGGAACATGGCCCATCATGAATGAATATGCAATCCTAGTTTTTTATGTGATTAGATATGTATGCTTGTATAACTCTCTTAACCCTACGTTTTTTTGGTCTCTAGGTGTATATGCTTGTATAGATCCCTAAACCCTAATCTTTTATGTGTTTGAGTATGTATGCTTGTGAAAATCCCTAAACTATGTTCTCTATGAGTTTAGGTATGTATGCTTGTACAAATTCCTAAAACCCTAATTCTTTATGTGCTTAGGAGTATATGTTTGTATAAAACCCTTAACCCTAATTATTTATGTATCTAGATATGTATGCTTGTGTAAATCTCTAAACCTAATTATTTATGTGTTTAAGTATGTGTGATTGTATAAAATCCGAAAACGTAATTCTTTATTGTGCTTAGGTATGTATTCTTGCATAAACCCCTAAGCCTTAACGTTTTATGTGTTTAGGTATGTATGCATGTATCATTACAGAAACAAAATCCAATAAGGGAACAATCCTTTGGTTCTTCTATACAAGAGCTACCCATAATACCACAAGCCAAGAAGCGTTGAAGATTGAAAGTTTTTCAAACATCATAACAAAGAAGTTCGGATTTTCATAAACCAAAGCAACAAGATCAATGACTTTCAAGAGTTGTTGTCCTTCTCATTGCTAAAGAAGAGATCCGGATGTGGATTGGAGGTTGCATACATGTGCAAAGAAGAATGTGACATAAACCAATGAACATTTGCCAGTCAAAAGTGAGAAGTTGGAAAAACGTTTTCGAAAAGTACTCCAAAAAACAGATGCCCAATTGGCGACTTGCAATTTCTTTTATAAAGGGTTATGCAATATTCAAATAAAAAGAAAGTGCAAATTGGGTGTCTTTATCAATTTGGAAAGAAAAGAGAGATGCATCAAAATAAGATGTATATCCTCTTTTTATAATATAGATGGTTACGCAAAAAGGATGTATGCAAAGGGTTATGCAATGTCAAAACACCAAATGAATTTCATCAATTATATTTGTATCCAATAAAAATGGGAAGTTAGGAGTCTTTATAAACTTGGAAAGAAAAGACAAATCCAACAATATGAAATATATATCCTCTCCTTATCTTGGTTGCATTATTTGTTATTCGATGATTCGATTATTCGTGAATAATTACGGAATTTTTCGATGACCCCTTATTATTCGCATGAATTCCTCGGTACCACATTAGCTTATTTTGACAAGTTCGAGTAGTTTTTGCATGTCGATTCAGAGATTTTTCAATCAAAGGTGCTTTCAATCAAAATTTCTTCATTGAAAATATTTTTGATCGAAAAGGTTTTCTATTGAAAATATTTTAGATCGAAAATATTTTAGATGGAAAAGGTTTTAGATTGAAAAGGTTTTAAATTGAAAACGTTTTAGATTGAAAACATTTTAGTTCAAAATTATTTTAGATTAAAAATATTTTAGAATGAAAATATTTTTTATTGAAAACGTTTTAAATAGAAAAGATTGTGCATTGTATCTTCCTCATCTAAAAATCTTTGATATTTAACATGATCGAGTTGATTATTCATATTTGAAATTTTTAATTTTTTTCTTATAAAACTAGAATATATCAAATAATATAATAACACTTGATCATTCGTCATGAAATCCATATAATATCATCGCACATATTAACTTTCAAAATCCACATCATCACTACTATATCAATCCATTTTAATATTTTAATTAATATTCAAATATCATCAAGATGGTAACATTTGAATGAAAATATATATTATAGCACTAAATATGTTAACTTTTGAAATTCAAATCATCACTCCTATATCAACTGATATCATAGTCTTTGAATTAACACTGTATCAACATCATTGACATCATAACATCCAAATTAAAATTCATATCATGTAATTGTATATTTTAATTATTTAAATCCACATCCTCACTATACATTACAATCCATACTATTATTGCGCACAACACCATAACACTTTAGCTGAAAGAAACAATTATATAATATTAACATTCTATTCAAATTTAGAACCATAATAAGCAAAGATGTTTGATTCACATGGATATTCAATTACATCAATCCACTTCAAAATGATCCTAAGTTTTCACTTTTGGATAAGTTAAAACCATTTTGAGAGATATTGCTATGAATTTTAAGTAACTTATCTACATCTACTATTTTGATGATATTCTTGTATGTACTAAGTTCTAATACATACTTGAATTTATGAACCTCATTTTTATTGATGGAAGAAACATCTAAATGTACAAAGTCGAGAAATATCTAAAAGGTTACGCTTTTAGGGTAAAGGGTTTAGAGTTTTGAGTTTAGGGTTTTAGATTTAGGGTTCAACATTTAGGAGTATGGGGTTAGGGTTTGGGTTTTAAGGGTTTAGAGCCTAGGGATTAGGGTTTAGGGTTTTAGGATATAAGGTCTAGGGTTTAGCATTGATGGTTTAGGATTTAGAATTTAGGATTTAGGTTTTAGGGTTTAGAGTTTAGATGTCTGGGATTTGGGTTTAGGTTTTAGGTTTAATGCTTTGGGTTTAGGGTTTAGGGTTTAGGGTTTAGGGTATAGGGCTTAGGGTTTGAAGTTTATGGTTAAGGGTTTAGGGTTTAGGATTTGAGATTTAGGATTTAGGGTTTAGTATTTAGGATGTAGGGTTTAAGAGTTAAAAGTTTAGGGTTTAGGGTTTAGATCTATAGTTTAGGGCTTAGGGTTTTGAGTTAAGGGTTTAGGATTAAGGTTTATGAGGCATAGTTTCTTCACTTCACTCGAGCCTCCCCTATAGGGAATACTCTCATATGTGCCAATAACTCATCTTATCCTGTCATGGGATTTGGTAAGATGACATGTGCCAGGGATCAAGAAGAATCTATTATCAGTTTCAGCTTTAGCCAAAATTGTCTTGGTTGTGAAATTTATTAATGACACGTGTACAATTCATGATATCTTAAATGGCGATGTGATTATTGCTTCTGGCATTTTATGTCGTGGGTTGTATAAGCTCATAAACTATGAAAGATCTGTGAATGATTCAACATGCACAACACACAATTCTTAGGCTATGTCTGATGCAAAGCTTTGGCATGCATGCTTTGGTCATCTGAATTTTTCTAGTTTTCTATGCTTGCAGAAATCTGAAAGGGTGTCCTCCTTCCCCAAACTTGAAGCACCCGGTAAACATGCATGTGAAGGTTATATTTTGGGCAAAATGCAACGTTCCTCATTTCCAAAAGATGTTTAAGTTTGGGCTACTAAAAAATTGCAGCTTGTTCAAATGATGTCTATGGTCTTATGCAAACACTCACTTTTGGGAACTATCTTTACTTCGTGACTTTCATTGATGATTTTTCCAGGCATGCATGGGCATATCCATTAAAAGCAAAGTCCAAAGTGTTCATGTGCTTCAAACGGTTTTTCGTTTTGGCACAAAATCTATCACCATGTAAAATGGGCACCCTCCGTTCTGATCGAGGGGGGAATATATGTCTTCTGATGCAATTCTGGCTGAACGTGGGATAAAACACGACTGTATAGTGCCGTATACACCTCAACTGAATGGAGTTGCTAATGGAAGATGTTATTCAGACATTGCTTTCATGTACTAAGGAGACATCTATTAGCTTCAAAGACATATATGATACTTTGTTGCCTCTATTTAGAGGTGGACAGTCTAGTGCTAGTCCTAATGAGGCAACTTCTCAGCTTTTGCAAGCTTCATGTGATAATGAAGATCATCCTAGTTATGATGGAGATTTACATGATGCACTTGTTGATGAGAGAGCTGATACTTAGTAGGAAAAAACTATGCCAAAATGGGTGGTGAAAACTTAGTGTGACATCAAATTAGATGCACCTCTATCATATCGTATTCAATGAGGCTCTCATAGTGCCTCTCTTGCATCAGATTGCTATGCTATGGCTTCATCTACTCTCTGTGATGAGATTGAGCCTATTTCGTTTGATGAAGCACAACATTCTGAACACTGGATGGCTGCAATACAATCAGAATATGATGTTATCACGAAAAATGGTACCTGGTCTATATGTCACTTGCCTTCTAGCAAGAAGGTCGTTAGCGCTAAGTAGTCATACAAGCTGAAGCGTAAGCGTGATGGAACAATTGATATGTATAAGGCTAGGCTTGTTGCAAAGGGTTATGCGTAGGAAAGAGGCATTGATTTTGATGATATCTTTGCATCTACATGTCATATGACTACCCTTTGGAGCATTTGTGCACTTGCACCCCATCATTGTTGGAAAATACATCACTTGGACATTAAAACTGCATTTCTAAATGGTGACTTGCATGAAGAAGTGTATGTTTTTCAGCCCTGTGGCTTTGTGCAGAAAGGGCGTGAAAACTAGGTGTGCAGGTTAAAGAGGGCATTATATGGTTTAAAGCAAGCACCACATGGTTGGTATGATAAGATACATGCCTATCTGATTGCACATGGTTTTGAGAATAGTCCAATTGAAATCACCTTATATGTTAAGCATGCTAATGATGTGTTTCTGATCATTGTTCTGTATGTTGATGATATGCTGCTCATTGTCCTATTGAGAAGCATATTGCTAATTTTAAGGTTGATTTGCATGTATCAATTTAGATGTCTGATTTGGGGCATTTTCATCATTATTTGGGCATTCAGTTTATGCACGTGCATGGTGGAATGGCTTTGTGTCAAATGAAATATATTGACACATTAATGCCATGTTTTGACCTTGAAGACTATAAAGCTATTAGCACTCCTATGGAGACAGGTTTACAATTGAGTCTTCATGATGTTGGAGATGCATTTCATGTTGTTCTCTTTCAGCAAGCTATTGGATGCCTAATTTACTTATGCATTACTCGACTAGATATTGAGTTTGTTGTCTCAAAGTTGAGCAGGTTTATGCATTGCCCAGGTGTCAAGTATTGGCAGGCGGTTAAGCACATCTTTTGCTAGTTGAGTGGTACTTGGCTACTTGGGTTGTTTTATCCCAAGGGGGGATCACTACCACTAGATTTGCATGCTTTTTCTAACTCTAACTGGGTTGGTTGCTATGACACTCGTTTGTCCACTACTGGTTTTTGCTTCATGCTTGGCACCTCACGCATATCTTGGCTGAGCAAGAAGTAGCCTACTATGGCCACTTCTAGTTGTGAGGTTGAGTATAGGGCTCCTTTGACAGGGACTGTTGAGTGTGTGTGGCTCAGACGCCTTATGGTTGATTTGGGTGTTCGTCAGTCTTCTGCCACCACCATCTTCACTAACAACGAGAGCACATTGGCAGTTGCGAGGAAGCCTTTGTTCCATGATCACCCTAAGCACATTGAGGTGCATTATCATTATGTCAGGGAGAGGTTCTTTGTTGGGGAGATTAGCTTGGCATATGTGCCCACACAGGAGAACATTGTAGACCTTTTCATGAAAGCTTTGCCTAGGGAGACGTTTGAGGCTTTCAATAAATCTTTGGACTTACTTCCTTTTGCGGAGTGATTTCCACAAAGCTTGGCACTTCCTTATGCATGAATGCTGGCTCCTTGTTCACTGCATAACTCCCAAGGGGGATTTGTTGATATATTTAGGTAGCGATGCGTGTGAACACTCTACAACCACCGGGGCACTTTTTGTCCCTCTTTAGGAGTTTTTTCCCCCGGCTTTTATATATGCCTATTGCCCTAATGGGCTACTTATGTTTGAACATTCTAGTGGTGATACATTCATTATTGTGTGTTGTGATCCAAGCTTCTTCTTCTTCCTTGTCTTGTTCGTGTGCTTCTACAGACATCTAACTCCAACAAGGAATATGTACAAGCATACATACGTAAACTCATAGAGACCATAGTTTGGGGATTTTCACAAGCATACATACTTAAACACATAAAATATTAGGGTTCAGGGATTATATAAGCATATCTATCTAGAAACAAAAAAAAGTAGGGTTTAGAGATTTATACTAGCATACATGCCTAATCACATAAAAAACTAGGATTACATATTTTTTCATGATGGGCCATGCTCTACGTAATCATTTATTTTGTTATAACTCTCCACTGAAGCTCAAAATGATCTTGGATATGAAAGATTCCAAGTATTTCTAGATTCTCTGACTAATAAAACTTTGATTCAATGTTTGGGGGATCCGAAGAGGAACAATGGCCAAAAAGAAAAAAAAAAGAAATGTGTCGTCAAGAGATTGATCACCCCACTTTTATGTAAGTATAAATATAAAAGATAAAAAAAACTTTGCTCTTGTTAATTACACAAGAGGTCATAGCTCTTACTAGCATGAAACGAAGCCTCATGGGAGATAAATGAAGTTCATCTAATGAAAATTTGTAATGACAAAACTTATATCTGGATACAAATAAACATCAGTCCAATCCTATATGAGCTCATGCTTCCATCAACATCCTATAGGCCCTTACATCTAGGCTTAGACTATACACTCTAGGATGTGTAACTAATGTTATTCCAAATGGGCATAAAAATCATTCACAGAAACTTTGAGGATATTCTATAAAAAATGCACAAACACTTGGTGCACAAGACTTTGGAAAGTTGCAAAGGCATTCGTGAAACTATCGAGATAAGATTTAGTTAATTAAGATTGGAAGTGGAGAGATGTGATTAGGCAAAATGATTCTATTTGGTTCCTTATCAAGGTAATCGAGGAAGTTGACTCGGAAAAACTCCAAAGATCAAAGAAGATATAAAACAAAGGATTTGGTAACTGGAAACATATCTCGAACCATGAGGGGGGTCAGTGGATAATATTTGAGGACATAGAACGTAGAAGCAAAGTTGACTTTGATGATTGGTGCCTTCTTAGACCCAAAAGGAATGCTTGGGATACTTCCACGACTCATATCCTGATCAAGAATCACTCACCCTAAATTGAAGGGTTAGTATGGATGAATGGTAATGAATTGGATTAAATGTTCAGGATCTATGAGCACCTTAACTAGCATATCTCGCTTGATAGGAGATGGTGCATGAAGTGGTCGAGAATTAGATGGAAACTTAAGTATGGAGACCTGTGGCATTCTCTCATGGAGAACAAGAAATTGGTTCTTATATTGCAACTCCTCCATCATGGAATCTAGAAGACAAAGCTAATAAAGTATGTGAGACCCCTCACCACTGCCAACATGCCTATGGAGCAGAGAGGACCTTGGCCATCTATTCTTGATATGTTTGGTTGCCCCACTATCAAAGCACCAAACATCTGAGTATACTGGAGACATTCAGTGCTCATGAGAAGATGGGTCAAAACCGCAAACAGTAGTAAATGCCCATTCTTCTTCCTGCACAAGATTAGGAGACTCTATTTGTGTTGTAGAGGCCTCTACAACAACCATTCCGGCCTCTTTCTTCTTTGCCTCTTTAGCAAGCAGTTTTGGAGAGCTCTTAATGACATGATCATTTGCTTTACAAAATTTACAAAACAATTTCTACATTTTTGATTTGTTTTCATCTTTGTCTTCCCTCTTCAATTCTGCAGAATTACCAGATTTCTGCTTACTAGTTGAAGAGTTCTATTTTCCTTTTCCCTTTTGACTAGCCAAGAAAGCTTGATCTGCAACACGTGTAATGTACATGTTCTACCTGGACTGATCTTCCTCCAATAGAATAGAGAATAACTATTTAAATGACAAGGAATTTGGATTGCCTTTCATCATCAAACGAAGAGTAGAAGCAAAACTCTGATATGAGTCAAGAAAACCATTCACAACAGTCTACACAAGTGAAGAGTCAAGAAGGACTTCATTGGCGGAAATCAATTGTTCCTTCAAATCCTTGATCTTTATCAGAAAGTTGTCCATAGAATCACCTTCATTCATGTGCTCACTCTCCAATTATTTTCCGAGGTAAGCAACAGGAGCCTCATTCCTAGCTTGGTACAATGTCGTAAATGTATCCTAAGCATCTTTAGCTGTTGTGCAACAGTGAATGTGAGGAATAATGGCACGTTCGAGAGACAAAGCTATCAATGCATGTGCGTAGGCACTTTTTCCATCTCAAGAAATTTGCTCTATAGTAGGTGCAGCAAAAATTGCAGCACCAATAGGATTTCGTAGAATATCATCATCTTCGACACCTTCTGCATCAACTTAAGTACCTACAGTTGTAACACTTCTTTCAGCCATGGCCGGTGACTAAAATACCTTGATGCAAAAAATTGAGTGTATGCCAAAAAGTTGAATAGAACTGCCTAGACAAATTCTGCTAAACTTGTAGTAGACTTTGAGATGGTTATATCGGCGAACAAAACTGTTATATACCTTTGGCACAAAAAAGATAAAATAGCCTGTACAAGTGCTGAGATAGTACGTTTCGAGGCCGAAATGAGCTCACCAAAATTCATGTAAATCTAAGTCTTCAACCACAGAGGTGTTGACAATGCCCTAGATGAAGAGGTGGCCTACTCTCATACCAATTGTTGGATTTAGGTGTCTGTGGAAGCACGCAAACAACATAAGGAAGAAGAAGAAGCTTGGAGCACAACACACAATACTAAATGTATTACCACTAGAATGTACAAAGTTAAGTAGCCCGTTAGGGCAATAGGCGTATATCCAAGCCGTGAGATAAAAACCTCCTAAAGAGGGGAAAAAGTGCCCCGGTGGTCCTAGAGTGTTCACACACATCATTACCTAAATATATCAACATTCCTAAAACCATAATTCTTTATGTGCTTAGGAGTATATGCTTGTATAAAACTGATAACGTCCCTAATTATTTATGAATCTAGATATGTATGCTTGTAAAAATATCTAACCTAATTATTTATGTGTTTAAGTATGTGTGATTGTATAGAATCCTAAAACCTAATTCTTTAGTGTGCTTAGGTATGTATTCTTGTATAAAGCCCTAATCCCTAACGTTTTATGTTTTTAGGTATGTATGCATGTATGAATACAGAAGCGAAATCCAATAAGAGAATAATTCTTTGGTTCTTATATAAAAGAACTACCCATAATACCACAAGCCAAGAAGCATTGAAGATTGAAAATTTTTCAAACATCATAACAAAGAAGTTCGGATTCTCATAAACCAAAGCAACAAGATCAATGGCTTTCAAGAGTTATTTTCCTTCTCATTCCTGAAGAAGAGATGCGGGTGTGGATTGGAGGTTGCATACATGTGCAAAGAAGAATGTGACATGAACCAATGATTCACATTTGACAATCAAAAGTGAGAAGTTGGAAAAACCTTCTCGGAAAGTACTCAAAAAAAGATGCCAATTTGAGGACTTGCACTTTCTTTTATAAAGGGTTATGCAATATTCAAAGAAAAAGAAAGTACAAGTTGGGTGTCTTTATCAACTTGGAAAGAAAAGAGAGATGCAACAAAATAAAATATATATCCTCTTTTTATAATATAAAGGGTTACGCAAAAAGGATGTCTACAAAGTGTTATGCAGTATCAAAACACCAAATGAACTTCATCAATTATATTTGTATCGAATGAAAATTGTGAGTTAGCAGTCTTTATAAACTTGGAAAGAAAAGACAACTCCAACAAGATAAAATATATATCCACTCCTTATCTAGTTTGCATTATTTGTTATTCGATGGTTTGATTATTCATGAATAATTATGGATTTTTTTAGTGACCCCTTATTATTGGACCGAATTCTTCGATGCCACCTTAGCTTATTCAGACGAGTCCAAATAGATTTTGCATGACAATTCGTAGATTTTCCGATCCAAGGCACTTTGGATCAAAATTTCTATTATCGAAAATATTTTTGATCAAAAAGATTTTCAACCAAAAGTTTTCAATTGAAAATATTTTAGATTGGAAACATTTTATATTGAAAAGATTCTTGATTGAAAACATTTTAGATAGAAAATATTTTAGATTAAAAATCTTTTAGAATTAAAATACCTTTTATTGAAAATATTTTAGATAAAAAACATTGTACATTGTATCCTACTCATCTAAAATTCTTTGAGATTTAACATGATCAAGTTGATTATTCGTATTTGGAATTTTTAATTTTTTGCTTCTAAAACTAAAATATATCAAATAATATAATAACACTTGGCTTTCGAATTTAGGGTTTAGGGTTTAAGCATTAAGAGTTTAGGGTTTAGGGTTAAGATTTATCGTTTAGGGCTTAGGGTTTTAGGTTTAGGGTTTAGGGTTTATGCCTTAGGGTTCATGGTTTAGGATTAAGGCTTTAGGGCTTAGGGTTTATGATTTCGATCGTAGATTTTAAGGTTTATGATTTCAATCATAGGGTTTAGGGTTTAAGATGTAGGATGTTGGGTTTAGGGATAGAGATATATTACCTCTGAATTACTTCTCTTAATGAACAGAGAAGTGTCAGCCTTGCTCATGACAAAACCTTGGTCTTGGAGGTATGTAGTTAACCTGTAAATCCCTGCCCTAGGTGCCTGTTTCAATCCATATAAAGCCTTCTTTAATTTGCAAACATAAGTTACCTTCTTAGGGTCCTCATAGCTAGGAGGTTGTGACATATAAACTTCTTCTGAAATCCATCCATTCAAGAAAGCATTCTTGACATCCAATTGGTACATGTTCCAATTCTTTGATGCAACCACACTTACCAATACTCTGATTGTTGGCATCTTGGCCACATGAGAAACTGTCTCTTCATAGTCAATGCCTTGGGTTTGTGAAAAACCCTTGGCTACCAATCTGGCTTTGTACCTATTAATTGTTCCATCAGAATTTCTTTTCAACTTATAGATCCATCTGGATCCTATTACCTTCATAAAGTCCTTCTTGTGTACTAACTCCCATGTGTCACTCTCCTTGAGTGCTTCAATCTCCTCATCCATAGCTTCTTTCCATTCTGATTTGGTTATTGCTTCTTCATATGAACCTGGTTCCTCATTTGAAAAATCTTTGGCGAGAGAAATTGAATGTTTAGTAACAAGAGATGTATCATACCCATATTTGATAGGTTTCTTGCTTTCTCTTTGAGATCTTCTGATTGATTGAGTTGAAGATTCAGGTATGTCTTCAAGCTTCTTCCTCTTCATTTTGCCCTTGGACTTCCATGCCTTCAATTCAAGGTTGATAGTGTCTTCATCATCTGAACTTGAGTCTTCATTCTGAGTAGGTTCCTCCTTTGCAAGTTTTGGAAATTCCTCTTTCAAATCATAGGGTAGTTTAACCTTCTTGCATTCATTCTCATACCAAGAATCATTTTCATCAAAGACCACATCTCTGCTTACCATAAATCCCTTATGAGTAGGATTATAAAACCTGTAACCTTTTTTATTTAAATCATACCCAATGAAAATGCATTTTTTCAGCCTTTGGATCTAGCTTACCTCTTATCTGAGAAGGAATGTGCACATATGCTATACATCCAAATATTTTGCAGTGATCTAATGATGGTCTCTTACCATGCCATGCTTCATAGGGTGTCATACCATCAAGTGACTTAGATGGTAACCTGTGTATGAGGTAAGTGACAGTAGAAACACTCTCTGCCCATAGATAGTTAGGTAACTTCTTCTTATTAAGCATAGATCTAGCTGTCTCAACAATTAACCTATTTCTTCTTTCAGCTACCCTATTCTGTTCAGGAGAATACTTTGTGGTTATCTCTCTTTTGATGCCTCTGTCCTGCAAGAATTCTTCAAATTCATTGGAGAATTACTCACCTCCTCCATCTGACCTTAGCCTCTTCAAATTCCTTCCTATCTGGTTTTCAACTAATGCAAGATATTTCTTAAAACAATTAAATACCTCATCCTTGTGCTTCATGAAGTATAATACAGTCCATCTGCTATAATCATCAATGAAAGACACATAGTACCTTGATCTTGAGACTGAGGGGTCTTTGCTAGGTCCCCAAACATCTGTGTGTACAAGCTCTAGGTAGTCTTCATACATATATCCTTTCTTGGAGAAGGGTAACCTGTGAGACTTACCAAATTGACAAGCACCACACTTGTAAATCATATGTTGTTTGGATACATTAGGTATCCCAAGCACACATTGGTCCCTGCACATTTGTTTCAAGGTTCTTTCTCCTATGTGCCCTAACCTTTTGTGCCAAATCTCAAGCTCTGAAAGTGTTTGATCTTTATAACTGTATAGTGCAATATTCTTTGTATCTTCCAACTCAAAAGTGAAAAGTCTACCTGATTTTTCTCGTTTAGCAATCCTCTTGAACCCATGTCTTGGGTCCTCCACATATGCTCCATATTGATTGAATCTGACCTGCAAACCTTTCTCCAAAATTTGACCAACACTCATCAAATTTTTGGTAATGGTTGGTACATAGAGTACCCTACTCAACAAATTCTGATAACCATCACAAGTCTTAACATTTCCAACTTTAACTACTAAATGCTTTGTATCATCACCTGTTTGGACTTGATGTTTACCTTTTGGTTCTTCAAGATCAGAGAGTAGTGCCACATTGCCAGCCACATGATTTGAGCACCCTGAGTCAATGTAGAATAGGTGGTCATCATTTGTACTTGACTTTGAAGTCATGTTCATGATCAGAAGAGAGTCATCCTGCTCCTCTGTGTAGTTGTTGTAGTCCTTTCTGGTTTTGAATCCTCCTTGGTAGTTCGCATTGTAATTGTTGTTGTAATTGTTGTTGTAATTGTTGTTGTGGCCTTGGTGATGGTTGAACCTTCCTCTTGACTGTGAGTATCCACCTCTTTGGTAGCCTCTTCCTCTTTGATTTTGTTAATTCCTAAAAAACTCATCTGTAGTATGCTTTGATAAACCACAAATGTTGCATGGTGATGAGTTATAGGGTCTCCCCCTACCTTGCTTACCTTCTCCGCCCCTTCCTCTTGAAGATCTACCTCTCCCTGCATAGTTGACTTGGGAGGTAGAGCCTTCATCTTCCATTTTTTTGCTCTTGCCTTTATCCTTAGACTTCTTATCAGTGTATAGGGGAGAAGAGTTATTACCTTTGCATGCATCTCCATTTTTTGTGAGCTTTGCTTCATGTGTAAATAGTTGTCCCATGAGAGTTGTAAGATCTGGAGTGTGCATGTCCATGTAGAGATCCATTGCAGTGGTGAAGCTTTCCCATTTGTCATCAGCCTTGATTCCATTTATCACTTGCCTTACAATTTGTTCTTCTTCAATCTCTTCTCCTATGCTTGCTAACTGATCTGCAACATCTTTGATCTTGGTCACAAATTCTGAAACAGCTTGCTTAGGTTGCTTCCTTAGTGTTGTGAATTCAATCCACAACTGATTTTTCCTAGCCCTTGTATTGGAGGAAAAGTATGATGACAAGGTTTCCCAAGTTTCTTGGGATGTCTTACAATTTCTGATATGTGGCAAAAGAAAGTCAGAGATAGAGTTGAGCAAATATGACCTTCCCAATGCATCCTTAGCACACCATGTGTTGAGTTTTTCTTGTTCTTCCTTGGTTGGCAATCCTCTTGCTTTGAACGAGGGCAATTCCTCATCTCCTGAGATGTATCCATAGAGACTCCTTCCTTGTAAGTAGTTCTTCATCCTTAAAGACCAAGCTTGATAGTTGTTCCTGTCCAATTTATCAATAAATGAAGGAAAACCATCTCACATTTTACCTCTATTGCTCTGATACCACTGTTGGGAAAGATGGATGGATGCTCCAAGAGACTGAGTAGGTACTGCTAAACGTGATTTGTACCAGCCCTCTTCTGCTTCAGAGTTGATAAGTAGACCTTCTTAGCTTTCCAATAACACCAAAAAATAGCCTATGTACTTTGGAAGTGATGTGTGCAATGGTTGAACCAAAACAGATAACTTTGAAGTTCACAAACTCATGAAAACTTTCTATTTTTATCTTGACACCTGCTGGATGTTTTACTCACTGTGACCAGCACAGTAGAAATTGATAAAATTCCTTTTAGGTGTATTTAATTAGCTTAGTAAGCTACCATTTTCAAGTGGAATGATGTAGAAAGATAAACTATGCTAAGAGAAATCAATTTAGCAAGTTTAGCTATACCCTCGACTTTTTAGGACTGTAGCAGAAAATGACCAGAGTTCACCTCGATGCAGCTTTATCTGAAATGGCTGAATAGAATCACTTCAAACTTTGATAGCATGTAGATGACTTTGAGCTGAATCCAACAAACTTTAAATCACTTGATTTGGTGAAGAATTGACCGAGATATGCCCTTGACAAGTTGACAGACTTTTGAGTAGACTAACAAAGAACTCAAAGATAAATGATGTAGATGTATCTATTAATGAACACTTGTATACAATCCCATTGGCATGTACAACCTTGCCTAATGGTGTAGAGAGGTGTAAGCTACAGTATAGACCTTACACACACTCAAACTCAGTACAATGAGGCTCGGGAATTGATCTATCTTACCCGCGACTTTTCATGTTCACTTTTATATGAAGTGAGTGGAGATTTGAATTCAAATTCAAATTTTGGCTCCATATGATCAAGCTCCTAAATGATTGGAGATATTCCTTCAATCAAATGAGCTACTTTTTCCACGACTGACTTTGGTAGGTGATTACAAAAGATTCTAAGTTAATTTGACTTTTACAATGAGGTAAAGTGGTAATTAACCACTAGCATATGTTCCTATGCTTCTTCATGTATGTGTAGACTTTAATGCATCCTTTGAGCCAAATTTGTAGGCTTGCAATTTACACCAACATTTTATATACAACTTCTCATGGTTGGGTAAAGGGAAAGATTTGGATTCAAGTGCATTGGTGCTGAAATCGTGTAACAAGAAAGGAGGAGTTAATTTCCATATTCTTTGATTATTCTTTGATAGTTCATTAAAAGGAACATGAACTCTTGTGTAACTAGAGATTGCTAAGCATATTTTTTTCATCTTGTCTTAGCAGTGATTGGAAACTCATAGATTCTAAATACTCGCTATCTTTCATTTCCATTCTTCGATATATACATATAGCTTTTATAAAGGGTCATTTGAGCATGAGTAGGGAGTTGGAAAAATCTATCACTAAATCAGCCTGTAGCCACTTAGGTTGCTTGAACATCTTCTTGTCATGCGTAAACACATATCTTATTGTCCCTATCATCATGTATACCAGTGGTTCAAGTTGGATTTTGAGGAAAACTCTGTAACGGAAAATGAGAAGATAATTTACTACATAACATGCGATATTGATATTGATAGAGAGCACATCTTTTCAACATTTGAAGAACACATGTGGAAAATGTGTGGTAGATTGTAATGCAATAGTTCAATCTTATGGTAATAGGAAACCCACAGAAGACCTGTGAGATAAATGTGGAAACTTGCAGCCCCCATGGTAATCTCTAGAATAATCTAAACTTGCAGCTCCCATGATAATCCCACGAAGCCTAACAAGCTAGGAATTTTTTAATCAACCATTCTTTTGGATGGGCATCAAAGTTGATCGCACATCTTTGTTTCCATATCTTTCAGAGCACTTCCCCTCTGATGGCATTCCACAAGGGACAAGATGGCCAAGGTCCTCTCTACTCCATAGGCATGCTTGCACCAGTGAGGGGCCTCACATACTTTAGTAGCTTTGGCATTGTTCTACATTTTGTGATGGAGGATTTGCAACATAAGAACCAATTTTTAGTTCTCCATGAGAGAATGCCATAAGTCTCCACACTTATGTTGTCATCTAATTCTAGACCAGTTCATGCACCATCTCCTATTAAGGGAGATATGATAGTTAAGGTGCTTATAGATCCTCAACATTTAATCCAATTCATTACGATTCATCCATACTAACCCTTCAA
Organism: Ceratopteris richardii; assembly: GCA_020310875.1. NCBI lineage: Eukaryota > Viridiplantae > Streptophyta > Polypodiopsida > Polypodiales > Pteridaceae > Ceratopteris > Ceratopteris richardii. The sequence goes on along the minus strand of CM035415.1, from coordinate 48,739,416 downwards.
TTTAGGGTGAGTCATTCTTAATTAGGAGATGAGTCTTCGAATTATCCCAAGCATTGATTTTGTGTGTAAGAAGGCACCAATCATCATAGTCAACTCTGCTTCCAGGTTCTATGTCCTCAAATCTTGTCCAATGACCCCCCTCATGGTTCTAGATATGTTTCCATTTGATTGAATGTAATTACTATGCTTTAAAAAACTTGAAATGTGATCCTTCATGTAGAAACAACCATAATATGACATGTACAAAGCCCCTTCATTGTGAGACATATAACGGAATGAACTCTTGTATAATAGAAGTTTCTATAATAGAAGCTCAGGGATTTTTCAAGAGAATCACACATTGGCATATTGTTTATGCACACAGTGTTCAATTTGGGGTACACACGCATACGCCAATTTTTTCCCTATTTCTAAGAAGAATTAGAGAGTTACTTTGAGCTTGAAAATGAGAAGACCATGGATTAGATATGAAACATGAGATGTCCACTACATTATTCGATGTTAATAGAGAATGCAAGAAAATTGAAGAGTCTATTGTGTCATAGCTATAGTGCATAAATGTCCTTGAACTACGTCTACAACCGGGCCATGAAGATCCTCATTAAAAAACTCCACTTCCTTACTTTTCAAGTACGTACAACACTTTCCAAAGGCATAACAAGTTTGTAGAGTTTTTATTAGAATATCCTCAAAGTTTATGTGAATGATCTTTATGCCCATTTGGCATAACATGAGTTACACATCTTAGAGTGCATGGGCTGAGCATGGGTGCTCAAATGGTGTAATAGAAAAGGAGGAGTTAATTCCAATAATTTGGGGATAGTTCGGAATTCCTTATGCATTAGTTTGATTGTCTTCTTATATTATGAATTCATATAAGATTAGACTGATATGAATTTGTATCATGCAATAAGGTTTTTCATTACAATTTTTCAATAGATGAAATTCATATACCTTTCATGAACTTGGTTTCATGTCGCTAAGAGCATGAACTCATGTAATTAACAAGTGCAAATCTTTTTTTCATCTTTTACTTTTATGTTTACAAAAAGTTGGGGTGATCAATGTCTTGATGAAACATCTGTTTTGTTTTTCTTTTCTTCTCCATTGTTCCTCTTCGGATCCCCCAATCATCAAATCAAAGTTTTATTAGGGACTAAATATTTTTTAGTGTACACTAGAAAGGGTGAAGAAAAAAGGTTGGAAAGCCACAGATTCTAGACATAATTGGGATCTTTCACTTCCATTCTTCTATATAGAGATATAACTTCTATACAAGATCATTTGGAGCTTGAGTCGAGAGTTGTAAAAATAGGTATAATTACGTGAACGATCATTATTAAATAAATATCTAAACCTAATTCTTTATGTGATTAGGTATGTATGCTTGTATAAATCCCTAAACCCTAATTTTTTATGTGTCTAGTTATATATGCTTGTATAAATCCCTCAACCCTAATTTTTTGAGTGTCCAGGTATATATGCTTGTATATATCCCTAAGCCCTAGTTCTTTTATGTGTTTAGTATGTATGCTTGTGAAAATCCATAAAATCTACTTCTCTATGTGTTTAAGTATGTATGCTTGTACAAATTCCTAAAACCTTGATTCTTTATGTGCTTAGAAATATATGCCGGTATATATAAAACCCTAAATCCTACTTATTTATATGTCTTTAAGCCTAATTACTCATGTGTTTAGGTAACGATGTGAGAACGATGTGCTTTCATGGTTTGACAAGGGAATGTTGTGAGACATGTAGTATGCAAGAATGATATTTCCACACATGAACAAGATATTAAAGTTACCTTAAAATTATCTAAACCTTAAGAAAACTCTGTAAAGAAAAAAGAGAAGATAATTTACTGCATAACATAATGTAACATGCTATATTGATAGAGAACACAAATATCTTTTTAACATTTGAAGAACACATCTAGAAAATGTGTGGCAGATTTTAATGCAATATTTCAATCTTATGGTAACAGAAGATATTCTCAACAATATATGTGGAAACAATAATCTAAACTTGCAGCTCCAATAATAATCTAAACAATGTCAAGCTGGTGAAGAAAATCAGCAGAATCTGCTGTTACCAACGGTGAGTAATTCATTCTCAAAGCGAAATCAAACATGTTGTGTAAGAGGCAGAGGGGTGGACAGTCTTCGAGTTCTTCTTCTTCTTGTTAGTGAGCAGTGATGATGATTCGGCGGATGCCAAGTGGCCCATAAATTTCCTTTTCTTGGTAGGAAGCGTGAGAATTGATACACGCTGCTTCTCATCATCGCCTTCAGAAGCCAGCTGCACTCCGTCTCCTAATTGTTGTTGAAGTACTGTCAAATGACTAGTTCCACCACCGTCGTCGTCGCCAGCCGTATAAGTTGAAGATTGCAGACATGTGTTGAAGTTGTCACATTCTTTATGTACGCCTCTACCTTCCAGAAGAATGGAGAGCCTGTCGCCATGATCACTCATGAAAAAAAGAAGAGGTCTTCTGACAGGAAAATCCTTCGACAGACTCTCCATACGGATCCATGGCTTCCAGGTTTTGCAGCTGCTCTCATAACGAAAGATTGGTTCACTCAGCTTGACCTTGGAGAGAGCGCACAGTTGTCCTTCAACTAAATGTACAACCGGGCCATAAAACTTCCCACCAAAAATCTCCCGAGGATATAATTCCGGAACCAAATTCCACTTCTTCACATTCTCACGTAGGTCCAACACTTCTCCTGACCGAAATATTCTGATCCGATGTCCCTCAACAGAGAATCCTCCGAGAACATAAACTTTGTCGTCGACTACTTTGATGGTGGCCGCCACGCGGTTTTGCGTGAGCAACGGGAGGCTTTCCCAATCAATAATCGATGGAGCATCATTACCGGGACGACCTAATTGGGCGGCACCAGCTTTGGTTGAGCAACATTCATCCACATTTAGACGGCTCACCTGTCTCCCGTTGTGTAAAACATACAGATATCCACCAGCAATACAGCTTGATGTTTGATCTACATTGATGGAGGGCCTACAGATGTCGTCGGATACTGTGCTTCTGATTCTGAATCGGCGCCATTGCTTTTCCTGCATGTTGAAGGTGTGTAGATACGAAGGTTTGGTTTTCGAAGGAGAATTCGGATCTCTAAAGACATTGGTGAACACCAGGATGTTATCTTGATGTGCCTCTATGAAGTACGTCTCCTCTTTTACGCGTAGTTTTGGAATGCCCGTGTATTGAGAACCGGAGGCGATATCTAAGAACATAATCTCCAAGTCTTGCGCATGTCGCTTTACTCTCTCCGCGTGGAAGAGGACAAGACATCGTTGACTGAGGCCGAGTGATGCCCTTACGCGAACAACGTGCTTAGATGAAGATTGGATGCTGTGTCGCCAAGCAGTGTTGATGGAGCGAAGCTGCTCTATCTTCCACGGGGGGAGCCTGGGGAAGATTTGTGCTACTACGAGGTCGTTGGGCAAGCCAGGAATCAGAGCCCACGAGTCGGATGCATTTTGCTTCTTCTTCTGTGCAGCAGACATGCGTAGCTTTGCTTGAGGCTGCTCCATTTCCTTGCTGTGATGATCTTGAATCAATGGGGGCAAAGAAGGACTCTCGCTCTCATTAAATAATGACCGGTAGGGCGGGGAGCTCGGAAAGCCGAGAACAGAAGCAAAAGCAAAAAACGTGTCCGGATTCGAAAAACGTTCTCAGAATTAAACGCATGCTGCTTATAATTAACAAAATGGAACTTGGAAGGGCGAAATGGAGAGTGTATTTACGTTACCACATGCTTGACTTTTGGATGCGGAAGCTAATTTAGTGTCAATTTTGCTCATAATTTGACCCTCAACTTGAATTTCCTATCGATGATACTATTTCTCCTACTCGCAAGCCAATTTGGTGTCAATTTTACTAATAATTTCACCCTCGTGTTGAATTTCCTATAGATGATAATATTTCTCCTTCCAAATATAAAGTAAGGTTTGATGGCAATGGATTGAGCAACAATGAGATTTTGCTTCCAACACCATACCCCTCAATAGAAACATGACATGAAAACTGATCTTCTAGTCAATAGAAACATGACATAAACTTCCCTACACACCTCTTCTTCATACGAGCATTGCAATACACATCTAAATATATGTGGGTATACGTGCGACGACATCAAGCTAATGATTACATTGTAGGTTTGAATGCGCATAATTGAATTTTCGTTGATATAATGCTCCTATGTTACTCCATAGACTAGTCGAAAATTGAGCAATAAACAAACATTTTTTTAATAAAATATGTTTGCAAAAAGCGACTTTTTTAGTAAAAGATGTTGGCATAATGCAAGTCGCTGTATCCATCAATATGCCTATGATTAGTGAAAAGAAAACTAAGAAAAGTGCATTTTCCCAGACTTGCTTAGGTCTGTGCAAGCTTAAGCAATCTTCTACAAATTTGTGCAGGCTTAACCAGACCACCATATTCACAGAGATATACACACACACACACATAAATATATATATATATATATATATATATATATATATATATATATATATATTTTAGCATGAACTTTCATAAACCCAAATCATTGTGATATTGTGGAGTTGTTTCACATATACTGATGATCAGCATATAGCTCTTCCTTCACTTTGTCATCAAGATGCAATGCCAATCTCAAAAGTATGTTGTCATCCTCCATAGGTACCAAATATGTATCATTGTTTGCTCTACTATCCTCCTCTTGGGCATCTTGGGTATCCTCATGTGCTTGATCAGGAGCAAGTTCTATCATATCATGTTGCATGTTATTTGAAGAGTGTGTTACATCCAAATCACATACAAATTCTGGTATACCATGATCTTCAAATACTTTCTTCTTTCTTGGATCCGCTTTTATGACATACCAAACATTTCCATCAACATCATCAAGCATAAAAACTGATTATCTGCATGCAATGCTTGGAAAGTACCTATAATACTATGAAGTGATTGCTTCTCCACGGAGGTAGAAGGAAATATATTGGCAACAAAAATATACACATCTGAATAAGGTATATTAAGAAATTAGAACTAGAATCAATGAGTAATACTTACAATTGCTAGGATATCTCAATTTGTTTGAGTTTTCCAATTTCATGCTTGACATTGTAAAAATATGATGTACAATGATGAACGTATCACCATTTCTGAGCTTTTTGAAGCCCAATAGCTTCCCTTTCCAATGAAGATCCAGGTTTTCATGATCTCTTACAAGATGAGGGCCAACACCATAGGGTTGCATGTACAGCCACGTACCTTTGTAGAACTTATGTCCCAACCAATTTCCTCCTATAGCTTTGATATTGTGACATTTTAACGCAATAACCTCATCTTTTGAATGCCTATAATATTTAGGTTTCCCCACTAGAGTTCAAGCTATGGAAGTGACAACAAAAATTCACTGATAGGAAGATGAATAGAAAAAAAATGTAGACACAGGAGCTTCAATGGTGTGCTAGGGAGAGAAGGTAGCTATGGAAAGAGACCACTTTTTGGGACTTGGGTATGAAAGTGTGAGGTTTTGGAGGTAGAAAGTTTTATTTTGAGTTATTACTTTCTCTCTCTAGAGGAAAAACCTAAAGATATGGGAATCTTGTCCCCCCTTCACCCTCGTTATTTATAGGCTATAGAATGTGTCCACCACCCTCTTCTCATTGGTCCATCACTAATCACTCCTCAATCCAAAAGGCCCATGTAGGGTTCATTTTTTCCCCAATGAATTCTCATATTTTAGTGATAGACAATATTCTAAGCATTGACGATTTGCCAGAGGAGTGGATAAATTTCCTTTTCTTGGTAGGAAGTGTTAGAATTGATACACCTTGGTTTTCCAAAATTGAAGATTGGTAGGGGTCAATCTTGTTTGCTTGAATTTATAAAGCAACAATTATATAGTGAATGGGAAAAGTACCCTTTGGGGTCCCCTATATCCCACAAAGAAAGGGTAGGAAAGCCTAGAGGTATAATGACTATGACGGTCAAAAATCCAAAGGTGACCCGAGATTTGGTGGGAGACTAATTGTTTAAATTGAATTACTAAGAATGTTAACACTATTTTTCATCACCCTCGTGAGGGACCCACTTGTTGTTTATATTGTTGTTTTTCAAGACAAACATCCTATGGTGTCTAAAAGGTGGATATTTTTTTACAATTACATATTCTTCTACCTAACAAGCCTAAGAATTTTTCAATGAATCATCCTTTTGGATGCGCATAAAAGTTGATTGCTCATCTTTCTTTCCATGTCTTCTAGAGAACTTCCCCTCTGATGGAATTCCACAAGGGAGAAGAGCATCCAATTGTTTTACCAACTTATAGTTGTTTCCAATTGATTTTCCTTGTAAGCTCAAGATCCTAGCAAGAGATTTCCAAACCATGTAACTATTGGTGCATTTTTCCCAAGCCTACATGCTTGATATATTTGATATCATCCTCATTTGTAAGTCACATGAGTAGTCATGTGAACACCTCTTGTAAAAGGGTTCATTTTTATCTCTTGTAATTGAAAAAAGAAAAAGGAAAAGGATGGCTTACCTCATGCATGATGTAAAAGCAATTTCGTGGCTCTAACTACCAAAACCCTCGAATTTTTGAGCTGAGGGAATATCTCCTAAATTTGGGGATCACTTTTAGGTGGAGCCATTCGAATTCGAATTCAAAAGTCCCTCCAAGAATAGCTATAAAAGGAGCAAGAAGGAAGAGGCAATTAGCAAGCCTTGTACGTGACCACTTCATGTCATTTTGTAGAGATTGAAGAGCTTACTCCATAGCTCTATCATTCTACTCCCATTGTGCAAAGATTCATTGCCAATGTTGTTGTAATCATATATGGATCTATACATTTATCATCATCTACTTCTCTGTTTTGTTCTCTGCTATACTCACTCAGAGCAGTACCTTCAGAAGGTCATATCTCGAGTTCTACTGATTTTTTTCAGTAATTTAACGTGCGTTGGATAGCTTTTACTGTTTAGTTTTTGCATATCAATTTTTCAAGGTCATTGGATTCATAGTTTTGGAGATATCTGCATTTTACTGCTCACTGATCTATCTCTACAGAGCCCCGAGAATGGTGGGCATGTTCCAGAAATTGATAAATCTTGTTCTCAGTGCTCAGTCCATAATTTGAAGTGTTTTAACTTGTAATAGCAAGCTTGTTAAGTCTATTTGCTATGCCGAAAAGGAATTTTTCTAATTCTTACCAGGTTGAGAGCACTGTTCATTTTTTCCAGCAAGTGTATGTCCAAAAATAGCAAGTTTTGGGAGCTAGTCATTTTGCAACTAGTATGTCTTGGCTTAAACTTTTGGGATACATGTTCCAAAGTACTTGGCTGATATTTTGGTGGATTTAGGAAGCTTAGAGGGTCTACTAATCAAATCTGAAGTCTTAGTTGGCTGGTGGGAAGCTGGTTGTAGCAGCACCTACTCATCTTTGGATTGCATCCACCATCTCTCTTCACAGTGGTATCAGAGCATAGTCAAGCAACATGGAAGAAGGATTTCCATCAACAATTGACAAATTGGATCGAAACAACTACCCGGCATGGTCTCTAAGGATGGAGGCTTACCTTCAAGGGAGGAATCTATATGGATTCATATCGAGAGATGAAGCAATGCCAACCATGAGGAACAAAGGGCAACCATCACATGAAGAAGTGGAAGGACTTTCGAATTGGCGTTCGAAGGATGCACTTGCAAGGTCCTATACTCTAAACTCAATCTCTCATTTTCTTTTACCTCATGTCAAGGGATGCAAGACATCAAGAGAGACCTGGAATGCACTTGCTTCTTTCTTCTCTTCCAACACTCGAGCAAGGAAGAACCAATTGTGGACGGAGTTCACAACAATGAAGAAAAGCCCGAAGCAAAATGTGACTGATTATGTCACAAAGATGAAGGAGATTTCCGACCAACTTGGAAGCATTGGAGAGGTAATTGAAGAGGAGCAAATCATTAGACAAATCATAAATGGAATCAAAGCAGACGACAAGTGGGAGTCATTCACAACAGCCATGGATTTATACATGGATATGCATGTACCCGACCTCAACACACTCATGGGCCAACTCTTCACTCATGAAGCAAAGATTAGCAAAGGTGGTGAGTCCTCAAGAGGTAATCAAACTTCTGCCTTATATTCTGATAAAGCTAAGTTCAAGGACAAGTCAAAGAATAGGAAGAATGAAGATGAAGGAAGCTCTTTCCAAGAAAACTTTGCAGGTAGAGGAAGAGCTAGAGGAAGAGGCAGAGGTGGAAAGCAAGGCAGGGGGAGATTCCAATCATCTCAACCTTGCAACATATGTGGCTTATCTAACCATACTACTGAAGAATGTTTCAGGAACCCGAGGAACTTAAGAGGAAAAGGATTCAATAGAGGTGGCTATGGATCAAATAGAGGTAGATACGATGGATGCTACAACAACAACAACTACTAAAACAACAATTACAACAACAACAACAACAACAACAACTATCAAAGTGGTCATAAAGGAAGAAGAGATTACAATAACTATGGAGAGGACCAAATTCAAGAAGATTCATTATTGATTATGAATCTATGAGCGAAGAAGGGTAAGGATGATGATCGCATATTTTACATTGATTTGGGATGCTCGAACCATGTAGCAAGAAATGTGGCTTTACTTTCTGATTTGGAAGATCCTCATAACAAGCATGAAGTGCAGACAGGAGATGACACAAAGCACTCAGTGGAGAAGATAGGTAATGTGAAGACATCAGATGGGAATATGAACCTCTTAAGCAAAGTCTTGTATGTCCCTACAATTACCAAAAATTTAATAAGTGTTGGACAGATTGTTGAAAAAGGATTGCAGGTTAGATTCAATCGATTTGGAGCATATGTTGAAGACCCAAGGCAAGGCTTTCGAAGGATTGCCAAAGGAGAAAAGACAGGAAGGCTTTTCACTTTTGAAGTGGAAGATACAAAGAACATAGCTTTGTTTAGCTATGGATCTCAAACTCTAACAGAGTTGGAGATATGGCACAAAAGGCTTGCTCACATTGGTGAGAGGACACTCAAACAGATTTGCAGGGACCAAAGTGTTCTTGGTTTGCCTAATATCACAAGGAAACACATGATTTATAAGTGTGAAGCTTGTCAACTCGGCAAGGCTCATAGACAACCTTTCAATAAGAAAGGATATATGTATCAAAATCCTTTGGATCTACACACAGATGTGTGGGGTCCAAGTAAGGAGCCATCTATATCAGGCTCAAGATATTATGTGTCTTTCATAGATGATTGTAGCAGGTGGACCATTCTGTTTTTCATGAAGCACAAGGATGAAGTGTTTAATTGCTTTAAGAAGTATATTGCTCTTGTTGAAAACCAAACAGGTAGGACTTTGAAACGACTCAGATCAGATGGTGGAGGAGAATACTTCTCTTCTGAATTTGATGCCTTCTTGCATGAAAGAGGCATTAAAAGGGAAGTCACTACAAGGTATACACCCGAACTCAATGGTGTAGCAGAGAGGAGGAATAGAGCTATTGTCAAAGCAGCAAGGTCCATGCTCAACGAAAATGGATTGCCAAACTACCTATGGGCAGAGGCTGTGTCTACAGCCACATATCTCATAAATAGACTTCCATCTAAGTCACTAGATGGAACCACTCCATATGAAGTGTGGAATGGAAGAAGACCTAGTCTAGAGCATTGCAAATCTTTGGATGCTTAGCCTATGCTCTTATTCCTTCTCAAGTAAGAGGGAAATTGGATCCCAAGGCAGAGAAGTGTGTTTTCATTGGTTATGATCAAAACCAAAAAGGATATAGATTGTACAATCCAACCAATAAAGGATTTTCTGTGAGTAGAGATGTAATTTTTGATGAAAACAAATCATGGTTTGATGATGACAGGAAAGTGAAGCTGCCTTATGACTTGGATGAAGATTTTCCATCACTTCAACCAAAGGATCCAAAGCACATTGAAGAAAGTGATTCGGAGATTGACCTAGAAGACTTGGAAAGACTAAAGCTATGGAAGAACAAAGGAAAAGCAAAGATGCAGGATGCTACATATGGACCCGAGAGCTCACATCAACCACTTAGAAGGTCTTCAAGGGAGAAGAAGAAACCAGAGAGGTTTGGTTATGATACTTCTTTGGTCACCAAGCACTCAATCTACATTTCAAAGGATTAAACCAATGAAGAACCTACCACATTTGAAGAAGCACAAAGCAAGAAAGCTTGGAGAGATGCAATGGATGAAGAAATGGAAGCCTTGAAGGAGAGTGACACTTGGGAGCTTGTACCTAACAAGCCATCTATGAAGATAATCTAATCTCGATGGATATACAAAATCAAGAGGAATCCAGATGGAAGTATAAATAGACACAAAGCAAGGTTAGTTGCTAAAGGGTTTTCTCAAACCCATGGTATTGATTATGAGGAGACTTTCTCTCCTGTTGCAAAAATGCCTACAATTAGGGTTCTCATTAGTCTTGCTGCATCTAGAAATTGGAATCTTTATCAACTTGATGTAAAGAATGCTTTCTTGAATGGATGGATTTCTGAGGAAGTGTATATGGCACAACCTCCTGGATATGAGGATGCACATCATCCTAACTATGTATGCAAACTAAAGAAAGCTTTGTATGGATTGAAGCAAGCTCCAAGAGCTTGGAATTTCAGATTGGTGACTTATTTACAGGACCAAGGATTCAAAGCTAGCAAGGCAGATACCTCTTTGTTCATAAAGAGGAATGGATCTGAAGTGATCTATTTATGTGTGTATGTTGATGATATTATTATCACAGGCAATGATCTTGAAGGAATCAAACAGGTAAAGAGTCAAATGAAGGAGGAGTTCAAAATAAGTGACCTTGGACCACTCACTTATTTTCTTGGATTGGAGTTGATCTACACATATTCAGGTATATACATCACACAAAGGAAGTATGTCCATGACATGCTCGTCAAGTTCAAGATGGAAAATACCAAGTGTGCAGGTACACCTATGGAGCAGAATCATAAGCTTAGTGCTTATGAAGGAGAGCCAATTGAAGACATCACAAGCTATCAAAGCTTGGTTGGAAGTTTGAACTATGCAACACTCACAATGGTGGATATATGCTATAGTGTTAGCATATTGAGTCAGTTTATGCATAAGCCAAGAAGACCACATATGGAAGCGGCCAAGAGAGTCCTCAAGTACCTAAAGGGGACCATGAATGAAGGTTTGTTCTATTCATATACTTCAGATATTGAGCTAAAGGTCTACTCAGATGCAGATTGGTCCGGATCTAAAGATGATAGAAGAAGCACATCAGGGTATATATCATTTGCAGGTTCAAAAATCATTTCTTGGTCATCGAAGAAGCAACCAACCGTGGCATTATCTTCTACTGAAGCAGAATATAGAGGTTTGGCTAATGCAACTCTAGAAATCATGTGGTTAAAGTCTTTGTACACAGATCTTGGACTTCATTCTTCAACACCTCATATTTTTGGTGACAACACAAGCTCACTACATCTAACAGCTAATCCGGTATACCATGCTAGAACCAAGCATATTGAAGTCCACTACCATTATGTAAGGGAGAAGCTATTGAGCAAGGATATTCAACTATCGTATGTCTCTACATTTATGCAATGTGCAGACATGTTGACGAAAGCTCTTGATGGTACGTAGTTAAGTAGATTCAAGTTGATGATTGGCTTGCAGGAAATCAAGGACAATTGAAGACTTATTTGAAGGCCAAGCATGTTAGGCTTGAGGGGGAGCTGTTGGTGCAATTTTCCCAGGCATACATGCTTGATATATTTGATATCATCCTCATTTGTAAGTCACATGAGTAGTCATGTGAACACCTCTTGTAAAAGGGTTCATTTTTATCTCTTGTAATTGAAAAAAGAAAAAGGAAAAGGATGGCTTACCTCATGCATGATGTAAAAGCAATTTCGTGGCTCTAACTACCAAAACCCACAAATTTTTGAGCTGAGGGAATATCTCCTAACTTTGGGGATCACTTTTAGGTGGAGCCATTCGAATTCGAATTCAAAACTCCCTCCAAGAATAGCTATAAAAGGAGCAAGAAGGAAGAGGCGATTAACAAGCCTTGTACGTGACCACTTCATGTCATTTTGTAGAGATTGAAGAGCTTACTCCATAGCTCTATCATTCTACTACCATTGTGCAAAGATTCATTGCCAATGTGGTTGTAATCATATATGAATCTATACATTTATCATTATCTACTTCTCTGTTTTGTTCTCTGCTATACTCACTTAGAGCAGTACATTCAGAAGGTCATATCGCACGTTCTACTGATTTTTTTTAGTGATTTAATGTGCGTTGGATAGATTTTATTGTCTAGTTTTTGCATGTTTATTTTCAAGGTCATTGGATTTATAATTTTGGAGATATTTGCATTTTACTGCTCATTGGTCTATCTCTGCAGAGCCCCGAGAATGGTGGGCATGTTCCAGAAATTGATAAATCTTGTTCTCAGTGCTCAGTCCATCATTTGAAGTGTTTTAACTTGGAATAGCAAGCTTGTTAATTCTATTTGCTATGCCCAAAAGGAATTTTTCTAATTCTTACCAGGTTCAGAGCACTATTCATTTTTTCCAGCAGGTGTATGTCCAAAAATAGCAAGTTTTGGGAGCTAGTCATTTTGCAACTAGTCTGTCTTGACTTAAACTTTTGGGATACATGTTACAAAGTACTTGGCTGATATTTTGGTGGATTTACGAAGCTTAAAGGGTCTACTAATCAACTCTAAAGTCTCAGTTGGCTGGTGTGGAGCTGGTTGTAGCAGCACCTACTCATCTTTGGATTGCATCCACCATCTCTCTTCACAGTAACTTGCGCACAAGAAGAAAAGATGGCCAAGGTCCTCTCTGCCCTATAGGCATGCTTGCATCGGTGAGGGACCTCATAAACTTTATTAGCTTTGTCATTGTTCTAGATTCCACAATGGAGGATTTGAACTTCCTCTCTTGTTTGAGTAAAGAGAAAGATTGGGATGAACCTAGTTGCAAGGGCCGATAGGATGTTCATAAAAACATGTTTACTTTAGGTGCATGGGTGCTCAAATTGTGTAACAGAAAACAAGGAGTTAATTCCCATACTTTAGTGATAGACATTGTACTAAGCATTGATGATTTGCTGGAGGAGTGGATAAATTTTTCTTTTCTTGCTAGGAGGTGTGAGAATTGATACATATTGGTTCCTTGAAATGGAAGTTTGGGAGGGGTCTAATCTTCCTTGCTTGAATAAATAAAAGAAGAATTATAGAGTGGATGGGCAAAGTGCCCTTTGGGGTCCCTTGTATCCCACAAACTAGGGGTAGGATGGCCCAGAGGCATAATGACTATGACGGTCCAAACCCAAGAGGAGACCTGAGATTAGGTGCAAGACTAATGGTTTAACTTGAATTACTAAGAAGGTCAATACTTTTTCTAATCACCGTCATGAGCTACCCACATTCATTTAATCTTGTTCTTTTCCAAGACAAAGATCCTATGGTGTATGAAAGGTGGATGTTTTTTTTTACATTATATAGTCTTAAGCCTAACAAGCCTAGGAACTCTTCAATCAAAAATTCTTTTTGGATGGGCATCAAAGTTGATTGCACATCTTTCTTTCCATATCTTCTAGAGCACTCTCCCTCTGATGGAATTCCAAACGGCAGAAGAGCATGCATTTGTTTTACCAACTAACACTTGTTTCTAGTTGATTTGCCTTTGTAAGCACAAGATCCTAGTAAGAGATTTCCAAATCATGTACTTCTAGGGCATGAGAAGAAGAGATGGCCAAGGTCCTCTCTGCGCCGTAGGCATGCTTGCACTAGTGAGGGGCCTCACAAACTTTATGAGCTTTGGCATTGTTATAGATTCCACAATGGAGGATTTGCAACATAAGAACTGATTTTTCGTTTTGAATGAGAGCATACCACAGGTCCTTGCACTTAAGTTTCCATGTGATTCTTGACCAGTTCATACACCGTCTCCTATCAAGGGAGATATGCTTGTCAACATCTTTATATATCCTCAATGTTTATTCCAATTCATTACCATTCATCCATCTTAACCCTAGAATCTAGGGTGAGACATTCTCAGGAAGGAGATGAGTCTTGGAATCATCCCAAGCATTGATTTTGTGTCTAAGGAGGCACCAATCATCATACTAAACTTGGCTAGTATGGTCTATGTTCTAAAATCTTGTCCAATGACCTCCCTCATGGTTCCAAAGATGTTTCTATTTATTAAATCCTTTGTTCCATATCTTCTTTTCTCTTTGGATGTTTTTTGAGTCAACTTCCTTGATTCCTTTAATAGGAAACTAGATAGAATCACTTTGCCTAATCGCAACTCTCCACTTCTAATATTCATTAACCAAAACTTCTCTCGATAGTATCACCAATGTCTTTGCAACTTTCCAAAGGCTTATGAACCAAGTGTTTGTGGATTTTTCATAGAATACCCTCAAAGTTTATGTGAATAATTTTTCTACCCATGTGGAATAACATCAGTTACACATCCTAGAGTGTATAGGCTGAGCCTAGATGCAAGGGCCTATAGGATGTTGATGGAGGCATGAGCTCATATAAGATTGGACTGATATCAATCTGCATCCAACTATAAGTTTTTCATTACAATTTCTCATTAGATGAAGTTCATATGTCTCCCAATCTTAGTAAGGGTTATGACATAAAAGTGGGGTGATCAATCTCTTGACGACACATTTATACTTACATAAAAGTGGGGTGATCAATCTCTTGACGACACATTTGTTTTTTTTTTCTTTTTGTCCATTGTTCCTCTTTGGATTCCCCAATCATCCAAGCAAACTTTTATTACTCACAAAATCTAAACATACTTGCAATCTTTCATTTCCATTGTTCTATATAGAGATATATCTTGCATATAAGATCATTTTGAGCTTGACTCGAGAATTGTTGGAACATGGCCCATCATGAATGAATATGCAATCCTAGTTTTTTATGTGATTAGATATGTATGCTTGTATAACTCTCTAAACCCTACGTTTTTTTGGTCTCTAGGTGTATATGCTTGTATAGATCCCTAAACCCTAATCTTTTATGTGTTTGAGTATGTATGCTTGTGAAAATCCCTAAACTATGTTCTCTATGAGTTTAGGTATGTATGCTTGTACAAATTCCTAAAACCCTAATTCTTTATGTGCTTAGGAGTATATGTTTGTATAAAACCCTTAACCCTAATTATTTATGTATCTAGATATTTATGCTTGTGTAAATCTCTAAACCTAATTATTTATGTGTTTAAGTATGTGTGATTGTATAAAATCCGAAAACGTAATTCTTTATTGTGCTTAGGTATGTATTCTTGCATAAACCCCTAAGCCTTAACGTTTTATGTGTTTAGGTATGTATGCATGTATCATTACAGAAACAAAATCCAATAAGGGAACAATCCTTTGGTTCTTCTATACAAGAGCTACCCATAATACCACAAGCCAAGAAGCATTGAAGATTGAAAGTTTTTCAAACGTCATAACAAAGAAGTTCGGATTTTCATAAACCAAAGCAACAAGATCAATGACTTTCAAGAGTTGTTGTCCTTCTCATTGCTAAAGAAGAGATGCGGATGTGGATTGGAGGTTGCATACATGTGCAAAGAAGAATGTGACATAAACCAATGAACATTTGCCAGTCAAAAGTGAGAAGTTGGAAAAACGTTTTCGGAAAGTACTCCAAAAAACAGATGCCCAATTGGCGACTTGCAATTTCTTTTATAAAGGGTTATGCAATATTCAAATAAAAAGAAAGTGCAAGTTGGGTGTCTTTATCAATTTGGAAAGAAAAGAGAGATGCATCAAAATAAGATGTATATCCTCTTTTTATAATATAGATGGTTACGCAAAAAGGATGTCTGCAAAGGGTTATGCAATATCAAAACACCAAATGAATTTCATCAATTATATTTGTATCCAATAAAAATGGGAAGTTAGGAGTCTTTATAAACTTGGAAAAAAAAGACAAATCCAACAATATGAAATATATATCCTCTCCTTATCTTGGTTGCATTATTTGTTATTCGATGATTCGATTATTCGTGAATAATTACGGAATTTTTTGATGACCCCTTATTATTCGCATGAATTCCTCGATACCACATTAGCTTATTTTGACAAGTTCGAGTAGTTTTTGCATGACAATTCGGAGATTTTTCAATCAAAGGTGCTTTCAATCAAAATTTCTTCATTGAAAATATTTTTGATCGAAAAGGTTTTCTATTGAAAATATTTTAGATCGAAAATGTTTTAGATGGAAAAGGTTTTAGATTGAAAAGGTTTTAAATTGAAAACATTTTAGATTGAAAACATTTTAGTTCAAAATTATTTTAGATTAAAAATCTTTTAGAATGAAAATATTTTTTATTAAAAACGTTTTAAATAGAAAAGATTGTGCATTGTATCTTCCTCATCTAAAAATCTTTGATATATAACATGATCGAGTTGATTATTCATATTTGAAATTTTTAATTTTTTTCTTATAAAACTAGAATATATCAAATAATATAATAACACTTGATCATTCGTCATGAAATCCATATAATATCATCGCACATATTAACTTTCAAAATCCACATCATCACTACTATATCAATCCATTTTAATATTTTAATTAATATTCAAATATCATCAAGATGGTAACATTTGAATGAAAATATATATTATAGCACTAAATATGTTAACTTTTGAAATTCAAATCATCACTCCTATATCAACTCATATCATAGTCTTTGAATTAACATTGTATCAACATCATTGACATCATAACATCCAAATAAAAATTCATATCATGTAATTGTATATTTTAATTATTTAAATCCACATCATCACTATACATTACAATCCATACTATTATTGCGCACAACACCATAACACTTTAGCTGAAAGAAACAATTATATAATATTAACATTCTATTCAAATTTAGAACCATAATAAGCAAAGATGTTTGATTCACATGGATATTCAATTACATCAATCCACTTCAAAATGATCCTAAGTTTTCACTTTTGGATAAGTTAAAACCATTTTGAGAGATATTGCTATGAATTTTAAGTAACTTATCTACATCTACTATTTTGATGATATTCTTGTATGTACTAAGTTCTAATACATACTTGAATTTATGAACCTCATTTTTATTGATGGAAGAAACATCTAAATGTACAAAGCCGAGAAATATCTAAAAGGTTACGCTTTTAGGGTAAAGGGTTTAGAGTTTTGGGTTTAGGGTTTTAGATTTAGGGTTCAGCATTTAGGAGTATGGGGTTAGGGTTTGGGTTTTAAGGGTTTAGAGCCTAGGGATTAGGGTTTAGGGTTTTAGGATATAAGGTCTAGGGTTTAGCATTGATGGTTTAGGATTTAGAATTTAGGATTTAGGTTTTAGGGTTTAGAGTTTAGATGTCTGGGATTTGGGTTTAGGTTTTAGGTTTAATGCTTTGGGTTTAGGGTTTAGGGTTTAGGGTATAGGGCTTAGGGTTTGAAGTTTATGGTTAAGGGTTTAGGGTTTAGGATTTGAGATTTAGGATTTACGGTTTAGTATTTAGGATGTAGTGTTTACGAGTTAAAAGTTTAGGGTTTAGGGTTTAGATCTATAGTTTAGGGCTTAGGGTTTTGAGTTAAGGGTTTAGGATTAAGGTTTATGAGGCATAGTTTCTTCACTTCACTCGAGCCTCCCCTATAGGGAATACTCTCATATGTGCCAATAACTCATCTTATCTTGTCATGGGATTTGGTAAGATGACATGTGTCAGGGATCAAGAAGAATCTATTATCAGTTTCAGCTTTAGCCAAAATTGTCTTGGTTGTGAAATTTGTTAATGACACGTGTACAGTTCATGATATCTTAAATGGCGATGTGATTATTGCTTCTGGCATTTTATGTCGTGGGTTGTATAAGCTCATAAACTATGAAAGATCTGTGAATGATTCAACATGTGCAACACACAATTCTTAGGCTATGTCTGATGCAGAGCTTTGGCATGCATGCTTTGGTCATCTGAATTTTTCTAGTTTTCTATGCTTGCAGAAATCTGAAAGGGTGTCCTCCTTCCCCAAACTTGAAGCACCCAGTAAACATGCATGTGAAGGTTGTATTTTGGGCAAAATGCAGCGTTCCTCATTTCCAAAAGATGTTTAAGTTTGGGCTACTAAAAAATTGCAGCTTGTTCAAATGATGTCTATGGTCTTATGCAAACACTCACTTTTGGGAACTATCTTTACTTCGTGACTTTCATTGATGATTTTTCCAAGCATGCATGGGTATATCCATTAAAAGCAAAGTCCAAAGTGTTCATGTGCTTCAAACGGTTTTTCGTTTTGGCACAAAATCTATCACCATGTAAAATGGGCACCCTCCGTTCTGATCGAGGGGGGAATATGTCTTCTGATTTTAATGCAATTCTGGCTGAACGTGGGATAAAACAGGACTGTATAGTGCCGTATACACCTCAACTGAATGGAGTTGCTAATGGAAGATGTTATTCAGACATTGCTTTCATGTACTAAGGAGACATCTATTAGCTTCAAAGACATATATGATACTTTGTTGCCTCTATTTAGAGGTGGACAGTCTAGTGCTAGTCCTAATGAGGCAACTTCTTAGCTTTTGCAAGCTTCATGTGATGATGAAGATCATCCTAGTTATGATGGAGATTTACATGATGCACTTGTTGATGAGAGAGCTGATACTTAGTAGGAAAAAACTATGCCAAAATGGGTGGTGAAAACTTAGTGTGACATCAAATTAGATGCACCTCTATCATATCGTATTCAATGAGGCTCTCATAGTGCCTCTCTTGCATCAGATTGCTATGCTATGGCTTCATCTACTCTTTGTGATGAGATTGAGCCTATTTCGTTTGATGAAGCACAACATTCTGAACACTGGATGGCTACAATACAATCAGAATATGATGTTATCACGAAAAATGGTACCTGGTCTATATGTCACTTGCCTTCTAGCAAGAAGGTCGTTAGCGCTAAGTGGTCATACAAGCTGAAGCGTAAGCGTGATGGAACGATTGATATGTATAAGGCTAGGCTTGTTGCAAAGGGTTATGCGTAGGAAAGAGGCATTGATTTTGATGATATCTTTGCATCTACATGTCATATGACTACCCTTTGGAGCATTTGTGCACTTGCACCCCATCATTGTTGGAAAATACATCACTTGGACATTAAAACTGCATTTCTAAATGGTGACTTGCATGAAGAAGTGTATGTTTTTCAGCCCTGTGGCTTTGTGCAGAAAGGGCGTGAAAACCAGGTGTGCAGGTTAAAGAGGGCATTATATGGTTTAAAGCAAGCACCACATGGTTGGTATGATAAGATACATGCCTATCTGATTGCACATGGTTTTGAGAATAATCCAATTGAAATCACCTTATATGTTAAGCATGCTAATGATGTGTTTCTGATCATTGTTCTGTATGTTGATGATATGCTGCTCATTGTCCTATTGAGAAGCATATTGCTAATTTTAAGGTTGATTTGCATGTATCAATTTAGATGTCTGATTTGGGGCATTCTCATCATTATTTGGGCATTCAGTTTATGCACGTGCATGGTGGAATGGCTTTGTGTCAAATGAAATATATTGACACATTAATGCCATGTTTTGACCTTGAAGACTATAAAGCTATTACCACTCCTATGGAGACAGGTTTACAATTGAGTCTTCATGATGCTGGAGATGCATTTCATGTTGTTCTCTTTCAGCAAGCTATTGGATGCCTAATTTACTTATGCATTACTCGACTAGATATTGAGTTTGTTGTCTCAAATTTGAGCAGGTTTATGCATTTCCCAGGTGTCAAGTATTGGCAGGCGGTTAAGCACATCTTTCGCTAGTTGAGTGGTACTTGGCTACTTGGGTTGTTTTATCCCAAGGGGGGATCACTACCACTAGATTTGCATGCTTTTTCTAACTCTAACTGGGTTGGTTGCTATGACACTCGTTTGTCCACTACTGGTTTTTGCTTCATGCTTGGCACCTCATGCATATCTTGGCTGAGCAAGAAGTAGCCTACTATGGCCACTTCTAGTTGTGAGGTTGAGTATAGGGCTCCTTTGACAGGGACTGTTGAGTGTGTGTGGCTCAGACGCCTTATGGTTGATTTGGGTGTTCGTCAGTTTTCTGCCACCACCATCTTCACTAACAACGAGAGCACATTGGCAGTTGCGAGGAAGCCTTTGTTCCATGATCACTCTAAGCACATTGAGGTGCATTATCATTATGTCAGGGAGAGGTTCTTTGTTGGGGAGATTAGCTTGGCATATGTGCCCACACAGGAGAACATTGTAGACCTTTTCATGAAAGCTTTGCCTAGGGAGACGTTTGAGTGCTTTCAGTAAATCTTTGGACTTACTTCCTTTTGCGGAGTGATTTCCACATAGCTTGGCACTTCCTTATGCATGAGTGCTAGCTCCTTGTTCACTGCATAACTCCCAAGGGGGATTTGTTGATATATTTAGGTAGCGATGCGTGTGAACACTCTACGACCACCGGGGCACTTTTTGTCCCTCTTTAGGAGTTTTTTCCCCCGGCTTTTATATATGCCTATTGCCCTAATGGGCTACTTATGTTTGAACATTCTAGTGGTGATACATTCATTATTGTGTGTTGTGCTCCAAGCTTCTTCTTCTTCCTTGTCTTGTTCGTGTGCTTCTACAGACATCTAACTCCAACAAGGAATATGTACAAGCATACATACGTAAACTCATAGAGACCATAGTTTGGGGATTTTCACAAGCATACATACTTAAACACATAAAATATTAGGGTTCAGGGATTATATAAGCATATCTATCTAGAAACAAAAAAAAGTAGGGTTTAGAGATTTATACTAGCATACATGCCTAATCACATAAAAAACTAGGATTACATATTTTTTCATGATGGGCCATGCTCTACGTAATCATTTATTTTGTTATAACTCTCCACTGAAGCTCAAAATGATCTTGGATATGAAAGATTCCAAGTATTTCTAGATTCTCTGACTAATAAAACTTTGATTCAATGTTTGGGGGATCCGAAGAGGAACAATGGCCAAAAAGAAAAAAAAATAGAAATGTGTCGTCAAGAGATTGATCACCCCACTTTTATGTAAGTATAAATGTAAAAGATAAAAAACACTTTGCACTTGTTAATTACACAAGAGGTCATAGCTCTTACTAGCATGAAACGAAGCCTCATGGGAGATATATGAAGTTCATCTAATGAAAATTCGTAATGACAAAACTTATATCTGGATACAAATAAACATCAGTCCAATCCTATATGAGCTCATGCTTCCATCAACATCCTATAGGCCCTTACATCTAGGCTTAGACTATACACTCTAGGATGTGTAACTAATGTTTTTCCAAATGGGCATAAAAATCATTCACAGAAACTTTGAGGATATTCTATAAAAAATGCACAAACACTTGGTGCACAAGACTTTGGAAAGTTGCAAAGGCATTGGTGAAACTATCGAGATAAGATTTAGTTAATTAAGATTGGAAGTGGAGAGATGTGATTAGGCAAAATGATTCTATTTGGTTCCTTATCAAGGTAATCGAGGAAGTTGACTCGGAAAAACTCCAAAGATCAAAGAAGATATAAAACAAAGGATTTGGTAACTGGAACCATATCTCGAACCATGAGGGGGGTCAGTGGATAATATTTGAGGACATAGAACATAGAAGCAAATTTGACTTTGATGATTGGTACCTTCTTAGACCCAAAAGGAATGCTTGGGATAATTCCACGAATCATCTCCTGATCAAGAATCACTCACCCTAAATTGAAGGGTTAGTATGGATGAATGGTAATGAATTGGATTAAATGTTCAAGATCTATGAGCACCTTAACTAGCATAGCTCGCTTGATAGGAGATGGTGCATGAAGTGGTCGAGAATTAGATGGAAACTTAAGTATGGAGACCTGTGGCATTCTCTCATGGAGAACAAGAAATTGGTTCTTATATTGCAACTCCTCCATCATGGAATCTAGAAGACAAAGCTAATAAAGTATGTGAGACCCCTCACCACTACCAACATGCCTATGGAGCAGAGAGGACCTTGGCCATCTATTCTTGATATGTTTGTTTGCCCCACTATCAAAGCACCAAACATCTGAGTATACTGGAGACATTCAATGCTCATGAAAAGATGGGTCAAAATTGCAAACAGTAGTAAACGGCCATTCTTCTTCCTGCACAAGATTAGGAGACTCTATTTGTGTTGTAGAGGCCTCTACAACAACCATTCCGGCCTCTTTCTTCTTTGCCTCTTTAGCAAGCAGTTTTGGAGAGCTCTTAATGACATGATCATTTGCTTTACAAAATTTACAAAACAATTTCTACATTTTTGATTTGTTTTCATCTTTGTCTACCCTCTTCAATTCTGCAGAATTACCAGATTTCTGCTTACTAGTTGAAGAGTTCTATTTTCCTTTGCCCTTTTGACTAGCCAAGAAAGCTTGATCTGCAACACGTGTAATGTACATGTTCTACCTGGACTGATCTTCCTCCAATAGAATAGAGAATAACTATTTAAATGACAAGGAATTTGGATTGCCTTTCATCATCAAACGAAGAGTAGAAGCAAAACTGTGATATGGGTCAAGAAAACCATTCACAACAGTCTACACAAGTGAAGAGTCAAGAAGGACTTCATTGGCGGAAATCAATTGTTCCTTCAAATCCTTGATCTTTATCAGAAAGTTGTCCATAGAATCACCTTCATTCATGTGCTCACTCTCCAATTTATTTCCGAGGTAAGCAACAGGAGGCTCATTCCTAGCTTGGTACAATGTCGTAAGTGTATCCTAAGCATCTTTAGCTGTTGTGCAACAGTGAATGTGAGGAATAATGGCACGTTCGAGAGACAAAGCTATCAATGCATGTGCGTAGGCACTTTTTCCATCTCAAGAAATTTGCTCTATAGTAGGTGCACCAAAAATTGCAGCACCAATAGGATTTCGTAGAATATCATCATCTTCGACACCTTCTACATCAACTTAAGTACCTACAGTTGTAACACTACTTTCAGCCATGGCCGGTGACTAAAATACCTTGATGCAAAAAATTAAGTGTGTGCCAAAAAGTTGAATAGAACTGCCTAGACAAATTCTGCTAAACTTGTAGTAGACTTTGAGATGGTTATATCGGCGAACAAAACTGTTATATACCTTTGGCACAAAAAAGATAAAATAGCCTGTACAAGTGCTGAGATAGTATGTTTCGAGGCCGAAATGAGCTCACCAAAATTCATGTAAATCTAAGTCTTCAACCACAGAGGTGTTGACAATGCCCTAGATGAAGAGGTGGCCTACTCTCATACCAATTGTTGGATTTAGGTGTCTGTGGAAGCACGCAAACAACATAAGGAAGAAGAAGAAACTTGTAGCACAACACACAATACTGAATGTATTACCACTAGAATGTACAAAGTTAAGTAGCCTGTTAGGGCAATAGGCGTATATCC
Source organism: Ceratopteris richardii (assembly GCA_020310875.1). NCBI lineage: Eukaryota > Viridiplantae > Streptophyta > Polypodiopsida > Polypodiales > Pteridaceae > Ceratopteris > Ceratopteris richardii. The sequence goes on along the minus strand of CM035415.1, from coordinate 48,715,895 downwards.
AAGCCGTGAGATAAAAACCTCCTAAAGAGGGGAAAAAGTGCCCCGGTGGTCCTAGAGTGTTCACACACATCATTACCTAAATATATCAACATTCCTAAAACCATAATTCTTTATGTGCTTAGGAGTATATGCTTGTATAAAACTGATAATCTCCCTAATTATTTATGAATCTAGATATGTATGCTTGTAAAAATATCTAACCTAATTGTTTATGTGTTTAAGTATCTGTGATTGTATAGAATCCTAAAACCTAATTCTTTAGTGTGCTTAGGTATGTATTCTTGTATAAAGCCCTAATCCCTAACGTTTTATGTTTTTAGGTATGTATGCATGTATGAATACAGAAGCGAAATCCAATAAGAGAATAATTCTTTGGTTCTTATATAAAAGACCTACCCATAATACCACAAGCCAAGAAGCATTGAAGATTGAAAATTTTTCAAACATCATAACAAAGAAGTTCGGATTCTCATAAACCAAAGCAACAAGATCAATGGCTTTCAAGAGTTATTTTCCTTCTCATTCCTGAAGAAGAGATGCGCGTGTGGATTGGAGGTTGCATACATGTGCAAAGAAGAATGTGACATGAACCAATGATTCACATTTGACAATCAAAAGTGAGAAGTTGGAAAAACCTTCTCGGAAAGTACTCAAAAAAAGATGCGAATTTGAGGACTTGCACTTTCTTTTATAAAGGGTTATGCAATATTCAAAGAAAAAGAAAGTACAAGTTGGGTGTCTTTATCAACTTGGAAAGAAAAGAGAGATGCAAAAAAATAAAATATATATCCTCTTTTTATAATATAAAGGGTTACGCAAAAAGGATGTCTACAAAGTGTTATGCAGTATCAAAACACCAAATGAACTTCATCAATTATATTTGTATCGAATGAAAATTGTGAGTTAGCAGTCTTTATAAACTTGGAAAGAAAAGACAACTCCAACAAGATAAAATATATATCCACTCCTTATCTAGTTTGCATTATTTGTTATTCGATGGTTTGATTATTCATGAATAATTATGGATGTTTTTAGTGACCCCTTATTATTGGACCGAATTCTTCGATGCCACCTTAGCTTATTCAGACAAGTCCAAATAGATTTTGCATGACAATTCGTAGATTTTTCGATCCAAGGCACTTTGGATCAAAATTTCTATTATCGAAAATATTTTTGATCAAAAAGATTTTCAACCAAAAGTTTTCAATTGAAAATATTTTAGATTGGAAACATTTTATATTGAAAAGATTATGGATTGATAACATTTTAGATAGAAAATATTTTAGATTAAAAATCTTTTAGAATTAAAATACATTTTATTGAAAATATTTTAGATAAAGAACATTGTACATTGTATCCTACTCATCTAAAATTCTTTGAGATTTAACATGATCAAGTTGATTATTCGTATTTGGAATTTTTAATTTTTTGCTTCTAAAACTAAAATATATCAAATAATATAATAACACTTGGCTTTAGAATTTAGGGTTTAGGGTTTAAGCATTAAGAGTTTAGGGTTTAGGGTTAAGATTTATCGTTTAGGGCTTAGGGTTTTAGGTTTAGGGTTTAGGGTCTATGCCTTAGGGTTCATGGTTTAGGATTACGGCTTTAGGGCTTAGGGTTTATGATTTCGATCGTAGATTTTAAGGTTTATGATTTCAATCATAGGGTTTAGGGTTTAAGATGTAGGATGTTGGGTTTAGGGATAAGATGTTAGGGTTTATAGTTTAGGCTTTAGGCAGGTGGTTTAGAGTTTTGAGTTTTAGGGTTTAGGGTTTAGGGTTTATGATTTAGGTTGTAGAGTTTACGGTTAAGGGTTTAGGTTTTAGGGCTTCTAGTTTTAGAGTATAGGGTTAGAGTTTAATGTTTAGGGACGAGGGACTAGGGTTTTTGGTTTCGGGTTTGGGATTCAAGGTTAAGGGCTTAGGGTTTAGGGTTTAGAGTTTAGGGTTTAGCGTTTATCATTTAGGGTTTAGGGTTTAGGGTTTAGGGTTAAGGGTTAGGGTTTAGAGTTTATAGTTTAGGGTTTATGATTAAGGTTTTAGGGTTTAGGATTTAGGGTTTTAGGTTTAGTGTTTAGAGTTTAGGGTTTAGGGTTTATGTTCTAAGATTGAGGATTTAGGGTTTAGGGCTTAAGGTTTAGTGTTTAGTTTTTAGGGTTTAGGGTTTAGGATTTAGGGTTTTTGGTTTGGAGTTTAGGGTTTGGGATTCAGTGTTTAGGGTTTAGGTTTAGGGTTTAGGATTTAGTATTTATGGTTTATAATTTAGGCTTTAGGGTTTAGGATTTCGAGTTTGGGGTTTATGGTTTGGGGTTTAGGGTTTATGGTTAAGGGTAAGGGAAATACAAACCATGGTTCTGTGTACCCTTGAGATACTTCAAGATTCTCTTGGCAGCCTCTAAGTGAGGTATCCTTGGCTTGTGCATAAATTGACTTAGCACACTTACTCTATATGCAATATCAATTCTTGTAAGAGTAGCATAGTTCAAGCTACCCACCATACTTTGATAACCTGTAATGTCTTTGACTTCATCACCTTCATGGGCACTTAGCTTTAGATTTACCTCCATTGGAGTGCTTGCTACTTTAGCATCCTGCAAGTGAAACTTCTTCAACATATCCTCTACATACTTTTTCTGAGTAATGTATATCCTTGAATTATTTTAAACTAATTCAAGCCCTAGAAAATACTTCAATAAACCAAGATCATTGATCTTGAACTCCTTCATCATCTGGCTTTTGATATACCTGATTCCTTTGACATCATTACCTGTAATGATGATGTCATCAACATAAACACAGAGATATATTACCTCTGAATTACTTCGTTTAATGAACAAAGAAGTGTCAGCCTTGCTCATGACAAAACCTTGGTCTGGGAGGTATGTAGTTAACCTGTAATTCCATGCCCTAGGTGCCTGTTTCAATCCATATAAAGCCTTCTTTAATTTGCAAACATAAGTTACCTTCTTAGGGTCCTCATAGCTAGGAGGTTGTGACATATAAACTTCTTCTGAAATCCATCCATTCAAGAAAGCATTCTTGACATCCAATTGGTACATGTTCCAATTCTTTGATGCAACCACACTTACCAATACTCTGATTGTTGGCATCTTGGCCACATGAGAAACTGTCTCTTCATAGTCAATGCCTTGAGTTTGTGAAAAACCGTTGGCTACCAATCTGGCTTTGTACCTATTAATTGTTCCATCAGAATTTCTTTTCAACTTATAGATCCATCTGGATCCTATGACCTTCATAAAGTCCTTCTTGTGTACTAACTCCCATGTGTCACTCTCCTTGAGTGCTTCAATCTCCTCATCCATAGCTTCTTTCCATTCTGATTTGGTTATTGCTTCTTCATATGAACCTGCTTCCTCATTTGAAAAATCTTTGGCGAGAGAAATTGAATGTTTAGTAACAAGAGATGTATCATACCCATATTTGATAGGTTTCTTGCTTTCTCTTTGAGATCTTCTGATTGATTGAGTTGAAGATTCATGTATGTCTTCAAGCTTTTTCCTCTTCATTTTGCCCTTGGACTTCCATGCCTTCAATTCAAGGTTGATAGTGTCTTCATCATCTGAACTTGAGTCTTCATTCTGAGTAGGTTCCTCCTTTGCAAGTTTTGGAAATTCCTCTTCCAATTCATAGGGTAGTTTAACCTTCTTGCATTCATTCTCATACCAAGAATCATTTTCATCAAAGACCACATCTTTGCTTACCATAAATCCCTTATTAGTAGGATTATAAAACCTGTAACCTTTTTTATTTAAATCATACCCAATGAAAATGCATTTTTTCAGCCTTTGGATCTAGCTTACCTCTTATCTGAGAAGGAATGTGCACATATGCTATACATCCGAATATTTTGCAGTGATCTAATGATGGTCTCTTACCATGCCATGCTTCATAGGGTGTCATACCATCAAGTGACTTAGATGGTAACCTGTGTATGAGGTAAGTGACAGTAGAAACACTCTCTGCCCATAGATAGTTAGGTAACTTCTTCTTATTAAGCATAGATCTAGCTGTCTCAACAATAAACCTATTTCTTCTTTCAGCTACCCTATTCTGTTCAGGAGAATACTTTGTGGTTATCTCTCTTTTGATGCCTCTGTCCTGCAAGAATTCTTCAAATTCATTGGAGAAGTACTCACCTCCTCCATCTGACCTTAGCCTCTTCAAATTCCTTCCTATCTGGTTTTCAACTAATGCAAGATATTTCTTAAAACAATTAAATACCTCATCCTTGTGCTTCATGAAGTATAATACAGTCCATCTGCTATAATCATCAATGAAAGACACATAGTACCTTGATCTTGAGACTGAGGGGTCTTTGCTAGGTCCCCAAACATCTGTGTGTACAAGCTCTAGGTAGTATTCATACATATATCCTTTCTTGGAGAAGGGTAACCTGTGAGACTTACCAAATTGACAAGCACCACACTTGTAAATCATATGCTGTTTGGATACATTAGGTATCCCAAGCACACATTGGTCCTTGCACATTTGTTTCAAGGTTCTTTCTCCTATGTGCCCTAACCTTTTGTGCCAAATCTCAAGCTCTGAAAGTGTTTGATCTTTATAACTGTATAGTGCAATATTCTTTGTATCTTCCAACTCAAAAGTGAAAAGTCTACCTGATTTTTCTCCTTTAGCAATCCTCTTGAACCCATGTCTTGGGTCCTCCACATATGCTCCATATTGATTGAATCTGACCTGCAAACCTTTCTCCAAAATTTGACCAACACTCATCAAATTTTTGGTAATGGTTGGTACATAGAGTACCCTACTCAACAAATTCTGATTACCATCACAAGTCTTAACATTTCCAACTTTAACTACTAAATGCTTTGTATCATCACCTGTTTGGAATTGATGTTTACCTTTTGGTTCTTCAAGATCAGAGAGTAGTGCCACATTGCCAGCCACATGATTTGAGCACCCTGAGTCAATGTAGAATAGGTGGTCATCATTTGTACTTGACTTTGAAGTCATGTTCATGATCAGAAGAGAGGCATCCTGCTCCTCTGTGTAGTTGTTGTAGTTCTTTCTGGTTTTGAATCCTCCTTGGTAGTTCGCATTGTAATTGTTGTTGTAATTGTTGTTGTGGCCTTGGTGATGGTTGAACCTTCCTCTTGACTGTGAGTATCCACCTCTTTGGTAGCCTCTTCCTCTTTGATTTTGTTAATTCCTAAAAAACTCATCTGTAGTATGATTTGATAAACCACAAATGTTGCATGGTGATGAGTTATAGGGTGTCCCCCTACCTTGCTTACCTTCTCTGCCCCTTCCTCTTGAAGATCTACCTCTCCCTGCATAGTTGACTTGGGAGGTAGAGCCTTCATCTTCCATTTTTTTGCTCTTGCCCTTATCCTTAGACTTCTTATCAGTGTATAGGGGAGAAGAGTTATTACCTTTGCATGCATCTCCATTTTTTGTGAGCTTTGCTTCATGTGTAAATAGTTGTCCCATGAGAGTTGTAAGATCTGGAGTGTGCATGTCCATGTAGAGATCCATTGCAGTGGTGAAGCTTTCCCATTTGTCATCAGCCTTGATTCCATTTATCACTTGCCTTACAATTTGTTCTTCTTCAATCTCTTCTCCTATGCTTGCTAACTGATCTGCAACATCTTTGATCTTGGTCACAAATTCTGAAACAGCTTGCTTAGGTTGCTTCCTTAGTGTTGTGAATTCAATCCACAACTGATTTTTCCTAGCCCTTGTATTGGAGGAAAAGTATGATGACAAGGTTTCCCAAGTTTCTTGGGATGTCTTACAATTTCTGATATGTGGCAAAAGAAAGTCAGAGATAGAGTTGAGCAAATATGACCTTGCCAATGCATCCTTAGCACACCATGTGTTGAGTTTTTCTTGTTCTTCCTTGGTTGGCAATCCTCTTGCTTTGAACGAGGGCAATTCCTCATCTCCTGAGATGTATCCATAGAGACTCCTTCCTTGTAAGTAGTTCTTCATCCTTAAAGACCAAGCTTGATAGTTGTTCCTGTCCAATTTATCAATAAATGAAGGAAAACCATCTCACATTTTACCTCTATTGCTCTGATACCTTTGTTGGGAAAGATGGATGGATGCTCCAAGAGACTGAGTAGGTACTGCTAAACGTGCTTTGTACCAGCCCTCTTCTGCTTCAGAGTTGATAAGTAGACCTTCTTAGCTTTCCAAATACACCAAAAAATAGCCTATGTACTTTGGAAGTGATGTGTGCAATGGTTGAACCAAAGTAGATAACTTTGAAGTTCACAAACTCATGAAAACTTTCTATTTTTATCTTGACACCTGCTGGATGTTTTACTCACTGTGACCAGCACAGTAGAAATTGATAAAATTCCTTTTAGGTGTATTTAATTAGCTTAGTAAGCTACCATTTTCAAGTGGAATGATGTAAAAAGATAAACTATGCTAAGAGAAATCAATTTAGCAAGTTTAGCTATACCCTCGACTTTTTAGGACTGTAGCAGAAAATGACCAGAGTTCACCTCGATGCAGCTTTATCTGAAATGGCTGAATATAATCACTTCAAACTTTGATAGAATGTAGATGACTTTGCGCTGAATCCAACAAACTTTGAATCACTTGATTTGGTGAAGAATTGACCGAGATATGCCCTTAACAAGTTGACAGACTTTTGAGTAGACTAACAAAGAACTCAGAGATAAATGATGTAGATGTATCTATTAATGAACACTTGTATACAATCCCATTGGCATGTACAACCTTGCTTAATGGTGTAGAGAGGTGTAAGCTATAGTATAGACCTTACACACACTCAAACTCAGTACAATGAGGCTCGGGAATTGATCTATCTTACCCGCGACTTTTCATGTTCACTTTTATATGAAGTGAGTGGAGATTTGAATTCAAATTCAAATTTTGGCTCCATATGATCAAGCTCCTAAATGATTGGAGATATTCCTTCAATCAAATGAGCTACTTTTTCCACGACTCACTTTGGTAGGTGATTACAAAAGATTCTAAGTCAATTTGACTTTTACAATGAGGTAAAGTGGTAATTAACCACTAGCATATGTTCCTATGCTTCTTCATGTATGTGTAGACTTTAATGCATCCTTTGAGCCAAATTTGTAGGCTTGCCATTTACACCAACATTTTATATACAACTTCTCATGGTTGGGTAAAGGGAAAGATTTGGATTCAAGTGCATGGGTGCTGAAATCGCGTAACAAGAAAGGAGGAGTTAATTTCCAATTCATTACGATTCATCCATACTAACCCTTCAATTTAGGGTGAGTCATTCTTAATTAGGAGATGAGTCTTCGAATTATCCCAAGCATTGATTTTGTGTGTAAGAAGGCACCAATCATCATAGTCAACTCTGCTTCCAGGTTCTATGTCCTCAAATCTTATCCAATGACCCCCCTCATGGTTCTAGATATGTTTCCATTTGATTGAATGTAATTACTATGCTTTAAAAAACTTGAAATGTGATCCTTCATGTAGAAACAACCATAATATGACATGTACAAAGCCCCTTCATTGTGAGACATATAACGGAATGAACTCTTGTATAATAGAAGTTTCTATAATAGAAGCTCAGGGATTTTTCAAGACAATCACACATTGGCATATTGTTTATGCACACAGTGTTCAATTTGGGGTACACACGCATACGCCAATTTTTTCCCTATTTCTAAGAAGAATTAGAGAGTTACTTTGAGCTTGAAAATGAGAAGACCATGGATTAGATATGAAACATGAGATGTCCACTACATTATTCGTTGTTAATAGAGAATGCAAGAAAATTGAAGAGTCTATTGTGTCATAGCTATAGTGCATAAATGTCCTTGAACTACGTCTACAACCGGGCCATGAAGTTCCTCATTAAAAAGCTCCACTTCCTTACTTTTCAAGTACGTACAACACTTTCCAAAGGCATAACAAGTTTGTAGAGTTTTTATTAGAATATCCTCAAAGTTTATGTGAATGATCTTTATGCCCATTTGGCATAACATGAGTTACACATCTTAGAGTGCATGGGCTGAGCATGGGTGCTCAAATGGTGTAATAGAAAAGGAGGAGTTAATTCCAATAATTTGGGGATAGTTCGGAATTCCTTATGCATTAGTTTGATTTTCTTCTTATATTATGAATTCATATAAGATTAGACTGATATGAATTTGTATCATGCAATAAGGTTTTTCATTACAATTTTTCAATAGATGAAATTCATATACCTTTCATGAACTTGGTTTCATGTCGCTAAGAGCATGAACTCATGTAATTAACAAGTGCAAATCTTTTTTTCATCTTTTACATTTATGTTTACAAAAAGTTGGGGTGATCAATCTCTTGATGAAACATCTGTTTTGTTTTTCTTTTCTTCTCCATTGTTCCTCTTCGGATCCCCCAATCATCAAATCAAAGTTTTATTAGGGACTAAATATTTTTTAGTGTACACTAGAAAGGGTGAAGAAAAAAGGTTGGAAAGCCACAGATTCTAGACATAATTGGGATCTTTCACTTCCATTCTTCTATATAGAGATATAACTTCTATACAAGATCATTTGGAGCTTGAGTCGAGAGTTGTAAAAATAGGCATGATTACGTGAACGACCATTATTAAATAAATATCTAAACCTAATTCTTTATGTGATTAGGTATGTATGCTTGTATAAATCCCTAAACCCTAATTTTTTATGTGTCTAGTTATATATGCTTGTATAAATCCCTCAACCCTAATTTTTTGAGTGTCCAGGTATATATGCTTGTATATATCCCTAAGCCCTAGTTTTTTTATGTGTTTAGTATGTATGCTTGTGAAAATCCATAAAATCTACTTCTCTATGTGTTTAAGTATGTATGCTTGTACAAATTCCTAAAACCTTGATTCTTTATGTGCTTAGAAATATATGCCGGTATATATAAAACCCTAAATCCTACTTATTTATATGTCTTTAAGCCTAATTACTCATGTGTTTAGGTAACGATGTGAGAACGATGTGCTTTCATGGTTTGACAAGGGAATGTTGTGAGACATGTAGTATGCAAGAATGATATTTCCACACATGAACAAGATATTAAAGTTACCTTAGAATTATCTAAACCTTAAGAAAACTCTGTAAAGAAAAAAGAGAAGATAATTTACTGCATAACATAATGTAACATGCTGTATTGATAGAGAACACAAATATCTTTTTAACATTTGAAGAACACATGTAGAAAATGTGTGGCAGATTGTAATGCAATATTTCAATCTTATGGTAACAGAAGATATTCTCAACAATATATGTGGAAACAATAATCTAAACTTGCAGCTCCAATAATAATCTAAACAATGTCAAGCTGGTGAAGAAAATCAGCAGAATCTGCTGTTACCAACGGTGAGTAATTCATTCTCAAAGCGAAATCAAACATGTTGTGTAAGAGGCAGAGGGGTGGACAGTCTTCGAGTTCTTCTTCTTCTTCTTCTTGTTAGTGAGCAGTGATGATGATTCGGCGGATGCCAAGTGGCCCATAAATTTCCTTTTCTTGGTAGGAAGCGTGAGAATTGATACACGCTGCTTCTCATCATCGCCTTCAGAAGCCAGCTGCACTTCGTCTCCTAATTGTTGTTGAAGTACTGTCAAATGACTAGTTCCACCACCGTCGTCGTCGCCAGCCGTATAAGTTGAAGATTGCAGACATGTGTTGAAGTTGTCACATTCTTTATGTACGCCTCTACCTTCCAGAAGAATGGAGAGCCTGTCGCCATGATCACTCATGAAAAAAAGAAGAGGTCTTCTGACAGGAAAATCCTTCGACAGACTCTCCATACGGATCCATGGCTTCCAGGTTTTGCAGCTGCTCTCATAACGAAAGATTGGTTCACTCAGCTTGACCTTGGAGAGAGCGCACAGTTGTCCTTCAACTACATGTACAACCGGGCCATAAAACTTCCCACCAAAAATCTCCCGAGGATATAATTCCGGAACCAAATTCCACTTCTTCACATTCTCACGTAGGTCCAACACTTCTCCTGACCGAAATATTCTGATCCGATGTCCCTCAACAGAGAATCCTCCGAGAACATAAACTTTGTCGTCGACTACTTTGATGGTGGCCGCCACGCGGTTTTGCGTGAGCAACGGGAGGCTTTCCCAATCAATAATCGATGGAGCATCATTACCGGGACGACCTAATTGGGCGGCACCAGCTTTGGTTGAGCAACATTCATCCACATTTAGACGGCTCACCTGTCTCCCGTTGTGTAAAACATACAGATATCCACCAGCAATACAGCTTGATGTGTGATCTACATTGATGGAGGGCCTACAGATGTCGTCGGATACTGTGCTTCTGATTCTGAATCGGCGCCATTGCTTTGCCTGCATGTTGAAGGTGTGTAGATACGAAGGTTTGGTTTTCGAAGGAGAATTCGGATCTCTAAAGACATTGGTGAACACCAGGATGTTATCTTGATGTGCCTCTATGAAGTACGTCTCCTCTTTTACGCGTAGTTTTGGAATGCCCGTGTATTGAGAACCGGAGGCGATATCTAAGAGCATAATCTCCAAGTCTTGCGCATGTCGCTTTACTCTCTCCGCGGGGAAGAGGACAAGACATCGTTGACTGAGGCCGAGTGATGCCCTTACGCGAACAACGTGCTTAGATGAAGATTGGATGCTGTGTCGCCAAGCAGTGTTGATGGAGCGAAGCTGCTCTATCTGCCACGGGGGGAGCCTGGGGAAGATTTGTGCTACTACGAGGTCGTTGGGCAAGCCAGGAATCAGAGCCCACGAGTCGGATGCATTTTGCTTCTTCTTCTGTGCAGCAGACATGCGTGGCTTTGCTTGAGGCTGCTCCATTTCCTTGCTGTGATGATCTTGAATCAATGGGGGCAAAGAAGGACTCTCGCTCTCATTAAATAATGACCGGTAGGGCGGGGAGCTCGGAAAGCCGAGAACAGAAGCAAAAGCAAAAAACGTGTCCGGATTCGAAAAACGTTCTCAGAATTAAACGCATGCTGCTTATAATTAACAAAATGGAACTTGGAAGGACAAAAGCGAAATGGGGAGTGTATTTACGTTACCACATGCTTGACTTTTGGATGCGGAAGCTAATTTAGTGTCAATTTTGCTCATAATTTGACCCTCAACTTGAATTTCCTATCGATGATACTATTTCTCCTACTCGCAAGCCAATTTGGTGTCAATTTTACTAATAATTTCACCCTCGTGTTGAATTTCCTATAGATGATAATATTTCTCCTTCCAAATATAAAGTAAGGTTTGATGGCAATGGATTGAGCAACAATGAGATTTTGCTTCCAACACCATACCCATCAATAGAAACATGACATGAAAACTGATCTTCTAGTCAATAGAAACATGACATAAACTTCCCTACACACCTCTTCTTCATACGAGCATTGCAATACACATCTAAATATATGTGGGTATACGTGCGACGACATCAAGCTAATGATTACATTGTAGGTTTGAATGCGCATAATTGAATTTTCGTCGATATAATGCTCCTATGTTACTCCATAGACTAGTCGAAAATTGAGCAATAAACAAACATTTTTTTAATAAAATATGTTTGCAAAAAGCGACTTTTTTAGTAAAAGATGTTGGCATAATGCAAGTCGCTGTATCCATCAATATGCCTATGATTAGTGAAAAGAAAACTAAGAAAAGTGCATTTTCCCAGACTTGCTTAGGTCTGTGCAAGCTTAAGCAATCTTCTACAAATTTGTGCAAGCTTAACCAGACCACCATATTCACAGAGATATACACACACACACACATAAATATATATATATATATATATATATATATATATATATATATATATATATATATATATATATATATATATATATATATATATATATTTATAGCATGAACTTTCATAAACCCAAATCATTGTGATATTGTGGAGTTGTTTCACATATACTGATGATCAGCATATAGCTCTTCCTTCACTTTGTCATCAAGATGCAATGCCAATCTCAAAAGTATGTTGTCATCCTCCATAGGTACCAAATATGTATCATTGTTTGCTCTACTATCCTCCTCTTGGGCATCTTGGGTATCCTCATGTGCTTGATCAGGAGCAAGTTCTATCATATCATGTTGCATGTTATTTGAAGAGTGTGTTACATCCAAATCACATACAAATTCTGGTATACCATGATCTTCAAATACTTTCTTCTTTCTTGGATCCGCTTTTATGACATACCAAACATTTCCATCAACATCATCAAGCATAAAAACTGATTATCTGCATGCAATGCTTGGAAAGTACCTATAATACTATGAAGTGATTGCTTCTCCACGGAGGTAGAAGGAAATATATTGGCAACAAAAATATACACATCTGAATAAGGTATATTAAGAAATTAGAACTAGAATCAATGAGTAATAACTACAATTGCTAGGATATCTCATTTTGTTTGAGTTTTCCAATTTCATGCTTGACATTGTAAAAATATGATGTACAATGATGACCGTATCACCATTTCTGAGCTTTTTGAAGCCCAATAGCTTCCCTTTCCAATGAAGATCCAGGTTTTCATGATCTCTTACAAGATGAGGGCCAACACCATAGGGTTGCATGTACAGCCATGTACCTTTGTAGAACTTATGTCCCAACCAATTTCCTCCTACAATTTTGATATTGTGACATTTTAACGCAATAACCTCATCTTTTGAATGCCTATAATATTTAGGTTTCCCCATTGGAGTTCAAGCTATGGAAGTGACAACAAAAATTCACTGAGAGGAAGATGAATAGAGAAAAAATGTAGACACAGGAGCTTCAATGGTGTGCTAGGGAGAGAAAGTAGCTATGGAAAGAGACCACTTTTTGGGGCTTGGGTATGAAAGTGTGAGTTTTTGGAGGTAGAAAGTTGTATTTTGAGTTATTACTTTCTCTCTCTAGAGGAAAAACCTAAAGATATGGGAATCTTGTCCCCCCTTCACCCTCGTTATTTATAGGCTATAGAATGTGTCCACCACCCTCTTCTCATTGGTCCATCACTAATCACTCCTCAATCCAAAAGGCCCATGTAGGGTTCATTTTTCCCCCAATGAATTCTCATATTTTAGTGATAGACATTGTTCTAAGCATTGACGATTTGCCAGAGGAGTGGATAAATTTCCTTTTCTTGGTAGTAAGTGTTAGAATTGATACACCTTGGTTTTCCAAAATTGAAGATTGGTAGGGGCCTAATCTTGTTTGCTTGAATTTATAAAGCAACAATTATACAGTGAATGGGAAAAGTACCCTTTGGGGTCCCCTATATCCCACAAAGAAAGGGTAGGAAAGCCTAGAGGTATAATGACTATGATGGTAAAAAATCCAAAGGTGACCCGAGATTTGGTGGGAGACTAATTGTTTAAATTGAATTACTAAGGAGGTTAACACTATTTTTCATCACCCTCGTGAGGGACCCACTTGTTGTTTATATTGTTGTTTTTCAAGACAAACATCCTATGGTGTCTAAAAGGTGGATATTTTTTTACAATTACATATTCTTCTACCTAACAAGCCTAAGAATTTTTCAATGAATCATCCTTTTGGATGCGCATAAAAGTTGATTGCTCATCTTTCTTTCCATGTCTTCTAGAGAACTTCCCCTTTGATGGAATTCCACAAGGCAGAAGAGCATCCAATTGTTTTACCAACTAATAGTTGTTTCCAATTGATTTTCCTTGTAAGCTCAAGATCCTAGCAAGAGATTTCCAAACCATGTAACTTGTTGGTGCATTTTTCCCAAGCCTACATGCTTGATATATTTGATATCATCCTCATTTGTAAGTCACATGAGTAGTCATGTGAACACCTCTTGTAAAAGGGTTCATTTTTATCTCTTGTAATTGAAAAAAGAAAAAGGAAAAGGATGGCTTACCTCATGCATGATGTAAAAGCAATTTCGTGGCTCTAACTACCAAAACCCACGAATTTTTGAGCTGAGGGAATATCTCTTAAATTTGGGGATCACTTTTAGGTGGAGCCATTCGAATTCGAATTCAAAACTCCCTCCAAGAATAGCTATAAAAGGAGCAAGAAGGAAGAGGCGATTAGCAAGCCTTGTACGTGACCACTTCATGTCATTTTGTAGAGATTGAAGAGCTTACTCCATAGCTCTATCATTCTACTCCCATTGTGCAAAAATTCATTGCCAATTTTGTTGTAATCATATATGGATCTATACATTTATCATCATCTACTTCTCTGTTTTGTTCTCTGCTATACTCACTTAGAGCAGTACCTTCAAAAGGTCATATCTCGAGTTCTACTGATCTTTTTTCAGTAATTTAACGTGCGTTGGATAGCTTTTACTGTTTAGTTTCTGCATATCAATTTGTCAAGGTCATTGGATTCATAGTTTTGGAGATATCTACATTTTACTGCTCACTGGTCTATCTCTACAGAGCCCCGAGAATGGTGGGCATGTTCCAGAAATTGATAAATCTTGTTCTCAGTGCTCAGTCCATAATTTGAAGTGTTTTAACTTGTAATAGCAAGCTTGTTAAGTCTATTTGCTATGCCCAAAAGGAATTTTTCTAATTCCTACCAGGTTGAGAGTACTGTTCATTTTTTCCAGCAGGTGTATGTCCAAAAATGGCAAGTTTTGGGAGCTAGTCATTTTGCAACTAGTCTGTCTTGACTTAAACTTTTGGGATACATGTTCCAAATTACTTGGCTGATATTTTGGTGGACTTAGGAAGCTTAAAGGGTCTACTAATCAAATCTGAAGTCTCAGTTGGCTGGTGGGAAGCTGGTTGTAGCAACACCTACTCATCTTTGGATTGCATCCACCATCTCTCTTCACAGTGGTATCAGAGCATAGTCAAGCAACATGGAAGATGGATTTCCATCAACAATTGACAAATTGGATCGAAACAAATACCCGGCATGGTCTCTAAGGATGGAGGCTTACCTTCAAGGGAGGAATCTATATGGATTCATATCCAGAGATGAAGCAATGCCAACCATGAGGAACAAAGGGCAACCATCACATGAAGAAGTGGAAGGACTTTCGAATTGGTGTTCGAAGGATGCACTTGCAAGGTCCTATACTCTAAACTCAATCTCTCATTTTCTTTTACCTCATGTCAAGGGATGCAAGACATCATGAGAGACCTGGAATGCAGTTGCTTCTTTCTTCTCTTCCAACACTCGAGCAAGGAAGAACCAATTGTGGACGGAGTTCACAACAATGAAGAAAAGCCCAAAGCAAAATGTGACTGATTATGTCACAAAGATGAAGGAGATTTCCGACCAACTTGGAAGCATTGGAGAGGTAATTGAAGAGGAGCAAATCATTAGACAAATCATAAATGGAATCAATGCAGACGACAAGTGGGAGTCATTCACAACAGCCATGGATTTATACATGGATATGCATGTACCCGACCTCAACACACCCATGGGCCAACTCTTCACTCATGAAGCAAAGATTAGCAAAGGTGGTGAGTCCTCAAGAGGTAATCAAACTTCTGCCTTATATTCTGATAAAGCTAAGGTCAAGGACAAGTCAAAGAATAGGAAGAATGAAGATGAAGGAAGCTCTTTCCAAGCAAACTTTGTAGGTAGAGGAAGAGCTAGAGGAAGAGGCAGAGGTGGAAAGCAAGGCAGGGGGAGATTCCAATCATCTCAACCTTGCAACATATGTGGCTTATCTAACCATACTACTGAAGAAGGTTTCAAGAACCCGAGGAACTCAAGAGGAAGAGGATTCAATAGAGGTGGCTATGGATCAAATAGAGGTAGATAAAATGGAGGCTACAACAACAACAACTACTAAAACAACAATTACAACAACAACAACAACTATCAAAGTGGCCATAAAGGAAGAAGAGATTACAATAACTATGCACAGGACCAAATTCAAGAAGATTCATTATTGATTATGAATCTATCAGCGAAGAAGGGTAAGGATGATGATCACATATTTTACATTGATTCGGGATGCTCGAACCATGTAGCAAGAAATGTGGCTTTACTTTCTGATTTTGAAGATCCTCATAACAAGCATGAAGTGCAGACAGGAGATGACACAAAGCACTCAGTGGAGAAGATAGGTAATGTGAAGACATCAGATGGGAATATGAACCTCTTAAGCAAAGTCTTGTATGTCCCTACAATTACCAAAAATTTAATAAGTGTTGGACAGATTGTTGAAAAAGGATTGCAGGTTAGATTCAATCGATTTGGAGCATATGTTGAAGACCCAAGGCAAGGCTTTCGAAGGATTTCCAAAGGAGAAAAGACAGGAAGGCTTTTCACTTTTGAAGTGGAAGATACAAAGAACATAGCTTTGTTTAGCTATGGATCTCAAACTCTAACAGAGTTGGAGATATGGCACAAAAGGCTTGCTCACATTGGTGAGAGGACACTCAAACAGATTTGCAGGGACCAAAGTGTACTTGGTTTGCCTAATATAACAAAGAAACACATGATTTATAAGTGTGAAGCTTGTCAACTCGGCAAGGCTCATAGACAACCTTTCAATAAGAAAGGATATATGTATCAAAATCCTTTGGATCTAGTGCACACAAATGTGTGGGGTCCAAGTAAGGAGCCATCTATATCAGGCTCAAGATATTATGTGTCTTTCATAGATGATTGTAGCAGGTGGACCATTCTGTTTTTCATGAAGCACAAGGATGAAGTGTTTAATTGCTTTGAGAAGTATATTGCTCTTGTTGAAAACCAAACAGGTAGGACTTTGAAACGACTCAGATCAGATGGTGGAGGAGAATACTTCTCTTCTGAATTTGATGCCTTCTTGCATGAAAGAGGCATTAAAAGGGAAGTCACTACAAGGTATACACCCGAACTCAATGGTGTAGGAGAGAGGAGGAACAGAGCTATTGTCGAAGCAGCAAGGTCCATGCTCAACGAAAAGGGATTGCCAAACTACCTATGGGCAGAGGCTGTGTCTATAGCCACATATCTCATAAATAGACTTCCATCTAAGTCACTAGATGGAACCACTCCATATGAAGTGTGGAATGGAAGAAGACCTAGTCTAGAGCATTGCAAAATCTTTGGATGCTTAGCCTATGCTCTTATTCCTTCTCAAGTAAGAGGGAAATTGGATCTCAAGGCAGAGAAGTGTGTTTTCATTGGTTATGATCAAAACCAAAAAAGATATAGATTGTACAATCCAACCAATAAAGGATTTTCTGTGAGTAGAGATGTAATTTTTGATGAAAACAAATCATGGTTTGATGATGACAGGAAAGTGAAGCTGCCTTATGACTTGGATGAAGATTTTCCATCACTTCAACCAAAGGATCCAAAGCAGATTGAAGAAAGTGATTCGGAGATTGACCTAGAAGACTTGGAAAGACTAAAGCTATGGAAGAACAAAGGAAAAGCAAAGATGCAGGATGCTACATATGGACCCGAGAGCTCACATCAACCACTTAGAAGGTCTTCAAGGGAGAAGAAGAAACCAGAGAGGTTTGGTTATGATACTTCTTTGGTCACCAAGCACTCAATCTACATTGCAAAGGATCCAACCAATGAAGAACCTACCACATTTGAAGAAGCACAAAGCAAGAAAGCTTGGAGAGATGCAATGGATGAAGAAATGGAAGCCTTGAAGGAGAATGACACTTGGGAGCTTGTACCTAACAAGCCATCTATGAAGATAATCTAATCTCGATGGATATACAAAATCAAGAGGAATCCAGATGGAAGTATAAATAGACACAAAGCAAGCTTAGTTGCTAAAGGGTTTGCTCAAACCCATGGTATTGATTATGAGGAGACTTTCTCTCCTGTTGCAAAAATGCCTACAATTAGGGTTCTCATTAGTCTTGCTACAATTGGAATCTTTATCAACTTGATGTAAAGAATGCTTTCTTGAATGGATGGATTTCTGAGGAAGTGTATATGGCACAACCTCCTGGATATGAGGATGCACATCATCCTAACTATGTATGCAAACTAAAGAAAGCTTTGTATGGATTGAAGCAAGCTCCAAGAGCTTGGAATTTCAGATTGGTGACTTATTTACAGGACCAAGGATTCAAAGCTAGCAAGGCGGATACCTCTTTGTTCATAAAGAGGAATGGATCTGAAGTGATCTATTTATGTGTGTATGTTGATGATATTATTATCACACGCAATGATCTTGAAGGAATCAAACAGGTAAAGAGTCAAATGAAGGAGGAGTTCAAAATAAGTGACCTTGGACCACTCACTTATTTTCTTGGATTGGAGTTGATCTACACATATTCAGGTATATACATCACACAAAGGAAGTATGTCCATGACATGCTCGTCAAGTTCAAGATGGAAAATACCAAGTGTGCAGGCACACCTATGGAGCAAAATCATAAGCTTAGTGCTTATGAAGGAGAGCCAATTGAAGACATCACAAGCTATCAAAGCTTGGTTGGAAGTTTGAACTATGCAACGCTCACAAGGGTGGATATATGCTATAGTGTTAGCATATTGAGTCAGTTTATGCATAAGCCAAGAAGACCACATATCGAAGCGGCCAAGAGAGTCCTCAAGTACCTAAAGGGGACCATGAATGAAGGTTTGTTCTATTCATATACTTCAGATATTGAGCTAAAGGTCTACTCAGATGCAGATTGGGCCGGATCTAAAGATGATAGAAGAAGCACATCAGGGTATATATCATTTGCAGGTTCAAAAATCATTTCTTGGTCATCGAAGAAGCAACCAACCGTGGCATTATCTTCTACTGAAGCAGAATATAGAGGTTTGGCTAATGCAACTCAAGAAATCATGTGGTTAAAGTCTTTGTACACAGATCTTGGACTTCATTCTTCAACACCTCATATTTTTGGTGACAACACAAGCTCACTACATCTAACAGCTAATCCGGTATACCATGCTAGAACCAAGCATATTGAAGTCCACTACCATTATGTAAGGGAGAAGCTATTGAGCAAGGATATTCAAGTATCCTATGTCTCTACATATATGCAATGTGCAGACATGTTGACGAAAGCTCTTGATGGTACGAAGTTAAGTAGATTCAAGTTGATGATTGGCTTGCAGGAAATCAAGGACAATTGAAGACTTATTTGAAGGCCAAGCATGTTAGGCTTGAGGGGGAGCTCTTGGTGCAATTTTCCCAGGCATACATGCTTGATATATTTGATATCATCCTCATTTGTAAGTCACATGAGTAGTCATGTGAACACCTCTTGTAAAAGGGTTCATTTTTATCTCTTGTAATTAAAAAAAGAAAAAGGAAAAGGATGGCTTACCTCATGCATGATGTAAAAGCAATTTCGTGGCTCTAACTACGAAAACCCACAAATTTTTGAGCTGAGGGAATATCTCCTAACTTTGGGGATCACTTTTAGGTGAAGACATTCGAATTCGAATTCAAAACTCCCTCCAAGAATAGCTATAAAAGGAGCAAGAAGGAAGAGGCGATTAGCAAGCCTTGTACGTGACCACTTCATGTCATTTTGTAGAGATTGAAGAGCTTACTCCATAGCTCTATCATTCTACTACCATTGTGCAAAGATTCATTGCCAATGTGGTTGTAATCATATATGAATCTATACATTTATCATCATCTACTTCTCTGTTTTGTTCTCTGCTATACTCACTTAGAGCAGTACATTCAGAAGGTCATATCGCGCGTTCTACTGATTTTTTTTCAGTGATTTAATGTGCGTTGGATAGATTTTACTGTCTAGTTTCTGCATGTCAATTTTCAAGGTCATTTGATTTATAGTTTTGGAGATATCTGCATTTTACTGCTCACTGGTCTATCTCTGGAGAGCCCCGAGAATGGTGGGAAAGTTCCAGAAATTGATAAATCTTGTTCTCAGTGCTCAGTCCATCATTTGAAGTGTTTTAAATTGGAATAGCAAGCTTGTTAATTCTATTTGCTATGCCCAAAAGGAATTTTTCTAATTCTTACTAGGTTCAGAGCACTATTCATTTTTTCTAGCAGGTGTATGTCCAAAAATAGCAAGTTTTGGGAGCTAGTCATTTTGCAACTAGTCTGTCTTGACTTAAACTTTTGGGATACATGTTACAAAGTACTTGACTGATCTTTTGGTGGATTTATGAAGCTTAAAGGGTCTACTAATCAACTCTGAAGTCTCAATTGGCTGGTGTGAAGCTGGTTGTAGCATCACCTACTCATCTTTGGATTGCATCCACCATCTCTCTTCACAGTAACTTGCGCACAATAAGAAAAGATGGCCAAGGTCCTCTCTGCCCTATAGGCATGCTTGCATCGGTGAGGGACCTCATAAACTTTATTAGCTTTGTCATTGTTCTAGATTCCACAATGGAGGATTTGAACTTCCTCTCTTGTTTGAGTAAAGAGAAAGATTGGGATGAACCTAGTTGCAAGGGCCGATAGGATGTTCATAAAAACATGTATACTTTAGGTGCATGGGTGCTCAAATTGTGTAACAGAAAACAAGGAGTTAATTCCCATACTTTGGTGATAGACATTGTACTAAGCATTGATGATTTGCTGGAGGAGTGGATAAATTTTTCTTTTCTTGCTAGGAGGTGTGAGAATTGATACATATTGGTTCCTTGAAATGGAAGTTTGGGAGGGGTCTAATCTTCCTTGCTTGAATAAATAAAAGAAGAATTATAGAGTGGATGGGCAAAGTGCCCTTTGGGGTCCCTTGTATCCCACAAACTAGGGGTAGGATGGCCCAGAGGCATAATGACTATGACGGTCCAAACCCAAGAGGAGACCTGAGATTAGGTGCAAGACTAATGGTTTAACTTGAATTACTAAGAAGGTCAATACTTTTTCTAATCACCGTCAGGAGCTACCCACATTCATTTAATCTTGTTCTTTTCCAAGACAAAGTTCCTATGGTGTATGAAAGGTGGATGTTTTTTTTTACATTATATAGTCTTAAGCCTAACAAGCCTAGGAACTCTTCAATCAAACATTCTTTTTGGATGGGCATCAAAGTTGATTGCACATCTTTCTTTCCATATCTTCTAGAGCACTCTCCCTCTGATGGAATTCCAAACGGCAAAAGAGCATGCATTTGTTTTACCAACTAACACTTGTTTCTAGTTGATTTGCCTTTGTAAGCACAAGATCCTAGTAAGAGATTTCCAAATCATGTACTTCTAGGGCATGAGAAGAAGAGATGGCCAAGGTCCTCTCTGCGCCGTAGGCATGCTTGCACTAGTGAGGGGCCTCACAAACTTTATGAGCTTTGGCATTGTTATAGATTCCACAATGGAGGATTTGCAACATAAGAACTTATTTTTCGTTCTCAATGAGAGCATACCACAGGTCCTTGCACTTAAGTTTCCATGTGATTCTTGACCAGCTCATGCACCGTCTCCTATTAAGGGAGATATGCTTGTCAACATCTTTATATATCCTCAATGTTTATTCCAATTCATTACCATTCATCCATATTAACCCTAGAATCTAGGGTGAGACATTCTCAGGAAGGAGATGAGTCTTGGAATCATCCCAAGCATTGATTTTGTGTCTGAGGAGGCACCAATCATCATACTAAACTTGGCTAGTATGGTCTATGTTCTAAAATCTTGTCCAATGACCTCCCTCATGGTTCCAAAGATGTTTCTATTTATTAAATCCTTTGTTCCATATCTTCTTTTCTCTTTGGATGTTTTTTGAGTCAACTTCCTTGATTCCTTTAATAGGAAACTAGATAGAATCACTTTGCCTAATCGCAACTCTCCACTTCTAATATTCATTAACCAAAACTTCTCTCGATAGTATCACCAATGTCTTTGCAACTTTCCAAAGGCTTATGAACCAAGTGTTTGTGGATTTTTCATAGAATACCCTCAAAGTTTATGTGAATAATTTTTCTACCCATGTGGAATAACATCAGTTACACATCCTAGAGTGTATAGGCTGAGCCTAGATGCAAGGGCCTATAGGATGTTGATGGAAGCATGAGCTCATATAAGATTGGACTGATATCAATCTGTATCCAACTATAAGTTTTTCATTACAATTTCTCATTAGATGAAGTTCATATGTCTCCCAATTTTAGTAAGGGTTATGACATAAAAGTGGGGTGATCAATCTCTTGACGACACATTTATACTTACATAAAAGTGGGGTGATCAATCTCTTGAAGACACATTTGTTTTTTTTTTTCTTTTTGTCCATTGTTCCTCTTTGGATTCCCCAATCATCCAAGCAAACTTTTATTACTCACAAAATCTAAACATACTTGCAATCTTTCATTTCCATTGTTCTATATAGAGATATATCTTGCATATAAGATCATTTTGAGCTTGACTCGAGAGTTGTTGGAACATGGCCCATCATGAATGAATATGCAATCCTAGTTTTTTATGTGATTAGATATGTATGCTTGTATAACTCTCTAAACCCTACGTTTTTTTGGTCTCTAGGTGTATATGCTTGTATAGATCCCTAAACCCTAATCTTTTATGTGTTTGAGATGTATGCTTGTGAAAATCCCTAAACTAGGTTCTCTATGAGTTTAGGTATGTATGCTTGTACAAATTCCTAAAACCCTAATTCTTTATGTGCTTAGGAGTATATGTTTGTATAAAACCCTTAACCCTAATTATTTATGTATCTAGATATGTATGCTTGTGTAAATATCTAAACCTAATTATTGATGTGTTTAAGTATGTGTGATTGTATAAAATCGGAAAACGTAATTCTTTATTGTGCTTAGGTATGTATTCTTGTATAAACCCCTAAGCCTTAACGTTTTATGTGTTTAGGTATGTATGCATGTATCATTACAGAAACAAAATCCAATAAGGGAACAATCCTTTGGTTCTTCTATACAAGAGCTACCCATAATACCACAAGCCAAGAAGCATTGAAGATTGAAAGTTTTTCAAACATCATAACAAAGAAGTTCGGATTTTCATAAACCAAAGCAACAAGATCAATGACTTTCAAGAGTTGTTGTCCTTCTCATTGCTAAAGAAGAGATGCGGATGTGGATTGGAGGTTGCATACATGTGCAAAGAAGAATGTGACATAAACCAATGAACATTTGCCAGTCAAAAGTGAGAAGTTGGAAAAACGTTTTCGGAAAGTACTCCAAAAAACAGATGCCCAATTGGCGACTTGCAATTTCTTTTATAAAGGGTTATGCAATATTCAAATAAAAAGAAAGTGCAAGTTGGGTGTCTTTATCAATTTGGAAAGAAAAGAGAGATGCATCAAAATAAGATGTATATCCTCTTTTTATAATATAGATGGTTACGCAAAAAGGATGTCTGCAAAGGGTTATGCAATATCAAAACACCAAATGAATTTCATCAATTATATTTGTATCCAATAAAAATGGGAAGTTAGGAGTCTTTATAAACTTGGAAAGAAAAGACAAATCCAAAAATATGAAATATATATCCTCTCCTTATCTTGGTTGCTTTATTTGTTATTCGATGATTCGATTATTCGTGAATAATTATGGAATTTTTTGATGACCCCTTATTATTCGCATGAATTCTTCGGTACCACATTAGCTTATTTTGATAAGTTCGAGTAGTTTTTGCATGACAATTCGGAGATTTTTCAATCAAAGGTGCTTTCAATCAAAATTTCTTCATTGAAAATATTTTTGATCGAAAAGGTTTTCTATTGAAAATATTTTAGATCGAAAATGTTTTAGATGGAAAAGGTTTTAGATTGAAAAGGTTTTAAATTGAAAACGTTTTAGATTGAAAACATTTTAGTTCAAAATTATTTTAGATTAAAAATCTTTTAGACTGAAAATATTTTTTATTGAAAACGTTTTAAATAGAAAAGATTGTGCATTGTATCTTCCTCATCTAAAAATCTTTGATATTTAACATGATCGAGTTGATTATTCATATTTGAAATTTTTAATTTTTTTCTTATAAAACTAGAATATATCAAATAATATAATAACACTTGATCATTCGTCATGAAATCCATATAATATCATCGCACATATTAACTTTCAAAATCCACATCATCACTACTATATCAATCCATTTTAATATTTTAATTAATATTCAAATATCATCAAGATGGTAACATTTGAATGAAAATATATATTATAGCACTAAATATGTTAACTTTTGAAATTCAAATCATCACTCCTATATCAACTCATATCATAGTCTTTGAATTAACATTGTATCAACATCATTGACATCATAACATCCAAATAAAAATTCATATCATGTAATTGTATATTTTAATTATTTAAATCCACATCATCACTATACATTACAATCCATACTATTATTGCGCACAACACCATAACACTTTAGCCGAAAGAAACAATTATATAATATTAACATTCTATTCAAATTTAGAACCATAATAAGCAAAGATGTTTGATTCACATGGATATTCAATTACATCAATCCACTTCAAAATGATCCTAAGTTTTCACTTTTGGATAAGTTAAAACCATTTTGAGAGATATTGCTATGAATTTTAAGTAACTTATCTACATCTACTATTTTGATGATATTCTTGTATGTACTAAGTTCTAATACATACTTGAATTTATGAACCTCATTTTTATTGATGGAAGAAACATCTAAATGTACAAAGCCGAGAAATATCTAAAAGGTTACGCTTTTAGGGTAAAGGGTTTAGAGTTTTGGGTTTAGGGTTTTAGATTTAGGGTTCAGCATTTAGGAGTATGGGGTTAGGGTTTGGGTTTTAAGGGTTTAGAGCCTAGGGATTAGGGTTTAGGGTTTTAGGACATAAGGTCTAGGGTTTAGCATTGATGGTTTAGGATTTAGAATTTAGGATTTAGGTTTTAGGGTTTAGAGTTTAGATGTCTGGGATTTGGGTTTAGGTTTTAGGTTTAATGCTTTGGGTTTAGGGTTTAGGGTATAGGGCTTAGGGTTTGAAGTTTATGGTTAAGGGTTTAGGGTTTAGGATTTGAGATTTAGGATTTAGGGTTTAGTATTTAGGATGTAGGGTTTAAGAGTTAAAAGTTTAGGGTTTAGGGTTTAGATCTATAGTTTAGGGCTTAGGGTTTTGAGTTAAGGGTTTAGGATTAAGGTTTATGAGGCATAGTTTCTTCACTTCACTCGAGCCTCCCCTATAGGGAATACTCTCATATGTGCCAATAACTCATCTTATCTTGTCATGGGATTTGGTAAGATGACATGTGCCAGGGATCAAGAAGAATCTATTATCAGTTTTAGCTTTAGCCAAAATTGTCTTGGTTGTGAAATTTGTTAATGACACGTGTACAGTTCATGATATCTTAAATGGCGATGTGATTATTGCTTCTGGCATTTTATGTCGTGGGTTGTATAAGCTCATAAACTATGAAAGATCTGTGAATGATTCAACATGTGCAACACACAATTCTTAAGCTATGTCTGATGCAAAGCTTTGGCATGCATGCTTTGGTCATCTGAATTTTTCTAGTTTTCTATGCTTGCAGAAATCTGAAAGGGTGTCCTCCTTCCCCAAACTTGAAGCACCCGGTAAACATGCATGTGAAGGTTATATTTTGGGCAAAATGCAGCATTCCTCATTTCCAAAAGATGTTTAAGTTTGGGCTACTAAAAAATTGCAGCTTGTTCAAATGATGTCTATGGTCTTATGCAAACATTCACTTTTGGGAACTATCTTTACTTCGTGACTTTCATTGATGATTTTTCCAGGCATGCATGGGTATATCCATTAAAAGCAAAGTCCAAAGTGTTCATGTGCTTCAAACGGTTTTTCGTTTTGGCACAAAATCTATCACCATGTAAAATGGGCACCCTCCGTTCTGATCGAGGGGGGAATATATGTATTTTGATTTTAATGCAATTCTGGCTAAACGTGGGATAAAACACGACTGTATAGTGCCGTATACACCTCAACTGAATGGAGTTGCTAATGGAAGATGTTATTCAGACATTGCTTTCATGTACTAAGGAGACATCTATTAGCTTCAAAGACATATATGATACTTTGTTGCCTCTATTTAGAGGTGGACAGTCTAGTGCTAGTCCTAATGAGGCAACTTCTCAGCTTTTGCAAGCTTCATGTGATGATGAAGATCATCCTAGTTATGATGGAGATTTACATGATGCACTTGTTGATGAGAGAGCTGATACTTAGTAGGAAAAAACTATGCCAAAATGGGTGGTGAAAACTTAGTGTGACATCAAATTAGATGCACCTCTATCATATCGTATTCAATGAGGCTCTCATAGTGCCTCTCTTGCATCAGATTGCTATGCTATGGCTTCATCTACTCTCTGTGATGAGATTGAGCCTATTTCGTTTGATGAAGCACAACATTCTGAACACTGGATGGCTGCAATACAATCAGAATATGATGTTATCACGAAAAATGGTACCTGGTCTATATGTCACTTGCCTTCTAGCAAGAAGGTCGTTAGCGCTAAGTGGTCATACAAGCTGAAGCGTAAGCGTGATGGAACAATTGATATGTATAAGGCTAGGCTTGTTGCAAAGGGTTATGCGTAGGAAAGAGGCATTGATTTTGATGATATCTTTGCATCTACATGTCATATGACTACCCTTTGGAGCATTTGTGCACTTGCACCCCATCATTGTTGGAAAATACATCACTTGGACATTAAAACTGCATTTCTAAATGGTGACTTGCATGAAGAAGTGTATGTTTTTCAGCCCTGTGGCTTTGTGCAGAAAGGGCGTGAAAACCAGGTGTGCAGGTTAAAGAGGGCATTATATGGTTTAAAGCAAGCACCACATGGTTGGTATGATAAGATACATGCCTATCTGATTGCACATGGTTTTGAGAATAGTCCAATTGAAATCACCTTATATGTTAAGCATGCTAATGATGTGTTTCTGATCATTGTTCTGTATGTTGATGATATGCTGCTCATTGTCCTATTGAGAAGCATATTGCTAATTTTAAGGTTGATTTGCATGTATCAATTTAGATGTCTGATTTGGGGCATTTTCATCATTATTTGGGCATTCAGTTTATGCACGTGCATGGTGGAATGACTTTGTGTCAAATGAAATATATTGACACATTAATGACATGTTTTGACCTTGAAGACTATAAAGCTATTACCACTCCTATGGAGACACGTTTACAATTGAGTCTTCATGATGCTGGAGATGCATTTCATGTTGTTCTCTTTCAGCAAGCTATTGGATGCCTAATTTACTTATGCATCACTCGACTAGATATTGAGTTTGTTGTCTCAAAGTTGAGCAGGTTTATGCATTGCCCAGGTGTCAAGTATTGGCAGGCGGTTAAGCACATCTTTCGCTAGTTGAGTGGTACTTGGCTACTTGGGTTGTTTTATCCCAAGGCGGGATCACGACCACTAGATTTGCATGCTTTTTCTAACTCTAACTGGGTTGGTTGCTATGACACTCGTTTGTCCACTACTGGTTTTTGCTTCATGCTTGGCACCTCATGCATATCTTGGTTGAGCAAGAAGTAGCCTACTATGGCCACTTCTAGTTGTGAGGTTGAGTATAGGGCTCCTTTGACAAGGACTGTTGAGTGTGTGTGGCTCAGACGCCTTATGGTTGATTTGGGTGTTCGTCACTCTTCTGCCACCACCATCTTCACTAACAACGAGAGCACATTGGCAGTTGCGAGGAAGCCTTTGTTCCATGCTCACTCTAAGCACATTGAGGTGCATTATCATTATGTCAGGGAGAGGTTCTTTGTTGGGGAGATTAGCTTGGCATATGTGCCCACACAGGAGAACATTGTAGACCTTTTCATGAAAGCTTTGCCTAGGGAGACGTTTGAGGCTTTCAGTGAATCTTTGGACTTACGTCCTTTTGCGGAGTGATTTACACATAACTTGGCACTTCCTTATGCATGAGTGCTAGCTCCTTGTTCACTGCATAACTCCCAAGGGGGATTTGTTGATATATTTAGGTAGCGATGCATGTGAACACTCTACGACCACCGGGGCACTTTTTGTCCCTCTTTAGGAGTTTTTTCCCCCGGCTTTTATATATGCCTATTGCCCTAATGGGCTACTTATGTTTGAACATTCTAGTGGTGATACATTCATTATTGTGTGTTGTGCTCCAAGCTTCTTCTTCTTCCTTGTCTTGTTCGTGTGCTTCTACAGACATCTAAGTCCAACAAGGAATATGTACAAGCATACATACGTAAACTCATAGAGACCATAGTTTGGGGATTTTCACAAGCATACACACTTAAACACATAAAATATTAGGGTTCAGGGATTATATAAACATATCTATCTAGAAACAAAAAAAAGTAGGGTTTAGAGATTTATACTAGCATACATGCCTAATCACATAAAAAACTAGGATTACATATTTTTTCATGATGGGCCATGCTCTATGTAATCATTTATTTTGTTATAACTCTCCACTGAAGCTCAAAATGATCTTGGATATGAAAGATTCCAAGTATTTCTAGATTCTCTGACTAATAAAACTTTGATTCAATATTTGGGGGATCCGAAGAGGAACAATGGCCAAAAAGAAAAAAAAAAGAAATGTGTCGTCAAGAGATTGATCACCCCACTTTTATGTAAGTATAAATGTAAAAGATAAAGAAAAACTTTGCACTTGTTAATTCCACAAGAGGTCATAGCTCTTACTAGCATGAAACGAAGCCTCATGGGAGATATATGAAGTTCATCTAATGAAAATTCGTAATGACAAAACTTATATCTGGATACAAATAAACATCACTCCAATTCTATATGAGCTCATGCTTCCATCAACATCCTATAGGCCCTTACATCTAGGCTTAGACTATACACTCTAGGATGTGTAACTAATGTTATTCCAAATGGGCATAAAAATCATTCACAGAAACTTTGAGGATATTCTATAAAAAATGCACAAACACTTGGTGCACAAGACTTTGGAAAGTTGCAAAGGCATTGGTGAAACTATTGAGATAAGATTTAGTTAATTAAGATTGGAAGTGGAGAGATGTGATTAGGCAAAATGATTCTATTTGGTTCCTTATCAAGGTAATCAAGGAAGTTGACTCGGAAAAACTCCAAAGATCAAAGAAGATATAAAACAAAGGATTTGGTAATTGGAAACATATCTCGAACCATGAGGGGGATGAGTGGATAATATTTGAGGACATAGAACGTAGAAGCAAAGTTGACTTTGATGATTGGTACCTTCTTAGACCCAAAAGGAATGCTTGGGATAATTCCACGACTCATCTCCTGATCAAGAATCACTCACCCTAAATTGAAGGGTTAGTATGGATGAATGGTAATGAATTGGATTAAATGTTCAGGATCTATGAGCACCTTAACTAGCATATCTCGCTTGATAGGAGATGGTGCATGAAGAGGTCGAGAATTAGATGGAAACTTAAGTATGGAGACCTGTGGCATTCTCTCATGGAGAACAAGAAATTGGTTCTTATATTGCAACTCCTCCATCATGGAATCTAGAATGACAAAGCTAATAAAGTATGTGAGACCCCTCACCACTGCCAACATGCCTATGGAGCAGAGAGGACCTTGGCCATCTATTCTTGATATGTTTGGTTGCCCCACTATCAAAGCACCAAACATCTGAGTATACTGGAGACATTCAATGCTCATGAGAAGATGGGTCAAAACTGCAAACAGTAGTAAACGCCCATTCTTCTTCCTGCACAAGATTAGGAGACTCTATTTGTGTTGTAGAGGCCTCTACAACAACCATTCCGGCCTCTTTCTTCTTTGCCTCTTTAGCAAGCAGTTTTGGAGAGCTCTTAATGACATGATCATTTGCTTTACAAAATTTACAAAACAATTTCTACATTTTTTATTTGCTTTCATCTTTGTCTTCCCTCTTCAATTCTGCAGAATTACCAGATTTCTTCTTACTAGTTGAAGAGTTCTATTTTCCTTTGCCCTTTTGACTAGCCAAGAAAGCTTGATCTGCAACACGTGTAATGTACATGTTCTACCTGGACTGATCTTCCTCCAATAGAATAGAGAATAACTATTTAAATGACAAGGAATTTGTATTGCCTTTCATCATCAAACGAAGAGTAGAAGCAAAACTCTGATATGAGTCAAGAAAACCATTCACAACAGTCTACACAAGTGAAGAGTCAAGAAGGACTTCATTGGCGGAAATCAATTGTTCCTTCAAATCCTTGATCTTTATCAGAAAGTTGTCCATAGAATCACCTTCATTCATGTGCTCACTCTCCAATTATTTTCCGAGGTAAGCAACAGGAGCCTCATTCCTAGCTTGGTACAATGTCGTAAGTGTATCCTAAGCATCTTTAGCTGTTGTGCAACAGCGAATGTGAGGAATAATGGCACGTTCGAGAGACAAAGCTATCAATGCATGTGCGTAGGCATCTTTTCCATCTCAAGAAATTTGCTCTATAGTAGGTGCAGCAAAAATTGCAGCACCAATAGGATTTCGTAGAAGATCATCATCTTCGACACCTTCTGCATCAACTTAAGTACCTACAATTGTAACACTACTTTCAGCCATGGCCGGTGACTAAAATACCTTGATGCAAAAAATTGAGTGTATGCCAAAAAGTTGAATAGAACTGCCTAGACAAATTCTGCTAAACTTGTAGTAGACTTTGAGATGGTTATATTGGCGAACAAAACTGTTATATACCTTTGGCACAAAAAAGATAAAATAGCCTGTACAAGTGCTGAGATAGTATGTTTCGAGGCCGAAATGAGCTCACCAAAATTCATGTAAATCTAAGTCTTCAACCACAGAGGTGTTGACAATGCCCTAGATGAAGAGGTGGCCTACTCTCATACCAATTGTTGGATTTAGGTGTCTGTGGAAGCACGCAAACAACATAAGGAAGAAGAAGAAGCTTGGAGCACAACACACAATACTGAATGTATTACCACTAGAATGTACAAAGTTAAGTAGCCCGTTAGGGCAATAGGCGTATATCCAAGCCGTGAGATAAAAACCTCCTAAAGAGGGGAAAAAGTGCCCCGGTGGTCCTAGAGTGTTCACACACATCATTACCTAAATATATCAACATTCCTAAAACCATAATTCTTTATGGGCTTAGGAGTATATGCTTGTATAAAACTGATAACGTCCCTAATTATTTATGAATCTAGATATGTATGCTTGGAAAAATATCTAACCTAATTATTTATGTGTTTAAGTATGTGTGAGTGTATAGAATCCTAAAACGTAATTCTTTAGTGTGCTTAGGTATGTATTCTTGTATAAAGCCCTAATCCCTAACGTTTTATGTTTTTAGGTATGTATGCATGTATGAATACAGAAGCGAAATCCAATAAGAGAATAATTCTTTGGTTCTTATCTAAAAGACCTACCCATAATACCACAAGCCAAGAAGCATTGAAGATTGAAAATTTTTCAAACATCAACAAAGAAGTTCGGATTCTCATAAACCAAAGCAACAAGATCAATGGCTTTCAAGAGTTATTTTCCTTCTCATTCCTGAAGAAGAGATGCTGGTGTGGATTGGAGGTTGCATACATGTGCAAAGAAGAATGTGACATGAACCAATGATTCACATTTGACAATCAAAAGTGAGAAGTTGGAAAAACCTTCTCGGAAAGTACTCAAAAAAAGATGCCAATTTGAGGACTTGCACTTTCTTTTATAAAGGGTTATGCAATATTCAAAGAAAAAGAAAGTACAAGTTGGGTGTCTTTATCAACTTGGAAAGAAAAGAGAGATGCAACAAAATAAAATATATATCCTCTTTTTATAATATAAAGGGTTACGCAAAAAGGATGTCTACAAAGTGTTATGCAGTATCAAAACACAAAATGAACTTCATCAATTATATTTGTATCGAATGAAAATTGTGAGTTAGCAGTCTTTATAAACTTGGAAAGAAAAGACAACTCCAACAAGATAAAATATATATCCAATCCTTATCTAGATTGCATTATTTGTTATTCGATGGTTTGATTATTCATGAATAATTATGGATTTTTTTAGTGACCCCTTATTATTGGACCGAATTCTTCGATGCCACCTTAGCTTATTCAGACAAGTCCAAATAGATTTTGCATGACAATTCGTAGATTTTTCGATCCAAGGCACTTTGGATCAAAATTTCTATTATCGAAAATATTTTTGATCAAAAAGATTTTCAACCAAAAGTTTTCAATTGAAAATATTTTAGATTGGAAACATTTTATATTGAAAAGATTCTGGATTGAAAACATTTTAGATAGAAAATAATTTAGATTAAAAATCTTTTAGAATTAAAATACTTTTTATTGAAAATATTTTAGATAAAAAACATTGTACATTGTATCCTACTCATCTAAAATTCTTTGAGATTTAACATGATCAAGTTGATTATTCGTATTTGGAATTTTTAATTTTTTGCTTCTAAAACTAAAATATATCAAATAATATAATAACACTTGGCTTTAGAATTTAGGGTTTAGGGTTTAAGCATTAAGAGTTTAGGGTTTAGGGTTAAGATTTATCGTTTAGGTCTTAGGGTTTTAGGTTTAGGGTTTAGGGTTTATGCCTTAGGGTTCATGGTTTAGGATTAAGGCTTTAGGGCTTAGGGTTTATGATTTCGATCGTAGATTTTAAGGTTTATGATTTCAATCATAGGGTTTAGGGTTTAAGATGTAGGATGTTGGGTTTAGGGATAAGATGTTAGGGTTTATAGTTTAGGCTTTAGGCAGGTGGTTTAGAGTTTTGAGTTTTAGGGTTTAGGGTTTAGGGTTTATGATTTAGGTTGTAGAGTTTACGGTTAAGGGTTTAGGTTTTAGGGCTTCTAGTTTTAGAGTATAGGGTTAGAGTTTAATGTTTAGGGACGAGGGATTAGGGTTTTTGGTTTCGGGTTTGGGATTCAAGGTTAAGGGCTTAGGGTTTAGGGTTTAGAGTTTAGGGTTTAGCGTTTATCATTTAGGGTTTAGGGTTTAGGGTTTAGGGTTAAGGGTTAGGGTTTAGAGTTTATAGTTTAGGGTTTATGATTAAGGTTTTAGGGTTTAGGATTTAGGGTTTTAGGTTTAGTGTTTAGAGTTTAGGGTTTAGGGTTTATGTTCTAAGATTGAGGGTTTAGGGTTTAGGGCTTAAGGTTTAGTGTTTAGTTTTTAGGGTTTAGGGTTTAGGATTTAGGGTTTTTGGTTTGGAGTTTAGGGTTTGGGATTCAGTGTTTAGGGTTTAGGTTTAGGGTTTAGGATTTAGTATTTATGGTTTATAATTTAGGCTTTAGGGTTTAGGATTTGGAGTTTGGGGTTTATGGTTTGGGGTTTAGGGTTTATGGTTAAGCATAAGGGAAATACAAACCATGGTTCTGTGTACCCTTGAGATACTTCAAGATTCTCTTGGCAGCCTCTAAGTGAGGTATCCTTGGCTTGTGCATAAATTGACTTAGCACACTTACTCCATATGCAATATCAATTCTTGTAAGAGTAGCATAGTTCAAGCTACCCACCATACTTTGATAACCTGTAATGTCTTTGACTTCATCACCTTCATGGGCACTTAGCTTTAGATTTACCTCCATTGGAGTGCTTGCTACTTTAGCATCCTGCAAGTGAAACTTCTTCAACATATCCTCTACATACTTTTTCTGAGAAATGTATATCCCTGAATTATTTTAAACTAATTCAAGCCCTAGAAAATACTTCAATAAACCAAGATCATTGATCTTGAACTCCTTCATCATCTGGCTTTTGATATACCTGATTCCTTTGACATCATTACCTGTAATGATGATGTCATCAACATAAACAGAGAGATATATTACCTCTGAATTACTTCTCTTAATGAACAGAGAAGTGTCAGCCTTGCTCATGACAAAACCTTGGTCTTGGAGGTATGTAGTTAACCTGTAATTCCATGCCCTAGGTGCCTGTTTCAATCCATATAAAGCCTTCTTTAATTTGCAAACATAAGTTACCTTCTTAGGGTCCTCATAGCTAGGAGGTTGTGACATATAAACTTCTTCTGAAATCCATCCATTCAAGAAAGCATTCTTGACATCGGATTGGTACATGTTCCAATTCTTTGATGCAACCACACTTACCAATACTCTGATTGTTGGCATCTTGGCCACAAGAGAAACTGTCTCTTCATAGTCAATGCCTTGGGTTTGTGAAAAACCCTTGGCTACCAATCTGGCTTTGTACCTATTAATTGTTCCATCAGAATTTCTTTTCAACTTATAGATCCATCGGGATCCTATTACCTTCATAAAGTCCTTCTTGTGTACTAACTCCCATGTGTCACTCTCCTTGAGTGCTTCAATCTCCTCATCCATAGCTTCTTTCCATTCTGATTTGGTTATTGCTTCTTCATATGAACCTGCTTCCTCATTTGAAAAATCTTTGGCGAGAGAAATTGAATGTTTAGTAACAAGAGATGTATCATACCCATATTTGATAGGTTTCTTGCTTTCTCTTTGAGATCTTCTGATTGATTGAGTTGAAGATTCAGGTATGTCTTCAAGCTTCTTCCTCTTCATTTTGCCCTTGGACTTCCATGACTTCAATTCAAGGTTGATAGTGTCTTCATCATCTGAACTTGAGTCTTCATTCTGAGTAGGTTCCTCCTTTGCAAGTTTTGGAAATTCCTCTTCCAAATCATAGGGTGGTTTAACCTTCTTGCATTCATTCTCATACCAAGAATCATTTTCATCAAAGACCACATCTCTGCTTACCATAAATCCCTTATTAGTAGGATTATAAAACCTGTAACCTTTTTTATTTAAATCATACCCAATGAAAATGCA
Organism: Ceratopteris richardii; assembly: GCA_020310875.1. NCBI lineage: Eukaryota > Viridiplantae > Streptophyta > Polypodiopsida > Polypodiales > Pteridaceae > Ceratopteris > Ceratopteris richardii. The sequence goes on along the minus strand of CM035415.1, from coordinate 48,681,283 downwards.
TTTTTTCAGCCTTTGGATCTAGCTTACCTCTTATCTGAGAAGGAATGTGCACATATGCTATACATCCAAATATTTTGCAGTGATCTAATGATGGTCTCTTACCATGCCATGCTTCATAGGGTGTCATACCATCAAGTGACTTAGATGGTAACCTGTGTATGAGGTAAGTGACAGTAGAAACGCTCTCTGCCCATAGATAGTTAGGTAAATTCTTCTTATTAAGCATAGATCTAGCTGTCTCAACAATTAACCTATTTCTTCTTTCAGCTACCCTATTCTGTTCAGGAGAATACTTTGTGGTTATCTCTCTTTTGATGCCTCTGTCCTGCAAGAATTCTTCAAATTCATTGGAGAAGTACTCACCTCCTCCATCTGACCTTAGCCTCTTCAAATTCCTTCCTATCTGGTTTTCAACTAATGCAAGATATTTCTTAAAACAATTAAATACCTCATCCTTGTGCTTCATGAAGTATAATAGAGTCCATCTGATATAATCATCAATGAAAGACACATAGTACCTTGATCTTGAGACTGAGGGGTCTTTGCTAGGTCCCCAAACATCTGTGTGTACAAGCTCTAGGTAGTCTTCATGCATATATCCTTTCTTGGAGAAGGGTAACCTGTGAGACTTACCAAATTGACAAGCACCACACTTGTAAATCATATGTTGTTTGGATACATTAGGTATCCCAAGCACACATTGGTCCCTGCACATTTTTTTCAAGGTTCTTTCTCCTATGTGCCCTAACCGTTTGTGCCAAATCTCAAGCTTTGAAAGTGTTTGATCTTTATAACTGTATAGTGCAATATTCTTTGTATCTTCCAACTCAAAAGTGAAAAGTCTACCTGATTTTTCTCCTTTAGCAATCCTCTTGAACCCATGTCTTGGGTCCTCCACATATGCTCCATATTGATTGAATCTGACCTACAAACCTTTCTCCACAATTTGACCAACACTCATCAAATTTTTGGTAATGGTTGGTACATAGAGTACCCTACTCAACAAATTCTGATTACCATCACAAGTCTTAACATTTCAAACTTTAACTACTAAATGCTTTGTATCATCACCTGTTTGGACTTGATGTTTACCTTTTGGTTCTTCAAGATCAAAGAGTACTGCCACATTGCCAGCCACATGATTTGAGCACCCTGAGTCAATGTAGAATAGGTGGTCATCATTTGTACTTGACTTTGAAGTCATGTTCATGATCAGAAGAGAGTCATCCTGCTCCTCTGTGTAGTTGTTGTAGTCCTTTCTGGTTTTGAATCCTCCTTGGTAGTTCGCATTGTAATTGTTGTTGTAATTGTTGTTGTGGCCTTGGTGATGGTTGAACCTTCCTCTTGACTGTGAGTATCCACCTCTTTGGTAGCCTCTTCCTCTTTGATTTTGTTAATTCCTAAAAAACTCATCTGTAGTATGATTTGATAAACCACAAATGTTGCATGGTGATGAGTTATAGGGTCTCCCCTGTTGGTGCATGACAATCATCAATTGAAGGATTATGGAGAAATGAAGTCAAGGAGTCAAGAAGGAAACAAAGTCAGATGGTTGAAGGAAGGACATTTTCAGAAAACTCAAAGATATGTACACATATGTACATTAGCTGACTTATACCTTTGTTTAAGTCATACACTTGTATATATTCATCTATAAATATGTTGGAAAATGTCGGGCAAGAAGAGAAGAAGAAGATTTGAGAATAGGGAGAGAGAAATTAGTGTCATTAGACACATGAAGAGTGAGTGAATTGTCCATCCTCACTTAGATGTAAATTTTATGAGAAATCGAGAATTTTTGCGCCCGATATTTTGCTGTCTGCTCCTTCTGTGCTTAATCTTTTGAGAAATCCTTTTGCACGTATCTAAGTCCATAGCTAATCTATCTATGGCTAGAATTTGAGAAGTTAATTGTAATCAGGATGTGAGAATTTTGATTAGGAACATTCATATGTAAGAATGTTCTAACAGTCGAGAAATCTGGCGCACATTTCATCTTCAATGAAATGATCATTGCTCAGTCCACAGTGTAAAGTTTTACACAAGTGAGGGCTTAAAATCTAAGTTAGAAGGTAAGCCATCTATGGCTAGAAGATCTTGATCAAACGGGTTCAGAGTTGGGAGAACCAGTACTAAGAAGTTGCAGGTGTCAAAGTCGCCATTGCAGAGAAGCACTTTCAGACATAGGTAAAGTGTTTCACACATTTCTCAGTGTGTACTTAATCTTTTTGAAAGATTTAACTTGGCAAAGTTGCGCAACCTTAAGGCGAAGTGTTGTGCAAAGTTTTATCAAAAACTTTACAGGATTGATTAGTCAATGAGTGACTAATCTGCAGCAGACTTTTCAGAGAAGTTGAATTTTTCAGAACTTTCAATATTTCTGATAATTTGGTGAATGATCTCTAAGTTTGGTGGAGTCTAAGGTTAACCTTGATATAGAGGTGATCTAACTTCAAGGTTAATTTGTTCTTTTGGAGATTAACACTCTCCATCAGTGGTATCAGAGCAGGTTGTGTCAAAATTGAAGTGAAGAAGACTCCGACTATTGCAGAAGTACAAAACTTTACATTTTGAAGGTGCAGAAGGGTAAAGGTTGAAGAAAGATCAAAGGAAGACATACAAAGAGCATCAAAAGGATCAGAAGGAGCAACATTCGAAGTAAAGGTACACTTATTATCTGTAAAGGTTAAAGATTTAAAGCTACAGGTGAAGTAAAGATGGGAGATAGTCTCCAAATTGAAAAATTGGATAGAGAGAACTATCCTGCATGGTCTATGAGGATGGAAGCTCACCTTATGAGCAAAGATCTGATAGGATACATCACAGGAGATGAAGAAAAGCCAGAATTCAAAGATCCTAGTGTTCCAACTAGGGAGGAGCTTGCAGATTTGAAGAATTGGATGAAGAAGGATGCTCAAGCAAGAAGCATCATCTACATGGCAGTCAATGACTATTTGCTTCCTCACATTAGAGGACTTGAAAGTGCTTGTGACATTTGGAATGCTTTGGAAGAGCATTTCCAAAATACAACCAAATCAAGGAAGGCTTCACTATGGGCAGAGTTTACTACCTTCAAGAAGAAGGCCTCACAGTCAATTTCTGATTATGTGACAAAGATGAAGGACATTGCAGATTCTTTAGGTGCAGTTGATGAAGATATTGAAGAAGACAAATTGGTAAGACAAATACTCACAGGGCTAAGAGGAGATGAGAAATGGAAGCCTTTCATTTTATCTACAGAACTTTCATTAGATCACTTTACTCCTGATTTGAATCAATTGTTAGGTCATATGTTAACTTTTGAGAATGATATCAAAGGAGATGTTGATAAGAGTGCAGGTCATGCAATGTATTCTAAAGACAAGAAGAAAGCCAACAAAGGGAAGCAACAATCAGGTGAAGAAGAAGGTACATCAAACCAAGCAAACTTCATAAGAGGAAGAGGAAATGGCAGAAGTAGAGGAAGAGGCAGAAACAACAAAGATAATGCAAGAGCTTGTTGGATATGTGGTAAGACCAATCATCTATCTCATGATTGTTGGCATAATAATCAAAACAATGGTAATTATCAGAACTTTAATCAAAGAGGAAGAGGAGGTAGATTTCAGAGAGGAAATTTCAGAGGTAGAGGTGGTAGGAATTCTTTTGGAAGAGGTGGAGGAAGAAGCTTCCAAAATCAATCCTATAATAACACCTACTACAACTATGCATCAGATCAAAAGGAGGATTCGACTCTCATTATGAATACATGTGAAACCTCACATGAGGACATGAGAGTGTTCTATATTGATTCAGGATGTAGTAATCACTTAAGTGGAAATATTGCTTTGATGACTGACCTAGATCATAATGCAATTAATCATACAGTGCAGACAGGTGATAATACAAAGCATAAGGTAAAGTCAATTGGTTCAGTCAAAGCTAAGGATGGGAGCACTCTTCTGAGTAAGGTACTTTATGTTCCCACAATTCCAAAGAATTTGATCAGTGTAGGTCAAATTGTGGAAAAAGGATATGAGGTAAGGTTCACAAATGATGGAGTTTATGTGGAAGACCCTAGTCAAGGGTATAAACAAGTTATTGCAGGAAAGAAAGAAGGAAGGCTTTTCACATTGAAGGTACAAGGAAATGTTGGACATGCTATGTTCACATATGGAGAGCAGAAGGTGTCAGAATTGGATCTTTGGCACAAAAGACTTGGACACTTTAATGAAAGAGGTATCAAAGAAATGATTAACAATGATTCAGTGCTTGGAATGTCTAACATTGCAGGTCAACACATGACATACAGATGTGAGGCATGTCAATTAGGTAAGGCTCATAAGCAATCCTATTCCAAGCATGGATTTATGTATTCAGAAAGACTTGAATTGGTGCATACAGATGTGTGGGGTCCTTCAAAGGACTTTAGTATAAATGGTTCAAGATATTATGTCATATATGTTGATGATGCTACCAGGTGGATCACAATTTATGTGATTAAGGAAAAGTCAGAAGTGTTTAATACATTTAAACACTATCATGCATATGCAGAAAGGATTACAGGTCAAAAATTGAAGAGACTAAGGTCAGATGGAGGGGGAGAGTATTTTTCAAATGAGTTCAATGACTATTTGTGGAATGCAGGTATAAAGAGAGAAGTTACTTGCAGGTACTCTCCTCAACAAAATGGGGTAGCAGAAAGAAGAAATAGGACTCTTGTTGAGTTTGCAAGGTCCATGATGAAAGAGAAGAATTGCCCAAATTATTTGTGGGCTGAGGCTGTTAATACAGCTACATATTTGGTTAATAGATTGCCTTGTAAAGCTTTGCAGGGTATGACACCATATGAAGCTTGGTGGGGTAAGAAACCTACCTTGGATCATTGCAGAATATTTGGATGCTTGGCATATGCATATGTGCCATCTCAATTGAGGCATAAGTTGGAGCCTAAGGCAGAGAAGTATGTATTCATTGGTTATGATGATAAGCAAATGGGATACAGGTTGTGGAGTCCATCCACAAAGCAATTTATTGTATCCAAGGATGTTACATTTGATGAGCAAGGTACTTGGTATGCAGGTAAATATAATGTACATGCAGATGATGAAGAAGTAGTGGAACAAAGAAAAGGTAAAGCAAAGGTTCAATTACTTGATGAAAGTGAGAGTAATGAAGTGCAGATTGAAGTTGAAGAGAGGCCAAGGTTTGATCCAGAATGTGATGAACCAGAGACCTCAAGAAGTGCAGAAGTTAGGAGATCATCTAGGCACAAATGGCAACCTACAAGGTATAGCTATGACACTTCATTCTTGACTACTAAAGATTATGCTTATTTGGTAAAAGCAGATGAAGACCCTTCTACATATGAAGAAGCCAAAGGAAAGAAGAATTGGGAAGATGCTATGCAAGAGGAGTATGATGCATTGATAGAGAATCAAACATGGGATTTGGTTCCTAAACCTAATAGTCAAAAGATTATTGGATGTAAGTGGGTTTACAAGACTAAAAGATTTGCAGATGGAAGTGTGTCTAGGTACAAAGCTAGACTTGTTGTGAAAGGGTATGCACAGACATATGGAGTGGACTATGATGAGACTTATAGTCCTGTGGCAAAGATGACAACCATCAGGACACTCATTGCAATTGCTGCTTGTAAAGGTTGGAAGTTGTCTCAATTAGATGTTAAAAATGCTTTCTTGAATGGTTACATTTCAGATGAAGTCTACATGGAGCAACCAGATGGGTTCAAAGATCAAGTGAGTCCAAATTATGTGTGTAAGCTCAAGAGAGCTTTGTATGGGTTGAAGCAAGCCCCAAGGGCTTGGAATTATAGGCTTGTGAAATTCTTGAATGATCTTGGATTTCAAGCATCAAAGGCAGATAGTAGCTTGCTAGTCAAAGCAAGTGAAGATGGGTTCATTTATGTGTGTATTTATGTTGATGACATAATACTTACAGGAACAGATGATAAGGGGATACAAATGATCAAGAAGCAGATGGAGAAAGAGTTCAAAATCAGTGATTTGGGGAACCTATCATTCTTCTTGGGAATGGAGATCTCTTATACTCAACATGGAGTATATGTGACCCAAGAAAGGTATCTTAAAAATTTGCTAACCAAATTTAAAATGGAAGATTGCAGGGTTGCACCTACACCTTTGGAAGTGAACCATAAATTGTCTAGGTTTGGAGGAGAAGAGTTCAGAGATATGAAACTCTATCAAAGTTTGGTTGGTAGCTTGATTTATGCTACATTGACAAGGCCTGACTTATCATATGCAGTTGGTGTGCTTTCACAATTCATGCATTGTCCTAGAAAGGAACATTGGATTGCAGGACAAAGAGTACTTAGGTACATCAAGGGTACACTCAAAGAAGGGTTGTACTATGGGTTTACTTCAGATACAAGAATCAAGATATATAGTGATGCAGATTGGGCAGGTAATGTGGATGATAGAAGATCAACACATGGATACTTGTGCTATGTAGGAGACAAATTGATTTCATGGTGTTCCAAGAAGCAACATACAGTTGCTTTGTCATCTACAGAGGCAGAATATAAAGAACTAAGCATATTGAAATACAGTATCATTTCCTGAGAGAGAAGGTCATTGAGAAAGAGATTGAAGTCATACACACTCCCACAAAAGATCAAGTTGCAGATATGATGACTAAAAGTCTAGATGGACCAAAACTACAAAGATTCAAGGATATGGCTGGAGTAAAGAAGATAGAAAAGAACCTCAATTAATGATTGAGGGGGAGCTGTTGGTGCATGACAATCATCAATTGAAGGATTATGGAGAAATGAAGTCAAGGAGTCAAGAAGGAAACAAAGTCAGATGGTTGAAGGAAGGACATTTTCAGAAAACTCAAAGATATGTACACATATGTACATTAGCTGACTTATACCTTTGTTTAAGTCATACACTTGTATATATTCATCTATAAATATGTTGGAAAATGTCGGGCAAGAAGAGAAGAAGAAGATTTGAGAATAGGGAGAGAGAAATTAGTGTCATTAGACACATGAAGAGTGAGTGAATTGTCCATCCTCACTTAGATGTAAATTTTATGAGAAATCGAGAATTTTTGCGCCCGATATTTTGCTGTCTGCTCCTTCTGTGCTTAATCTTTTGAGAAATCCTTTTGCACATATCTAAGTCCATAGCTAATCTATCTATGGCTAGAATTTGAGAAGTTAATTGTAATCAGGATGTGAGAATTTTGATTAGGAACATTCATATGTAAGAATGTTCTAACAGTCGAGAAATCTGGCGCACATTTCATCTTCAATGAAATGATCATTGCTCAGTCCACAGTGTAAAGTTTTACACAAGTGAGGGCTTAAAATCTAAGTTAGAAGGTAAGCCATCTATGGCTAGAAGATCTTGATCAAACGGGTTCAGAGTTGGGAGAACCAGTACTAAGAAGTTGCAGGTGTCAAAGTCGCCATTGCAGAGAAGCACTTTCAGACATAGGTAAAGTGTTTCACACATTTCTCAGTGTGTACTTAATCTTTTTGAAAGATTTAACTTGGCAAAGTTGTGCAACCTTAAGGCGAAGTGTTGTGCAAAGTTTTATCAAAAACTTTACAGGATTGATTAGTCAATGAGTGACTAATCTGCAGCAGACTTTTCAGAGAAGTTGAATTTTTCAGAACTTTCAATATTTCTGATAATTTGGTGAATGATCTCTAAGTTTGGTGGAGTCTAAGGTTAACCTTGATATAGAGGTGATCTAACTTCAAGGTTAATTTGTTCTTTTGGAGATTAACACTCTCCATCATCCCCCTACCTTGCTTACCTTCTCTGCCCCTTCCTCTTGAAGATCTACCTCTCCCTGCATAGTTGAGTTGGGATGTAGAGCCTTCATCTTCCATTTTTTTGCCCTTGCCTTTATCCTTAGACTTCTTATTAGTGTATAGGGGAGAAGAGTTATTACCTTTGCATGCATCTCCATTTTTTGTGAGCTTTGCTTCATGTGTAAATAGTTATCCCATGAGAGTTGTAAGGTCTGGAGTGTGCATGTCCATGTAGAGATCCATTGCAGTGGTGAAGCTTTCCCATTTGTCATCAGCCTTGATTCCATTTATCACTTGCCTTACAATTTGTTCTTCTTCAATCTCTTCTCCTATGCTTGCTAACTGATCTGCAACATCTTTGATCTTGGTCACAAATTCTGAAACAGCTTGCTTAGGTTGCTTTCTTAGTGTTGTGAATTCAATCCACAACTGATTTTTCCTAGCCCTTGTATTGGAGGAAAAGTATGATGACAAGGTTTCCCAAGTTTCTTGGGATGTCTTACAATTTCTGATATGTGGCAAAAGAAAGTCAGAGATAGAGTTGAGCAAATATGACCTTGCCAATGCATCCTTAGCACACCATGTGTTGAGTTTTTCTTGTTCTTCCTTGGTTGGCAATCCTCTTGCTTTGAACGAGGGCAATTCCTCATCTCCTGAGATGTATCCATAGACACTCCTTCCTTGTAAGTAGTTCTTCATCCTTAAAGACCAACCTTGATAGTTGTTCCTGTCCAATTTATCAATAAATGAAGGAAAACCATCTCACATTTTACCTCTATTGCTCTGATACCACTGTTGGGAAAGATGGATGGATGCTCCAAGAGACTGAGTAGGTACCGCTAAACGTGCTTTGTACCAGCCCTCTTCTGCTTCAGAGTTGATAAGTAGACCTTCTTAGCTTTCCAATAACACCAAAAAATAGCCTATGTACTTTGGAAGTGATGTGTGCAATGGTTGAACCAAAACAGATAACTTTGAACTCCACAAACTCATGAAAACTTTCTATTTTTATCTTGACACTTGTTGGATGTTTTACTCACTGTGACCAGTACAGTAGAAATTGATAAAATTCCTTTTAGGTGTATTTAATTAGCTTAGTAAGCTACCATTTTCAAGTGGAATGATGTAAAAAGATAAACTATGCTACGAGAAATCAATTTAGCAAGTTTAGCTATACCCTCGACTTTTTAGGACTGTAGCAGAAAATGACCAGAGTTCACCTCGATCAGCTTTATCTGAAATGGCTGAATAGAATCACTTCAAACTTTGATACCATGTAGATGACTTTGAGCTGAATCCAACAAACTTTGAATCACTTGATTTGGTGAAGAATTGACCGAGATATGCCCTTGACAAGTTGACAGACTTTTGAGTAGACTAACAAAGAACTCAGAGATAAATGATGTAGATGTATCTATTAATGAACACTTGTATACAATCCCATTGGCATGTACAACCTTGCCTAATGGTGTAGAGAAGTGTAAGCTATAGTATAGACCTTACACACACTCAAACTCAGTACAATGAGGCTCGAGAATTGATCTATCTTACTCGCGACTTTTCGTGTTCACTTTTATATGAAGTGAGTGGAGATTTGAATTCAAATTCAAATTTTGACTGCATATGATCAAGCTCCTAAATGATTGGAGATATTCCTTCAATCAAATGAGCTAATTTTTCCACGACTCACTTTGGTAGGTGATTACAAAAGATTCTAAGTCAATTTGACTTTTACAATGAGGTAAAGTGGTAATTAACCACTAGCCTATGCTTCTTCATGTATGTGTAGACTTTAATGCATCCTTTGAGCCAAATTTGTAGGCTTGCCATTTACACCAACATTTTATATACAACTTCTCATGGTTGGGTAAAGGGAAAGATTTGGATTCAAGTGCATGGGTGCTGAAATCGCGTAACAAGAAAGGAGGAGTTAATTTCCATATTCTTTGATTATTCTTTGATAGTTCATTAAAAGGAACATGAACTCTTGTGTAACTAGAGATTGCTAAGCATATTTTTTCATCTTGTCTTAGCAGTGATTGGAAACTCATAGATTCTAAATACTCGCTATCTTTCATTTCCATTCTTCGATATATACATATAGCTTTTATAAAGGGTCATTTGAGCATGAGTAGGGAGTTGGAAAAATCTATCACTAAATCATCATGTAGCGACTTAGGTTGCTTGAACATCTTCTTGTCATGCGTAAACACATATCTTATTGTCCCTATCATCAAGTATACCAGTGGTTCAAGTTGGATTTTGAGGAAAACTCTGTAACGGAAAATGAGAAGATAATTTACTACATAACATGCGATATTGATATTGATAGAGAGCACATCTTTTCAACATTTGAAGAACACGTGTGGAAAATGTGTGGTAGATTGTAATGCAATAGTTCAATCTTATGGTAATAGGAAACCCTCAGAAGACCTGTGAGATAAATGTGGAAACTTGCAACCCCATGGTAATCTCTAGAATAATCTAAACTTGCAGCTCCCATGATAATCCCACGAAGCCTAACAAGCTAGGAATTTTTTAATCAACCATTCTTTTGGATGGGCATCAAAGTTGATCGCACATCTTTGTTTCCATATCTTTTAGAGCACTTCCCCTCTGATGGCATTCCACAAGGGACAAGATGGCCAAGGTCCTCTCTACTCCATAGGCATGCTTGCACCAGTGAGGGGCCTCACATACTTTAGTAGCTTTGGCATTGTTCTACATTTTGTGATGGAGGATTTGCAACATAAGAACCAATTTTTAGTTCTCCATGAGAGAATGCCACAAGTCTCCACACTTATGTTGCCATCTAATTCTAGACCAGTTCATGCACCATCTCCTATTAAGGGAGATATGCTAGTTAAGGTGCTTATAGATCCTCAACATTTAATCCAATTCATTACGATTCATCCATACTAACCCTTCAATTTAGGGTGAGTCATTCTTAATTAGGAGATGAGTCTTCGAATTATCCCAAGCATTGATTTTGTGTGTAAGAAGGCACAATCATCATAGTCAACTCTGCTTCCAGGTTCTATGTCCTCAAATCTTATCCAGTGACCCCCCTCATGGTTCTAGATATGTTTCCATTTGATTGAATGTAATTACTATGCTTTAAAAAACTTGAAATGTGATCCTTCATGTAGAAACAACCATAATATGACATGTACAAAGCCCCTTCATTGTGAGACATATAACGGAATGAGCTCTTGTATAATAGAAGTTTCTATAATAGAAGCTCAGGGATTTTTCAAGAGAATCACACATTGGCATATTGTTTATGCACACAGTGTTCAATTTGGGGTACACACGCATACGCCAATTTTTTCCCTATTTCTAAGAAGAATTAGAGAGTTACTTTGAGCTTGAAAATGAGAAGACCATGGATTAGATATGAAACATGAGATGTCCACTACATTATTCGTTGTTAATAGAGAATGCAAGAAAATTGAAGAGTCTATTGTGTCATAGCTATAGTGCATAAATGCCAATTTGAGGACTTGCACTTTCTTTTATAAAGGGTTATGCAATATTCAAATAAAACGAAAGTACAAGTTGGGTGTCTTTATCAACTTGGAAAGAAAAGAGAGATGCAACAAAATAAAATATATATCCTCTTTTTATAATATAAAGGGTTACGCAAAAAGGATATCTACAAAGTGTTATGCAGTATCAAAACACCAAATGAACTTCATCAATTATATTTGTATCGAATAAAAATTGTGAGTTAGCAGTCTTTATAAACTTGGAAAAAAAAGACAACTTATTATTCGACCGACTTTTTCGATGCCACCTTAGCTTATTCGGACAAGTCCAAATAGATTTTGCATGACAATTCGCAGATTTTTCGATCCAACGCACTTTTGAAAAAATATTCCTTTATCGAAAACATTTTCGATCAAAAAGATTTTCAATCAAAAGTTTTCAACTGAAAATATTTTAGATTAGAAACATTTTAGATTGAAAAAGTTCTGGATTGAAAACATTCAGGATTGAAAAGGTCCTACTCATCTAAAACTCTTTGAGATTTAACATGATCAAGTTGATTATTCGTATTTGGAATTTTTTATTTTTTGCTTCTAAAACTAAAATATATCAAATAATAAAATAACACTTGGCTTTAGGATTTATGGTTTAGGGTTTAAGCATTAAGAGTTTAGGGTTTAGGGTTAAGATTTATCGTTTAGGGATTAGGGTTTTAGGTTTAGGGTTTAGGGTTTATGCCTTAGGGTTCATGGTTTAGGATTAAGGCTTTACGGCTTAGGGTTTATGATTTCGATTGTAGATTTTAGGATTTATGATTTAAATCATAAGGTTTAGGGTTTAAGATGTAGGATGTAGGGTTTAGGGATAAGATGTTAGGGTTTATAGTTTAGGCTTTAGGTAGGTGGTTTAGAGTTTTGAGTTTTAGGGTTTAGGGTTTAGGGTTTATGATTTAGGTTGTAGAGTTTACGGTTAAGGGTTTAGGTTTTAGGGCTTCTAGTTTTAGAGTATAGGGTTAGAGTTTAATGTTTAGGGATAAGGGATTAGGGTTTTTGGTTTCGGGTTTGGGATTGAGGGTTAAGGGCTTAGGTTTTAGGGTTTAGAGCTTAGGGTTTAAAGTTTATCATTTAGGGTTTAGGGTTTAGGGTTTAGGGTTAAGGGTTAGGGTTTAGAGTTTATAGTTTAGGGTTTATGATTAAGGTTTTAGGGTTTAGGATATAGGGTTTTAGATTTAGTGTTTAGAGTTTAGGGTTTAGGGTTTATGTTCTAAGATTGAGGGTTTAGGGTTTAGGGCTTAAGGTTTAGTGTTTAGGGTTTAGGGTTTAGGGTTTTTGGTTTGGAGTTTACGGTTTGGGATTCAGGATTTAGGGTTTAGGTTTAGGGTTTAGGATTTAGTATTTATGGTTTAGAATTTAGGGTTTAGGTTTAGGATTTAGGATTTGGAGTTTGGGGTTTATGGCATGGGGTTTAGGGTTTATGGTTAAGGGTTTAGGGGTTTGGCGTTTAGGATTTAAGTTTTAGTTTTTAGGGTTTAGGTTTTGGGGATTTGGTTAGGGTTTATGACTTTTGGGTTCTAGGATTAAGGATTTAGGGTCTAGGGTTTAGAGTTGAGGGTTTAGGTTCTAGTGTTTAGGGTTTACATTTTAGAATTTAGGGTTTAAGGTTTAGGGTTTAGGTTTTAGGATTTATGGTTTAGTGTTTAGGATTTAGCATTTAGGGTTTAGGGTTTAGGGTTTAGGGTAGGTTTAGGGTTTAGGGTTAAGGGTTTAGGGTTTAGAGTTTAGGGACTTAGGATTTATGGTTTAGGGTTTAGCGTTTTAGGTTTTAGGGTTTAGGATTGAGGGTTGAGGTTTTAATAGTCATGTGCTAAAGTGGGTAGGCAAAAAAGATTTTGATGCAAGGGAAAGTTGTGAACAAGAGATTAAAATTATCTTAGAGTTATCTTAACTTGAAGAATGTGAAATGATTTCAAGGTTTTCAGGGCTTTTGTAGGTACCATTTATATGCAACTTTAGAGGGTGCAATGCGTCATGTTTGGGTAAAGAGGAAGGTTTGGATGCAAGAGAAAGTTGCAAGCAAGAGATTAAAGTTATCTTAGGCTTATCTAGCCCTTAAGAATGTAAAATAACTTTATATACAACTTTAGAGGGTGCAACGCCTTATGCTTGTGTAAAGAGAAAGATTCGGATGCAAGGGAAAGTTTTGAACAAGAGATTAATGTTATCTTAGACTTCTCTAAACCTTAAGAATGTGACATGATATCAAGATTTTATGGGTTTTATATACAACTTCTCATGGTTGGGTAAAGGGAAAGATTTGGATGCAAGTGCATGGGTGCTGAAATCGCGTAACAAGAAAGGAGGAGTTAATTTCCATATTCTTTGATTATTCTTTGATAGTTCATTAAAAGGAACATGAACTGTTGTGTAAATAGAGATTGCTAAGCATATTTTTTCATCTTGTCTTAGCAGTGATTGGAAACTCATAGATTCTAAATACTCGCTATCTTTCATTTCCATTCTTCGATATATACATATAGCTTTTATAAAGGGTCATTTGAGCTTCAGTAGGGAGTTGGACAAATCTATCACTAAATCATGTAGCCACTTAGGTTGCTTAAACTTATTCTTGTCATGCGTACACACATATCTTATTGTCCCTATCATCAAGTATACCAGTGGTTCAAGTTGGATTTCGAGGAAAACTCTGTAACAGAAAATGAGAAGATAATTTACTACATAACATGCTATATTGATATTGATAGAGAGCACATCTTTTCAACATTTGAAGAACACATGTGGAAAATGTGCGGCAGATTGTAATGCAATAGTTCAATCTTATGGTAATGAAAACCCTCAGAAGACGTGTGAGATAAATGTGGAAACTTGCAGCCCCCATGGTAATCTCTAGAATAATCTAAACTTGCAGCTCCCATGGTAATCCCACGAAGCCTAACAAGCTAGGAATTTTTTAATCAACCGTTCTTTTGGATGGGCATCAAAGTTGATCGCACATCTTTGTTTCCATATCTTTCAGAGCACTTCCCCTCTGATGGCATTCCGCAAGGGACAAAATGGCCAAGGTCCTCTCTACTGCATAGGCATGCTTGCACCAGTGAGGGGCCTCACATACTTTCTTAGCTTTGGCATTGTTCTAGATTCCGTGATGGAGGATTTGCAACATAAGAACCAATTTTTAGCTCTCCATGAGAGAATGCCACAAGTCTCCACACTTATGTTGCCATCTAATTCTAGACCAGTTCATGCACCATCTCCTATTCAGGGAGATATGCTAGTTAAGGTGCTTATAGATCCTCAACATTTAATCCAATTCATTACCATTCATCTATACTAACCCTTCAATTTAGGGTGAGTCATTCTTGATTAGGAGATGAGTCTTTGAATTATCCCAAGCATTGATTTTGTGTGTAAGAAGGCACCAATCATCATAGTCAACTCTGCTTCCAGGTTCTATGTCCTCAAATCTTATCCAATGACCCCCCTCATGGTTCTAGATATGTTTCCATTTGATTGAATATAATTACTATGCTTTAAAAAACTTGAAATGTGATCCCTCATGTAGAAACAACCATAATATGACATGTACAAAGCCCCTTCATTGTGAGAGACCTAAGGGAATGAATTCTTCTATAATAGAAGTTTCTATAATAGAAGCTCATGTATTTTTCATGAGAATCACACATTGGCATATTGTTTATGCACACAATTGTAGAGGAGGTACTGGGGTATCCGCTTTTAACAAAAGTAGAGATAAAAGATTAACACATCCAGTACGTCGCCTACTCAAGGGGGGTTCTCTTTAGGGAAGTATACCCTTTAACATTTCTGTGATCAGGTAGATATCAAGGATTGGACAGAGTCGTACATACTTCAGAAAACATGAACAACAATTGACCCACGAAGACCATACACTTCTGGATTCGATTCAGATGATTACAAGATTTGTCAAGGAAATGCTCAAAAACTAATGCTCAGAGCTTCGTGGTACTCTATGCAGATAAATACAGATCAATACAAATGATGAAGGAATTGCTCATGAGAATAGAGCCTAACACCAATAGTGTCTCACAGAAAAGAAAGAAAATCCAAGACACTCTCTTACACTATAGTGCTCATAGCCCTCCATTGAGAAGCCTACCCTCTGTATCCACACTACAGAGTAGCTCCTACAATAGGCTTGAAACCACCAAGTGCAAGAGAGAACTTCTGCACGTATACACGTGTCAAAGTAACTCCAAAAATGTACCCCCAATGAGCACAAATCCATTGTTTTTATAGGCCCCAATAGATCAAGAAGCCTTGCCGAATCTTCACGTCCATTGATCACGCGCCGGTGGAATGCCCAAAATTGGAGAGGTAGGTCAAATATTCCCTTCATTTGAACTGGATCCACAAAGATAGGTAGTCGCCGTGAATGGTTGCTGGCAATTCCACTTTCACTTTTAACAATTACCTTTTACCTTTTCACCCGCCCTGTTTAATCCTGGCAATTCAAGTGAAGGGCCCCGTACACTTTGGAAGTGCAAAAGCAAATCATCATGGAATGTATATGTCCTTTCCAAGGCTCCCATTTGAGGTCAAATTCAATCTTGCGTGCTTGCCTTGACAATAAGGAACAAATAGAGTCTAATGATACCATAAATTCACCATCTATCTCTAAATGTAGATTGTTCAGCCACAATCCTTCTCAGGTGCTCTGACTCCATTGCTTCCACTGCTCTGTTCTGAGAATGGCCTCCTGTTGAAGGTTTGATATATCCCATGAGGATCCATTGCTTTATTACTTGGAGGATTTCCTGTGTGCTTGGAGTGTGTGTGTGTGAAAGTGTGTGTGTGGGGGTGGGTGTATGTGTGTGTGCCGGAGGGAGTGAGAATGTGTGCGGGTGATTGTGTGTGGGCATACATTTGTATGTGGGTGTGTGTTCATATATGTGTGTGCGGATGTGGGAGTGTATATGTGTGTGTGTGTGTGCGAGTATGAGTGTATGTGAAAGTGTCTGTGTGCCCCGATGTGAGTGGGTATGCATGAGTGTGTGTGTGTGATTGTGTACGTGTGTGTATTAGTGTATGTGTGGGGATGTAGGTATAAGTGTGTGTGTGTATATGTACTGGGGTATGTGCATGCGAGGGGAGGGGGTATGTGCGCATGTGTAGGAACGTGAGCGTGTGAGGAGTGCGGCGGGGGCGGAGGCTGAGGAGCTAGGCGGGGCGGAGGGTGAGGAGCTAGAGGGCTGAGGGCTGAGGAGCTAGGCGGGGCGGAGGCTGAGGAGCTAGGCGGGGGCGGATGGCGGGCTAAGGCAGAGGGGGGCGGAGAAATTAGGCGGGGGAGGGGAGGGGAACTAGGCGGGGGAGGGGAGGGGAACTAGGCGAGGGAGGGGAGGGGAACTAGGCGGGGAAGGGGAGGGGAACTAGGCGGGGGAGGGGAGGGGAACTAGGCAGAGGGCGGGGCGGAGTGTTAGGCGGAGGGCGGGGCGGAGAGTTAGGAGGAGGGGCGGGGACGGAGAGATGAGGGGGTGGGGCGGGGACGGAGAGATGAGGGGGTGGAGCTGAGGGCGGAGGGGGTGGGTCTCTGCGGGGGGTGAGGGCGGGTCTCTGCGGGGGGTGAGGGCGGGTCTCTGCGGGGGGGTGAGGGCGGGTGTAGGCGGGAGGGTGCGGGTGCGGGAGGAGGTAGCGGGGCCTGCGGGGTGGGGGTGGCGGGGACCTGCGGGGTGGGGCGCGGAGGGTAGCGGGGAGCGCGGGGCAGCAGGGCGGGGGAGGGTCTCTACGGGGGGGTGAGGGTGGGTGTAGGCGGGAGGGTGCGGGTGCGGGAGGAGGTAGCGGGGCCTGCGGGGTGGGGGTGGCGGGCTACTGCGGGGGCTGCGGGGGGGATGCACGCGGGGTGGCGGGGAGGGGAGAGAGTGAGAGAGAGAGAGAGAGAGAGAGAGAGAGAGAGAGAGAGAGAGAGAGAGAGAGAGAGAGAGAGAGAGAGAGAGAGAGAGAGAGAGAGAGAGAGAGAGAGAGAGAGAGAGAGAGAGAGAGAGAGAGAGAGAGAGAGAGAGAGAGATAGAGAGAGAGGGAGAAGGAGAGAGGGAGAGAGAGGGACTGCGCGGAGGGGGAGGGCTGCGGGTCACGCGGAGGGGGGGGGGCTGCGGGTCACGCGGAGAGGGGGAGAGAGAGAGAGAGAGAGAGAGAGAGAGAGAGAGAGAGAGAGAGAGAGAGAGAGAGAGAGAGAGAGAGAGAGAGAGAGAGAGAGAGAGAGAGAGAGAGAGAGAGAGAGAGAGAGAGAGAGAGAGAGAGAGAGAGAGAGAGAGAGAGAGAGAGAGAGAGAGAGAGAGAGAGAGAGAGAGAGAGAGAGAGAGAGAGAGAGAGAGAGAGACAGAGAGAGAGAGAGAGAGAGAGAGAGAGAGAGAGAGAGAGAGAGAGAGAGAGAGAGAGAGAGAGAGAGAGAGAGAGAGAGAGAGAGAGAGAGGGAGGGGGCAGGAGTGTACGGAGGGGGGGGGGGGTGCGGAAGTGCGGAGTGGATGAGGGGGAGGGGGGGCGGAGGGGTGCAGAGGGGTGCGGAGTGGATGAGGGGGAGGAGGTGGAGGGGGGCTGAGTGGATGAGGGGGAGGGAGGCGGAGGGGTGCGGAGTGGATGAGGGGGAGGAGGCGGAGGGGGGCGGAGTGGATGAGGGGGAGGGAGGAGGAGGGGTGCGGAGTGGATGAGGGGGAGGAGGCGGAGGGGGGGCGGAGTGGATGAGGGAGGGGAGAGAGAGAGAGAGAGAGAGAGAGAGAGAGAGAGAGAGAGAGAGAGAGAGAGAGAGAGAGAGAGAGAGAGAGAGAGAGAGAGAGAGAGAGAGAGAGAGAGAGAGAGAGAGAGAGAGAGAGAGAGAGAGAGAGAGAGAGAGAGAGAGAGAGAGAGAGAGAGAAAGAGAGAGAGAGAGAGAGAGAGAGAGAGAGAGAGAGAGAGAGAGAGAGAGAGAGAGAGAGAGAGAGAGAGAGAGAGAGAGAGAGAGAGAGAAGGAAGAGAGGGAGAGGGACCGAGAGAGGGGAAAGAGAGAGGGAGGGGGGAAGAGAGGGGGAGAGCAAGAGAGAGAAAGAGAAGAAAGTGTGTTCAAATCATGCCGTATGGATCCCACTGCATATGAGGATTGTTGAGATCAAATCGAAATGACTTTGACTGCTTCTAATCTCCACAGCTTGAACAATATGAGCCCAACACCATATTTGCTTCGACCTTGATGAGACTAATGCTCAGAATCCTTGGTTTGTATTGAAATTCCATGGGTGAAAACAGGTTGTAAACCCCATATTACTCAAGCAATGGGACAAAACATATGTTCCCAGTAGGTATGGTTCCATTATGTTGCTAACCAGCTAGTATGAAGAATGCTCAAGAATCCTCATCAGAGTTATGGAGATCATCTTAATTTTTGTTCCGTAAACATGAAGCTTGCATCAACTCTACATTTCATTGGTGTGTCACAACTTGAACAGATCATCAATAGTCTCTTTCCACAACCCCGCAAATGCAGCTTTCCATTTGCAGCTTTTGATTAAACAAATCAGATATGAGTATTCCCTTTCACTAGCTCCTACCGAAAGCAGCATATTGGCTATGCAAGGGGATTATCCATCATCCTTGGAAAAGACGTTACAGACAAAACCCGACCCACATCCATGTGCATTGACACCGGCAATAGTCCGATTTTCCAATGCATTTGTCTGCACCTCCTATCCCTTAACCATGATGATCTAGAAGCTCTCAAAGATGGTGTGAGAGCACAGCAACAATATATATCTGCAACGAGACTTTTCCAGTGCTTCATGGCTTCCGCATATCAAAGAGATGAAGTCAAGGCAAGGTGTCCATCAATCAATACACCTCATAAATAACTATACCGGCTGAATTTTGTGCAAGAACCATTGGGATCTGACCCCCTCGGTAAAGCATACCTTCCACAGGAAGGAGATACCTCAGCGAGCGAGAGGGAAGAGAGGGATCTACAGACCCCCACATCAAGCTTTTGCACCGTCCCTGGTGCAATCTCTCCCTTATTTTACTTATTTCAAAGAGATCTAGTTATTCTGCAATTACTAAAAAGAAACATGGTATGTACAGGGGTGGAATGCTTCCATTTTGACTTAGTTCAGATACTTCTTCACCCTGGAGAGTGGTTCTGAAAGCCCAAATTGCACCAATTAGTGCTAGTGGCCAAGAGCTTTGATGATCAAAAGATAATTTGTGAAGCCCCCAATCAAAATCTTATTGGAACTCTCTGCTTGGCCATTTGCCCTTGGATAGTAGGCACAAGATTTTTTATTGAAGACTTTGTACCTGTCAAATATAGACTGGAGTAATTGATTTACAAAATGTGTGCCCCTATCACTAGTAATTTCCAGTGGACAACCAAATCTTGCGAAAATACGTTTATACATAAATTTAGCTACTGTTAAAGCCGTGCAGTCCACAGTAGCTTTAGCCTCTATCCATTTAGTGGCATAGCATGTGGCCATCAAAATATACTTTTTACCTCCTGGTTGCCCAGTTGGGCTAATTGGCCCTATGAAATCAAGACCCCATCGTTCAAATGGAAGCCATCCGGTAGATATGACTAATGGTTGAAAATTCAATCTGGTTGGCGCAGGAGCACACCTCTGGCAGATGTTGCATTCTTTAGAAAACTTGATTGCATCCTTGAAAATATGAGGCCACCATAAACCTTTGTGGATGATTCTATGGGCCAATCCTTCCCCCTTTAGATGTCCTTCATTGTGTGCAGCCTCTAGCAGAAGATTTACCTCCTCTGGATAGACACACCTTCTCAATATATCATCTTGACAGTATTTATATAAATTTCCATTTATAAGAGAATATGCTTTGGTTTTCAGGAGCAATCTTCTCTTTTCTACAGGTGTCAAGTGTTCTGGGATCTTTCCAGTAGTCAGAACATGGAGAATTTCATCATACCAACCAGTCCGGATTGCTACTAGAAAAAGATTGCTATCCACCAATTCATCATTAATACCTGTTGCCTTTTCGCTCATTGCCGTCCTGGACACTTGATCTGCCATGTAGTGCTCTTTTCCTGGCTTAATATGAATATCAAAATTAAATTCTTGAAATAGGAGTAACCATCTCCAAATCCTTCCAGCTACTCTAGGCTTGTTTATCAAATACTTCAAGGGCTGATGATCAGAAATAACAATGAAATGTACACCAAGGAGATAATGTCGGAACTTTTGAAGGGCAAATACAATAGCCAAACCTTCTCTTTCCGTTGTACTGTAATTTCTTTCAGCTTGGTTGAGTAGTCTGCTTGCATAAGAGATAGGTCTATCCACTTTGTGAGATGATGGTTGAGCTAGAACTGCACCAACAGCATGAAGACTAGCATCTGTATGCACATGAAATTCCAATGACCAATTAGGAACACTTAAAAGTGGAGCAGTACATAGCCTCAACTTTAGTTCACAAAATGCTTTGTCAGATTCAGCACTCCATGAGAAAGGGATCTTTTTGCTGGTAAGCCTTGACAAGGGCTTAGCAATTTCCGAATACATCCTAATGAATCTTCTGTGATACCCTGCATGGCCCAAGAAACTTTGCACTTCCTTTGGGCTTTGTGGAATTGGCATGGAAAGAATAGCTGTAACCTTTGCAGGGTCAACAGTTATGCCTTCAGCAGATACTATGTGACCAAGAAGAGTGCCCTTAGTGACCAAAAAGTGACATTTATCAGGATTCAATTTCAAACCTGTTTTGAGACATTGCTCAAAAATTTCTTTTAGATTTTCCAAATGGTCATGGAAATCTTGAACTGCTGCCCTTCTATCTGTACCTGAAAATACTGAAAAGTCATCCATGAAAATGCGTAGAAAGGTTGTTAACCATTTGCCCAATATCAGATACATCGTTCTATTAAATGAAGCCGGTGCATTCTTCAAACCAAAAGCCATTCGAGTATAGACATAAGTGCCCCACGGAGTGACAAAGGCTGTTTTCTCCCTATCATCAGGATGGATCACTATCTGATTGTAGCCACTAAAACCATCCAAGAAACTATACAAAGTGTGACCAGCTACCTCTTCAAGTACTTGCTCTGTGAAGGGCTGAGGAAATCCATCTTGAATAGTCACTTTATTCAAAGCACGGAAATCAACACATACCCTTATTTTTCCACTATTTTTCTTCGGCACAATAACCATAGAAGAAAGCCACCTGGAATGTTCTACTGGCACAATTATACCTGCTTCTTCTAATTTTGTAATCTCTGCTTTTACCGCCTCTGCATACTTCGGATTGAGTCGATATGGCTTACTTCTTACAGGCGCAGCTCCCTCAACCAAGGGTATCCGATGTAATCCAAGCTCTTCTGGTATTCCTGTTAGATCTTTGTAGGACCATGCGAAGACACTTTTGTAAGTAAAGAGCAAAGAAGTTACCTTCTGTAGTAAATTAGGATAATGCCACAACCAGGATGCCAAATGGACTACTTGAGGGTTCTCTTCATCCCCTAAATTTACTTCTTGAACCAATGTTTCAGGACTGGCCTTGTTTGATAAATCATCTCCACTATATGCAGGAGTGGAGTTTAATTTATATTCTGCAACATGTTCTTCCATCCATCCTTGAGGTATATCTGAGAAAGGAAGATCTTCTCTGCCCTTAGGTTCAAAATATTCTACCTCTGATACTTTTATCTGGGTTGCTTCCTCAAGGCTTGTGCTTTCCTGCAATTGCTCATTCTCCAACACCTTGTGGTCTTCATTGCGCTTTCCTGTAATTACCTTATCTGCAACTTCTTCCTCAATTTCATTAATCTCCACTGTGCAACAGTCTGCACTTCCCATCATCCAATTTAACAATGTATCCTCTTCTTGGGGTAGAGAGGGCATTACCTGAGTGTCCACAATATATCCAGTAGTTTTTCCTGAGTCGAATCCTTCTTCCAAATGTAGTTGTAGTTGGCTATTGGTATTTGTTGAAATCCATAGTTTATTTTTTCCCCAATCTTGCAAAGCTTTTGCTTGTCTCAGCCAAGGTCTCCCCAAGAGTAGAGGGTAAGAAGTCTCCTGTGGAAGTGCAATAACAACAAAATCTAGAACAAAATGGCAGCCCTGTACTACCATCAGTACCTTCTCAATAATGCCCAGTGGCGCAACCCGATGTTGATCTGCCAATGTAACCGTGAATGGTGCCAACTTGGTGGGGTTCAATTTCAGCTTCTTCATTGTAAAATCTGGCATTAAAATGATACCAGAGCCTCCATCTATGATCACACCTGTGAGAGCTTCATCCTTTATACAAACAGATAATCTTGAGCTTTGGTAGTCTGCTAAGGGTGCATGGGGAAAATCAACCATGAAACCATCTATACTAGGTGATTGGACCAAGTGAGCAGAGTGTATGATCTTCAGTAAGTCACTTCTTATTTTTGAATCCATCCTTATAAGTTCATATAGACTAACCTTGTGATGAAACCTTTCAAGATCTGTTCAATGTTTACCTCCTGAGTGTTTTCTTGCAGACTTGTTGGTTGGCCCTTTAGAGAAGTAGTCATCCTATTATAAGCTCCTTCAATTTGTGCTTGGTCCTTCCATCCAGACTCCTTTTCTTCCTCTTTATCCTGAAATCCTTGTTGTTCATCTCTCTGGGTTGCAGCTGCTTGCCTAGCTCTAGTCATCATGGGCATTGCAGAGGATGAAATAGCATAAGTCTAAGTGCTTTTTCCTTCTTCATGTGGAGAGACTGCAATCATATGAATTGGAGCAGGACGACCTCTTGGGCAATCTTTGGTATAATGATCCTTGGCCTCTGGACAATGTTGACAAGGAGGTGCATCTTCTGGGAGGGAACACCTATTTTGCATGTGGCCATATTCACCACAACGATAGCACATCAAGGGTCTATTATATCTACGCTTTGCAGGCCTATTCTCCTCTCTATTAGATGTATTTGAAGTACTAGCATAGTATGAATCCAAAGTTTGAGGGTTACCTCTCTGCTGTGTACCCTTGAGGTAATAACAATCTCTGGCTTCATGACCATCTTTTCCACAAAATTGACAGCTTACCTTAATAGGGCAATTAGCATTGGAATGTCCATTGTGGTTACAGATTGTACACCAAATTTGTCTCCTTATATCCTGAGTGGTCTTCAAATCTTCTAACTCTCGGCGAAGTTGAGCTACTTCATCATCAGTGCGACGCAGTGGTGGCAAGACCTTCTCTTCTTGTTGATTTTGTTGCATCTTCAATGCTTCCAGTTCCCTCCTTAGTTGCTCAAAAGGATCCCCTTCAAAATGTTGCCTTGCTTCTTCAATGCGTGATGCCGCTGCAACAAAATCATTGAGGGTCGCATCCAATCTAAGAGATTCACAAAGCTTCTGCTGAGATGACCTAGGCAGAGCCTTTTCGATCCACTTTTTAACCAAAAAGTCACCTGGAGCATGTGGCAGACGTGCAACAAGTGCTTTTGTTCTAGTGTGAAGTTCATGAAAGGATTCACCTGGTCTTAGCTTCAAATTCTCTAGCTGATCTAGAGCTCTTTCCGAGGAATCACTTGGTCAGAATGTCTGTGAGAATGCCGCCTTCAAAGCCTCCCATGTAGTGAAATGGCCATCTGCATATTGACTATACCATTTATCTGCAAGACCCTCCAATGTGGATGGAAAGAGTGCCAGCATTGCATCCTCTCTATTTTGCAAACCTCGTCCACGGCATAAAGAGATGAATCTTCTCACATGATCATCAGCATCCTCATAGGCTTGTCCCTTGAAGGTAGGGAATTTGATATTTAATCTGGAGAGTAAATGAGAGAGATCCTCCATTTGTACTGGTGTTTCTTCGGACGTATCTGAGGATAAGTCTAGAGTTCTCTTATACCCCTCTTTCGACGATGGTGTCGCACCCAAATCAATTGATAAATTTAGGGAGGGCAGAGGGGAGGTAGACTCACTAGTCGTGGTTATGGCTAACTTGTTAAGGCTCCTCCGAACACGAAGAGACTGCTTATCTGCCCGTGTATGGGTCATGTACCTACTTGCAAATGTAATAGGGCAAAAATAGCTCTCACAGAAATGCAAAGGTCCCACCATGCGTGCCAAACTGTAGAGGAGGTACTGGGGTATCCGCTTTTAACAAAAGTAGAGATTAAAGATTAACACATCCAGTACGTCGCCTAGTCAAGGGGGGTTCTCTTTAGGGAAGTATACCCTTTAACATTTCTGTGATCAGGTAGATATCAAGGATCGCACAGAGTGGTACATACTTCAGAAAACATGAACAACAATTGACCCAGGAAGACCATACACTTCTGGATTCGATTCAGATGATTACAAGATTTGTCAAGGAAATGCTCAAAAACTAATGCTCAGAGCTTCGTGGTACTCTATGCAGATAAATACAGATCAATACAAATGATGAAGGAATTGCTCATGAGAATAGAGCCTAACACCAATAGTATCTCACAGAAAAGAAAGAAAATCCAAGACACTCTCTTACACTATAGTGCTCATAGCCCTCCACTGAGAAGCCTACCCTCTGTATCCACACTACAGAGTATCTCCTACAATAGGCTTGAAACCACCAAGTGCAAGAGAGAACTTCTGCACGTATACACGTGTCAAAGTAACTCCAAAAATGTACCCCCAATGAGCACAAATCCATTGTTTTTATAGGCCCCAATAGATCAAGAAGCCTTGCCAAATCTTCACGTCCATTGATCACGCGCCGGTGGAATGCCCAAAATTGGAGAGGTAGGTCAAATATTCCCTTGATTTGAACTGGATCCACAAAGATAGGTAGTCGCCGTGAATGGTTGCTGGCAATTCCACTTTCACTTTTAACAATTACCTTTTACCTTTTCACCCGCCCTGTTTAATCCTGGCAATTCAAATGAAGGGCCCCGTACACTTTGGAAGTGCAAAAGCAAATCATCATGGAATGTAGATGTCCTTTCCAAGGCTCCCATTTGAGGTCAAATTCAATCTTGCATGCTTGCCATGACAATAAGGAACAAATAGAGTCTAATGATACCATAAATTCACCATCTATCTCTAAATGTAGATTGTTCAGCCACAATCCTTCTCAGGTGCTCTGACTCCATTGCTTCCACTGCTCTGTTCTGAGAATGGCCTCCTGTTGAAGGTTTGATATATTCCATGAGGATCCATTGCTTTATTACTTGGAGGATTTCCTGTGTGCTTGGAGTGTGTGTGTGTGTGTGAAAATGTGTGTGTGGGGGTGGGTGTATGTGTGTGTGCCGGAGGGAGTGAGAATGTGTGTGGGTGATTGTGTGTGGGCATACATTTGTATGTGGGTGTGTGTTCATATATGTGTGTGCGGATGTGGGAGTGTGTATGTGTGTGTGTGTGCGAGTATGAGTGTATGTGAAAGTGTCTGTGTGCCCCGATGTGAGTGGGTATGCATGAGTGTGTGTGTATGATTGTGTACGTGTGTGTATTAGTGTATGTGTGGGGATGTAGGTATAAGTGTGTGTGTGTATATGTACTGGGGTATGTGCATGCGAGGGGAGGGGGTATGTGCGCATGTGTAGGAACGTGAGCATGTGAGGAGTGCGGCGGGGGCGGAGGCTGAGGAGCTAGGCGGGGCGGAGGGTTAGGAGCTAGAGGGCGGAGGGCTGAGGAGCTAGGCGGGGCGGAGGCTGAGGAGCTAGGCAAGGGCGGATGGCGGGCTAAGGCGGAGGGGGGCGGGGAAATTAGGCGGGGGAGGGGAGGGGAACTAGGTGGGGGAGGGGAGGGGAACTAGGCGGGGGAGGGGAGGGGAACTAGGCGGGGGAGGGGAGGGGAACTAGGCGGGGAAGGGGAGGGGAACTAGGCAGAGGGCGGGGCGCAGTGTTAGGCGGAGGGCGGGGCGGAGAGTTAGGAGGAGGGGCGGGGACGGAGAGATGAGGGGGTGGGGCGGGGACGGAGAGATGAGGGGGTGGAGCTGAGGGCGGAGGGGGTGGGTCTCTACGGGGGGTAAGGGCAGGTCTCTACGGGGGGTGAGGGCGGGTCTCTGCGGGGGGGGTGAGGGCGGGTGTAAGCGGGAGGGTGCGGGTGCGGGAGGAGGTAGCAGGGCCTGCGGGGTGGGGGTGGCGGGGACCTGCGGGGTGGGGCGCGGAGCGTAGCGGGGAGCGCGGGGCAGCAGGGCGGGGGAGGGTCTCTGCGGCGGGGTGAGGGCGGGTGTAGGCGGGACGGTGCGGGTGCGGGAGGAGGTAGCGGGGCCTGCGCGGTGGGGGTGGCGGGCTACCACGGGGGCTGCGGGGGGGATGCACGCGGCGTGGCGGGGAGGGGAGAGAGTGAGTGAGAGAGAGAGAGAGAGAGAGAGAGAGAGAGAGAGAGAGAGAGAGAGAGAGAGAGAGAGAGAGAGAGAGAGAGAGAGAGAGAGAGAGAGAGAGAGAGAGAGAGAGAGAGAGAGAGAGAGAGAGAGAGAGAGAGAGAGAGAGAGAGAGAGAGAGAGAGAGAGAGAGAGAGAGAGAGAGAGAGAGAGAGAGAGAGAGAGAGAGAGAGAGAGAGAGAGAGAGAGAGAGAGAGAGAGAGAGAGAGAGAGAGAGAGAGAGAGAGAGAGAGAGAAGGGAAGGAACGCGGGAGAGAGGGGAGAGAGAGAGAGAGAGAGAGAGAGAGAGAGAGAGAGAGAGAGAGAGAGAGAGAGAGAGAGAGAGAGAGAGAGAGAGAGAGAGAGAGAGAGAGAGAGAGAGAGAGAGAGAGAGAGAGATAAAGAGAGGGACAAGGAGAGAGGGAGAGAGAGGGACTGCGCGGAGGGGGAGGGCTACGGGTCACGCGGAGGGGGGGGGCTACGGGTCACGCGGAGAGGGAGAGAGAGAGAGAGAGAGAGAGAGAGAGAGAGAGAGAGAGAGAGAGAGAGAGAGAGAGAGAGAGAGAGAGAGAGAGAGAGAGAGAGAGAGAGAGAGAGAGAGAGAGAGAGAGAGAGAGAGAGAGAGAGAGAGAGAGAGAGAGAGAGAGAGAGAGAGAGAGAGAGAGAGAGAGAGAGAGAGAGAGAGGGGGCAGGAGTGTATGGAGGGGGGGGGGTGCGGAAGTGCGGAGTGGATGAGGGGGAGGAGGCGGAGGGGGGCTGAGTGGATGAGGGGGAGGGAGGGGGACGGGTGCGGAGTGGATGAGGGGGAGGAGGCGGAGGGGGGCGGAGTGGATGAGGGGGAGGGAGGAGGAGGGGTGCGGAGTGGATGAGGGGGAGGAGGCGGAGGGGGGCGGAGTGGATGAGGGAGGAGAGAGAGAGAGAGAGAGAGAGAGAGAGAGAGAGAGAGAGAGAGAGAGAGAGAGAGAGAGAGAGAGAGAGAGAGAGAGAGAGAGAGAGAGAGAGAGAGAGAGAGAGAGAGAGAGAGAGAGAGAGAGAGAGAGAGAGAGAGAGAGAGAGAGAGAGAGAGAGAGAAGGAAGAGAGGGAGAGGGACCGAGAGAGGGGAAAGAGAGAGGGAGGGGGGAAGAGAGGGGGAGAGCAAGAGAGACAAAGAGAAGAAAGTGTGTTCAAATCATGCCGTATGGATCCCACTGCATATGAGGATTGTTGAGATCAAATCGAAATGACTTCGACTGCTTCTAATCTCCACAGCTCGAACAATATGAGCCCAACACCATATTTGCTTCGACCTTGATGAGACTAATGCTCATAATCCTTGGTTTGTATTGAAATTCCATGGGTGAAAACAGGTTGTAAACCCCATATTACTCAAGCAATGGGACAAAACATATGTTCCGAGTAGGTATGGTTCCATTATGTTGCTAACCAGCTAGTATGAAGAATGCTCAAGAATCCTCATCAGAGTTATGGAGATCATCTCAATTTTTGTTCCGTAAACATGAAGCTTGCATCAACTCTACATTTCATTGGTGTGTCACAACTTGAACAGATCATCAGTAGTCTCTTTCCATAACCCCGCCAATGCAGCTTTCCATTTGTAGCTTTTGATTAAACAGATCAGATATGAGTATTCCCTTTCACTAGCTCCTACCGAAAGCAGCATATTGGCTATGCAAGGGGATTATCCATCATCCTTGGAAAAGACGTTACAGACAAAACCCGACGCACATCCATGTGCATTGACACCGGCAGTAGTCCGATTTTCCAATGCATTTGTCTGCACCTCCTATCCCTTAACCATGATGATCTAGAAGCTCTCAAAGATGGTGTGAGAGCACAGCAACAATATATATCTGCAACGAGACTTTTCCAGTGCTTCATGGCTTCCACATATCAAAGAGATGAAGTCAAGGCAAGGTGTCCATCAATCAATACACCTCATAAATAACTATACCGGCTGAATTTTGTGCAAGAACCATTGGGATCTGACCCCCTCGGTAAAGCATACCTTGCACAGGAAGGAGATACCTCAGCGAGCGAGAGGGAAGAGAGGGATCTACAACAGTGTTCAATTTGGGGTACACACGCATACGCCAATTTTTTCCCTATTTCTAAGAAGAATTAGAGAGTTACTTTGAGCTTGAAGATGAGAAGACCATGGATTAGATATGAAACATGAGATGTCCACTACATTATTCGTTGTTAATAGAGAATGCAAGAAAATTGAAGAGTCTATTGTGTCATAGCTATAGTGCATAAATGTCCTTGAACTATGTCTACAACCGGGCCATGAAGATCCTCATTAAAAAACTCCACTTCCTTACTTTTCAAGTACGTACAACACCCCGATCAATCTCTTTGTAGTACCATCATGACTATTGTTTAAGAATGCGACAATTGTTTAAGTTGGATGATGACTGCTGTATCGACTATCGCTTGAGGACGGAGGCGCAACTGCCGGATGGGTATGCGTCATTGAGGACGGAGGCGCAACTGTCGGACGCTACTGCTGTATCGACTATCGCTTGAGGACGGAGGCGCAACTGCCGGATGGGTTTTACTTTTGCAGCTGTATGAATCCTTGCACATGAGCAACTGTCGGACATCGACATGATTAGGCACAGTGGACGACTGCCATTATGTTTTTGAAATTCTCTTGAACAATGAGTTTTCTGTCGGAGTCTTGCTGTCGTAAAACATCAGCATCATTAGCAACTTCTCCAGGGAGCGCTCTCAGAACAACAGGTGTATTGCTGCGCTTCACCCTGGCCATTGCCTTCGCTTGTTGCAACCTCGCGATGGTACGGCTATGTTTGGTCACGATGGTACGGCTCGTCTGTTAACCTTTTAAGAGTGTGAAAGGTTGCCTCATCGCGACGGTGCCCAGCTGCCCATCGCGACGGTGTGGCTCATGCCCACCGTCTCTGCGCTCCTATTCGTTTAAGTGCTCACTCGCTTCGGGCACGATTCCCGAGGACAGCCCATCGCGACCCTCCAAACCTGGACCATCGCGCGATCACTCTGCAGGTCTGGACCATCGTTTTCGTCGCACGCTTCAGCGTTTAAAAGCCCGTGCCATCGCGCTCCAGGGACCATCGCGCCTATTCTATTCCTCCTCTCGCGGTGGGCGCTCCGAGGTTGCCTGGCGGTTCCGAGTGAAAAGTTTCCTTTCCTCCGCCAAGCCTGTATGGAAGGTTTTCTTAGCTTGAATTAGAAAAAAGAAGAAAAAAAAAGAGAAAAAAAAAGAAGAAGAAGAAGAAAAAAAAGAGGAAAAAAAAAGAAGAAGAAAAAAGAAAAAAAAAGAAGAAAAAGAAGAAAAAGAAAAAGGAAATTAGAAAAGTTTCAAAAAAGTAGAAGTGTGCTCCCCTCTTTTGTGGGATTTTTGGCCCTTTTGTTTTCCCCTGAAACGCGGAGTATTTGGTTGCGATGTGATCGGTGGGGGGAGTTTTCCTTGCCTGTGGTCTGCTTTCTCTCTATGTCGGAGGGTTTTGACGCTGGGCATTGAAAATTAAAAGTGGTGCAAGCTCCTTCGGCCATGGATGTGGCTTCGTCCTCTCTCGTGAAAAGTAATCGGGCCCCCCCTGGGGAGACCGGCACTCTGGCCGCTCTGCTGGAGGGGGGGTCATGTGCCGCCCCTGGGGCATCCGAAAGTGTTGAATCCCCCATCGTGTCCCTCAGTAGACCCGCAGTTCTGTCTGCTCAGGAGGAGCTCAAGAAAGTTTGCCTCGTCGGCCAAGTGTTTGGCCCTAGGCCCCCGCTCGAAATCGTGCGACAATGGCTTCGAAAAGAGTGGTTCCCTCGAGGACTAATTGCAAATGTCAGTTCCTACCAGCAAACCACATGCTGCTAGTCTTTGAAAATGAAGAGATGGCGTTCCAAGCCCTAAGCGTCGGCACCTTGCAGCTCGGTCGGACGACCCTGTGCTTATTCAGATGGTCCCCGGACTTTAACCCCGACAAATCGAAATCACTTCGGTACCCTCTTTGGGTTGAGCTCCCTAACCTCCCATACTTCTTGTACAACTTCGTGTGGGACATAGTCTCCCCTATCGGCAAGCCGTTGGCTTCACGAGAAGACATTGGTGGTCTCATCTACGAGGGTGCAAGACACTCGTTCAATGCTAGATGGCACCCACAAATCTGCGTCGAGGCCGACCTCAATTCGCCGCTTCCATCAACGATCAAAGTGGACATGGGCGAAGGTGATGTTTGGGAGCAGGATATCACCTACAAAAACCTCCCCAACGCGTGCTTTCGTTGTGGCCAGCAAGATCACAGGATTAAAGACTGCCCTCTCAGGCAAAAAAACAAGCGATTTCAAGAAGCCTCCAAAACTGCTCAAGACAACCTTGACGATTTGACCCACCTGACCAAGGAAGGGGAAGGCAAGGTCCGCCTCAATCCACAAGCTGATGCCGATGGCTTTACTGAAGTTAGAAGAAGAAGGAAAAGAAGTCCGAGGGCCAACGGTGAGAGGAACAACCTGCCAATTGCCCCACACAGCAATTTGTATTGCAATCTTGGAAAGGAGATCAACGAGCTCGACTACCCAGGTGGGAAGCCACCTGAGGTAGACAACTACGACGAAGCCCTAGAGATCCCTGACAACAAAGAAACCCCCCAGGAGGGCTACACTACAAGCAAAGAAGATGGTTTCACTACTAATAATGAAGACAACATGGATAGTGAAAGTTCCATCATTGGATCGATGATCCCGGAAACGATGCCGAGCACGGGGCCCAATTCTCCCCAGCGGGGGGCATCCCGCAAAGGGAAACAGCCTTTGGAGTTACCCTGGAAAAGCCCCCATAAGAACCGATTTCTAAGTCGGGATCAGATCCCAGCGAAAAAGAAAGATGAAGCCAAGAGAAGAAAGGACAAGGCTCCCTCCCGCAAAGAGGGATCAATACAAAAATGATTGTCATCTCGCTTAATGCTAGGGGGCTAACCGACCCCTCAAGAGCGGCCATCATTGGTCAATGGCTCCGCGACATTAGCTTAAAACCAGACATTATATGCATTCAAGAGATTAAAATTGACGGAGAAGACCTTCTGAAACGGCTCAGACAGGTTTCCTCGGCCCATGTGTGGATCCCAACAAAGCACCAGCGGGGGTCCGGTGGAACGGCTATCGGTGTTAAACAACCACGGCTTGAAAAGCTTGAGTACTCCATTGAAGATGTAAATCACCGCTGGATTGCGGTTTCTTTTGGTGCTCCCCTCTGTGTTACTATGGTTTCTTTGTACGCCCCTAACGGGGATTCGGAGAGGCTGAACACTTGGACTTCTCTTGACTCGCTTCCCCACAACGTGCTTATTTGTGGCGACTTCAACATGGTGGAGGACCCTATGGACAGATGGATGGGCAAGGGCAGGGTCATCGACAGTCGGGAGAAAGAAACGTGGGACATGACCAAACTCCACTTGGATCTGGTCGAATTCAAAGACTCGAACGGCTTTTCCTGGTCGAATCTCCAAGCGGGCGAGGATCTGAGGAAAGCTAGACTTGATAGATGCTACATCTCTCAGAGCTTTACTCATCTGTGGAGCAACCCTTCCATCACGCAACGCACTGACCTCACCATCTCTGATCACTACCCGATCGTTATCTCTTTTCAACCTTCCAACAGGTCCCACAAGGCTCCGTGGTTCCATGCCAACGCTTCCACCTTCTCTCTCCCCTCTCTCCATCAAGAGATTGCCGATGCGTGGAAGGTGGCGTTCGCCTCTGGCTTGGCCCCAGCCAAGTGCTGGAGAAGTGCGGTCGACAAGTCTCGCAAGATCATGATCAGAACCAAGAAGATGCTCGAGACAGTGCGGCGGGCTCGTAGGGAAGCGCTTTACCAAAGACTCTGGCGACTCGAGGAGGAAGTGAACAAAGGAAAACACCAAGCCCAGAAAGGTCTCCGAAAAATTAGAGCAGCGTTGAGATACGAGGAAGAAATACAAAGGAAAAACTTGCAAATCTTCTTCAAGGAGTGGTGGGCTGGAAAAGCCGACAAACCCACCAAAGAGATGTGCAGTATCCTTAAAAGGAAACACAACAGAGAGACGATTCCCCTACTGCTAGACCCACATGGCAATGTATGCAACTCGGAAGAAGATAATTTCGGCATCATCGAAGGGCACTTCACGAGACTCTTGGGAACCTCGAACCCCCTCTCCCACCTTAGAAGGGACTGCATGGCTGCCATTTCTAGGGTTTCCCCCCGGAGAATTCCACCCAACCTCCACTCCCTGCTTCATGCCCCGATCTCTGAATCAGAAATCATTGAGGTCATTGATGCCCTCCCTCTCGGTAAAAGCCCGGGACCCGACGGACTCACTAATGAGTTTTTTAAATCCTTCAAGCTGGTGGTTGCCACCCCTCTTCGGATGGTTTGGCAAGAAGCGCTAAAATTTGGTGCTCTTCCTTCTTGTATAAATAATGGAATTATCAAGCTGATTCACAAGAAGGGGGAAAAAAACAGAATCGAGAACTGGCGGCCAATTACGATGCTCCAAACAGGATACAAGATCATCGCCAAAGTCATTGCCAACAGACTTGCGTGCCACCTGAGATCTTGGCTTAGTGAGGACCAAAAAGGTTTCATCAAAGGCAGGTCCATCTTGGAAACCATTGTGGATATTTGGGAAGGTATTCAATTTGCAAATGAGTCTAATCAAGATGTGGTCTTCCTCAAGATCGACTTTGACAAAGCCTACGATAGGCTAGAATGGGACTATGTTCTGCAGTCGCTCCAAGACCTCGGATGTAGTCAGAAATTCACCAAGATGATCGCGACCCTTCTCGGCAACGCAACGACCCAAATTAACGTTAACGGCAAACTTTCGAAGGCGATCCATCTTAAAAGATCTATTAGACAAGGGTGCCCTCTTGCCCCCCTTCTCTTTGCCATTGCCACGGAGGGGCTGAGCAGACTTGTGGCTCATCATGTGGAGGCTGGCAATATCAAAGGCCTCCAGCTACCTCACGACCACAGTCAAATCATCATGAGACTTTTTGCCGACGATATGAACGCGTTCGTTCACAATGATAATACCAGCCCGGAGACTTTCTGGAGGTGTCTTGATACCTTTTGTGCGGCCTCTGGATCCAAAATCAACCACAATAAGACCGCCTTTAGGGCCATTGTGGGACATCAACCTGGCCTTCTCATTGATCATGGCTGTCAAATCATTCCGCAGGGCGAAATCTTTCGGCTGCTTGGTATCCCCTTGGGGTTTGGCGTCTCTATGGAGCAGCGATGGAACTGGGTGCTGGCCAAACTTGAAAACAAGCTCAATTACTGGAGAGGCATGCAAATCAATCTCGCTGGACGGGCGATGGTTATCAACACGTTCCTCCTCTCGTCTACCATCTATTTCCTTTCTTGCTGGAGACCGAATGAGCAAGGCCTGTCCAAACTGAATAGCATCTGCAGAAACTTTCTTTGGACGGGTGATCATAACAGAAGGGGGGTGCCTAAAATCAAATGGGCCATCTGCACCAGCCCTAGAGAGAGCGGGGGGCTTGGCATCCTGGACACTGGGTGTATGGCTAACAAACTGGCAGCCAAATGGATGATTAATGCTTGGTGCAATAGGGAGGCCTCGTGGGCCAAGCTGATCTTCAGAAACAAAAATGTGTTGGCCCTCACGGGGTCCCCGAACTGGAAGAACCTTGACATCATGACCCTGCTATTCTCCCCGATTCCTGTCTTCCCGAAAGGCTCCAATCTCGTTTGCTCTCTTTGGAAGGGCTGGAATAAAGTCAAAAGCTTCACAAGAATTAGTGAGGACTGGAAGTGGGCGGCCGGAATCAGACAAAACGACTCTATCTGGTTTCCGATACATGGCATCCGGAGTGTGGAGTCGTGGAACATTCAAAATGCCAAGAAATTATGGAACAAAGGATTCAAAAAATGGAAACACCTCTGGAAACATGACACCAACAGTTGGATCAACTACGAGGATATCGACCCTCGCATAAACATCTCCTACGAAGAATGGAACACCTTGCAAAGCAGATGCCTCGCTTGGGATCGTCACAAAACTCGCCTTCTCATGGGACATGATGCTCCAAACGTGCGTGGTCTCAAATGGCACAATGGAAATAGCCTACTCAAAATCCCGAACATGAAAGAAACGACTGACCTCCAGATCAGCCTCAACAAGAAGTGGTGCCTGTCTTGGACGCGGCTTCGGTGGGACATGAAATTCATGGGTATCTGGCACCCACTTATAGAGATTAAGAAGTCTGTCCTCTTATGGCAAATTCTTCATCGAGGAATTTGGACTAACCATAAGGCAAACAAAATTTGTGGGATCTCTCCGTGGTGCAAACGCTGCCACCGTGGAATCGAAGATGTCCCACATATCTTCCTTACTTGCCCCAACTCCTACAGAATCTGGCAGACGGTTGGACTGAAAATCAGAGTTCAGAAACAGCTTAGTTGGAAACAAGTCCTTTTGGGAGAAGCGATTGGGTGCTCTGCGGCTCTCTGGAACGCAATCAGAGGGGAAGTCCTGTGGAAAATTTGGCGGGAGCGGTGTGCTCTCAACTTCGGCGACCCCCCCAGGGAGTGGTCGACTGAAAAATCTCTATTCCTCCTTGGCAAAAGGATTGTCAACAGTAAGAAATCCCCCCCCTTCAGGCACCATCAAGTCCTCCTTTTGATCAACAACAAGCTCAAACCCAAGTGGGTCCCGCATGAGGGCGACGAGAGGGTGATCAACCTTCTTTGTAATGCTACCTAGGAATCAACCAAGCTTCCCCTGCGTTGTGGGATTTGGGGGGTCCCGTGGGCACTAGTCCCCTTCTATTGTACCTTTGTTTCTTAATTTAATTCAAGTCCGGGAGAGTAGGCTATTGCCGAACTTCCTTTATATTAAAAAAAAGTACGTACAACACTTTCCAAAGGCATAACAAGTTTCTAGATTTTTTATTAGAATATCCTCAAAGTTTATGTGAATGATCTTTATGCCCATTTGGCATAACATGAGTTACACATCTTAGAGTGCATGGGCTGAGCATGGGTGCTCAAATGGTGTAATAGAAAAGGAGGAGTTAATTCCAATATTTTGGGGATAGTGCGGAATTCCTTATGCATTAGTTTGATTTTCTTCTTATATTATGAATTCATATAAGATTATACTGATATGAATTTGTATCACGCAATAAGGTTTTTCATTACAATTTTTCAATAGATGAAATTCATATACCTTTCATGAACTTGGTTTCATGTCGCTAAGAGCATGAACTCATGTAATTTACAAGTGCAAATCTTTTTTTCATCTTTTACATTTATGTTTACAAAAAGTTGGGGTGATCAATCTCTTGATGATACATCTGTTTTGTTTTTCTTTTCTTCTCCATTGTTCCTCTTCGGATCCCCCAATCATCAAATCAAAGTTTTATTAGTGACTAAATATTTTTTAGTGTACACTAAAAAGGGTGAAGAAAAAAGGTTGGAAAGCCACAGATTCTAGACATACTTGGGATCTTTCACTTCCATTCTTCTATATAGAGATATAACTTCTATACAAAATCATTTTGAGCTTGAGTCGAGAGTTGTTAAAATAGGTATGATTACGTGAACGACCATTATTAAATAAATATCTAAAACTAATTCTTTATGTGACTAGGTATGTATGCTTGTATAAATCCCTAAACCCTAATTTTTTATGTGTCTAGTTATATATGCTTGTATAAATCCCTCAACCCTAACTTTTTGAGTGTCTAGGTATATATGCTTGTATATATCTCTAAACCCTAGTTTTTTTATGTGTTTAGTATGTATGCTTGTGAAAATCCATAAAATCTACTTCTCTATGTGTTTAAGGTGCTTAGAAATATATGCCGGTATATATAAAACCCTAAATCCTACTTATTTATGTGTCTTTAAGCCTAATTACTCATGTGTTTAGGTAACGATGTGAGAACGATGTGCTTTCATGGTTTGACAAGGGAATGTTGTGAGACATGTAGTATGCAAGAATGATATTTCCACACATGAACAAGATATTAAAGTTACCTTAGAATTATCTAAACCTTAAGAAAACTCAGTAAAGCAAAAAGAGAAGATAATTTACTGCATAACATAATCTAACATGCTATATTGATAGAGAACACAGATATTTTTTTAACATTTGAAGAACACATGTAGAAAATGTGTGGCAGATTGTAATGCAATATTTCAATCTTATGGTAACAGAAGATATTCTCAACAATATATGTGGAAACAATAATATAAACTTGCAGCTCCAATAATAATCTAAACAATGTCAAGCTGGTGAAGAAAATCAGCAGAATCTGCTGTTACCAACGGTGAGTAATTCATTCTCGAACCGAAATCAAACGAGTTGTGTAAGAGGCAGAGGGGTGGACAGTCTTCGAGTTCTTCTTCTTCTTCTTGTTAGTGAGCAGTGATGATGATTCGGCGGATGCCGAGTGGCCCATAAATTTCCTTTTCTTGGTAGGAAGCGTGAGAATTGATACACGCTGCTTCTCATCATCGCCTTCAGAAGCCAGCTGCACTCCGTCTCCTAATTGTTGTTGAAGTACAGTCAAATGACTAGTTCAACCACCGTCGTCGTCGCCAGCCGTATAAGTTGAAGATTGCAGACATGTGTTGAAGTTGTCAAATTCTTTATGTACGCCTCTACCTTCCAGAAGAATGGAGAGGTCTTCTGACAGGAAAATTCTTCGACAGACTCTCCATACGGTTCACTCAGCTTGACCTTGGAGAGAGCGCACAGTTGTCCTTCAACTACATGTACAACCGGGCCATAAAACTTCCCACCAAAAATCTCCCGAGGATATAATTCCGGAACCAAATTCCACTTCTTCACATTCTCACGTAGGTCCAACACTTCTCCTGACCGAAATATTCTGATCCGATGTCCCTCAACAGAGAATCCTCCGAGAACATAAACTTTGTCGTCGACTACTTTGATGGTGGCCGCCACGCGGTTTTGCGTGAGCAACGGGAGGCTTTCCCAATCAATAATCGATGGAGCATCATTACCGGGACGACCTAATTGGGCGGCACCAGCTTTGGTTGAGCAACATTCATCCACATTTAGACGGCTCACCTGTCTCCCGTTGTGTAAAACATACAGATATCCACCAGCAATACAGCTTGATGTGTGATCTACATTGATGGAGGGCCTACAGATGTCGTCGGATACTGTGCTTCTGATTCTGAATCGGCGCCATTGCTTTTCCTGCATGTTGAAGGTGTGTACATACGAAGGTTTGGTTTTCGAAGGAGAATTCGGATCTCTAAAGACATTGGTGAACACCAGGATGTTATCTTGATGTGCCTCTGTGAAGTACGTCTCCTCTTTTACGCGTAGTTTTGGAATGCCCGTGTATTGAGAACCGGAGGCGATATCTAAGAGCATAATCTCCAAGTCTTGCGCATGTCCCTTTACTCTCTCCGCGTGGAAGAGGACAAGACATCGTTGACTGAGGCCGAGTGATGCCCTTACGCGAACAACGTGCTTAGATGAAGATTGGATGCTGTGTCGCCAAGCAGTGTTGATGGAGCGAAGCTGCACTATCTTCCACGGGGGGAGCCTGGGGAAGATTTGTGCTACTACGAGGTCGTTGGGCAAGCCAGGAATCAGAGCCCACGAGTCGGATGCATTTTGCTTCTTCTTCTGTGCAGCAGACATGCGTGGCTTTGCTTGAGGCTGCTCCATTTCCTTGCTGTGATGATCTTGAATCAATGGGGGCAAAGAAGGACTCTCGCTCTCATTAAAGAATGACCGGTAGGGCGGGGAGCTCGGAAAGCCGAGAACAGAAGCAAAAGCAAAACACGTGTCCGGATTCGAAAAACGTTCTCAGAATTAAACGCATGCTGCTTATAATTAACAAAATGGAACGTGGAAGGACAAAAGCGAAATGGGGAGTGTATTTACGTTACCACATGCTTGACTTTTGGATGCGGAAGCTAATTTAGTGTCAATTTTGCTCATAATTTGACCCTCAACTTGAATTTCCTATCGATGATACTATTTCTCCTACTCGCAAGCCAATTTGGTGTCAATTTTACTAATAATTTCACCCTCGTGTTGAATTTCCTATAGATGATAATATTTCTCCTTCCAAATATAAAGTAAGGTTTGATGGCAATGGATTGAGCAACAATGAGATTTTGCTTCTAGAAAGATGACCTGAAAACTGATCTTCTAGTCAATAGAAACATGACATAAACTTCCCTACACACCTCTTCTTCATACGAGCATTGCAATAGACATCTAAATATATGTGGGTATACGTGCGACGACATCAAGCTAATGATTATATTGTAGGTTTGAATGCGCATAATTGAATTTTCGTCGATATAATGCTCCTATGTTACTCCATAGACTAGTCGAAAATTGAGCAATAAACAACCATTTTTTTAATAAAATATGTTTGCAAAAAGCGAGTTTTTTAGTAAAAGAAGTTGGCATAATGCAAGTCGCTGTATCCATCAATATGCCTATCATTAGTGAAAAGAAAACTAAGAAAAGTGCATTTTCCCAGGTTTGCTTAGGTCTGTGCAAGCTTAAGCAATCTTCTAGAAATTTGTGCATGCTTAACCAGACCACCATATTCACAGAGATATATACACACTACAACAGATCGATGGTATATCGAGGTTTTTATCGAGGAAAATGAACGCGGCTTTATTTGCCGCGACGCCGGTGTAAAGGTCGGTTTGCGCGTCCGTACCAAAGAGTCGGTATAGGAGTCCGTATAGGCATCGGTATATATGTCGGTATATACGTCGGTATAATCATTAGTATATGCGTCGGTATTAATGTTGGTATATGCGTCGGTAATCGGCTTCTGCTGCATCGCCTCCTAGGTGTACCGACGATTATTCGGATGACACTACTGGGAGTACCGTCGCGTATACCGACAACCATACCTGCAAATTTTTTTTTTGGGCAGAGTTTTTTGTCTTTTGCTACAGCAACATTACCATGATGTTGCTGAACAAAAGACAATACACTCTGCCCAAAAAAAAACCGAGTATAGGTGATGTGTACTCTAATGACAATTGAAATATGATTTCATGAAATAGAGTATTATTGTACACAAAAGAGATAATCAGAATGAACAATAAACCATGTACAAAAGAAGTTATATATTTCAATAATGAAGCATGTACAAGAGTGTGGCAAACCACTGTCATATATGACGCTTTTACAAAATGTGGCAAAGCAATGTATTGCCATATGGAAATCAAATACAAAATATTGGTCTTCCACTGCCATACACATGCAAAGAACGTTCCATATCAACAGTCCTGCAACAAAGAACATTAATGGAATGAGATAAATTCACATGAAAATTACAAACAAGTAAAAACCAAGTTTATAAATTAATTACCTCATCGCAAATGCTCCCATGAAACTACCGCACCGTGTCCCTCCAAGTCGTACAATAGTGCAGTCAACCCATGACTATATCCATAAGACTCCTCCGTTCATGTTGGAGGACGACCCATTCGAGCTCCTGAAACAAATATAAAAAGATTAGAGAAATATATATGAGAAATGTAACACAAATAAATTCAATAAATGAAATCGTACTTACAAACTCATGACGCATCATTTCATATCTGCCGCTGCCCAAATGTGACGGTCCAATCGTGTCTAGACGTGTGCCTGCGGCATTTCGCTACTGGCGATATCGATCTGGAGTCTGCTACTGCTCATCACGAATCATGTCCCACTCCTCAGCATCTAACCACGCAGGCTTTGGTAAGCCTTCTCTGAATGCATCACGAGCCTCGGATCGTCGATGCGACATGACCTCACGTGCATTGTGTAGAATCCACTCTGAACTGACAATCGAATGTCCATTGGCTGGTCGGAACTCCTGGTAAATCGTCTGTGTGATATAATTCTTCTGATCTTTATCCTGTTCACTCCATTTCAGCATGATGGAGTGTCCAAACTGGATGGAGAAAAGCTGTCGTATGCGTGCACGCATTGCTTTTCGAGCCGCATCCATCACCGGAGCTCCATCTCGAATACTATACACCTTGGAGTCATCATGGTCATGAGCACCCCAAGGTGTACGTGGTGTACTGCGTGGTGTACTGCGTGGCGTACCTACATCTGAGGTACTCATCCTAGGAGTAGAAGCGGGCGACACAACGTCCGTCGCACTACCTCCACAACAACCGCCTCCTCCGCCTCAAGACCTACCTATAGATCCACTCCTAGAACCTCCTGCTCTAGAGCGTGACCTCGATCTACGAGACGGGCCAGACCCTCTATCGCGCTGAGGTGTCAAACGCACATGTCTACTAGTAGACCCAGTAGGAGATGGCTGCAAAGATGGTCGTGGTGGAGTCACAAAGCTAGGAGACATACCTCCTGCGGGAGTAGCACCACCCTCAAGAGTGACACCGAAAAGAGTGACACCGGCGGGAGTGACACCGGCGGGAGTGAGGCGAGTGGGAGTGAGGCCGGCAGGAGTAAGGCCGCCAAGAGTGAGGCCGGGAGGAGTGCTACCACGAGCGATCCAATACTGTGATGTAGCAACCATATACGCAGGAGGAACATGAGAGATGAACTCCAAAAACTGCTCCTCTGTCATGGAATGTGGAGTGACTTGAGGACTGTCTCCCATCGTGCTCTATAATAAAAGAACTCAAATAATTAGCATGCGATAGGAAAAATAATATAGGGAATAAAAAAAAAAACCAAAAATTATTACGTACAAGTGTTTTATTCAAAAGTCCTCTATTCTAGCATCCTCTTGAAGATCCGATGCACCGAGAATATATATCTCTAAATTGATGGCTTGTAAATCGCTTGCTATGCTGGTTTGCTCCTGATCATCATCTATTGCTTCATGGTGGGATATTATAATTGACCAAACATACAGGCCATGTGCTCCATGAAGAACTGCGTAATCCAAATGGATTCACTCCATCCATAGCTAGGCCTATACGTATGGACCGAGGCTCACTAGCAAACTCTAGCCACTTACTATCTATGTGCTTCCAAGCGTCAGAGTTAGCTGGCACTCGCATTACATTATCTGTAGACCTGCTCTTTGTATGCCATGACATTAACTCAACTATAGATTTGCATCTAAACATGTTCTTAATTCGTGGAATGATAGGAAAGTGGCGAAGAACCTTTGCGGGGACTACTTCCCCTATAACGTCTTCTCTAAATCTATTTACTCCACACTTTGGACATACGTGGAGATGCTCATACTCATTCCAAAAGAGAATGCAATCATTGGGAGAAGCTTGAATTTTAGTATAATCCATTGCAATGGACTGTAAAATTTTTTTCGCATCTCCACGTGTTGGAGGCATGTCATTGCCCTCTAGCAAAATTGGATCTTTAAGAAGCCTGTAATAAGCAGTTAAAATGATATTAGTAAATGAAGTTATTGTGATACAACAATGAAAGCCAATTTGTTCTCCACTTACCTGAACAATTCAGTGACACTACTATCTGACCATCCATAAATGGATTGCAGATTGAGCATCGCGAGTGAAGCACGTAGTACAGATATCTTTGCTCCATTGTAAAGTGGTAAAGGAGCTAATCTTCGCATGTTTTCATATTCTACATCAACTTCTGACCGTGGAATTTCTGTTGTGTCCATGAAACTCTCGACACCTTCTTCACCATCATGATCTTCGTCCATCTCATAAAATGCTTCAATCATCTCTTGCATATGTTCATTCTGTGTAATATTATTAGTGCTTGCTTCTACGTCTAAGTCCTTTTTTGCTCTCTTTTGTCCACGAGAGGTTACCGGTGCAATGTCGTTTGGGTCCATCTGCTCACCTAGGGGACCATGCGAATGATAGCGTAGGTTTTCCAGTCGACTCCTATCAAAGGATCCATACTCTCTAACATGTGCAGTACAAATCCGTCGTTTTCGATAAATTTGATACTTGCACTGTGTGCAAGGACATGCCATTCTCTCTTTAGGATCCAAAGAAGCCATCTGCTACAATATGGACATTTTAGAACACTTTAGAGCATTTTTTTTTTATTAAACCTAAAAATCTAACTCTTAAAGACCTAAATACTTAAATACCTAAAAAAACTTAAAACCCTAGTTTTAAAACCCTAATCTATATAGCTATCCTATTTTATCTATATATTCGGATTTTTTCTTGATTGATCCTATTTTATATATATATTTATTTATTTATTCAGATTTTTTTCCTCTTAATTAAGTTATATGTATGCCTAAACCCTAAAACCCTAAAAAGATCTAGACCTAAATTATGTATATTTCTATACACATGTGTATATACATGTATATATGTATTATATGTGTATGTGTATGTGTGTATATATGTTATGTACGTGTTAAAACCCTAAAACCCTAATCCAAATGACCTAGAACTAAAACATGTATATATATGTATGCATGTGTATATATATGTGTATATGTATATATATGTGAACATAGATAGGTATATAAGTATGTGTGTTTGTGTATTGTATATATATTCACTCTATTTAAAATGATTAAATTTAAACCTATTTTTATATATTTAATCATATATATTTCATTTCTTTATTTAAAATACTACTTCTTACCATATTTTATTATGTATATAATTATCCTACCTTATATATATATTTATTTATATATTCAGATTTTTTTCTTCCCTTAATTATATTTAATTATATACATTTAATTAAATAATTTAAAACACTAGTTCTTTTTATATTTAATTATGTATATAATTATCTTATTTTATATATATATTTACTTATATATTTAGATTTTTTTCTTACATAATCCTATTTTTATATATTTAATTTTATATATTTAATTATAAATATTTAACTAAATTACTTAAAACACTAGTTCTTTTTATATTTATTTATGTATATAATTATCTTATTTTATATACATATTTATTTATATATTCAGATTTTTTTCCCTTAAGTAATCTTATTTTTATATATTTAATTTTATATATTTAATCAAATTATTTAAAACACTAGTTCTTTTTATATTTATTTATGTATATCATTATATTATTTTATATATATATTTATTTATATATTCAGACTTTTTTCCTTACTTAATCCTATTTTTATATATTTATTTTATATATTTAATTATAAATATAATTAAATTATTTAAAACACTAGTTCTTTTTATATTTATTTATGTATATAATTATCTTATTTTATATATATATTTATTTATATATTCAGATTTTTTTCCTTACGTAATCCTATTTTTATATATTTAATTTTATATATTTAATTATATATATCTAATTAAAACCCTAATCTTAAAATTCTAGATCTGAAATACTAAACCCTAAAACCCTAATCTTAAATATGTAGACCTAAAATATGTATATTTCTGTATACATGTGTATATACATGTATATATGTATTACATGTGCATGTGAATGTGTGCATATATCTTATGTAGGTGTTATAACCCTAATGCCCTAAATTTAAAGATTTAAATCTAAAATATGTATATTTTTGTATGCATGTGTATCTACATGTATGTATGTATTATATGTATATGTGTGCTTGTGTATATATGTTATCTACATATTAAAATCCTAAAACCCTAATCAGAAAGACTTAGAATTAAATATGAAATACTAAACCCTAAAACCCTAATCTTAAATATCTAGACCTCAAATATGTATATTTCTGTATACATGTGTATATACATGTATATATGTATTACATGTGTATGTGTATGT
Organism: Ceratopteris richardii; assembly: GCA_020310875.1. NCBI lineage: Eukaryota > Viridiplantae > Streptophyta > Polypodiopsida > Polypodiales > Pteridaceae > Ceratopteris > Ceratopteris richardii. The sequence goes on along the minus strand of CM035415.1, from coordinate 48,637,005 downwards.
GTGCATATATGTTATGTAGGTGTTATAACCCTAAAACCCTAATCTTAAAGATTTAAATCTAAAATATGTATATTTTTGTATGCATGTGTATCTACATGTATGTATGTATTATATGTATATGTGTGTTTCTGTATATATGTTATCTACATATTAAAATCCTAAAACCCTAATAAGAAAGACTTAGACTTAAATCTGAAATACTAAACCCTAAAACCCTAATCTTCAATATCTAGACCTAAAATATGTATATTTCTGTATACATGTGTATATACATGTATATATGTATTACATGTGTATGTGTATGTGTGCATATATGTTATGTAGGTGTTATAACCCTAAAACCCTAATCTTAAAGATTTAAATCTAAAATATGTATATTTTTGTATGCATGTGTATCTACATGTATGTATGTATTATATGTATATGTGTGTTTGTGTATATATGTTATCTACGTATTAAAATCCTAAAACCCTAATCAGAAAGACTTAGACTTAAATCTGAAATACTAAACCCTAAATCCCTAATCTTAAATATCTAGACCTAAAATATGTATATTTCTGTATACATGTGTATATACATGTATATATGTATCATATGTGCATGTGTATGTGTGCATATATGTTATGTAGGTGTTAAAACCCTAAAACCCTAATCTTAAATATTTAATCCTAAAACCCTAATCCTATTTTTATATATTTGATGTAAAAAAAAACTTCAAAATAAAAATAGGATTATGTGTGTGTATGTATGCATGTGTGTATATATGTGTGTGTATGTATGCATGTGTACATGTGTGTGTATGTATACATGTGTATACATGTGTGTGTATGTGTATGTGTGTGTATGTAGGCATGCATGTGTGTGCATGTGTGTGTACGTGTGTGTATGTATGCATGCATGTATGTGTATGTATGTGTATGTGTATGCATGTGTATACATGTGTGTGTATGTATACATGCATGTGTGTATATGTGTGTATGTATGCATGTGTGTATATATGTGTGTATGCATGCATGCCGGTATATGTGTGTGTATGTATGCATGCATGTGTGTATATGTGTGTATATATGCGTGTGTGTATGTATCTCTGTATATGTGTGTGTGTATGTGTATGTATTTATATGTGTATATATGTGTGTGTATGTATGTGTATATGCATGTGTGTGTATGTATGCATGTGTGTAAATTTATGTGTGTGTGTATGCATGCATATGTGTATATGTGTGTGTGTATGTAAGCATGCATGTGTGTATAGGTGTGTGTATGTAAGCATGCATGTGTGTACATGTATGTGTGTATGTATGCATGTGTAAATTAATGTGTATCTTCCTTTCTCTTCTCTCTCTCTTTCTTTCTCTCTCTCTCTCTCTCCCTCTCTCTCTCTCTTTCTCTCTCTCTCTCTCTCTCTCTCTCTCTCTCTCTTTCTCTCTCTCTCTCTCTCTCTCTCTCTCTCTCTCTCTCCTTCTCTCTCTATCAATAGCGAATAAAAGAATCACTTACAAGTATGTCCCTCTTTGAATCGTTGTCGTCAAAGCATAATGTAGGTCGTCTCTCATCCAATTCCAAACAATCGACGCCAAAGAACTTCTGCAAAATCAACGAAAAGAGAAATTAGAAACCCTAAAGCATAGAGAAACACAAATGCTAACAGTACGCGCAACACTTACCAAGATGTGAGATCTAAGCCGAGAGAGAGTGTGTGTGTAGAGAGAGAGATCCATGTGTGTGTGTGTGCACAAGACAATGCAAGTTCGCGTGTGCAAGTTCGACAGTAGACCGACAGTACTCAAACACGTGCAGAAATGTGAAGTTTTGCTCTCGGGTTCGCGGTATGTTTAAACTTGCCTCCGGTATAGGCGCCGGTATGGACGTCGGTATACACGTCGGTAGTTGCCAGTAAATTACCGACGCTTATACCGACGCTCATACCGACGCCTATACCGATGCCTATACCAACGCTTATATCGGCGGCTGCGGGCCACACCGACGATCCATTTAAAATAGTCATATTGACGGTCATTTCTATCAACATCATCAAGCATAAAAACTGATTATCTGCATGCAATGCTTGGAAAGTACCTATAATACTATGAAGTGATTGCTTCTCCACGGAGGTAGAAGGAAATATAATGGCAACAAAAATATACACATCTTAATAAGGTATTTTAAGAAATTAGAACTAGAATCAATGAGTAATACTTACAATTGATAGGATATCACAATTTGTTTGAGTTTTCCAATTTCGTGCTTGACATTATAAGACCATGATGTACAATGCCGACCCTTTCATCATTTTTGAGCTTTTTGAAGCCCAATAGCTTCCCTTTCCAATGAAGATCCAGGTTTCCATGATCTCTTACACGATGAGGGCCAACACCATAGGGTGGCATGTACACCCATGTACCTTTGTAGAACTTATGTCCTAACCAATTTCCTCCTACAGCTTTGATATTGTGACATTTTAACGCAATAACCTCATCTTTTGAATGCCTATAAGATTTAGGTTTCCCCATTGGAGTTCAAGCTATGGAAGTGAATAGAAATTCACTGAGAGGAAGATGAATAGAGAAAAAATGTAGACACAGGAGCTTCAATGGTGTGCTAGGGAGAGAAAGTAGCTATGGAAAGAGACCACTTTTTGGGACTTGGGTATGAAAGTGTGAGGTTTTGGAGGTAGAAAGTTGTACTTTGAGTTATTAATTTCTCTCTCTAGAGGCAAAACCTAAAGATATGGGAATATTGTCCCCCCTTCACCCTCATTATTTATAGGCTATAGAATGTATCCACCACCCTCTTCTGATTGGTCCATCACTAATCACTCCTCAATCCAAAAGGCCCATGAAGGGTTCATTTTTTCCCCAATGAATTCCCATATTTTAGTGATAGACATTGTTCTAAGCAGTGATGATTTGCCAGAGGAGTGGATAAATTTCCTTTTCTTGGTAGGAAGTGTGAGAATTGATACACCTTGGTTTTCCAAAATTGAAGATTGGTAGGGGCCTAATCTTGTTTGCTTGAATTTATAAAGCAACAAGTATACAGTGAATGGGAAAAGTACCCTTTGGGGTCCCCTATATTCCACAAAGAAAGGGTAGGAAAGCCCAGAGGCATAATGACTATGACGGTCAAAAATCCAAAGGAGACCCGAGATTTGGTGCGACAGTAATTGTTTAAATTGAATTACTAAGAAGGTTAACACTATTTTTCATCACCCTCGTGACGGACCCACTTGTTGTTTATATTGTTGTTTTTCAAGAAAAACATCCTATGGTGTCTAAAAGGTGGATATTTTTTTACAATTACATATTCTTCTACCTAACAAACCTAAGAATTTTTCAATGAATCATCCTTTTGGATGCGCATAAAAGTTGATTTCTCATCTTTCTTTCCATGTCTTCTAGAGAACTTCCCCTCTAATGGAATTCCACAAGGCAGAAGAGCATCCAATTGTTTTACCAACTAACAGTTGTTTCCAATTGATTTTCCTTGTAAGCTCAAGATCCTAGCAAGAGATTTCCAAACCATGTAACTTGTGCACAAGAAGAAAAGATGGCCAAGGTCCTCTCTGCCCTATAGGCATGCTTGCATCGGTGAGGGACCTCATAAACTTTATTAGCTTTGTCATTGTTCTAGATTCCACAATGGAGGATTTGAACTTCCTCTCTTGTTTGAGTAAAGAGAGAGATTGGGATGAACCTAGTTGCAAGGGCCGATAGGATGTTCATAAAAACATGTATACTTTAGGTGCATGGGTGCTCAAATTGTGTAACACAAAACAAGGAGTTAATTCCCATACTTTAGTGATAGACATTGTACTAAGCATTGATGATTTGCTGGAGGAATGGATAAACTTTTCTTTTCTTGCTAGGAGGTGTGCGAATTGATACATATTGGTTCCTTGAAATGGAATTTTGGGAGGGGTCTAATCTTCCTTGCTTGAATCAATAAAAGAAGAGTTATAAAGTGGATGGGCAAAGTGCCCTTTGGGGTCCCTTGTATCCCACAAACTAGGGGTAGCATGGCCCAGAGGCATAATGACTATGACGGTCCAAACCGAAGAGGAGACCTGAGATTAGGTGCAAGACTAATGGTTTAACTTGCATTACTAAGAAGGTCAATACTTTTTTTAATCACCCTCATGAGCTACCCACATTCATTTTATCTTGTTCTTTTCCAAGAAAAATTTCCTATGGTGTATGACAGGTGGATGCTTTTTTTACATTATATAGTCTTAAGCCTAACAAGCCTAGGAATTGTTCAATCAAACATTCTTTTTGGATGGGCATCAAAGTTGATTCCACATCTTTCTTTCCATATCTTCTAGAGCACTCCCCCACTGATGGCATTCCAAACGGCAGAAGAGCATGCAATTGTTTTACCAACTAACACTTGTTTCTAGTTGATTTGCCTTTGTAAGCTCAAGATCCTAGTAAAAGATTTCCAAACCATGTACTTCTTGGGCATGAGAAGAAGAGATGGCCAAGGTCCTCTCTACGTCGTAGGCATGCTTGCACTAGTGAGGGGCCTCACAAACATTATGAGATTTGGCATTGTTATAGATTCCACAATGGAGGATTTGCAACATAAGAACTGATTTTTTGTTCTCAATGAGAGCATACCACAGGCCCTTGCACTTAAGTTTCCATGTGATTCTTGACCAGTTCATGCACCGTCTCCTATTAAGGGAGATATGCTACTCAAGGTCTTTATATATCCTCAACGTTTATTCCAATTCATTACCATTCATCCATATTAACCCTAGAATCTAGGGTGAGACATTCTCAGGAAGGAGATGAGTCTTGGAATCATCCCAAGCATTGATTTTGTGTCTGAGGAGGCACCAATCATCATACTAAACTTGGCTAGTATGGTCTATGTCCTAAAATCTTGTCCAATGACCCCCTCATGGTTCCAAAGATGTTTCTATTTATTAAATCCTTTGTTCCATATCTTCTTTTCTCTTTGGATAATTTTTGAGTCAACTTCCTTGATTCCTTTAATAGGAAAATAGATAGAATCACTTTGCCTAATCGCAACTCTCCACTTCCAATCTTCATTAACCAAAACGTCTCTCGATAGTATCACCAATGTCTTTGCAACTTTCCAAAGGCTTATGAACCAAGTGTTTGTGGATTTTTCATAGAATACCCTCAAAGTTTGTGTGAATAATTTTTCTACCCATGTGGAATAACATCAGTTACACATCCTAGAGTGTATAGGCTGAGCCTAGATGCAAGGGCCTATAGGATGTTGATTGAAGCATGAGCTCATATAAGATTGGACTGATATCATTTTGTATCCAACTATAAGTTTTTCATTAAAAATTTTCATTAGATGAAGTTCATATGTCTCCCAATTTTAGTAAGAGTTATTACATAAAAGTGAGGTGATCAATCTCTTGACGACACATTTATACTTACATAAAAGTGGGGTGATCAATCTCTTGATGAAACATTTGTTTTTTTTTTCTTTTTGGCCATTGTTCCTCTTTGGATTCCCCAATCATCCAAGCAAAGTTTTATTAGTCACAAAATCTAGACATACTTGCGAATGATGTGTGCGCCACTCTCCTTCCATCCATTTATATCCTCTTGTATTTAAAATAGTAGTGATCTGGAATGATCTAGCATCACCATGTGGCCAGCATGCAACACTCATTCCCACTAACCATCAAATACCTTAGGATATACCCCCAAGCTTCAGACCTTGGCTAACTAGCGCTCGTCCCACACACACATGGAATGGTCTCTGTAGACCACTGTCTAACAATCTCTCCCCCTTCATTGTCCGCAATGATCAATGAGGGAAAGTACTTGCAAACTAGAGCTGCTAATTCCCAAGTAGAGTCAGTATGTGGTAATCCTATTCAAGCTACCAGATACTCTTGGATGACACGATTCCTTAACCGTTTCTTTCTCCTATCTCGTATTCTGTCTGAAGAATGATCTGCTCTATCAGTTTCCCCAAAGAAACAATACCCTCTATTAGATTATCCTCCCTAGATATATACTTTCTTAGTTTACTGACATGAAACACTGGATGGACTCTGCGATCTGGAGGAAGCTCTAATCGGTATGCAATACCACTCAACTTCTTTACTATCTTCCAAGGTCCACAATACCTTGGTGATAGCTTGCTACACTTCCCTGTGGACAATGAAGTAGATCTAGCCGATACCTGAAGGAAGACTCGATCTCCTTCCTCAAAGGATCTAGGAGATCTTTTCCTATTAGCATACTCTTTTTCTCTATCAGCTGCTTGCTGCATCTTGGCTTTAGCTATTTCAAGGTTGAGATTCACTAGGACATTTCTTAGGCATTCCTATGGTAGTGGGAGCAGTGGGATTGATGCCATAGTTCATCTCAAAAGGAGACATCCCAGTCACCTTGTGAGGCCTATTGTTATAAGCAAACTCTACTAGTGGAAAATAACTATCCCAATCTGTCTGTCTCTCAGACACATATGCCTGCAACATATCCTCTAGAATTTGGTTGACCCTCTCGGTCTGACCATCTGTCTGTGGATGATCACCACTACTCATTTTAAGTGACACTTTCAGTTTGTCAAATAAAAACTTCCAAAAATGTCCTGTAAATCTGACATCCTTGTCTCAGACTATGGATGTCGGTGACCCATGCGATCTGAAGACATGATGGATAAACAACTCCGCTACTTGTGGAGCTTCTATCGTCTCCTGCGTGCGTATGAAATGAGCCATCTTGCTCAGTCTATCTACCACAACTAGGATTGTATCCCCCTTCCTTTGGGTCCGTGATAACCCCACTATGAAGTCCATGGATATACTATCCCAATTATGATATGGAACTTGTAAAGGCTATAAAAGACTTGGTGTTTTTACCCTTTCTGCTTTGTTGAATTGGCACATAAAGCATTTGAACATAAGTATGGATATCTCTGGCTAATCTAGGCCACCAAAATGTTCTTCTAACAAGCTGTATTGTCTTGTCAACACCAGGATGTCTTGCGTAGGGAACATCATGGTTATCATGCATGACTGTCTTTCGCAAATCCCAGGAATCTGGCACACAAATCTATCCTTTCAGCTTTACTATTCCATTCTCCTGTGAGAAATTAGAATACAGAATGGACTTGTTTGCTTTAGTAGAAGAAGAAACAGTTGGAACTGTCCCGTCTCCTAAAATAGAGTCATCACTAATGGCTCTAACTATCTGTAACAAATGTGGATCTTCCACCTGTGCTTCCTTAATTTCTTAAAGCAATGAGCTTTCTAAAACTATAAAGCTCATTTGATACATTGTATGAGAGAATGCATCAGCTACTATATTTTCTTTGCCTCTTCTATACAAGATTTCCATGTGAAATTCCTGCATGAGCTCTGCCCAATGAGCTTGTTGGCCTCGAAGATCTGGCTGACTACAAAAATACTTGAGTGTATGATGATCTGTGAATACCTTAAAGTCCGCACCATAAAGATAGTTTCTCCAAACTTTAAGTGCATGCACCACCACATAAAACTCTTGTTCATGCACCGGCCAATTGCATTGTGCACTACTTAACTTGTTACTTTCAAAAGCTATTGGCCTACCATCTTGACTTAGGAGTGCTCCTATGGCTATGCCGCTAGCATCGGTCTCTAACTCAAATGGTTACTGAGGGTCCACCACTTTGAGTGTAGGAGCCTCTGAAATAGCTTGTTTCAGAGTATCAAAACTCTCTTGCTCCTCTTGCTTCCATGCAAATGGAATTTTTCCTTGAAGCAAGTTCGTCACAGGTGCTACTATCGACGAATATGAAGATATGAATTTCCAATAGAAACCGAAAAGTCCTAAGAATGACCATAACTACCCCTCATCCTGAGGAGTAGGCCATGCTAAAATAACTGATACCTTCTTGGGATCCATCTGAGCCCCATCGACTGAAATTACATGCCCTAAATACTCTATGCTCGGAAGAAACAATTGTGTCTTCTCTGGATTTACATATAGCTGATTTTCTTTTAAAATATTCAACACAAATCTTAAATGATTTTCATGCTCATGCACAGTCCCAATATACACTAGCAAATCATCCACAAAATCAACAACACACTTTCCTATGAAAGGTCGTAAAATATAATTCATTAACATCATAAATGTAGCTAGAGCATTTGTCAAACCAAAGGGCATGATCAAATACTCATAATGACCAAAATGGGTCCTGAAAGCTGTCTTATGTACATCATGATCTTTTACTCTAATCTGATGATAGCCACTCTTTAAGTCTATCTTACTAAATACAATGGCTCCACCTAGAGCATCCAAAAGATCATCAATTCGGGGCATGGGATATCTATGTCTAATACTGATCTTATTGAGTGCTCGATAATCAACACACATCCTATAAGATCCATCCTTCTTCTTCACAAGAAGAACTAGTGCGGCAAAGGGTGAATAGCTCGGTTTAATCAGCCCTTTTTGAAGATACTCATCCAGGACCTTGCGAACTTCATTTTCCTTCTCCAAACTCATTCGAAATGATGGCAGAGCAGTCAGACTCGCTCCTCGTACCAATTCGATTATATGCTCTATATTCCTACAAGGAGGCAAACCTGATGGTAATTCCTTAAAAAAAAACTCTTGGAATTCTACTCTCACTTTGGCTGAAAGTGCTGGAGCATTTCAACTTGAGTCTCCATGACTGCATGAATCCATCTCAACATACGACAAATACATGAAATAAGAAAATAGATATACTTACAATCAATTTTGAGCAACTTCGTAGCACTCATCAATTGCGTCTCTTGGAGATCTGGTTCTCCACGGATCAGTAATCTCCTTCCCTCATGCTCAAACTGATACACATGCAAAGCAAAATCAATGACTGGTTTCTTCCTCGCATGCCACATTTTTCTAAGAACTATGTCAAAACGAGCTAATCTTGCTATCTCAAAGTCCAATCTGTCCTCATAGGACTGGATCTGAATAGGAAGATCAACTACTCGTCTATCCCAAGTTTCAGTTCCCTTCCCGTCGGCTAGCTCTACGGTATAAGAGTAATCTGACTGTACTGTATCTAAGCATAATCTCTTGACTAATCGGGAGCTAATAACATTATGAGTCGAATTTGTGTCAAAGAGTACCTTGACAGGCTGTCCTACCACGACTCCTCTCATAACAATAAGCTCAGTATCTGGGAACCGGTATCCTTTCTGTGCCACTGGCGAAAGCATAGCATCTGGCACAGTCCAAACCTTTTTAGTGACCGTCATGGCCACTATGGGAGATGATAATGGAGATGGGGAATCCCCAAACTCATCCTCACTCCCACCCCCTACCTGAGTCGGATTTATGACTATGATGGCTGCTATCTTTTGCTTTTTAGGACAATCCTTATACAAGTGCTGCCCTAAGAAATTATAGCACAAACCCTCTTTCATTGCCTTCTCTTTCTGCTAAGGGGTAAGGATAGATCGGTTATATGCCCTCTCAGCCAGAGCAGACACTTTTCTCTTTCCTCTTGAGACTATCTGGATCATGTGCACCTGCTTAGCCTCCCTAGAAGGCTGTGCACTGACCGAACCAAGAGTCAAAGTATGGAAAGGTTGGCTAACCCTAGTCCATGGGGATCTCTGGCCCTGGGAACCTGTGATCCTAGGGCCGTCCGCATAAACCAAGGCCATCTCTATGGCCTGTGCCAAAGACTGACACCGCTCCTTTCGCACTAAAGGTCGGATAGTTTCTTTGAGTCCCAAAACAAACTTCTGGACTTGAAGAAATTCTAGAATGGTATCACGTACTTTAAGAAGTATCTCTCTATACCTATCTGCGTATTCCTGAACTGATTGATTCTTTTGACTAATGAAGAACCACGTGTCTAGTGCTCTAGGGACTTCTCAAGTTTGATGCTCATCTAGAGCATCTACCTCCATCTCTGCCAAATCAGAATCGAGCGGCTCTTCTTCTTTCTTGGAACCATGCACGTGTTCCAAGATATCCTGAAGAGAACTCTCTAAGAATGAAATTCTATTATTCATAGCTTGAATTGGATCAACTAGAGGTTCTGGCATAAGACTATCCGTTCTAGCAAGTGATGATGGTTCGGGTTCCATGCTAGGACTAAAGGCAAGTAACTTTTCTTTTGGTTTTCTCTTTTTTTTTTTTAATAGATTAAACAAACGTAAATACTAGTGGCAAGCAAAAAAAGAACCAATCAAAGCTTTTGCTTAACAGCAAACAAAAAAAGAAAGAAAGTTTAATATGCTTCCTAAACTTCAATGCACATGCATGCTAATATTTTAGAAATTTCGGCAACCTAATGGCGTCACTTTGAAATCCAAAATTATTTCGAAAAAACGTGAAGCATTCAACAAAATCAAATCATCAGTGCCGCCAGGCACGATCTATTTTGTCTTCTCAACGAACACCTGCAATTGAAAACTTTTCCAAGTATGTTGTTGGGCTCTACAGGCCCTCAATCAATATATATTTCTCTTCTCGATACCTGCCGATACTTACCACCTATAAGAAAAGCTCAAGCATCGACCATACATCTCTACTTACCTCATTCTACACGTATGCAAGAATATTTCTAACATGTCCAATTAAAAAAATAATCAACCAAATATTGAATAAATACTTATCTCAGATTCTTTTGATATTCTTGAAGCATGCATTTGAAGAGTTATGGGTAGACTATTCACTCCCTTCGGTTCGTGGATCGCATAAGTCTTCAAGAAGTGCTTCGTTGATGGTGCTCGATGAAGAACACTCCACTTCCAACCTCTGTTGCAGGCTATATCTGGACCCAAAGTATGGTGTATAGCCACTTCCTAGAAAGATCTTTGACAGAGCTTTCTAACAAGCCCAAGAACTCCAAATTTGGATACGAATTGACCAAGTTATGGCCAATTTGGTGGAGAAGATGGATGAACTTGGCTAGATTATCAAAGCTAAAGTTATGGATCTTGAAGAAATAAGCCCAAATTCGATCACCCTTCAGTCCAGAGCGCGCATATGCATGGTGACTATGGTGGAGTTGTTCAGAATCCCAGATAGAATGTTCAAGAGCAAGATGGCTATATGTAGCCTGGTAGTCTATCAATCAATCAAACTGCTCATCTGATCGTCCGTTAAGGGCTGTCAACAGAGCAACGGCGCAAAATCCGGTATAAACCGCGTACGTGTGCCTAGGCACAAAGCAAAAAAATAAAAGAAACTCCTCTGCTCACGCGTCTAATGGCGGGCAACAGTTAGAAAGCTCCGTATGTGTGCCTATTCATGCGCTACCTCAAATTCTAAGGACACGACGAGAGACACGTGCTTGTGCGTCAATGTGGACACCTCCCAAGGTAGCAGGTGCGATAGCACAAAAGGAACTGAGCTTCACGCGGGGCTCCTTCAACCAGACGATAACCACGATCGTAGCAACGAAAAATTCCATAAGAACTTGACGACGACGACCCCAAAGGAAACATGCACGCATGCTCAACAACCACCCGAGTTCTCTTCTAAAATTAGCTAAAAGAAGTCGCTCTGATACCAAATGTGAGGCTTTCCTCAAAAGAAGACATGCGAATGATGTATGTGCCACTCTCCTCCCATCCATTTATATCCTCTTGTATCTAAAATAGCAGTGATCTGGAATGATCTAGCGTCACCATGTGGCCAGCATGCAACACTCATTCCCACTAACCATCAAATACCTAAGGATATACCCCCGAGCTTAGGACCTTGGCTAACTAGCCCTCGTCCCACACACACATGGAATGGTCTTTGTAGACCAATGTCTGACACTTCTACCTAACAAGACTAAGAATTTTTCAATCAATCATGCTTTTGGATGTACATAAAAGTTGATCACACATCTTTCTTTCCATATCTTCTAGAGAACTTTCCCTCTGATGGAATTCCAGAAGGCAGAAGAGCATCCAATTGTTTTACCAACTAACAATTGTTTCCAATTGATTTTCCTTGTAAGCTCAAGATCCTAGCAAGAGATTTCCAAACCATGTCACTTCGGCAAAAGAAGAAAAGATGGCCAAGGTCCTCTCTGCACTATAGGCATGCTTGCATCAGTGACGGACCCTCACAAACTTTACTAGCTTTGGCATTGTTCTAGATTCCACAATGGAGGATTTGAACTTCCTCTCTTGTTTGAGTAAAGAGAAAGATTTGGATGAACCTAGTTGCAAGGGCCTATAGGATGTACATAAAAACATGTATACTTTAGGTGCATGGGTGCTCAAATTGTGTAACAGAAAAGAAGGAGTTAAATCCCATATTTTAATGATAGACATTGTAGTAAGCATTGATGATTTGCTGGAGGAGTGGATAAATTTCCTTTTCTTGCTAGGTATGAGAATTGATACATATTGGTTCCTTGAAATGGAAGTTTGTGAGGGGTCTAATCTTCCTTGCTTGAATCAATAAAAGAAGAATCATATAGTGAATGGGAAAAGTGCCCTTTGGGGTTCCTTGTATCCCACAAACTAGGGGTAGGATAGCCCAGAGGCATAATGACTATGATGGTCCAAACCCAAGAGGAGACCTGAGATTAGGTGCAAGACTAATGGTTTAACTTGAATTACTAAGAAGGTCAATACTTTTTCTAATCACCCTCATGAGCTACCCATATTCATTTAATCTTGTTGTTTCCCAATAGAAAGTTCCTATGGTGTATGAAAGGTGGATTTTTTTTTACATTATATAGTCTTAAGCCTAACAAGCCTAGGAGTTCTTCAATCAAACATTCTTTTTAGATGGGCATCAAAGTTGATTGCACATCTTTCTTTCCATATCTTCTAGAGCACTTCCCCTCTGATGGCATTCCAAAAGGCAAAAGAGCATGCAATTGTTATACCAACTAACACTTGTTTCTAGTTGATTTGCCTTTGTAAGCTCAAGAGCCTAGTAAGAGGTTTCCAAACCATGTAACTTCTTGGGCATGAGAAGAAGAGATGGCCAAGGTCCTCTCTGTATTGTAGGCATGCTTGCACTAGTGAGGGGCCTCACAAACTTTATGAGCTTTGGCATTGTTATATATTCCACAATGGAGGATTTGCAACATAAGAACTGATTTTTCGTTCTCAATGAGAGGATACCACAGGTCCTTGAACTTAAGTTTCCATGTGATTCTTGACCAGTTCATGCACCATCTCCTATTAAGAGAGATATGCTAGTCAAGATCTTTATATATCCTCAACGTTTATTCCAATTCATTACCATTCATCCATATTAACCCTAGAATATAGGGTGAGACATTCTCAGGAAGGAGATGAGTCTTGTAATTATCCCAAGCATTGATTTTGTGTCTAAGGAGGCACCAATCATCATACTAAACTTTGCTAATATGGTCTTTGTCCTAAAATCTTGTCCAATGACCCCCCTCATGGTTCCAAAGATGTTTCTATTTATTAAATCCTTTGTTCCATATCTTCTTTTCTCTTTGGATGTTTTTCGATTCAACTTCCTTGATTCCCTTAATAGGAAACTAGATAGAATCACTTTGCCTAATCGCAACTCTCCACTTCCAATCTTCATTAACCAAAACTTCTCTCGATAGTATCGCCAATGCCTTTGCAACTTTTCAAAGGCTTATGAACCTAGTGTTTGTGGATTTTTCATAGAACACCCTCAAAGTTTATGTGAATAATTTTTTTGCCCATGTGGAATAACATCAGTTACACATCCTAGAGTGTATACTCTGAGCCTAGATGCAAGGGCCTATAGGATGTTGATAAAAGCATGAGCTCATATAAGATTGGACTGATATCATTTTGTATCGAACTATAATTTTTTCATTACAAATTTTCATTAGATGAAGTTCATATATCTCCCAATCTTAGTAAGAGTTATGACCTCTTGTGTAATTAACAAACCTAAAGTTCTTTTTAATCTGTTACACTTATACTTACATAAAAGTGGGGTGATCAATCTCTTGACGACACATTTGTTTTCTTTTTCTTTTTGTCCATTGTTCCTCTTTCGATCCCCCAATCATCCAATTAACCTTTTATTAGTCACAGAATCTAGACATACTTGCAATCTTTCATTTCCATTTTTCTATATAGAGATATATCTTGCATATAAGATCATTTTGAGCTTGACTCGAGAGTTGTAAAAACATATATGATTACGTGGAACATGGCCCATCATGAATAAATATGCAATCCTAGTTTTTTATGTGATTACATATGTATGCTTGTATAAATCTCTAAACACTGCGTTTTTCTGTTGTGTCTAGGTGTATATGCTTGTATAGATCCCTAAACCCTAATAATTTATGTGTTTAAGTATGTATGCTTGTGAATATCCCTAAACTATGGTCTCTATGAGTTTAGGTATGTATGCGTGTATAAATTCCTAAAACCCTAATTCTTTATGTGCTTAGGAGTATATGCTTACTTCCCTGTGGACAATGAAGTAGATCTAGCCGATACCTGAAGGAAGACTCAGTCTCCTTGCTCAAAGGATTAGGAGATCTTTTCCTATCAGCATACTCTTTTTCTCTATCAGTTGCTTGCTGCATCTTGGCTTTAGCTATTTCAAGGTTTGCTTAGAGATTCGCTAAGAACTTGAAGCACTAGGACATTTCGATCAAACATTCTTTTTGGATGGGCATCAAAGTTGATTGCACATCTTTCTTTCCATATCTTCTAGAGCACTTCCCCTCTGATGGCATTCCAAAAGGCAAAAGAGCATGCAATTGTTTTACCAACTAACACTTGTTTCTAGTTGATTTGCCTTTGTAAGCTCAAGAGCCTAGTAAGGGATTTCCAAACCATGTAACTTCTTGGGCATGAGAAGAAGAGATGGCCAAGGTCCTCTCTGTGCCGTAGGCATGCTTGCACTAGTGAGGGGCCTCACAAACTTTATGAGCTTTGGCATTGTTATAGGTTCCACAATGGAGGATTTGCAACATAAGAACTGATTTTTTGTCTCAATGAGAGGATACCACAGTTCCTTGAACTTAAGTTTCCATGTGATTCCTGACCAGTTCATGCACCATCTCCTATAAAGAGAGATATGCTAGTCAAGATCTTTATATATCCTCAACGTTTATTCCAATTCATTACAATTCATCCAAATTAACCCTAGAATATAGGGTGAGACATTCTCAGGAAGGATATGAGTCTTGGAATTATCCCAAGCATTGATTTTGTGTCTGAGGAGGCACCAATCAACATACTAAACTTTGCTAATATGGTCTTTGTCCTAAAATCTTGTCCAATGACCCCCCTCATGGTTCCAAAGATGTTTCTATTTATTAAATCCTTTGTTCCATATCTTCTTTTCTCTTTGGATGTTTTTCGATTCAACTTCCTTGATTCCCTTAATAGGAAACTAGATAGAATCACTTTGCCTAATCGCAACTCTCCACTTCCAATCTTCATTAACCAAAACTTCTCTCGATAGTATCGCCAATGCCTTTGCAACTTTTCAAAGGCTTATGAACCTAGTGTTTGTGGATTTTTCATAGAATACCCTCAAAGTTTATTTGAATAATTTTCTGCCCATGTGGAATAACATCAGTTACACATCCTAGAGTGTATAGTCTGAGCCTAGATGCAAGGGCCTATAGGATGGTGACAAAAGCATGAGCTCATATAAGATTGGACTGATATCAATTTGTATCGAACTATACGTTTTTCATTACAAATTTTCATTAGATGAAGTTCATATATCTCCCAATTTTAGTAAGAGTTATGACCTCTTGTGTAATTAACAAGCCTAAAGTTCTTTTTAATCTGTTACACTTATACTTACATGAAAGTGGGGTGATCAATCTCTTGACGACACATTTGTTTTCATTTTCTTTTTGGCCATTGTTCCTCTTTGGATCCCCCAATCATCCAATCAACCTTTTATTAGTCACATAATCTAGACATACTTGCAATCTTTCATTTCCATTGTTCTATATAGAGATATATCTTCCAAGAGTTTTAAAAACATATATGATTACGTGGAACATGGCCCATCATGAATAAATATGCAATCGTAGTTTTTTATGTGATTACATATGTATGCTTGTATAAATCTCTAAACACTACGTTTTTTTTTGTGTCTAGGTGTATATGCTTGTATAGATCCCTAAACCCTAATATTTTATGTGTTTAAGTATGTATGCTTGTGAATATCCCTAAACTATGGTCTCTATGAGTTTAGGTATGTATGCGTGTACAAATTCCCAAAACCCTAATTCTTTATGTGCTTAGGAGTATATGCTTGTATAAAACCCTTAACCCTAATTATTTATGTATCTAGATATGTATGCTTGCGTAAATCTCTAAACCTAATAAATGTTTAAGTATGTTTGATTGTATAAAATCCTAAAACGTAATTCTTTATTGTGCTTAGGTATGTATTCTTGTATAAACCCCTAAGCCTTAACGTTTTATGTGTTTAGGTATGTATGCATGTATAATTACAGAAACAGAATCCAATAAGGGAACAATCCTTTGGTTCTTCTATACAAGAGCTACCCATAATACCACAAGCGAAGAAGTATTGAAGATTGAAAGTTTTTCAAACATCATAACAAAGAAGTTCGGATTTTCATAAACCAAAGCAACAAGATCAATGACTTTCAAGAGTTGTTGTCCTTCTCATTGCTAAAGAAGAGATGCGGATGTGGATTGGAGGTTGCATACATGTGCAAAGAAGAATGTGACATAAACCAATGAACATTTGCCAGTCAAAAGCGAGAAGTTGGAAAACGTTTTCGGAAAGTACTCCAAAAAACAGATGCCCATTTGACGACTTGCAATTTCTTTTATAAAGGGTTATGCAATATTCAAATAAAAGGAAAGTGCAAGTTGGGTGTCTTTATCAATTTGGAAAGAAAAGAGAGATGCATCAAAATAAAATGTATATCCTCTTTTTATAATATAGATGGTTACGCAAAAAGGATGTCTACAAAGGGTTATGGAATATCAAAACACCAAATGAATTTCATCAATTATATTTGTATCCAATAAAAATGGGAAGTTAGGAGTCTTTATAAACTTGGAAAGAAAAGACAAATCCAACAATATAAAATATATATCCTCTCCTTATCTTGGTTGCATTATTTGTTATTCGATGATTCGATTATTCGTGAATAATTACAGAACTTTTCAATGACCCTTATTATTTGCCTGAATTCCTCAGTTCCACATTAGCTTATTCTGACAAGTTCGAGTAGTTTTTGCATGACAATTCGGAGATTTTTCAATCAAAGGTGCTTTCAATCAAAAGTACTTCATCGAAAATATTTTCGATCGAAAAGGTTTTCTATTGAAAATATTTTAGATTGAAAATGTTTTAGATTGAAAAGGTTTTATATTGAAAAGGTTTTAGATTGAAAAGGTTTTAAATTGAAAATGTTTTAGATTGAAAACATTTTACTTCAAAATTATTTTAGATTAAAAATCTTTTAGAATGAAAATATTTTTTATAGTTTTACATATAAAAGATTGTGCATTGTATCTTCCTCATCTAAAAATCTTTGAGATTTAACATGATCAAGTTGATTATTCATATTTGAAATTTTTAATTTTTTTCTTATAAAACTAGAATATATCAAATAATATAATAACACTTGATCATTCATCATACGATAGCATCACGAAACTCCACATCACAAGATTTGAATTAGAATCCACATAATATAACTACACATCTTAATTTGGAACCTCTGATATGAGTCAAGAAAACCATTCACAACAGTCTACACAAGTGAAGAGTGAAGGACTTCATTGGCAGAAATCAATTGTTCCTTCAAATCCTTGATCTTTATCAGAAAGTTGTCCATAGAATCACCTTCATTCATGTGCTCACTCTCCAACTATTTTCCGAGGTAAGCAACAAGAGTCTCATTCGTAGCTTGCTACAATGTCGTAATTGTATCCCAAGCATCGTTACCTGTTTTGAAACAGTGAATGTGAGGAATAATGGCACGTTTGATAGACAAAGCTATCAATGCATGTGCCTAGGCCTCTTTTCCATCTCAAGAAATTTGCTCTGTAGTAGGTGCAGCAAAAATTGCAGAACCAATAGGATTTCGTAGAATATCATCATCTTCGACACCTTCTGCATCAACTTAAGTACCTACAGTTGTAACACTTATAGATGTGATAGGACATTTTTTAACATCGTGCACAATGTTCCACAATCCTTTTTCAACCAATATATGTCGCATCATATATGCCCATAATGGGTAGTTGGTACCATCCAACTTATCCTCAACAACCAACATACGGAATACATCACTACTTTCAGCCATGGCCAGTGACTAAAATATCTTGATGCAAAAATTTGAGTGTATGCCAAAAAGTTGAATAGAACTGTCTAGACAAATTCTGCTAAACTTGTAGTAGACTTTGAGATGCTTATATCGGCGAACAAAATTGTTATATATCTTTGGCACAAAAAAGATAAAATAGCCTGTACAAGTGCTGAGATAGTACATTCCGAGGCCAAAATGAGCTCACCAAAATTCATGTAAATCTAAGTCTTCAACCACAGAGGTGTCGACAATGCCCTAGATGAAGAGATGGCCTACTCTCATACCAATTTTTGGATTTAGATGTCTGCGGAAGCACGCAAACAGCATAAGGAAGAAGAAGAAGCTTGGAGTACAACACACAATACTAAATGTATTACCACTAGAATGTACAAAGTTAAGTAGTCCATTAGGGCAATAAGCGTATATCCAAGCCGTGACATAAAAACCTCCTAAAGAGGGGAAAAAGTGCCCCGTTGGTCCTAGAGTGTTCACACACATCATTACCTAAATATATCAACATTCCTAAAACCATAATTCTTTATGTGCTTAGGAGTATATGCTTGTATAAAACGGATAACGTCCCTAATTATTTATGCATCTAGATATGTATGCTTGTAAAAATATCTAACCAAATTATTTATGTGTTTAAGTATGTGTGATTGTATAGAATCCTAAAACCTAATTCTTTAGTGTTAGGTATGTATTCTTGTATAAAGCCCTAATCCCTAACGTTTTATGTTTTTAGGTATGTATGCATTTATAAATACAGAAGCGAAATCCAATGAGGGAACAATCCTTTGGTTCTTCTATAAAAGACCTACCCATAATACCACAAGCCAAGAAGCATTGAAGATTGAAAATTTTTCAAACATCATAACAAAGAAGTTCGGATTCTCATAAACCAAAGCAACAAGATCAATGGCTTTCAAGAGTTATTTTCCTTCTCATTCCTCAAGAAGAGATGCGGGTGTGGATTGGAGGTTGCATACATGTGCAAAGAAGAATGTGACATAAACCAATGATTCACATTTGACAATCAGAAGCGAGAAGTTGGAAAAACCTTCTCGAAAAGTACTAAAAAAAAGATGCCAATTTGAGGACTTGCACTTTCTTTTATAAAGGGTTATGCAATATTCAAATAAAAAGAAAGTACAAGTTGGGTGTCTTTATCAAGTTGGAAAGAAAAGAGAGATGCAACAAAATAAAATATATATCCTCTTTTTATAATATAAAGGGTTACGCAAAAAGGATATCTACAAAGTGTTATGCAGTATCAAAACACCAAACGAACTTCATCAATTATATTTGTATCGAATTAAAATTGTGAGTTATCAGTCTTTATAAACTTCGAAAGAAAAGACAACTCCAAAAAATATAAAATATATATCCTCTCCTTATCTAGTTTGCATTATTTGTTATTCAATGGTTTGATTATTCATGAATAATTATGGATTTTTTTAGTGACCCCTTATTATTCGACCGAATTCTTTGATGCCACCTTAGCTTATTCAGACAAGTCCAAATAGATTTTGCATGACAATTCGCAGATTTTTCGATCCAAGACACTTTCGATCAAAATTTCTTTAAGGTTTAGTGTTTAGGGTTTGGGGTTTAGGGTTTAGGGTTTTTGGTTTGGAGTTTAGGGTTTGGGATTCAGGGTTTAGGGTTTAGGTTTAGGGTTTAGGATTTAGTATTTATGGTTTAGAATTTAGGGTTTAGGGTTTAGGATTTGGAGTTTGGGGTTTATGGTTTGGGGTTTAGGGTTTATGGTTAAGGGTTTATGGTTAAGGGTTTAGGGGTTTGGGGTTTAGGATTTAAGTTTTAGTTTTTAGCATTTAGGTTTTGGGGATTTGGTTAGGGTTTAGGACTTTTGGGTTCGAGGATTAAGGATTTACGGTCTAGGGTTTAGAGTTGAGGGTTTAGGTTCTAGTGTTTAGGGTTTAGATTTTAGAATTTAGGGTTTTGGGTTTTGGGTTTTTTTATTAGGGTTTAGGGTTTAGGGTTTAGGGTTTAGGATTTATGGTTTAGTGTTTAGGATTTAGCATTTAGGGTTTAGGGTTTAGGGTTTAGGGTTTAGGGTAGGTTTAGGGTTTAGGGTTAAGGGTTTAGGGTTTAGGGTTTAGGGACTTAGGATTTATGGTTTAGGTTTTAGGGTTTTAGGTTTTAGGGTTTAGGATTGAGGGTTGAGGTTTTCAATAGTCATGTGCTAGAGTGGGTAGGGAAAAAAGATTTTGATGCAAGGGAAAGTTGTGAACAAAAGATTAAAGTTATCTTAGAATTATCTTAACCTGAAGAATATGAAATGATTTGAAGGTTTTGAGGGCTTTTGTGGGTACCATTTATATGCAACCTTAGAGGTTGCAATGCGCATTGTTTGGGTAAAGAGGAAGGTTTGGATGCAAGAGAAAGTTGCGAGCAAGAGATTAAAGTTATCTTAGGCTTATCTAGCCCGTAAGAATGTAAAATAATGTCAAGATTTTATAGGCTGTTGTGGGTACTATTTATATACAGCTTTAGAGGGTGCAACGCCTTATGTTTGGGTAAAGAGAAAGATTCGGATGCAAGGGAAAGTTTTGAACAAGAGATTAAAGTTATCTTAGACTTCTCTCAACCTTAAGAATGTGAAATGATATCAAGATTTTATGGGTTTTATATACAACTTCTCATGGTTGGGTAAAGGGAAAGATTTGGATGCAAGTGCATGGGTGCTGAAATCGCGTAGCAAGAAAGGAGGAGTTAATTTCCATATTCTTTGATAGTTCATTAAAAGGAACATGAACTCTTGTGTAACTAGAGATTGCTAAGCATATTTTTTCATCTTGTCTTAGCAGTAATTGGAAACTCATAGATTCTAAATACTCACTATCTTTCATTTCCATTCTTCGATATATACATATAGCTTTTATAAAGGGTCATTTGAGCTTCAGTAGGGAGTTGGACAAATCTATCACGAAATCATCATGTAGCCACTTAAGTTGCTTAAACATATTCTTGTCATGCGTAAACACATATCTTATTGTCCCTATCATCAAGTATACCAGTGGTTCAAGTTGAATTTCGAGGAAAACTCTGTATAGGAAAATGAGAAGATAATTTACTACATAACATGCTATATTGATATTGATTGAGAGCACATCTTTTCAACATTTGAAGAACACATGCGGAAAATGTGTGGCAGATTGTAATGCAATAGTTTAATCTTATGGTAATAGGAAACCCTCAAAAGACCTGTGAGATAAATGTGGAAACTTGCAGCCCCCATGGTAATCTCTAGAATAATCTAAACTTGCAGCTTCCATGATAATCCCACGAAGCCTAACAAGCTAGGAATTTTTTAATCAACCATTCTTTTGGATGGGCATCAAAGTGGATCGCACATCTTTGTTTCCATATCTTTTAGAGCACTTCCCCTCTGATGGCATTCCGCAAGGGGCACGATGGCCAAGGTCCTCTCTACTCCATAGGCATGCTTGCACCAGTGAGGGGCCTCACATACTTTATTAGCTTTGGCATTGTTGTAGATTTCGTGATAGAGGATTTGCAACATAAGAACCAATTTTTAGTTCTCCATGAGAGAATGCCACAAGTCTCTAATTCTAGACCAGTTCATGCACCATCTCCTATTAAGGGAGATATGCTAGTTAAGGTGCTTATAGATCCTCAACATTTAATCCAGTTCATTACCATTCATCCATACTAACCCTTCAATTTAGGGTGAGCCATTCTTGATTAGGAGATGAGTCTTCGAATTATCCCAAGCATAGATTTTGTGTGTAAGAAGGCACCAATCATCATAGTCAACTCTGCTTCCAGGTTCTATGTCCTCAAATCTTATCCAATGACCCCCCTCATGGTTCTAGCTATGTTTCCATTTGATTGAATGTAATTACTATGCTTTAAAAAACTTGAAATGTGATCCTTCATGTAGAAACAACCATAATATGACATGTACAAAGCCCCTTCATTGTGAGACACATAACGGAATGAAGTCTTATATAATAGAACTTTCTATAATAGAAGCTCAGGTATTTTTCAAGAGAATCACACATTGGCATATTGTTTATGCACACAGTGTTCAGTTTGGGGTACACACGCATACGCCAATTTTTCCCTATTTCTAAGAAGAATTAGAGAGTTACTTTGAGCTTGAAAATGAGAAGACCATGGATTAGATATGAAACATGAGATGTCCACTACATTATTCGTTGTTAATAGAGAATGCAAGAAAATTGAAGAGTCTATTGTGTCATAGCTATAGTGCATAAATGTCCTTGAACTATGTCTACAACCGGGCCATGAAGATCCTCATTAAAAAGCTCCACTTCCTTACTTTTCAAGTACGTACAACACTTTCCAAAGGCATAACAAGTTTCTAGATTTTTTATTAGAATATCCTCAAAGTTTATGTGAATGATCTTTATGCCCATTTGGCATAGCATGAGTTACACATCTTAGAGTGCATGGGCTGAGCATGGGTGCTCAAATGGTGTAATAGAAAAGGAGGAGTTAATTCCAATATTTTGGGGATAGTTCGGAATTCCTTATGCATTAGTTTGATTTTCTTCTTATATTATGAATTCATATAAGATTAGACTGATATGAATTTGTATCATGCAATAAGGTTTTTCATTACAATTTTTCAATAGATGAAATTCATATACCTTTCATGAACGTGGTTTCATGTCGCTAAGAGCATGAACTCATGTAATTAACAAGTGCAAATCTTTTTTTCATCTTTTACATTTATGTTTACAAAAAGTTGGGGTGATCAATCTCTTGATGAAACATCAGTTTTTTTTTTCTTTTCTTCTCCATTGTTCCTCTTCGGATCCCTCAATCATCAAATCAAAGTTTTATTAGTGACTAAATAGTTTTTAGTGTACACTAGAAAGGGTGAAGAAAAAAGGATGGAAAGCCACAGATTCTAGACATAGTTGGGATCTTTCACTTCCATTCTTCTATACGGAGATATAACTTCTATACAAGATCATTTTGAGCTTGAGTCGAGAGTTGTAAAAATAGGTATGATTACGTGAACGACCATTATTAAATAAATATCTAAAACTAATTCTTTATGTGATTAGGTATGTATGCTTGTATAAATCCCTAAACCCTAATTTTTTATGTGTCTAGTTATATATGCTTGTATAAATCCCTCAACCCTAAGTTTTTGAGTGTCTAGGTATATATGCTTGTATATATCCCTAAACCCTAGTTTTTTTATGTGTTTAGTATGTATGCTTGTGAAAATCCATAAAATCTACTTCTCTATGTGTTTAAGTATGTATGCTTGTACAAATTCCTAAAACCTTGATTCTTTATGTGCTTAGAAATATATGCCGGTATATATAAAACCCTAAATCCTACTTATTTATGTGTCTTTAAGCCTAATTACTCATGTGTTTAGGTAAGATGTGAGAACGATGTGCTTTCATGGTTTGACAAGGGAATGTTGTGAGACATGTAGTATGCAAGAATGATATTTCCACACATGAACAAGATATTAAAGTTACCTTAGAATTATCAAAACCTTAAGAAAACTCTGTAAAGCAAAAAGAGAAGATAATTTACTGCATAACATAATGTAACATGCTATATTGATAGAGAACACAAATATTTTTTTAACATTTGAAAAACACATGTAGAAAATGTGTGGCAGATTGTAATGCAATATTTCAATCTTATAGTAACAGAAGATATTCTCAACAATATATGTGAAACAATAATCTAAACTTGCAGCTCCAATAATAATCTAACCAATGTCAAGCTGGTGAAGAAAATCAGCAGAATCTGCTGTTACCAACGGTGAGTAATTCATTCTCAAAGCGAAATCAAACGAGTTGTGTAAGAGGCAGAGGGGTGGACAGTCTTCGAGTTCTTCTTCTTCTTCTTCTTCTTGTTAGTGAGCAGTGATGATGATTCGGCGGATGCCGAGTGGCCCATAAATTTCCTTTTCTTGGTAGGAAGCGTGAGAATTGATATACGCTGCTTCTCATCATCGCCTTCAGAAGCCAGCTGCACTCCGTCTCCTAATTGTTGTTGAAGTACTGTCAAATGACTAGTTCCACCACCGTCGTCGTCGCCAGCCGTATAAGTTGAAGATTGCAGACATGTGTTGAAGTTGTCAAATTCTTTATGTACGCCTCTACCTTCCAGAAGAATGGAGAGCCTGTCGCCATGATCACTCATGAAAAAAAGAAGAGGTCTTCTGACAGGAAAATCCTTCGACAGACTCTCCATACGGATCCATGGCTTCCAGGTTTTGCAGCTGCTGTCATAACGAAAGATTGGTTCACTCAGCTTGAAAGATTGTCATAACGAAAGAGCGCACAGTTGTCCTTCAACTACATGTAAAACCGGGCCATAAAACTTCCCACCTAAAATCTCCCGAGGATATAATTCCGGAACCAAATTCCACTTCTTCACATTCTCACGTAGGTCCAACACTTCTCCTGACCGAAATATTCTGATCCGATGTCCCTCAACAAAGAATCCTCCGAGAACATAAACTTTGTCGTCGACTACTTTTATGGTGGCCGCCACGCGGTTTTGCGTGAGCAACGGGAGGCTTTCCCAATCAATAATCAATGGAGCATCATTACCGGGACGACCTAATTGGTCGAGTAACATTCATCCACATTTAGACGGCTCACCCGTCTCCCGTTGTATAAAACATACAGATATCCACCAGCAATACAGCTTGATGTGTGATCTACATTGATGGAGGGCCTGCAGATGTCGTCGGATACTGTGTTTCTGATTCTGCATCGGCGCCATTGCTTTTCCTGCATGTTAAAGGTGTATGGATACGAAGGTTTGGTTTTCGAAGGAGAATTCGGATCTCCAAAGACATTGGTGAACACCAGGATGTTATCTTGATGTGCCTCTATGGAGTACGTCTCCTCTTTTACGCGTAGTTTTGGAATGCCCGTGTATTGAGCACCGGAGGCGATATCTAAGAGCATAATCTCCAAGTCTTGCGCATGTCGCTTCACTCTCTCCGCGTGGAAGAGGACAAGACATCGTTGACTGAGGCCGAGTGATGCCCTTATGCGAACAACGTGCTTAGATGAAGATTGGATGCTGTGTCGCCAACCAGTGTTGATGGAGCGAAGCTGCTCTATCTTCCACGGGGGGAGCCTGGGGAAGATTTGTGCTACTACGAGGTCGTTGGGCAAGCCAAGAATCAGAGCCCACGAGTCGGATGCATTTTGCTTCTTCTTCTGTGCAGCAGACATGCGTGGCTTTGCTTGAGGCTGCTCCATTTCCTTGCTGTGATGATCTTGAATCAATGGGGGCAAAGAAGGACTCTCGCTCTCATTAAATAATGACGAGAACAGAAGCAAAAGCAAAAAACGTGTCCGGATTCGGAAAACGTTCTCAGAATTAAACGCATGCTGCTTATAATTAACAAAATGGAACTTGGAAGGACAAAAGCGAAATGGGGAGTGTATTTACGTTACCACTTGCTTGACTTTTGGATGCGGAAGCTGATTTAGTGTCAATTTTGCTCATAATTTGACCCTCAACTTGAATTTCCTATCGATGATACTATTTCTCCTACTCGCAAGCCAATTTGGTGTCAATTTTACTAATAATTTCACCCTCGTGTTGAATTTTCTATAGATGATAATATTTCTCCTTCCAAATATAAAGTAAGGTTTGATGGCAATGGATTGAGCAACAATGAGATTTTGCTTCCAACACCATACCCCTCAATAGAAAGATGACATGAAAACTGATCTTCTAGTCAATAGAAACATGACATAAACTTCCCTACACACCTCTTCTTCATACGAGCATTGCAATAGACATCTAAATATATGTGGGTATACGTGCGACGACATCAAGCTAATGATTACATTGTAGGTTTGAATGCGCATAATTGAATTTTCGTCGATATAATGCTCCTATGTTACTCCATAGACTAGTCGAAAATTGAGCAATAAACAACCATTTTATTAATAAAATATGTTTGCAAAAAGCGACTTTCTTAGTAAAAGATGTTGGCATAATGCAAGTCGCTGTATCCATCAATATGCCTATCATTAGTGAAAAGAAAACTAAGAAAAGTGCATTTTCCCAGGTTTGCTTGGGTTTGTGCAAGCTTAAGCAATCTTCTACAAATTTGTGCATGCTTAATTAGACCACCATATTCACAGAGATATATACACACTACAACAGATCGATGGTATACCGAGGTTTTTATCGAGGAAAATGAACGCGGCTTTATTTGCCGCGACGCCGGTGTAAAGGTCGGTTTTCCAATTTCATGCTTGACATTGTAAAAATATGATGTACAATGCTGACCGTTTCACCATTTTTGAGCTTTTTGAAGCCCAATAGCTTCCCTTTCCAATGAAGATCCAGGTTTCCATGATCTCTTACACAATGAGGGCCAACACCATAGGGTTGCATGTACACCCATGTACGTTTGTAGAACTTATGTCCTAACCAATTTCCTCCTATAGCTTTGATATTGTGACATTTTAACGCAATAACCTCATCTTTTGAATGCCTATAAGATTTAGGTTTCCCCATAGGAGTTCAAGCTATGGAAGTGAAAATAGAAATTCACTGAGAGGAAGATGAATAGATAAAAAATGTAGACACAGGAGCTTCAATGGTGTGCTAGGGAGAGAAAGTAGCTATGGAAAGAGACCACTTTTTGGGACTTGGGTATGAAAGTGTGAGGTTTCGGAGGTAGAAAGTTGTATTTTGAGTTATTACTTTCTCTCTCTAGAGGCAAAACCACTTATAGGCTATAGAATGTGTCCACCACCCTCTTTTTTCCCCAATGAATTCCCATATTTTAGTCATAGACATTGTTCTAAGCATTGACGATTTGCCAGAGGACTGGATAAATTTCCTTTTCTTGGTAGGAAGTGTGAGAATTGATACACCTTGGTTTTCCAAAATTGAAGATTGGTAGGGGTCTAATCTTGTTTGCTTGAATTTACAAAGCAACAATTATATAGTGAATGGGAAAGTACCCTTTGGGGTCCCCTATATCCCACAAAGAAAGGGTAGGAAAGCCCAGAGGCATAATGACTATGACGGTCAAAAATCCAAAGGAGACCCGCGATTTGGTGGGAGAGTAATTTTTTTAATTGAATTACTAAGAAGGTTAACACTATTTTTCATCACCCTCGTGAGGGACCCACTTGTTGTCTACAAAGGGTTATGCAATATCAAAACACCGAATGAATTTCATCAATTATATTTGTATCCAATAAAAATGGGAAGTTAGGAGTCTTTAAAAAGACAAATCCAACAATATAAAATATATATCCTCTCCTTAGCTTGATTGTATTATTTGTTATTCGATGATTCGATTATTCGTGAATAATTATGGAATTTTTCGATGACCCCTTATTATTCACCTGAATTCCTCAGTACCACATTAGCTTATTCTGACAAGTTTGAGTAGTTTTTGCATGACAATTTGGAGATTTTTCAATCAAAGGTGCTTTCAATCAAAATTTCTTCATCGAAAATATTTTTCGATTGAGAAGGTTTTCTATTGAAAATATTTTAGATTGAAAATGTTTTAGATTGAAAAGGTTTTAGATTGAAAAGGTTTTAGATTGAAAAGGTTTTAAATTGAAAACATTTTAGATTTAAAACATTTTAGTTCAAAATTATTTTAGATTAAAAATCTTTTAGAATGAAAATATTTTTTATTGAAAATGTTTTAAATAGAAAAGATTGTGCATTGTATCTTCCTCATCTAAAAATATTTGAGATTTAACATGATCAAGTTGATTATTCATATTTGAAATTTTTATTTTTTTTCTTATAAAACTAGAATATATCAAATAATATAATAACACGATCATTCATCATAGGATAGCATCACGAAACTCCACATCATAAGATTTGAATTAGAATCCACATAATATAACTACACATCTTAATTTGGAAACTAAAAATTATTCGATATCATCCACATCATAACATTTGAATTGAAATCCATATAATATCATCGCACAGATTAACTTTTAAAATCCACATCATCACTACTATATCAATCCATTTTAATATTTTAATTAATATTCAATCGATATCATCAAGATGGTAACATTTGAATAAAATATATATTATAGCACTAAATATGTTAACTTTTGAAATTCAAATCATCACTCCTATATCAACTCATATCATAGTCTTTGAATTAACATTGTATCAACATCATCGACATCATAACATCCAAATTAAAATTTAGATCATGTAATTGTATATATTGATTATTTAAATCCACATCATCACTATACATTAAAATCCATACTATTATTGCGCACAACACCATAGCACTTCAGCTGAAAGAAACAATTATATAATATTAACATTCTACTCAAATTTAGAACCTAATAAGCAAAGATGTTTGATTCACATGTATATTCAATTACATCAATCCACTTCAAAATGGTCCTAAGTTTTCACTTTTGGATAAGTTAAAACCATTTCCAGAGATATTGCTATGAATTTTAAGTAACTTATCTACATCTACTATTTTGATGATATTCTTGTATGTAGTAAGTTCTAATACATACTTGAATTTATGAACCTCATTTTTATTGATGGAAGAATCATCTAAATGTACAATGTCGAGAAACATCTAAAAGGTTACGATTTTAGGGTAAAGGGTTTAGAGTTTTGGGTTTAGGGTTTTAGATTTAGGGTTCAGCATTTAGGAGTATGGGGTTAGGGTTTGGGTTTTAAGGGTTTAGAGCCTAGGGATTAGGGTTAAGGGTTTTAGGATATTAGGTTTAGGGTTTAGCATTGATGGTTTAGGATTTAGAATTTAGGATTTATGTTTTAGGGTTTAGAGTTTAGATGTCTGGGATTTGGGTTTAGGTTTTAGGTTTGATGCTTTGGGTTTAGGGTTTAGGGTTTAGGGTATAGGGCTTAGGGTTTGAAGTTTATGGTTAAGGGTTTAGGGTTTAGGATTTGAGGTTTAGGATTTAGGGTTCAGGATTTAGGATGTAGGGTTTAAGAGTTAAGAGTTTATTGTTTAGGGTTTAGATCTATAGTTTAGGGCTTAGGGTTTTGAGTTAAGGTTTAGGATTAAGGTTTATGATTTCGATCGTAGGTTTTAGGGTTTAGGATTTCAATCATAAGTTTAGGGTTTATGGTGTACGATGTAGGGTTTAGGGTTTAAAGTTTAGGGTTTATGGTTTAGGCTTTAGGCTGGTGGTTTAGAGTTAAGATTTTAGGGTTTAGGATCTAGGGCTTATGATTTAGCTTGTAGAGTTTAGGGTTAAGGGTTTAGGTTTTAGGGCTTGTGCTTTTAGAGTATAGGGTTAGAGTTTAATGTTAAGAGTTTAGGTTTAGGGATTAGGGATTAAGGATTAGGGTTTTCAGTTTTGGGTTTGGGTTTTAGGGTTAAGGGGTCAAGGTTTAGGGTTTAGAGTTTAGGTTTTAAGGTTAAGGGTTTAGGGTTTAGGGTTTAGGGTTTAGGGTTTAGTGTTTAGGGTTTAGCATTTAGGATTAAGGGTTTAGGATTTAGGGTTTATGATTTAGGTTTTAGAGTTTAGGGTTTCAGGTTTAGAGTTTAGAGTGTAGGGTTTAGGGTTTAGGGTTTATGATCTAGGATTTAGGGTTTAGGGTTTAGGGCTTAAGGTTTAGTGTTTAGTGTTAAGGGTTTAGGGTTTTGGGTTTGGAGTTTAGGGTTTGGGTTTAGGTTTTCAGGTTTAAGGTTTAGTTTTTATTGTTTAGGATTTAGGGTTTTGAGTTTATTGTTTAAGACTTAGAGTTTAGGGTTTAGGGTTTAGAGTTTTGGGTTCTAGGACTAAGGATTTAGAGTCCAGGGTTTATAGTTTAGGGTTTAGAGTTTATAGTTTAGGGTTTAGAGTTTAGAGTTTATGATTTAGAGTTTAGGGTTTAGGGTTTATGATTAGGGATTTGGGTTTAGTGTTTATGATTCATGGTTTAGTATTTAGGGTTTAGCATTTAGGGTTTAGGGTCTAGTGTTTAGGGTTTACGATTTAGGATTAAGGGACTTAGGGTTTAGGATTTAGGGTTTAGGGTTTTAGGTTTTGGGGTTTTGGGTTGAGGTTTGAGTTTTGGGGGTTTAGGATTGAGGGTTGAGGATTTAGGGGTTTAGGGTTTAGGATTGAGGATTTAGGGTTTAGGGTTGAGGGTTGAGGGTTGAGGGTTTAGGGTTTAGGATTTAGATAGATAGATATAGATGCTACAAGAGATTTTACTAGAGGAAACAACATGTGGAGGTAAAGAAAATAAGAGAAAATGGCCTAGGGTATAGTTTTTGTTGATTATGAATAGGATCATGCATGTTGAAATGACCATGTATTATTTCAAAGTAGTTTGGCTAATGCAAATTATCTAGAGTATGGAGCCAATAAATAGAAGATATCCTTAGGGAGATAAAAAATTATGGGAAGGATTGAGATATACGTTTGGTTTGTTGGTCTTAGCAGTGATTGGAAACTCATAGATTCTAAATACTTGCTATCTTTCACTTCCATTCTTCGATATATACATATAGCTTGAATAAACACCATATGGTGTTTGAAGGGTGGATATTTCTTTTACTGTTACATATTCTTCTGCCTAACAAGCCTAGGAATTTTTTAATTAACCTTTCTTTTGGATGGGCATCAAAGTTGATCGCACATCTTTGTTTCTATATCTTTTAGCACACTCTGCGTCTCATGGAATTCTGCAGGGCAAAAGAGCATCCACTTGTTTTACCAACTAATGCTTGTTTCCAATTGATTTGCCATTGTAAGCTCAATGATCCTAGTAAGACATTTCCAAATCATGTAACTTCTTGGGCATAACAAGAATAGATGGCCAAGGTCCTCTCTGCTCCATAGGCATGTTGGTAGTGGTGAGGGGTCTCACATACTTTATTAGCTTTGTCATTGTTCTAGATTCCATGATGGAGGAGTTGCAATATAAGAACCAATTTCTTGTTCTCCATGAGAGAATGCCACATGTCTCCATACTTAAGTTTCCATCTAATTCTCGACCACTTCATGCACCATCTGCTATCAAGCGAGATATGCTAGTTAAGGTGCTCATAGATCCTGAACATTTAATCCAATTCATTACCATTCATCCATGCTAACCCTTCAATTTAGGGTAAGTGATTCTTGATCACGAGATGAGTCGTGGAATTATCCCAAGCATTGCTTTTGGGTCTAAGAAAGTACCAATCATCAAAGTCAACTTCGCTTCTACGTTCTATGTCCTCAAATATTATCCACTGACCCCCCTCATGGTTCGAGATATGTTTCCAGTTACCAAATCCTTTGTTCTATATCTTCTTTGATCTTTGGAGTTTTTCTGAGTCAACTTCCTCGATTAACTTGATAAGGAACCAAATAGAATCATTTTGCCTAATCACATCTCTCCACTTCTAATCTTCATTAACTAAATCTTCTCTCGATAGTTTCACCAATGCCTTTGCAACTTTCCAAAGTCTTGAGCACCAAGTGTTTCTGCATTTTTTATAGAATATCCTCAAAGTTTCTGTGAATGATTTTTATGCCCATTTGGAATAGCATTAGTTACACATCCCAGAGTGTATAGGCTAAGCCTAGATGTAAGGGCCTATAGGATGTTGATGAAAGCATGAGCTCATATAGGATTGGACTGATGTCTATTTGTATCTAGATATAAGTTTTGTCATTACAAATTTTCATTAGATGAACCTCATATATCTCCCATGAGGCTTCATTTCATGCTAGTAAGAGCTATGACCTCTTGTGTAATTAACAAGTGCAAAGGTGTTTTTTATCTGTTACATTTATACTTACATAAAACTGGGGTGATCAATCTCTTGATGACACATTTCTTTTTGTTTTTCTTTTTGGCCATTGTTCCTCTTCGGATCCCCCAAACATTGAATCAAATTTTTATTAGTAAGAGAATCTAGAAATACTTGGAATCTTTCATATCCAAG
Source organism: Ceratopteris richardii (assembly GCA_020310875.1). Taxonomy (NCBI): domain Eukaryota; kingdom Viridiplantae; phylum Streptophyta; class Polypodiopsida; order Polypodiales; family Pteridaceae; genus Ceratopteris; species Ceratopteris richardii. Next base: position 48,604,850 of record CM035415.1, on the reverse strand, counting down.
ATCATTCTGAGCTTCAATGGAGAGTTATAACAAAATAAACGATTACCTAGAGCATGGCCCATCATGAATAAATATGTAATCCTAGTTTTTTATGTGATTTGGCATGTATGCTAGTATAAATCCCTAAACCCTACTTTTTTTGTTTCTAGATAGATATGCTTATATAATCCCTGAACCCTAATGTTTCATGTGTTTAAGTATGTATGCTTGTGAAAATCCCTAAACTATGGTCTCTATGAGTTTAGGTATGTATGCTTGTACATATTCCTTGTTGGAGTTAGATGTCTGTAGAAGCACACGAACAAGACAAGGAAGAAGAAGAAGCTTGGAGCACAACACACAATAATGAATGTATCACCACTAGAATGTTCAAACATAAGTAGCCCATTAGGGAAATAGGCATATATAAAAGCCGGGGGAAAAAACTCCTAAAGAGGGAAAGAAAGTGCCTCGATGGTCGTAGAGTGTTCACACACATCGCTACCTAAATATATCAACAAATCCCCCTTGGGAGTTATGCAGTGAACAAGGAGCTAGCACTCATGCATAAGGAAGTGCCAAGCTATGTGGAAATCACTCCGCAAAAGGAAGTAAGTCCAAAGATTTACTGAAAGCCTCAAATGTCTCCCTAGGCAAAGCTTTCATGAAAAGGTCTACAATGTTCTCCTGTGTGGGCACATATGCCAAGCTAATCTCCCCAACAAAGAACCTCTGCCTAACATAATGATAATGCACATCAATGTGCTTAGAGTGAGCATGGAACGAAGGGTTCCTCGCAACTCCCAATGTGCTCTCGTTTTTAGTGAAGATGGTGGTGGCAAAAGACTGACCAACACCCAAATCAACCATAAGGCGTCTGTGCCACACACACTCAACAGTCCTTGTGAAAGGTGCCCTATACTCAACCTCACAACTAGAAGTGGCCATAGTAGGCTACTTCTTGCTCAGCCAAGATATGCATGAGGTGCCAAGCATGAAGCAAAAACTACTAGTAGACAAACGAGTGTCATAGCAACCAACCCAGTTAGAGTTAGAAAAAGCATGAAAATCTAGTGGTAGTGATCCCCCCTTGGGATAAAACAACCCAAGTAGCCAAGTACCACTCAAGTAGCGAAAGATGCGCTTAACTGCCTGCCGATACTTGACACCTGGGCAATGCATAAACCTACTCAACTTCTAGACAACAAACTGAATATCTGGCCGAGTAATGCATACGTAAATTAGGCATCCAATAGCTTGTTGATAGAGGACAAGATGAAATGCATCTCCAGCATCATGAAGACTCAATTGTAAACCTGTCTACATAGGAGTGGTAATAGCTTTATAGTTTTCAAGGTCAAAACATGGCATTAATGTGTCAATATATTTCTTTTGACACAAAGCCATTCCACCATCAACGTGCATAAACTGAATGCCCAAATAATGATGAAAATGCCCCAAATCAGACATCTCAATTGAGACATGCAAATCAACCTTAAGTTCTACGTAATCATTTATTTTGTTATAACTCTCCACTGAAGCTCAAAATGATCTTGGATATGAAAGATTCCGAGTATTTCTAGATTCTCTGACTAATAAAACTTTGATTCAATGCTTGGGGGATCTGAAGAGGAACAATGGCCAAAACGAAAAACAAAAAGAAATGTGTCGTCAAGAGATTGATTACCCCACTTTTATGTAAGTATAAATGTAAAAGATAAAAAAAAACTTTGCACTTGTTAATTACACAAGAGTTCATAGCTCTTACTAGCATGAAACGAAGCCTCATGGGAGATATGAAGTTCATCTAATGAAAATTTGTAATAACAAAACTTATATCTGGATACAAATAAACATCAGTCCAATCCTATATGAGCTCATGCTTCCATCAACATCCTATAGGCCCTTACATCTAGGCTTAGACTATACACTCTAGGATGTGTAACTAGTGTTATTCCAAATGGGCATAAAAATCATTCACAGAAACTTTGAGGATATTCTATAAAAAATGCACAAACACTTGGTGCACAAGGCTTTGGAAAGTTGCAAAGGCATTGGTGAAACTATCGAGAGAAGATTTAGCTAATGAAGATTGTAAGTGGAGAGATGTGATTAGGAAAAATGATTCTATTTGGTTCCTTATCAAGGTAATCGAGGAAGTTGACTCGGAAAAACTCCAAAGGTCAAAGAAGATATAGAACAAAGGATTTGGTAACTGGAAATATATCTCGAACCATGAGGGGGGTCAGTGGATAATATTTGAGGACATAGAACGTAGAAGCAAAGTTGACTTTGATGATTGTTACCCTCTTAGACCCAAAAGGAATGCTTGGGATAATTCCACGACTCATCTCCTGATCAAGAATCACTCACCCTAAATTGAAGGATTAGTATGGATGAATGGTAATGAATTGGATTAAATGTTCAGGATCTATGAGCACCTTAACTAGCATATCTCGCTTGATAGGAGATGGTGCATGAAGTGGTCGAGAATTAGATGGAAACTTAAGTATGGAGACCTGTGGCATTCTCTCATGGAGAACAAGAAATTGGTTCTATATTACAACTCCTCCATCATGGAATCTACAACAATGACAAAGCTAATAAAGTATGTGAGACCCCTCACCACTGCCAACATGATTATGGACCAGAGAGGACCTTGGCCATCTATTCTTGATATGTTTGGTTGCCCCACTATCAAAGCACCAAACATCTGAGTATACTGGAGACATTTAGTGCTCATGAGAAGATGGGTCAAAACTGCAAACAGTAGTAAACGCCCATTCTTCTTCCTTCACAAGATTAGGAGACTCTATTTGTGCTGTAGAGGCCTCTACAACAACCATTCCGGCCTCTTTCTTCTTTGCCTCTTTAGCAACCACTTTTGGAGAGCTCTTAATGACATGATCATTTGCTTTACAAAACTTACAAAACAATTTCTACATTCCTGATTTGTTTTCATCTTTGTCTTCCCTCTTCAATTCTGTAGAATTACCAGATTTTTGCTTACTAGTTGAAGAGCTCTATTTTCCTTTGCCCTTTTGACTAGCCAAGAAAGCTTGATCTGCAACACGTGTAATGTACATGTTCTACCTGGACTGATCTTCGTGCAATAGAATAGAGAATAACTATTTAGAGGACAAGGAATTTGGATTGGCTTTCATCATCAAATGAAGAGTAGAAGCAAAACTCTGATATGAGTCAAGAAAACCATTCACAACAGTCTACACAAGTGAAGAGTCAAGAAGGACTTCATTGGCGGAAATCAATTGTTCCTTCAAATCCTTGATCTTTATTAGAAAGCTGTCCATAGAATCACCTTTATTCATGTGCTCACTCTCCAACTATTTTCCGAGGTAAGCAACAGGAGCCTCATTCCTAGCTTGGTACAATGTCATAAGTGTATCCTAAGCATCGTTAGCTGTTCTGCAATAGTGAATCTCAGGAATAATGGCAGGTTTGACAGACAAAGCTATCAATGCATGTGCCTAGGCATCTTTTCCATCTCAAGAAATTTGCTCTCTAGTGGGTGCAGCGAAAATTGCAGCACCAATAGTATTTCGTAGAATATCATCATCTTCGACACCTTCTGCATCAGCTTAAGTACCTACAGTTGTAACACTTGTAGATGTGATAGGACGTTTTTTAACACCGTGCACAATGTTCCACAATCCTTTTTCAACCAATACATGTTGCATCATATATGCCCATAATGGGTAGTTGGTACCATCCAACTTATCCTCAACAACCAACATACGGAATACATCACTACTTTCAGCCATGGTCAGTGACTAAAATACCTTGATGCAGAAAATTGAGTGTATTCCAAAAAGTTGCATAGAACAGCCTAGACAAATTCTGCTAAAGTTGTAGTAGACTTTGAGATGCTTATATCGGCGAACAAAACTGTTATATACCTTTGGCACAAAAAAGATAAAATAGCCTGTACAAGTGCTGAGATAGTACATTTCGAGGCCGGAATGAGCTCACCAAAATTCATGTAAATCTAAGTCTTCAACCACAGAGGTGTCGACAATGCCCTAGATGAAGAGGTGGCCTACTCTCATACCAATTGTTGGATTTAGATGTGTGTGGAAGCACACAAACAGCATAAGGAAGAAGAAGATGCTTGGAGCACAACACACAATACTGAATGTATTACCACTAGAATGTACAAAGTAAAGTAGCCCGTTAGGGCAATAGGCGTATATCCAAGCCGTGAGATAAAAACCTCCTAAAGAGGGGAAAAAGTGCCCCGGTGGTCCTAGAGTGTTCACACACATCATTACCTAAATATATCAACATTCCTAAAACCATAATTCTTTATGTGCTTAGGAGTATATGCTTGTATAAAACCGATAACGTCCCTAATTATTTATGAATCTAGATATGTATGCTTGTAAAAATATCTAACCTAATTATTTATGTGTTTAAGTATGTGTGATTGTATAGAATCCTAAAACCTAATTCTTTAGTGTGCTTAGGTATGTATTCTTGTATAAAGCCCTAATCCCTAACGTTTTATGTTTTTAGGTATGTATGCATGTATAAATAGAGAAGTGAAATCCAATAAGGGAATAATCCTTTGGTTCTTCTATAAAAGACCTTCCCATAATACCACAAGCCAAGAAGCATTGAAGATTGAAAATTTTTCAAACATCATAACAAAGAAGTTCGGATTCTCATAAACCAAAGCAGCAAGATCAATGGCTTTCAAGAGTTATTTTCCTTCTCATTCCTCAAGAAGAGATGCGGGTGTGGTTTGGAGGTTGCATACATGTGCAAAGAAGAATGTGACATAAAACCAATGATTCACATTTGACAATCAAAAGCGAGAAGTTGGAAAAACCTTCTCGGAAAGTACTCAAAAAAAGATGCCAATTTGAGGACTTGCACTTTCTTTTATAAAGGGTTATGCAATATTCAAATAAAAAGAAAGTACAAGTTGGGTGTCTTTATCAACTTGGAAAGAAAAAGGAGATGCAACAAAATAAAATATATATCCTCTTTTTGTAATATAAAGGGTTACGCAAAAAGGATGTCTACAAAGTGTTATGCAGTATCAAAACACAAAATGAACTTCATCAATTATATTTGTATCGAATTAAAATTGTGAGTTAGCAGTCTTTATCTTGGAAAGAAAAGACAACAACAATATAAAATATATATCCTCTCCTTATCTAGTTTGCATTATTTGTTATTCGATGTTTTGATTATTCATGAATAATTATGGATTTTTTTAGTGACCCCTTATTATTTGACCGAATTCTTCGATGCCACCTTAGCTTATTCAGACAAGTCCAAATAGATTTTGCATGACAATTCGTAGATTTTTCGATCCAAGGCACTTTCGATCAAAATTTCTTTTATCGAAAATATTTTCGATCAAAAAGATTTTCAACCAAAAGTTTTCAGTTGAAAATATTTTAGATTGGAAACATTTTATATTGAAAAGGTTATGGATTGAAAACATTTTAGATTAAAACATTTTAGATAGAAAAGATTTTAGATTAAAAATCTTTTAGAATTAAAATATTTTTTATTGAAAATATTTTAGATAAAAAACATTGTACATTGTATCCTACTCATCTAAAATTCTTTGCGATTTATCATGGTCAAGTTGATTATTCGTATTTGGAATTTTTAATTTTTTGCTTCTAAAACTAAAATATATCAAATAATATAATAACACTTGGCTTTAGGATTTAGGGTTTAGGGTTTAAGCATTAAGAGTTTAGGGTTTAGGGTTATGATTTATCGTTTAGGGCTTAGGGTTTTAGGTTTAGGGTTGAGGGTTTATGCCTTAGGGTTCATGGTTTAGGATTAAGGCTTTAGGGCTTAGGGTTTATGATTTCGATCTTAGATTTTAGGGTTTATGATTTCAATCATAGGGTTTAGGGTTGAAGCTGTAGGATGTAGGGTTTAGGGATAAGATGTTAGGGTTTATAGTTTAGGCTTTAGGTAGGTGGTTTAGAGTTTAGAGTTTTAGGGTTTAGGATTTAGGGTTTATGATTTAGATTGTAGAGTTTACGGTTAAGGGTTTAGGTTTTAGGGCTTCTAGTTTTAGAGTATAGGGTTAGAGTTTAATGTTTAGGGATTAGGGATTAGGGTTTTTGGTTTCGGGTTTGGGATTCAGGGTTAAGGGCTTAGGGTTTAGGGTTTAGAGTTTAGGGTTTAGAGTTTAGGGTTTAACGTTTATCATTTAGGGTTTATGGTTTAGGGTTTAGGGTTTAGGGTTAAGGGTTAGGGTTTGGAGTTTCTAGTTTAGGGTTTATGATTAAGGTTTTAGGGTTTAGGATTTAGGGTTTTAGGTTTAGTGTTTAGAGTTTAGGGTTTATGTTCTAAGATTGAGGGTTTAGGGTTTAGGGCTTAAGGTTTAGTGTTTAGGGTTTAGGGTTTAGGATTTAGGGTTTTTGGTTTGGAGTTTAGGGTTTGGGATTCAGGGTTTAGGGTTCAGGTTTAGGGTTTAGGATTTAGTATTTATGGTTTAGAATTTAGGGTTTAGGGTTTTGGATTTGGAGTTTGGGGTTTATGGTTTGGGGTTTAGGGTTTATGGTTAAGGGTTTAGGGGTTTGGGGTTTAGGATTTAAGTTTTAGTTTTTAGGGTTTAGGTTTTGGGGATTTGATTAGGGTTAAGGACTTTTGGGTTCTAGGATTAAGGATTTAGGGTCTAGGGTTTAGAGTTGAGGGTTTAGGTTCTAGTGTTTAGGGTTTAGATTTTAGAATTTAGGGTTTTGGGTTTTGGGTTTTTTATTAGGGTTTAGGGTTTAGGGTTTAGGATTTATGGTTTAGTGTTTAGGATTTAGCATTTAGGGTTTAAGGTTTAGGGTAGGTTTAGGGTTTAGGGTTAAGGGTTTAGGGTTAAGGGTTTAGGGACTTAGAATTTATGGTTTAGGGTTTAGGGTTTTAGGTTTTAGGGTTTAGGATTGAGGGTTGAGGTTTTTAATAGTCATGTGCTAAAGTGGGTAGGCAAAAAAGATTTTGATGCAAGGGAAAGCTGTGAACAAGAGATTAAAGTTAGCTTAGAATTATCTTAGACTGAAGAATGGGAAATGATTTCAAGGTTTTGAGGGCTTTTGTGGGTACCATTTATATGCAAATTTAGAGGGTGCAATGCGTCATGTTTGGGTAAAGTGGAAGGTTTGGATGCAAGAGAAAGTTGCGAGCAAGAGATTAAAGTTATCTTAGGCTCATCTAGCCCTTAAGAATGTAAAATAATGTCAAGATTTGATAGGCTGTTGTGGGTACTATTTATATACAACTTTAGAGGGTGCAACGCCTTATGTTTGGGTAAAGAGAAAGATTCGGATGCAAGGGAAAGTTTTGAACAAGAGATTAAAGTTATCTTAGACTTCTCTAAACCTTAAGAATGTGAAATGATATCAAGATTTTATGGGTTTTATATACAACTTCTCATGGTTGGGTAAAGGGAAAGATTTGGATGCAAGAGCATGGGTGATGAAATCGCGTAACAAGAAAGGAGGAGATAATTTCCATATTCTTTGATTATTCTTTGATAGTTCATTAAAAGGAACATGAACTCTTGTGTAACTAGAGATTGCTAAGCATACTTTCTCATCTTGTCTTAGCTGTGATTGAAAACTTATAGATTCTAAATACTTGCTATCTTTCATTTCCATTCTTCGATATATACATATAGCTTTTATAAAGGGTCATTTGAGCTTGAGTAGGGAGTTGGACAAATCTATCACTAAATCATCATGTAGCCACTTAGGTTGCTTAAACATCTTCTTGTCATGCGTAAACACATATCTTATTGTCCCTATCATCAAGTATACCAGTGGTTCAAGTTGGATTTCGAGGAAAACTCTGTAACGGAAAATGAGAAGATAATTTACTACATAACATGCTATATTGATATTGAAAGAGAGCAGATCTTTTCAACATTTGAAGAACACATGTGGAAAATGTGTGGCATATTGTAATGAAATAGTTCAATCTTATGGTAATAGGAAACTCAGAAGACCTGTGAGATAAATGTGGAAACTTTCAGCCCCTATGGTAATCTCTAGAATAATCTAAACTTGCAGCTCCCATGATAATCCCACGAAGCCTAACAAGCTAGGAATTTTTTAATCAACCATTCTTTTGGATGGGCATCAAAGTTGATCGCACATCTTTGTTTCCGTATCTTTCAGAGCACTTCCCCTCTGATCGCATTCCGCGAGGGACAAGATGGCCAAGGTCCTCTCTATTCCATAGGCATGCTTGCACCAGTGAGGGGCCTCACATACTTTATTAGCTTTGGCATTGTTCTAGATTCCGTGATGGAGGATTTGCAAAATAAGAACCAATTTTTAGTTCTCCATGAGAGAATGCCACAAGTCTCCACACTTATGTTGCCATCTAATTCTAGACCAGTTAATGCACCATCTCCTATTAAGGGAGATATGCTAGTTAAGGCGCTTATAGATCCTCAACATTTAATCCAATTGATTACCATTCATCCATACTAACCCTTCAATTTAGGGTGAGTCATTCTTGATTAGGAGATGAGTCTTCGAATTATCCCAAGCACTGATTTTGTGAATCATCATAGTCAACTCTGCTTCCAGGTTCTATGTCCTCAAATCTTATCCAATGAGCCCCCTCATGGTTCTAGATATGTTTCCATTTGATTGAATGTAATTACTATGCTTTAAAAAACTTGAAATGTGATCCTTCATGTAGAAACAACCATAATATGACATGTGCAAAGCCCCTTCATTGTGAGACACATAACGGAATGAAGTGAACACAAATATTTTTTTAACATTTGAAGAACACATGTAGAAAATGTGTGGCAGATTGTAATGCAATATTTCAATCTTATGGTAACAGAAGATATTCTCAACAATATATGTGGAAACAATAATCTAAACTTGCAGCTCCAATAATAATCTAAACAATGTCAAGCTGGTGAAGAAAATCAGCAGAATCTGCTGTTACCAACGGTGAGTAATTCATTCTCAAAGCGAAATGAAACGAGTTGTGTAAGAGGCAGAGGGGTGGACAGTCTTCGAGTTCTTCTTCTTCTTGTTAGTGAGCAGTGATGATGATTCGGCGGATGCCGAGTGGCCCATAAATTTCCTTTTCTTGGTAGGAAGCGTGAGAATTGATACACGCTGCTTCTCATCATCGCCTTCAGAAGCCAGCTGCACTCCGTCTCCTAATTGTTGTTGAAGTACTGTCAAATGACTAGTTCCACCACCGTCGTCGTCGCCAGCCGTATAAGTTGAAGATTGCAGACATGTGTTGAAGTTCTCAAATTCTTTATGTACGCCTCTACCTTCCAGAAGAATGGAGAGCCTGTCGCCATGATCACTCATGAAAAAAAGAAGAGGTTTTCTGACAGGAAAATCCTTCGACAGACTCTCCATACGGATCCATGGCTTCCAGGTTTTGCAGCTGCTGTCATAACGAAAGATTGGTTCACTCAGCTTGTCCTTCAACTACATGTACAACCGGGCCATAAAACTTCCCACCAAAAATCTCCCGAGGATATAATTCCACTTCTTCACATTCTCACGTAGGTCCAACACTTCTCCTGACCGAAATATTCTGATCCGATGTCCCTCAACAGAGAATCCTCCGAGAACATAAACTTTGTCGTCGACTACTTTGATGGTGGCCGCCACGCGGTTTTGCGTGAGCAACGGGAGGCTTTCCCAATCAATAATCGATGGAGCATCATTACCGGGACGACCTAATTGGGCGGCACCAGCTTTGGTTGAGCAACATTCATCCACCCGCAATACAGCTTCATGTGTGATCTATATTGATGGAGGGCCTGCAGATGTCGTCGGATACTGTGCTTCTGATTCTGAATCGGCGCCATTGCTTTTTCCTGCATGTTGAAGGTGTGTAGATACGAAGGTTTGGTTTTCGAAGGAGAATTCGGATCTCTAAAGACATTGGTGAAAAAAAGGATGTCTTGATGTGCCTCTATGAAGTACGTCTCCTCTTCTACGCGGAGTTTTTGAATGCCCGTGTATTGAGCACCGGAGGCGATATCTAAGAGCATAATCTCCAAGTCTTGCGCATGTCGCTTTACTCTCTCCGCGTGGAAGAGGACAAGACATCGTTGACTGAGGCCGAGTGATGCCCTTATGCAAACAACGTGCTTAGATGAAGATTGGATGCTGTGTCGCCAAGCAGTGTTGATGCAGCGAAGCTGCTCTATCTTCCACGGGGGGAGCCTGGGAAAGATTTGTGCTACTACGAGGTCGTTGGGCAAGCCAGGAATCAGAGCCCACGAGTCGGATGCATTTTGCTTCTTCTTCTGTGCAGCAGACATGCGTGGCTTTGCTCCATTTCCTTGCTGTGATGATCTTGAATCAATGGGGGCAAAGAAGGACTCTCGCTCTAATTAAATAATGACCGGTAGGGCGGGGAGCTCGGAAAGCCGAGAACAGAAGCAAAAGCAAAAAACGTGTCCAGATTCGAAAAACGTTCTCAGAATTAAACGCATGCTGCTTATAATTAACAAAATGGAACTTGGAAGGACAAAAGCGAAATGGGGAGTGTATTTACGTTACCACTTGCTTGACTTTTGGATGCGGAAGCTAATTTAGTGCCAATTTTGCTCATAATTTGACCCTCAACTTGAATTTCCTATCGATGATACTATTTCTCCTACTCGCAAGCCAATTTGGTGTCAATTTTACTAATAATTTCACCCTCGTGTTGAATTTCCTATAGATGATAATATTTCTCCTTCCAAATATAAATTAAGGTTTGATGGCAATCGATTGAGCAACAATGAGATTTTGCTTCCAACACCATACCCCTCAATAGAAAGATGACATGAAAACTGATCTTCTAGTCAATAGAAACATGACATAAACTTCCCTACACACCTCTTCTTCATACGAGCATTGCAATAGACATCTAAATATATGTGGGTATGACATCAAGCTAATGATTACATTGTAGGTTTGAATGCGCATAATTGAATTTTCGTCGATATAATGCTCCTATGTTACTCCATAGACTAGTCGAAAATTGAGCAATAATCAACCATTTTTTTAATAAAATATGTTTGCAAAAAGCGACTTTTTTAGTAAAAGATGTTGGCATAATGCAAGTCGCTGTATCCATCAATATGCCTATCATTAGTGAAAAGAAAACTAAGAAAAGTGCATTTTCCCAGGTTTGCTTAGGTCTGTGCAAGCTTAAGCAATCTTCTACAAATTTGTGCATGCTTAACCAGACCACCATATTCACAGAGATATACACACACACACACACACACACACACACATATATATATATATATATATATATATATATATATATATATATATATATATATATATATATATATATATATATATATATATATATATATATAGCATGAACTTTCATAAACCCAAATCATTGTGATATTGTGGAGATGTTTCACATATACTGATGATCAGCATATAGCTCTTCCTTCACTTTGTCATCAAGATGCAATGCCAATCTCAAAAGTATGTTGTCATCCTCCATAGGTACCAAATATGTATGATTGTTTGCTCTACTATCCTCCTCTTGGGCATCTTGGGTATCCTCATGTGCTTGATCAGGAGCAAGTTCTATCATATCATGTTGCATGTTATTTGAAGAATGTGTTACATCCAAATCACATACAAATTCTAGTATACCATGATCTTCAAATACTTTCTTCTTTCTTGGATCCGCTTGTACGACATACCAAACATTTCCATTAACATCATCAAGCATAAAAACCGATTATCTGCATGCAATGCTTGGAAAGTACCTATAATACTATGAAGTGATTGCTTCTCAACGGAGGTAGAAGGAAATATATTGGCAACAAAAATATACACATCTGAATAAGGTATATAAAGAAATCAGAACTAGAATCAATGAGTAATACTTACAATTGATAGGATATCTCATTTCGTTTGAGTTTTCCAATTTCATGCTTGACATTGTAAAAATATGATGTACAATGCCGACTGTTTCACCATTTTTGAGCTTTTTGAAGCCCAATAGCTTCCCTTTCCAATGAAGATCCAGGTTTCCATGATCTTTTACACGATGAGGGCCAACACCATAGGGTTGCATGTACACCCATGTACCTTTGTAGAACTTATGTCCTAACCAATTTCCTCCTACAACTTTAATATTGCGACATTTTAACGCAATAACCTCATCTTTTGAATGCCTATTAGATTTAGGTTTCTCCATTGGAGTTCAAGCTATGGAAGTGACAACAGAAATTCACTAAGAGGAAGATGAATGGAGAAAAAATGTAGACACACGAGCTTCAATGCTGTGCTAGGGAGAGAAAGTAGCTATGGAAAGAGACCACTTTTTGGGACTTGGGTATGAAAGTGTGAGGTTTTGGAGGTAGAAAGTTGTACTTTGAGTTATTACTTTCTCTCTCTAGAGGCAAAACCTAAAGATATGGGAATCTTGTCCCTTCCTCACCCTCATTATTTATAGGCTATAGAATGTCTCCACCACCTTCTTCTCATTGGTCCATCACTAATCACTCCTCAATCCAAAAGGCCCATGCAGGGTTCATTTTTTCCCCTATGAATTCCCATATTTTAGTGAAAGAAATTGTTCTAAGCATTGATGATTTGCCAGAGGAGTGGATAAATTTCCTTTTCTTGGTAGGAAGTGTGAGAATTAATACACCTTGGTTTTCCAAAATTGAAGATTGGTAGGGGCCTAATTTTGTTAGCTTGAATTTATAAAGCAACAATTATACAGTGAATGGGAAAAGTACCCTTTGGGGTCCCCTATATCCCACAAAGAAAGGGTAGGAAATCCCACAGGCATAATGACTATGACTGTCAAGAATCCAAAGGAGACCCGAGATTTGGTGGGAGAGTAATTGTTTAAATTGAATTACTAAGAAGGTTAACACTATTTTTCATCACCCTCGTGAGGGACCCACTTGTTGTTTATATTGTTGTTTTTCAAGAAAAACATCCTATGGTGTCTTAAATGTGGATTTTTTTTACAATAACATATTCTTCTACCTAACAAGCCTAAGAATTTCTCAATGAATCATCCTTTTGGATGCGCATAAAAGTTGATTGTTTATCTTTCTTTCCATGTCTTCTAGAGAACTTCCCCTCTGATGGAATTCCACAAGGCAGAAGAGCATCCAATTGTTTTACCAACTAACAGTTGTTTCCAATTGATTTTCCTTGTAAGCTCAAGATCCTACCAAGAGATTTCCAAACCATGTAACTTGCACACAAGAGGAAAAGATGGCCAAGGTCCTCTCTGCCCTATAGGCATGCTTGCATCTTTGAGGGACCTCATAAACTTTATTAGCTTTGTCATTGTTCTAGATTCCACAATGGAGGATTTGAACTTCCTCTCTTGTTTGAGTAAAGAGAAAGATTGGGATGAACCTAGTTGCAAGGGCCGACATGATGTTCATAAAACCATGTATACTTTAGGTGCATGGGTGCTCAAATTGTGTAACAGAAAACAAGGAGTTAATTCCCATACTTTAGTGATAGGCATTGTACTAAGCATTGATGATTTGCTGGAGGAGTGGATAAATTTTTCTTTTCTTGCTAGGAGGTGTGAGAATTGATACATATTGGTTCCTTGAAATGGAAGTTTGGGAGGGGTCTAATCTTCCTTGCTTGAATCAATAAAAGAACAATTATACAGTGGATGGGCAAAGTGCCCTTTGGGGTCCCTTGTATCCCACAAACTAGGGGTAGGATGGCTCAGAGGCATAATGACTATGACGGTCCAAACCCAAGAGGAGACTTGAGATTAGGTGCAAGACTAATGGTTTAATTTGAATTACTAAGAAGGTCAATACTTTTTCTAATGACCCTCATGAGCTACCCACATTCATTTAATCTTGTTCTTTTCCAAGACAAAGTTCCTATGGTGTATGAAAGGTGGATGTTTCTTTTACATTATATAGTCTTAAGCCCAACAAGCCTAGGAATTCTTCAATCAAACATTCTTTTTGGATGGGCATCAAAGTTGATTGCAGATCTGTCTAGAGCACTCCCCCTTTGATGGCATTCCAAACGGTAGAAGAGCATGCAATTGTTTTACCAACTAACACTTGTTTCTAGTTGATTTGCCTTTGTAAGCTCAAGATCCTAGTAAGAGATTTCCAAACCATGTACTTCTTGGGCATGAGAAGAAGAGATGGCCAAGGTCCTCTCTGCGTTGTAGGCATGCTTGCACTAGTGAGGGGCCTCACAAACTTTATGAGCTTTGGCATTGTTATAGATTCCACAATGGAGGATTTGCAACATAAGAACTGATTTTTCATTCTCAATGAGAGCATACCACAGGTCCTTGCACTTAAGTTTCCATGTGATTCTTGACCAGTTCATGCACTATCTCCTATTAAGGGAGATATGCTAGTCAAGATCTTTATATATCCTCAATGTTTATTCCAATTCATTACCATTCATCCATCTTAACCCTAGAATCTAGGGTGAGACATTCTCAGGAAGGAGATGAGTCTTGGAATCATCCCAAGCATTGATTTTGTGTCTGAGGAGGCACCAATCATAATACTAAACTTGGCTAGTATGGTCTATGTCCTAAAATATTTTCCAATGACCCCCCTCATGGTTCCAAAGATGTTTCTATTTATTAAATCCTTTGTTCCATATCTTCTTTTCTCTTTGGATGTTTTTCCAGTCAACTTCCTTGATTCCTTTAATAGGAAACAAGATAGAATCACTTTGCCTAATCGCAACTCTCCACTTCCAATCTTCATTAACCAAAACTTCTCTCGATAGTATCACCAATGTCTTTGCAACTTTCCAAAGGCTTATGAACCAAGTTTTTGTGGATTTTTCATAGAATACCCTCAAAGTTTATGTGAATAATTTCTCTACCCATGTGGAATAACATCAATTACACATCCTAGACTGTATAGGCTGAGCCTAGATGCAAGGGCCTATAGGATGTTGATGGAAGCATGAGGTCATATAAGATTGGAGTGATATCAATTTGTATCCTACTATAAGTTTTTCATTACAAATTTTCATTAGATGAAGTTCATATATCAAAAATTTTAGTAAGAGTTATGACATAAAAGTGGGGTGATCAATCTCTTGACGACACATTTATACTTACATAAAAGTGGGGTGATCAATCTCTTGACGACACATTGTTTTTTTTTTCTTTTTGGCCATTGTTCCTCTTTGGATTCCCCAATTATCCAAGCAAACTTTTATTAGTCACAAAATCTAGACACACTTGCAATCTTTCATTTCCATTGTTCTATATAGAGATATATCTTGCATATCAGATCATTTTGAGCTTGACTCGAGAGTTGTAAAAACATATATGATTACTTGGAACATGGCCCATCATGAATGAATATGCATCCTACACTACAAGAAAAAGGGGGGCGTAGCGACGCCCCCGAATCGGGAAAAAAACGAAAACCGTCGCTTATGCGACGAAACCGTCGCATAAGCGACGGTAAAAATTTCGGATTTTTTTTTTTGGCTGAGCCTCGTCGCATAAGCGACGATAGCGTCGCATAAGCGACGCTAGACCAGAAGCGTCGCTAGTAGCGTCGTAGGTTAGCGACGCGCTTAACGACGATGGCAAACTGCAGAGCGTCGCATATGCGATGCTCTGGAATGTAAAAAAAAAAATTCAAATCTCCCGGCACATTTGTGCCGGGCCTTGAACGCGAGGAAGAACACAAAGACCGAGAGAGAGAGAGAGAGACATACAGCGCGCGAGAGGGAGAGAGAGAAGCGAGACATACACAAGGTATGTGCACACACACACTCACACACACACATATGTACACACACATATACACGCATAGACACACACACACATATGCAGACACACACACACATACACACAAATACACACATAGACACACATACACAAGACGCGCACACACATACACACACATAGACGCTCACACACATACACACACATATATACTCACAGACACATACACACATAATGATGCATCCACACACATACACATGCATACACACATAGACACACATATACACACACACATATGCATACACACACACATAGAGAGACATACACACACATACACATACATGCATACACATACACACATAAACACATACACACACATAGACACATACACACATAAACACATACACACTCATAGGTACACACACATACACATAGACACACACACATATAGTATATACACACACATGCACACATAGACACATACACACATACACATGCATACACACACATACACATGCATACACACATACAGACACATATACACACACATACACACACATATATGCATACACACACATAGAGAGACATACACACATAAACACATACATGCATACATTTGCATACATAATGCATACATTTGCATACATAATGCATATGCATATGCATATAATGTATATACATACTTACATGCATACATAATGCACATGCATAGATACATACACACACACAGATACGTACACACATAGACACATACACACACATGAACACATACATACTCATAGATACACACACATACACACACAGACACACATACACATAGACGTGCACACACATACACACACATCGACGCTCACACACATACACACACATATACACACAGACACATACACACATAATGATGCATCCACACACATACACATGCATACACACATAGACACACATATACACACACACACATATGCATACACACACACATAGAGAGACATACACACACATACACATACATGCATACACATACACACATAAACACATACACACACATAGACACATACACACATAAACACATACACACTCATAGGTACACACACATACACATAGACACACACACATATAGTATATACACACACATGCACACAACACATACACACATACACATGCATACACATGCATACACACATACAGACACATATACACACACATACACACACATATATGCATACACACACATAGAGAGACATACACACATAAACACATACATGCATACATTTGCATACATAATGCATATGCATATGCATATAATGTACATACATACTTACATGCATACATAATGCACATGCATAGATACATACACACACACAGATACATACACACATAGACACATACACACACATGAACACATACATACTCATAGATACACACACATACACATAGACACACACACATACACACACATACACACATAATGATGCATACAAACACATACACATGCATACACACATACAGACACATGTAGACACACATACACACATAATGATGCATACACACACATACACATGCATACACACATACAGACACATGTACACACACATTCACACACACATTCACACACACATTCACACACATTCACACACATATACATACATGCATACATATTGCATATGCATATGCATACATACATACTTACATGCATATGCATACACACACACATATGCATACATACATACTTACATGCATATGCATACACATGCATATGCATATGCATACATAATGCATATGCATATGCATACATAATGCATATGCATATGCATACATAATGCATATGCATATGCATACATAATGCATATGCATACATAATGCATATGCATATGCATACATAATGCATATGCATATGCATACATAATGCATATGCATATGCATACATAATGCATATGCATATGCATACATAATGCATATGCATATGCATACATAATGCATATGCATATGCATACATAATGCATATGCATATGCATACATAATGCATATGCATATGCATACATAATGCATATGCATATGCATACATACATACTTATATGAATACATAATGCACATGCTTACATACACTGTCAGAATGTATACACACACACATACACACATACACACATAGACACATACACACATAATTATGCATACACACACATACATATGCATACACACACATATGCATACATACATGCATACACATACACACACATAGATACATACATACACATAAATACATACACACTCATAGACACACACACATACACATAGACACACACACATATACACACACATACACACATAGACACATGCACACGTAATGATGCATACACACATACACATGCATACATAGACACACATAATAATGCATACACACACATGCATACAAACATATACACATATACACACACACATGCATACACACATATACACACACATATACACATACACATGCATACACACACACATGCATACACACATACAAACACATATACACACACACATACACACATAGATACATACACACGTAATGATGCATACACACATACACATGCATACATAGACACACATAATAATGCATACACACACATACATATGCATACACATACATATGCATACATACATGCATACACATACACACTTAGACACATAGACACACATAGATACATACATACACATAAACACATACACACTCATAAACACACACACATACACATAGACACACACACACACATACACACACATACACACATAGACACATGCACATGCAATGATGCATACACACGTACAAATGCATACATAGACACACATAATGATGCATACACACACATACATATGCATACACACACATGCATACATACATGCATACACATACACACATAGATACATACACACACGTAGATACATACATATACATAAACACATACACACTCATAGACACACACACATACACATAGACAACACACACATATACCTACACACATACACACATAATGATGCATACACACACATACACGTATATATATATTGATTTCTAAGCATTTTGTTTTATATGTTAGGTATTATGGATCCCAGTAAAGAGAGAAAGGCAAAACTCACTCTCATAAAAAGTCTTATGAGAGCAAGAGTTCCGTCAGATACTCTAGGGGCCATAATGCGGGACTACGCAGAGATGTCCGATGAGGAGTTGGATTATACGATCCAGATGCTTATGCGATCAGACGAGGGCTCTTCTGCGGATCCACATGCAGGAAGAGAGCTATCTGCTCATAGGTATGTTTTTTTTCATAAATTTTTTTAATGATATTATAGCACATATTTTTATTTATTTCTATCTATCTATTTTTAGGACACCTATACCACCTCCAGCACGTGATAGCAGAGCAGAGTTGCCTATGAGGACATGCATAGGCACCTTAGGACTAGAGTGCGACATAGAGCCGGAGGGGAACATTGTGTACATAGGGAATGGATTGGAGTTCAAAAGAAGAATGCGGGCACTATGCGACTCTTACCTGCGCTTTATCCACTTACCATGGAAGTAAGTAAAAGTTTTACATATAAATTGAAATGTATATCTTATGTTTTATTTACATTATGTTTTTTATTTTTGTAGTGAGCATGATGAGAGGGATAAAAAGTACGTGCTTAGTTCACTTGAGACAGAGTTTGGGATAGGATGGTCCCTTAAGTGGTGTTTAAAAGAGATGCGGAGACTTATGGTTCATCGTCGCGACAATGCACGGTATGTATGTATATGAGAGAGAGAGAGAGAGAGAGAGAGACAGAGAGAGACAGAGAGAGTCGAGAAAGAGAGCACTAATCTCGATATTAGGGTTTTGAAATCCCTAATTTAAAAACTCTAATTCAACCTTTTAGCCATATGTTTGAAGTATATGTACACTTCCGACGTCCTACTAGAGAGATGTCTCTCCTCCCAACCTTATGCCTCTATATATAGCTACTCGAATCAACGAGGATCATGATTCATAATATATGTAAAGATATATACACATCATGTAGATAGGATACATAAATATAAAATGGAGTAGATATATTATGCTTCACACATACATGCCTAAATGCACACATAAATATATATATACATACTAACATATTTACATGTACATATTTACACATACATGTACATGCCTACATGCACACATAAACATATATATACATGCATACATATTTACATGTACATATTTACACATAGACACATATACATATATACATGTACACAATCATAAACACTTGCATATATTACGTACATGAATACATGTATACATATATCACACACATGCAAACACATACATATACATGAAATACATATATATGCATACTAATATATGTATACATATAATACACATGAATACACACACATATGCATACATACATGATAAAAATTTACTCCTCGAAGATAAAGCTATATATAAAATAATTAGGCATACCCCCGAGCTTCATGTTCTAACTTAGAAGAACATGATTTCATCTCTCTAGTAGGATTCATCGTTCTTCAAGTTAATAAAAAAAACCTATTATCTGATATCCATTCAGAAGCTTCAAGTTACTATCTAATCTGCTCATATGTTTTCATTATTGCCATCATTTTGGTAAGACATCAATATAGTCTCATCTTCATTATCCTTATTGATTTCATTTATTTCTTCTATTGTTCAATCTATGTTCTCATGAATCACATCATCTATTGGTGGATTAATATCTATTTCTGGTAATTCCTCTTCCTCATCAGTAGAATCAGCATGTAGAGAATTATCCTCTTCATCAAAAAGATTAGTATCATTATCACGTATAATGAGTCTAATTTCTATTCCAGATGTTGATGTATCAGTATCTGATGCTGAATCATCAAGAGGACTTTCTTCAATCTCTCTAACAATAAACTGTTCAAACAATGACCTACCTCTAGGTTGCACATGAATGACTTGCCACCAAGGATGAGCATCTCGGTTTTTATAAAAAAATGCTTGTTCAATATGCCTAGGAAGAATATATGGTTCTTTAGTAGATCGCATTACCTTGGAAGAATCAATTGCCCAAAACCCAGATAATTCCTTTCTTATTGTAGAATTACTACCTTTATACTCCGCTCGATACCAGTCAACCTTCAAAATGACCTATCAAAATATATAACAACAAAAACGTCCCATTATTAGGTGCTTAAAAAAATAACTAACTCTAAAAAAATATATAAACTTTTTTCTACCTGTTTGAATGTACGAAATGAAATTTCGTAGATACCAACAATAGTTCCTACGTAACCAAGTTCGCTATCTATAAGGTTCGTGTCTTTTGAGCTAGCACGTGATAGTTGCTTGAAACAAGCAACAATACTAGAATCCTCTGTTTTACGTAAAGAATCAATGGATTTGATTCTAATATGCTGTCCAAAAGCCCACATATTAGTGAACATTCGAGCCTGCAAAATAAATTCAATTAGTAAATAGAAACTAACATACATATATGAAAAAAATAAAATATATATTTTAATAAAATTACCTTTTGTTCACAACCTATCTTTAACTCTCTTTGCTCATCTGAGATTTCTTCATTATTTGCATTGGCGCGTTGCAAACGACTATATAGCCAATCCGTGAAAGAAGGTATATCTGTAATCTCATTATTATCGAGATTACGTCTAGATCTTTTGTTTTTTCGCCTTTTACTTTGGAGACTTTGAAGTTCCTCGTACTCGCTAACGAATGCTTGCATGCATTCGCTATTATATGCTACAAAAGTAGAAACATCATTTTTTTCTTGAAATGTAAATAAGAATGGAACCCCCTTACCTGATAATACCTCCTCTGTTATTTTTGAAGAAGACTCGTTTGTCCATGCACGTGGAGCTTCTTCATGAACTCTTTCAAGGTACTCACTAACGTAATACATGCACTCTTCAAGCATCCAACCCTTTGCCATGGATCCTTCTGGTTTTGCTCTTTGTCGCACATAACCTTTTAGTATTCCCATAAATCGCTCGACCCAAAACATCCATCGAGTGTTGACAACACCGGCAATCTCTATCTCATCTACAGGATGGACTAGTAAATGAACTTGAATATCAAAAAATGAAGTAGGAAGTTCTTTTTCCATCAAACATAGTAGCTCTTTGCATTCACGTTTTTTTTGTGGGATCGAAATTTTATCGATCTCTTTGGATGTAATCCACCTATACAAATCATAAAAACAATTGTAAAGAAAGTTAATTAAAAAATAAAAGATATCCAATATTCATACATATTAAATATAAAAGTATCATAATTACCTTATAAGTGATCCAAGACGATAGATCACATCTCGTACTCCTTTCGTTGTACATCCATCGATAACCAAAGGTAAAATATGTTTCAAAAAATTATGCCAGTCATGGGTCTTTAATCCAGATAAGCTCTTATCATCCATAGTAAACATGTTTTGAAACGATGCTCCATATCCTGTAGGAGTCTTGATCAATTGAATTCTATTGTTGATAGTTTGTATCTCTTTTGTCGTAAGTACCCAAGGAGCAGATGCATAAGTCGTTTCTTGTCGATGTCTATCAAAAACTGACCATAACTTTGGTTTGGATTTTTGATCTTTCAAATCATTCCTTGATGTTATGGTATCTTTTAGTCCAAGAAGATGCTGCCATAGTGAATAACCAATATTTTTGAATATATGCATAGGATCAAGAAGATGACATACTTTTAACTCTTTCCAATACTCCAAAGAATACCATATTGATATGTTCTCTGCGAGTGCCAATTTCCCTTTACCTTTGTTCACATACTCATTATCTGAATCATCACTGAAGATTTCTGCTTCTGGATCTATCAGAGGTCCATCTGTCCATTTTTTATACCAATCCATAGGCGTCATAGGTTTTGGATACTGGCCTGTTTCAAGCTTTCCATTAAAATGTATCGCTTCTCTTTTAGATCTTAATGGATGATCATCAGGCAAGAATCATCGATGTCGAAGATAAATATTTTTGTTGAGATTCTTACTATAGATTGATCTCAACCAATCACCACAATATGGACAAGCTTTATAACCCTTAGTAGATATTCCTGCATCATGGAAAAGGATAAAACGATAATTAGATTAAATCATATTTATTTACATGCATATTGAATAAAAAAATTACATCAATACCTGAACAAACGCCATATCCAGGAAAATCGTGAATAGTCCAAGCCACAATACCACGAATCGTAATATGTCTTTCATTGATGCTTTTTGATATATCAATGACATTAATACCTCTCCATAACTCTTGAAGATCGTCAATGAGAGGAGCAAGATATACATTCATATCTTTAACTTGTCTTTTGCCTGGGATTAAAAGTGAAAGCATTAAATGTTCCTTTTTAATGCTAAGATATGGCGGAAGATTGTAGTTTATGACTACCACTGGCCATGTTGACCATTTACTGGATTTCATGGAGAATGGATTAACCCCATCTAATGCAACTCCTAACTTTAGATTCTGTGGATTTTGTGCAAATTCAGGCCATGTAGAATCAATATGCTGAAAAGCAACACTATCATGAGGAATTCTGGTTATTCCATCAGTACTTTTGTGATCATGTCCCCAAGTCAAAAGCTTTGATAATTCGGGGCTTTGAAACATATGTCTAATCCGTGGAGCCAATGGAAAATGTCTCAATACCTTATTCGGGATTTTACCTTCTTCACCCTTATATCGAGGAGATTGACATTTGGGACATGTCAAAGAGTCTGCATATTCACCTCTATATAAAATACAATCGTTAGTACATGCATGTATACATTGATAATCTATACCAAGATTGTTGATTATCTTCTTCATTTCATCATGTGAGGTAGGAAGAATATTTTGACTTGGTAAAAACTTTTCAGATAATAACCTGTAAGTTTATCAAAAAAATGATATATTAAAGAAAGTAAATAAATAAATATACATATATATATGCATATAATTTCATATATGTGTATGCTTATGTGCATCTTTCAAAATATTTCCGCAAAATTTGATTGTTTTGGATGGCAGGATATGATTGTTTGTTTTGGAGGATATGAAGTATATACCTTCATTGAATGATTTGTCGATTCTATCATATGTTCAGTTTGAAAGTGCGAAAAGCGAGTTTATAATTGCTATTCAAAGAATTTGGCACTGTTTATAGGCCATACGATGGTGACCTGGATGAATCGCATGCACAGAGGTTACTCAAGATAGAGCAACCTGATTATAAGGGACTAGTACTAGCAGGATTGCTGGGGTATGCAGTAAACCTCTTGCATGTATAAAAGTGATCCTCTCAAGCCACCATGATTTCCACTTTGTATCCTAAAGTTCAAATGCTCATCATTGACATGCAAGAGGTTTACTGCATACCCTAGGAATCTTGCTGGCACTAGTCCATTATAATCAGATTGCTCTATCTTGAGTAACCTCTGTGCATGCGATGCATCCAGGTCACCATTGTATGGCCTATAAACAGTGCCAAATTCTTTGAATACAAATTATAAATCCGCTTCTCACACTTTCAAACTGAACATATGCGTGAATCGACAAATCATTCAATGAAGGTACATACTTCATATCCTCCAAAACAAACAATCGTATCCTGCCATCCAAACAATCAAATTTTTTACGAATATTTTGAAAGATGCATTAATAGTTTTAAAAGATGCGCGGACAAAAAGTGTCCATTCAATTCAAGTTCTTGTTCTTACCTTATCTATAGTAAGAATAAAAACCTGCATATATATATATATATATATATATATATATATATATATATATATATATATATATATATATATATATATATATATATATATATATATATATATATATATATATATATATATATATATATATATATAAATAGATAGAAAATTGAAAATTATACCTTAATAGTGTCGAAACAGATACATTACTCCATCCAAAACGATTTTGAAGGTTGAGAATAAGTAAGCTCGCACTTAGTCGTGTCAAACGACTTCCTTCATATACATGCTTTAGACATTCCTCTCGAAGATATTTCTCATTTTTAGAAATATCCATGCTCTCATTGTCATTTTGATACCAATCCTCAATAAAATCTGCCATGCCATCATCTTCATCATTGTCACACAAATCTTGTACTTTATCATCTTTTGAATATAGATCTTTCAACTTTGCATATTGCACAGGCTTAGTTTTGCATAGCCTCCTCATGGAAGCTTCTAATAAATGAGGTCTTATTGGTAATTGTGAATGTTGTGGACGAATATCATCAACATCATACGTTGGAATCTACACATATAAATAAAACTCATGAGTATTCCATAAATGAAAAAAATTAAACTTCAAATATAAAATTAAGTATATAACTTATTAAATATGGATAGAAAATTTTTATTCTCTCAAGCTAAAAGGTGCTCTTGGAGGTCTACGCCATCCATAATTCACTAATAGTTCATCACCAGCATGTAATGTAGTAATAGCATTGACAACTATGTATCTTGATACATATCTACTCATGTATGGTGATTCATGACTATTTTCACGCTCCTCAAATGTGCAATTAGTCCTTGAACTATTATGTAACCCTCGACTACTATTTATTAAACCTGCTATATTTCCATGTGTGTAAGGTCTTCCATCAATATATAATCTTTCATTTTCTGCATGTAAAATCCTTCTACTAGTAAGAGATGCTGCGTTCAAGCATATTCCATAAGTACTCATGCTTTGAACATAACGTGAAAGTCGATGCCAATCTCCCCATCCATATATAGGACCACAAAATGACATAAGAGTGACTTCAGAGTTCGGAGGCACATACAAATCCTCTACAATAAAGAGACCACGACCAGCATTAGTAATAGTGGATGGAGCAATCATATAGCGATTACCCCAAAAGTTGAAAACCTCTCCATCTAAAGGAAGTGGTCCTCTATTCCATCCTCCATATCTTCTTCTATCATATGTTTGTACTAAAGAACGATCACGAGCTGGCAATGGATAATCTCTAGCCGTTTCATTCTCTAAACCAGGAGATAGAGGATTTCTAGAAACCTCTGCTTGTAATTGATGAACAGCAAGTCCATGACGTGTATGAGGTATATTAAGATTATGAGAAAAATCATCATCATTATCATCATGGAGCAAGTATTCCTGTATATCAATAATAATTTGATTTTATACATGGTTTTTAAATAAAAAAATGACATTAATATATATAGAAAATACATACCCAAGCATTATCACGTTGACTAGGTGATGGTGCATGCTCAAAAGTACCATACTCTGCCTCATGTTCAATACATTCCAATCGTGGTCTTCGATACGTGCCATAACAAGAGTTACACCAACATATAATATGCTCTTGATAGTAAAATTCATCATAATTCCTATCGGAGGACACATGTGAAGTCGTTGCATGGGTAGGAGGTGGTGGAGTACCCTCTGATTGATCAGAATCTGCACATCATAAGAAACATAAAAAAAATATATAAGTTATGTATCCATCAAATATAGTTAAAATTAAATATTTCATATACTTACAGTATAAAGTCGTTGCACGATGAGGAGACGGTGGTGGAGTTCCATCTGATTGATCAGAATCTACAAATAATGGTATTTGATATTAATAATTTGATTATCTACATAAATAAAAAATTCACATATACATATTTACACATACACACATATTCACATATACACATTTATACATACACACATATTCACATATACACAACACATATTATTGTGGGATAAATGCATGTATTTTGTATGAATGAGTGTATATGCATGCATGTGTTTGTACGTATATATGTGGATATGTATATGTGTGTTTATGTTATATGTATGTATATGTGTATATATATACATATATGCATGCGTATATGTTTGCATGTATATGTGTATGTGGGTATGTGTATGTGTATGTGTATGTGTATATGTGTGTATATATGTGTATGTATTCTTACTTTTTTTTCTGTTTGAGATTAAATTAACAGGAGATATTGTATGGTCGAAAAAAATAAGAGGCGAGCTAACATACCACCTGAGTCGTGGCAGTTTTTTCGTAGACAGCTACGTCTTCAGGAGTCATTTCCTCAGCAGAAGGTACACAAATTAATAGTTTATATTTATAATTTTTAGATATTTTAGTAATTTTTTAATTTAATTTAGGTATTTTTTTCCTTGAATAAACAGGCTGCTGCAAAGAAGAGAGTGGAGTCGGGCCACACATCGCACTTAGGCCAAATGGGCCATAATGGTTTTGTAGCTACGTTTGTAAGTATATGTGTGATTGTGAGTATATTTTTTATTTTAGTTAAAATGCAAGCAACTAATGTTTTTTATTTGTTTCATTGCAGCGAAAGGATTATGGCCGATATCCTACGAAACACGAGATTGAGTATGCTACACATTTTGGATATCGACGTTTGAGCGAGTATATACAAGATCATCCTGATGCCTTTGTGAGTATTTTTAAATTTTATATAGATTATTTTGTTGTTATGAATGTTTTAATTATTTTATTGATTTATGTTTGTTATATGTAATACAGGAGTATTATGGGGAGACAAATATGGATAAGGTGGAGAGACAGACACAGGAGGGACGATCTCGATCGTCACAGGGTGATCATGAGGATGAGGATGAGGAAGATCAGGATGATCATGATATTGCTGATGATGATGATGATCATGATGATGATGATTAGGATTTTAGACGTTGATTATGACATTGGATTATATGTATTTACATTGATATATACATATATTTATCTATATATTTTTCAT
The DNA here is from genome assembly GCA_020310875.1 of Ceratopteris richardii. Taxonomy (NCBI): domain Eukaryota; kingdom Viridiplantae; phylum Streptophyta; class Polypodiopsida; order Polypodiales; family Pteridaceae; genus Ceratopteris; species Ceratopteris richardii. Next base: position 48,577,355 of record CM035415.1, on the reverse strand, counting down.
TTCAGTCATGTTTTGAATTGTGTGTATGGTATTAAGTAATGAAGAGTTTTGTTCTATTGATTGTTATTATTGTTTATATTAAGCATGTGTTTTAATACTTTAATTATATAATTCATTCATATGTGTGTACCTAAGTGTATATGTATGTGTGTGTATATGTATGTATGTGCATGTGTATGTGTGTGTATATGTATGTATGTGCATGTGCATGTATAAGTGTATATGTGTGTATGAGTATGTGCATGTGCATGTGTATGTGTGTATATGTATATGCATGTATATGTATAACTCTATGTGTATGTGTGTGTATGTGCATGTATATGTGTATATGTGCATGTGTATGTGTGCGTATATGTATGTATATGCATGTGCATGTATAAGTGTATATGTATGTATCAATATGTGCATGTTCTTGTGTATGTGTGTGTACATGTATAACTCTATGTGTATGTGTGTGTATGTGCATGTATATGTGTATATGTAGGTATATGCATGTGTGTGTGCTTCTTCATCATGTATAAGTGTATGAGTGCATATCATTAAGTGTGAGTATGGTATGTAATGAAAATAACACAATTCAAATGATCTACAAATAATAGAAATTGTACTTACAATTGTGATCCATAGTTTTTGCTTGGTTAGCTTCTTGAATAACCTGCAATAAAGAGAGAGAAGAGAGAGAGAGAGAGAGAGAGAGAGAGAGAGAGAGAGAGAGAGAGAGAGAGAGATCTAGAGAGAGAGAGAGAGAGAGATCTAGAGAGAGAGAGATCTAGAGAGAGAGAGATCTAGAGAGAGAGAGATCTAGAGAGAGAGAGAGAGAAAATTCAAAGAGAGAAAGATGTAGAAAGAGAGAAACAAAGACAGAGGGAGACAATAACAGAGAGCTTAAGCAAAACAACAATTCTGCATATACTTGCTTCAGCTCGTAAGCGCAACGCAATTGCGAACGTTGGAGAGCTCTTCGATCGAATGCGTGAAAATGCCGATTGCAAAGCCTCCAACGTTTTAATTTTTGTCCGTCAATAGATCGTCGTATAAGCGATGCAACGCGTCGTCGTATAAGAGACATTTGCTTAGCTTCGCGTATGCGACGGTCTGCACCGTCGCTTATACGACAGTGTGGACCGTCGCTTATGCGACGCTAAAAAGCGTCGCTTAAGCGACGCCTTTGACAAGCGTCGTTTAAGCGACGTTAGGCAAATACCCTCGCAAATACCGTTGTTTTTTGCGTCGTATAATCGACGGTCCACGCTCGACGGTAATTCCGACGCAAGTTGCAATTTTATAGCGACGAAATTCTGTCGAGTTAACCGTCGCTACACGCCCGTATTCCTTGTAGTGCTAGTTTTCTATGTGATTAGATATGTATGCTTGTATAAATCTCTAAACCCTACGTTTTTTTTTGTCTCAGGTGTGTATGCTTGTATAGATCCCTAAACTCTAATCTTTTATGTGTTTAAGTATGCATGCTTGTGAAAATCCCTAAACTATGTTCTCTATGAGTTTAGGTATGTATGCTTGTACAAATTCCTAAAACCCTAATTCTTTATGTGCTTAGGAGTATATGCTTGTATAAAACCCTTAACCCTGATTATTTATGTATCTAGATATGTATGCTTGTGTAAATCTCTAAACCTAATTATTTATGTGTTTAAGTATGTGTGATTGTATAAAATCCTAAACCATACCCCTCAAAAGAAACATGACACGAAAACTGATCTTCTCAATAGAAACATGACATAAACTTCCCTACACACCTCTTCTTCATACGAGCATTGCAATACACATCTAAATATATGTGGGTATACGTGCAATAACATCAAGCTAATGGTTACATTGTAGGTTTGAATGCGCATTGAATTTTCGTCCATATAATGCTCCTATGTTACTCCATAGACTAGTCGAAAATTGAGCAATAAAAAACCATTCTTTTAATAAAATATGTTTGCAAAAAGCAACTTTTTTAATAAAAAATGTTGGCAAAATGCAACGTTGTATCCATCAATATGCCTATCATTAGTGAAAAGAAAACTAAGAAAAGTGCATTTTCCCAGGCTTGCTTCGGTCTGTGAAAGCTTAAGCAGGCTTCTACAAATTTGTGCAAGCTTAACCAGACCACCATATTCACACACACACACACACATATATATATATGTGTGTGTGTGTATATATATATATATATATAAATATATATATATATATATATATATATATATATATATATATATATATATATATATATATATATATATATATATATATATATATGGGGTTCTCTGCCCTTTTGCGTTTCTCGAGTAGCCTCCGGCATTGAGCGGAAGCCTTACGGCCCGGTTATATATATATATATATATATATATATATATATATATATAGCATGAACTTTCATAAACCCAAATCATTGTGATATTGTAGAGATGTTTCACATATAGTGATGATCAGCATATAGCTCTTCCTTCACTTTGTCATCAAGATGCAATGCCAATCTCAAAAGTATGCTGTCATCCTCCATAGGTACCAAATATATATCATTGTTTGCTCTACTATCCTCCTCATGGGCATCTTGGGTATCCTCATGCGCCTGATTAGGAGCAAGTTCTATCATATCATGTTGCATGTTATTTGAAGAATGTGTTAGATTCAAATCACATTCAAATTCTGGTATACCATGATCTTCAAATACTTTCTTCTTTCTTGGATCCGCTTATATGACATACCAAACATTTCAATCAACATCATCAAGCATAAAAACTGCTTATCTGCATGCAATGCTTGGCAAGATATTAATATTTTAATCCATTTTAATATTTTAACTAATCCATTTTAATATTTTAATTAATCCACTACTATATCAATCCATTTTAATATTTTAATTAATATTCAATCGATATCATCAAGATGGTAACATTTGAATGAAAATATATATTATAGCACTAAATATGTTAACTTTTCAAATCATCACTCCTATATCAACTCATATCATAGTCTTTGAATTAACATTGTATCAACATCATCGACATCATAACATCCAAATTAAAATTCATATCATGTAATTGTATATATTAATTTTTTAAATCCACATCATCACTATACATTACAATCCATACTATTACTGCGCACAACACCATAGCACTTCAGTTGAAAGAAACAATTATGTAATATTAACATTCTTTTCAAATTTAGAACCATAATAGGCAAAGATGTTTGATTCACATGTATATTCAGTTACATCAATCCACTTCAAAATGGTCCTAAGTTTTCACTTTTGGATAAGTTAAAACCATTTCGAGAGATATTGCTATGAATTTTAAGTAACTTATCTACATCTACTATTTTGATGATATTCTTGTATGTAGTAAGTTCTCATACATACTTGAATTTATGAACCTCATTTTTATTGATGGAAGAATCATCTAAATGTACAAAGCCGAGAAACATCTAAAAGGTTACGCTTTTAGGGTAAAGGATTTAGAGTTTTGGGTTTAGGGTTTTATATTTAGGGTTCAACATTTAGGACTATGGGGTTAGGGTTTGGGTTCTAAGGGGTTAGGGCCTAGGGATTAGGGTTTAGGGGTTTAGGATATAAGGTCTAGGGTTTAGCATTGATGGTTTAGGATTTAGGTTTTAGGGTTTAGAGTTTAGATGTCTGGGATTTGGGTTTAGGTTTTAGGTTTAATGCTTTGGGTTTAGGGTTTAGGGCTTAGGGTTTGAAGTTTATGGTTAAGGGTTTAGGGTTTAGGATTTGAGGTTTGGGATTTAGGGTTTAGGATTTAGGATGTAGGGTTTAAGAGTTAAGGGTTTAGGGTTTAGGGTTTAGATCTATAGTCTAGGGCTTAGGGATTTGAGTTAAGGGTTTAGGATTAAGGTTTATGAGGCATAGTTTCTTCACTTCACTCGAGCATGCCCCTATAGGGAATACTGTCATATGTGCCAATAACTCCTCTTATCTGGTCATGGGATTTGGTAAGATGACATGTGCCAGGGATCAAAAAGAAACTATTATCAGTTTCAGCTTTAGCCAAAATTGGCTTGGTTGTGAAATTTGTTAATGATATGTGTACAGTTCATGATATCTTAAATGGCGATGTGATTATTGCTTCTAGCATTTTATGTCATGGGTTGTATAAGCTCATAAACTATAAAAGATGTGTGAATTATTCAACATGTGCAACACACAATTCTTAGGCTATGTCTGATGCAAAGCTTTGGCATGCATGCTTTGGTCATCTGATTTTTGCTAGTTTTCTATGCTTGCAGAAATATGAAAAGGTGTCCTCCTTGCCCAAACTTGAAGCACCCGGTAAACATGCATGTGAAGGTTATATTTTGGGCAAAATGCAGCGTTCCTCATTTCCAAAAGATGGTTAAGTTTGGGCTACTCAAAAATTGCAGCTTGTTCAAATGATGTCTATGGTCTTATGCAAACACCCTCTTTTGGGAACTATCTTTACTTCGTGACTTTCATTGATGATTTTTCCACGCATGCATGGGTATATCCATTAAAAGCAAAGTCAAAAGTGTTCATGTGCTTCAAACAGTTTTTTGTTTTGGCACAAAATCTATCACCATGTAAAATGGGCACCCTCCGTTCTGATCTAGGGGGGAATATATGTCTTCTGATTTTAATGCAATTCTGGCTGAACGTGGGATAAAACACGACTGTATAGTGCCGTATAAACCTCAACTGAATGGAGTTGCTAATGGAAGATGTTATTCAGACATTGCTTTCATGTACTAAGGAGACATCTATTAGCTTCAAAGACATATATGATACTTTGCTGCCTCTTTTTAGAGGTGGACAGTCTAGTGCTAGTCCTAATGAGGCAACTTCTCAGCTTTTGCAAGCTTTATTTGATGATGAAGATCATCCTAGTTATGATGGAGATTTACATGATGCACTTGTTGATGAGAGACCTGATACTAAGGAGGCAAAAACTATGCCAAAATGGGTGGTGAAAACTTAGTATGACAACACGTTAGATGCACCTCTATCATATCGTATTCAATGAGGCTCTCATAGTGCCTCTCTTGCATCAGATTTCTATGCTATGGCTTCATCTACTCTCTGTGATGAGATTGAGCCTATTTCATTTGATGAAGCACAACATTCTGAACATTGGATGGCTGCAATACAATCTGAATATGACGTTATCACGAAAAATGGTACCTGGTCTTTATGTCACTTGCCTTCTAGCAAGAAGGTCGTTAGCGCTAAGTGGTCATACAACCTAAAGCGTAAGCGTGATGGAACAATTGATATGTATAAGGCTAGGCTTGTTGCAAAGGGTTATGCGTAGGAAAGAGGCATTGATTTTGATGATACCTTTGCATCTACATGTCATATGACTACCCTTTGGAGCATTTGTGCACTTGCACCCCATCATTGTTGGAAAATACATCACTTGGACATTAAAACTGCATTTCTAAATGGTGACTTGCATGAAGAAGTGTATCTTTTTCAGCCCTGTGGCTTTGTGTAGAAAGGGCGTGAAAACCAGGTATGCAGGTTAAAGAGGGCATTATATGGTTTAAAGCAAGCACCACATGGTTGGTATGATAAGATACATGCCTATCTGATTGCACATGGTTTTGAGAATAGTCCAATTGAAAACACCTTATATGTTAAGCATGCTAATGATGTGCTTCTTATCATTGTTCTGTATGTTGATGATATGCTGCTCATTGTCCTATTGAGAAGCATATTGCTAATTTTAAGGTTGATTTGCATGTCTCAATTGAGATGTCTGATTTGGGGCATTTTCATCTTTATTTGGGCATTCAGTTTATGCACGTTGATGGTGGAATGGCTTTGTGTCAAATGAAATATATTGACACATTAATGCCATGTTTTGACCTTGAAGACTATAAAGCTATTAGCACTCCTATGGAGACAGGTTTACAATTGAGTCTTCATGATGCTGGAGATGCATTTCATGTTGTTCTCTATCAGCAAGCTATTGGATGCCTAATTTACTTATGCATTACGCGACCCGATATTCAGTTTGTTGTCTCAAAGTTGAGCAGGTTTATGCATTGCCCAGGTGTCAAGTATTGGTAGGCAGTTAAGCGCATCTTTCACTACTTGAGTGGTACTTGGCTAGTTGGGTTGTTTTATCCCAAGGGGGGATCACTACCACTAGATTTGCATGCTTTTTCTAACTCTAACTGCGTTGGTTGCTATGACACTTGTTTCTCCACTAGTGGTTTTTGCTTCATGCTTGGCACCTCATGCATATCTTGGCTGAGCAAGAAGTAGCCTACAATGGCCACTTCTAGTTGTGAGGTTGAGTATAGGGCACCTTTCACAGGGACTGTTGAGTGTGTGTGGCTCAGATGCCTTATGGTTGATTTGGGTGTTGGTCAGTCTTTTTCCACCACCATCTTCACTAACAATGAGAGCACATTGGCAGTTGCGAGGAACCCTTTGTTCCATGCTCACTCTAAGCAGATTGAGGTGCATTATCATTATGTCAAGGAGAGGTTCTTTGTTGGGGAGATTAGCTTGGCATATGTGCCTACACAGAAGAACATTGTAGACCTTTTCTTGAAAGCTTTGCCTAGGGAGACGTTTGAGGCTTTCAGTAAATCTTTGGACTTACTTCCTTTTGCGGAGTGATTTCCACATAGCTTGGCACTTCCTTATGCATGAGTGCTAGCTCCTTGTTCACTGCATAACTCTCAAGGGGGATTTGTTGATATATTTAGGTAGCGATGCGTGTGAACACTCTACGACCACCGGGGCACTTTTTTTCCCTCTTTAGGAGTTTTTTCCCCTGGCTTTTATATATGCCTATTGCCCTAATGGGCTACTTATGTTTGAACATTCTAGTGGTTATACATTCATTATTGTGTGTTGTGCTCCAAGCTTCTTCTTCTTCCTTGTCTTGTTCGTGTGCTTCTACAGACATCGAACTCCAACAAGGAATATGTACAAGCATACATACCTAAACTCATAGAGACCATAGTTTAGGGATTTTCACAAGCTTACATACTTAAAAACATAAAATATTAGGGTTCAGGGATTATATAAGCATATCTATCTAGAAACAAAAAAAAAGTATGGTTTAGAGATTTATACTAGCATACATGCCTAATCACATAAAAAACTAGGATTACATATTTATTCATGATGGGTCATGTTCTACGTAATCATTAATTTTGTTATAACTCTCCATTGAAGCTCAAAATGATCTTGGATATGAAAGATTCCAAGTATTTCTAGGTTCTCTGACTAATAAAACTTTGATTCAATGTTTGGGGGATCCCAAGAGGAACAATGGCCAAAAAGAAAAACAAAAAGAAATGTGTCGTCAAGAGATTGATCACCCACTTTTATGTAAGTATAAATGTAAAAGAAAAAAAAAAACTTTGCACTTGTTAATTACACAAGAGGTCATAGCTCTTACTAGCATGAAACGAAGCCTCATGGGAGATATATGAAGTTCATCTAATGAAAATTTGTAATGACAAAACTTATAGCTGGATACAAATAAACATCAGACCAATCCTATACGAGCTCATGCTTCCATCAACATCCTATAGGCCCTTACATCTAGGCTTAGACTATACACTATAGGATGTGTAACTAATGTTATTCCAAATGGGCATAAAAATCATTCACAGAAACTTTGAGGATATTCTATAAAAAATGCACAAACACTTGGTGCCCAAGACTTTGGAAAGTTGCAAAGGCATTGGTGAAACTATCGAGAGAAGATTTAGTTAATGAAGATTGGAAGTGGAGAGATGTGATTAGGCAAAATGATTCTATTTGGTAACTTATCAAGGTAATCGAGGAAGTTGACTCGGAAAAACTCCAAAGATCAAAGAAGATATAGAACAAAGGATTTGGTAACTCGAAACATATCTAGAACGTAGAAGCAAAGTTGACTTTGATGATTGGTACCTTCTTAGACCCAAAAGGAATGCTTGTGATAATTCCACGACTCATCTCCTGATCAAGAAACACTCACCCTAAATTGAAGAGTTAGTATGGATGAATGGTAATGAATTGGATTAAATGTTCAGGATCTATGAGCACCTTAACTAGCATATATCGCTTGATAGGAGATGGTGCATGAAGTGGTCGAGATTTAGATGGAAACTTAAGTATGGAGACTTGTGGCATTCTCTCATGGAGAATAAGAATTTGTTCTTATATTGCAACTGCTCCATCATGGAATCTAGAACAATGACAAAGCTAATAAAGTATGTGAGACCCCTCACCACTGCCAACATGCCTATGGAGCAGAGAAAACCTTGGCCATCTATTCTTGATATGTTTGGTTGCCCCACTATCAAAGCACCAGACATCTGAGTATACTGGAGATATTTAGTGCTCATGAGAAGATGGGTCAAAACTGCAAACAGTAGTAAACGCCCATTCTTCTTCCTGCACAAGATTAGGAGAATCTATTTGTGTTGTAGAGGCCTCTACAACAACCATTCCGGCCTCTTTCTTCTTTGCCTCTTTAGCGACCACTTTTGGAGAGCTCTTAATGACATGATCATTTGCTTTACAAAATTTACAAAACAATTTCTACATTTCTGATTTGTTTTCATCTTTGTCTTCCCTCTGCAATTCTATAGAATTACCAGATTTCTACTTACTAGTTGAAGAGCTCTATTTTCCTTTGCCCTTTTGACTAGCCAAGAAAGCTTGATCTGCAACACGTGTAATGTACATGTTCTACCTGGACTGATCTTCCTACAATAGAAGAGAGAATAACTATTTAAATGACAAGCAATTTGGATTGCCTTTCATCATCAAACGAAGAGTAGAAGCAAAACTCTCATATGAGTCAAGAAAACCATTCACAACAGTCTACACAAGTGAAGAGTCAAGAAGGACTTCATTGGCAGAAATCAATTGTTCCTTCAAATCCTTGATCTTTATCAGAAAGCTGTCCATAGAATCACCTTCATTCATGTGCTAAGTCTCCAACTATTTTCTGTGTTAAGCAACAGGAGCCTCATTCCTAGCTTGGTACAATGTTGTAAGTGTATCCCAAGCATCCTTAGCTGTTCTGCAACAGTGAATGTGAGGAATAAGGACACGTTTGACAGACAAAGCTATCAATACATGTGCATAGGCATCTTTTCCATCTCAAGAAATTTCCTTTGTAGTAGGTGCAACAAAAATTGCAGCACCAATAGGATTTCGTAGAATATCATCATCTTCGACACCTTCTGCATCAGCTTAAGTACCTACAGTTGTAACACTTATAGATGTGATAGGACATTTTTTAACACCGTGCACAATGTTCCACAATCCTTTTTCAACCAATACATGTCGCATCATATATGCCCATAATGGGTAGTTGGTACCATCCAACTTATCCTCAACAACCAACATACGGATTACATCACTACTTTCAGCCATGGCCGGTGACTAAAATACCTTGATGCAAAAAATTGAGTGTATGCCAAAAAGTTGAATAGAACTGCCTAGACAAATTCTGCTAAACCTGTAGTAGATTTTGAGATGCTTATACTTACGAACAAAGCTATTATATACCTTTGGCACAAAGAAGATAAAATAGCCTGTACAAGTGCTTAAATAGTATGTTCCGAGGCCGAAATGAGCTCACCAAAATTCATGTAAATCTATGTCTTCAACCACAGAGGTTTTGACAATGCCCTAGATGAAGAGGTGGCCTACTCTCATACCAAATGTTGGATTTAGATGTCTGCAGAAGCACGCAAACAGCACAAGGAAGAAGAAGAGGCTTGGAGCACAACACACAATACTAAATGTATTACCACTAGAATGTACAAAGTTAAGTAGTCTGTTAGCGCAATAGGCATATATCCAAGCCGTGAGCTAAAAACCTCCTAAAGAGGGGAAAAAGTGCCCCGGTGGTCCTAGACTGTTGACACACATCATTACCTAAATATATCAACATTCCTAAAACCATAATTCTTTATGTGCTTAGGAGTATATGCTTGTATAAAACCGATAACGTCCCTAATTATTTATGAATCTAGGTATGTTTGCTTGTAAAAATATCTCACCTAATTATTTATGTGTTTAAGTATGTGTGATTGTATAGAATCCTAAAACCTAATTCTTTAGTGTGCTTAGGTATGTATTCTTGTATAAAGCCCTAATCCCTAACGTTTTATGTTTTTAGGTATGTATGCATGTATAAATACAGAAGCGAAATCCAATAAGGGAACAATCCTTTGGTTCTTCTATAAAAGACCTACCCATAATACCACAAGCCAAGAAGCATTGAAGATTGAAAATTTTTCAAACATCATAACAAAGAAGTTCGGATTCTCATAAACCAAAGCAACAAGATCAATGGCTTTCAAGACTTATTTTCCTTCTCATTCCTGAAGAAGAGATGCGGGTGTGGATTGGAGGTTGGATACATGTGCAAAGAAGAATGTGACATACACCAATGATTCAGATTTGACAATCAAAAGCGAGAAGTTGGAAAAACCTTCTCGGAAAGTACTCAAAAAAAGATGCCAATTTGAGGACTTGCACTTTCTTTTATAAAGGGTTATGCAATATTCAAATAAAAAGAAAGTACAAGTTGGGTGTCTTTATCAACTTGGAAAGAAAAGAGAGATGCAACAAAATAAAATATATATCCCCTTTTTATAATATAAAGGGTAACGCAAAAAGGATGTCTACAAAGTGTTATGCAATATCAAAACACCAAATGAACTTCATCAATTATATTTGTATCGAATAAAAATTGTGAGTTAGCAGTCTTTATAAACTTGGAAAGAAAAGACAACTCCAACAATATAAAATATATATCCTCTCCTTATCTAGTTTGCATTATTTGTTATTCGATGGTTTGATTATTCATGAATAATTATGGATTTTTTTAGTGACCCCTCATTATTCGACCGAATTCTTCGATGCCACCTTAGCTTATTCAGACAAGTCCAAATAGATTTTGCATGACAATTCGCAGATTTTTCGATCCAAGGCACTTTCGATCAAAATTTCTTTTATCAAAAGTATTTTCGATCAAAAAGATTTTCAACCAAAAGTTTTCAATTGAAAATATTTTAGATTGGAAACATTTTATATTGAAAAGGTTCTGGATTGAAAACATTTTAGATTGAAAATATTTTAGATTAAAAGTCTTTTAGAATTAAAATATTTTTTATTGAAAATATTTTAGATAAAAAACATTGTACATTGTATCCTACTCATCTAAAATTCTTTGAGATTTAACATGATCAAGTTGATTATTCATATTTGGAATTTTTAATGTTTTGCTTCTAAAACTAAAATATATCAAATAATATAATAACACTTGGCTTTAGGATTTAGGGTTTAGGGTTTAAGCATTAAGAGTTTAGGGTTTAGGGCTAAGATTTATCGTTTAGGGCTTAGGGTTTTAGGTTTAGGGTTTAGGGTTTATGCCTTAGGGTTCATGGTTTAGGATTAAGGCTTTAGGGCTTAGGGTTTATGATTTCGATCGTAGATTTTAGGGTTTATGATTTCAATCATAGGGTTTAGGGTTTAAGATGTAGGATGTAGGGTTTAGGGATAAGATGTTAGGGTTTATAGTTTAGGCTTTAGGCAGGTGGTTTAGACTTTTGGGTTTTAGGGTTTAGGGTTTAGGGTTTATGATTTAGGTTGTAGAGTTTACGGTTAAGGGTTTAGGTTTTAGGGCTTCTAGTTTTAGAGTATAGGGTTAGAGTTTAATGTTTGGGGATTAGGGATTAGGGTTTTTGGTTTCGGGTTTGGGATTCAGGGTTAAGGGCTTAGGGTTTAGGGTTTACAGTTTAGGGTTTAACGTTCATTTAGGGTTTAGGGTTTAGGGTTTAGGGTTAAGGGTTAGGGTTTAGAGTTTATAGTTTAGGGTTTATGATTAAGGTTTTAGGGTTTAAGATTTAGGGTTTTAGGTTTAGTGTTTAGAGTTTAGGGTTTAGGGTTTATGTTCTAAGATTGAGGGTTTAGGGTTTAGGGCTTAAGGTTTAGTGTTTAGGGTTTAGGGTTTACGGTTTAGGGTTTTTGGTTTGGAGTTTAGGGTTTGGGATTCAGGATTTAGGTTTAGGTTTAGGGTTTAGGATTTAGTATTTATGGTTTAGAATTTAGGGTTTAGGGTTTACGATTTGGAGTTTGGGGTTTATGGCATGGGGTTTAGGATTTATGGTTAAGGGTTTAGGGGTTTGGGGTTTAGGATTTAAGTTTTAGTTTGTAGGGTTTAGGTTTTGGGGATTTGGTTAGGGTTTAGGACTTTTGGGTTCTAGGATTAAGGATTTAGGGTCTAGGGTTTAGAGGTGAGGGTTTAAGTTCTAGTGTTTAGGGTTTAGATTTTAGAATTTAGGGTTTAGGGTTTTGGGTTTTTATTAGGGTTTAGGGTTTAGGGTTTAGGATTTATGGTTTAGTGTTTAGGATTTAGCATTTAGGGTTTAAGGTTTAGGGTATGTTTAGGGTTTAGGGTTAAGGGTTTAGGGTTTAGGGTTTAGGGACTTAGGATTTATGGTTTAGGGTTTATGGTTTTAGGTTTTAGGGTTTAGGATTGAGGGTTGAGGTTTTTAATAGTCATGTGCTAGAGTGGGTAGGCAAAAAAGATTTTGATGCAAGGGAAAATTGTGAACAAGAGATTAAAGTTATCTTAGAATTCTCTTAACCTGAAGAATGTGAAATGATTTGAAGGTTTCGAGGGCTTTTGTGGGTACCATTTATATGCAACTTTAGAGGGTGCAATGCGTCATGTTTGGGTAAAGAGGAAGGTTTGTGGGTACCATTTATATACAACTTTATAGGGTGCAACGCCTTATGTTTGGGTAAAGAGAAAGATTCGGATGCAAGGGAAAGTTTTGAACAAGAGATTAAAGTTATCTTAGACTTCTCTAAAGCTTAGCAATGTGAAATGATATCAAGATTTTATGGGTTTTATATACAACTTCTCATGGTTGGGTAAAGGGAAAGATTTGGATGCAAGTGCATGGGTGCTGAAATCGCGTAAGAAGAAAGGAGGAGTTAATTTCCATATTCTTTGATTATTCTTTGATAGTTCATTAAAAGGAACATGAACTCTTGTGTAAATAGACATTGCTAAGCATATTTTTTCATCTTGTCTTAGCGGTGATTGGAAACTCATAGATTGTAAATACTCATTATCTTTCATTTCCATTCTTCGATATATACAAATAGCCACTAAATCATCAGTAGGGAGTTGGACGAATCTATCACTAAATCATCATGTAGCCACTTAGGTTGCTTAAACATATTCTTGTCATGTGTAAACACATATGTTATTGTCCCTATCATCAAGTATACTAGTGGTTCAAGTTAGATTTCAAGGAAAACTCTGTAACGGAAAATGAGAAGATATTTACTACATAACATGCTATATTGATATTGATAGAGAGCACATCTTTTCAACATTTGAAGAACACATGTGGAACATGTGTGGCGGATTGTAATGCAATAGTTCAATCTTATGGTAATAGGAAACCCTCAGAAGACGTGTGAGATAAATATGGAAACTTGTAGCGCCCATGATAATCTCTAGAATAATCTAAACTTGCAGCTCCCATGATAATCCCACGAAGCCTAACAAGCTAGGAATTTTTTAATCAACCATTCTTTTGGATGGGCATCAAAGTTGATCGCACATCTTTGTTTCCATATCTTTCCGCAAGGGACAAGATGGCCAAGGTCCTCTCTACTCCATAGGCATGCTTGCACCAGTGAGGGGCCTCACATACTTTATTAGCTTTGGCATTGTTCTAGATTCCCTGATGGAGGATTTGCAACATAAGAACCAATTTTTAGTTCTCCATGAGAGAATGCCACAACTCTCCACACTTATGTTGCCATCTAATTCTAGACCAGTTCATGCACCATCTCCTATTAAGGGAGATATGCTAGTTAAGGTGCTTATAGATCCTAAACATTTAATCCAATTCATTACCATTCATCCATACTAACCCTTCAATTTAGGGTGAGTCATTCTTGATTAGGAGATGAGTTTTCGAATTATCCCAAGCATTGATTTTGTGTGTAAGAAGGCACCAATCATCATAGTCAACTCTGCTTCCAGGTTCTATGTCCTCAAATCTTATCCAATGACCCCCCTCATGGTTCTAGATATGTTTCCATTTGATTGAATGTAATTACTATGCTTTAAAAAACTTGAAATGTGATCTCTCATGTAGAAACAACCATAATATGACATGTACAAAGCCCCTTCATTGTGAGACACATAACGGAATGAAGTCTTCTATAATAGAAGTTTCTATAATAGAAGCTCAGGTATTGATACACGCTGCTTCTCATCATCGCCTTCAGAAGCCAGCTGCACTCCGTCTCCTAGTTGCTGTTGAAGTACTGTCAAATGACTAGTTCCACCACCGTCGTCGTCGCCAGCCGTATAAGTTGAAGATTGCAGACATGTGTTGAAGTTGTCAAATTCTTTATGTACGCCTCTACCTTCCAGAAGAATGGAGAGCCTGTTGCCATGATCACTCATGAAAAAAAGAAGAGGTCTTCTGACAGGAAAATCCTTTGACAGACTCTCCATACGGATCCATGGCTTCCAGGTTTTGCAGCTGCTGTCATAACGAAAGATTGGTTCACTCAGCTTGACCTTGGAGAGAGCGCACAGTTGTCCTTCAACTACATGTACAACCGGGCCATAAAACTTCCCACCAAAAATCTCCCGAGGATATAATTCCGGAACCTAATTCCACTTCTTCACATTCTCACGTAGGTCCAACACTTCTCCTGACCGAAATATTCTGATCCGATGTCCCTCAACAGAGAATCCTCCGAGAACATAAACTTTGTCGTCGACTACTTTGATGGTGGCCGCCACGCGGTTTTGCGTGAGCAACGGGAGGCTTTCCCAATCAATAATCGATGGAGCATCCTTACCGGGACGACCTAATTGGGCGGCACCAGCTTTGGTTGAGCAACATTCATCCACATTTAGACGGCTCACCTGTCTCCCGTTGTGTAAAACATACAGATATCCACCAGCAATACAGCTTGAGGTGTGATCTATATTGATGGAGGGCCTGCAGATGTCGTCGGATACTGTGCTTCTGATTCTGAATCGGCGCCATTGCTTTTCCTGCATGTTGAAGGTGTGTAGATACGAAGGTTTGGTTTTCGAAGGAGAATTCGGATCTCTAAAGACATTGGTGAACACCAGGATGTTATCTTGATGTGCCTCTATGAAGTACGTCTCCTCTTTTACGCGTAGTTTTGGAATGCCCGTGTATTGAGCACGGGAGGCGATATCTAAGAGCATAATCTCCAAGTCTTGCGCATGTCGCTTTACTCTCTCCGCGTGGAAGAGGACAAGACATCGTTGACTGAGGCCGAGTGATGCCCTTATGCGAACAACGTGCTTAGATGAAGATTGGATGCTGTGTCGCCAAGCAGTGTTGATGGAGCGAAGCTGCTCTATCTTCCACGGGGGGAGCCTGGGGAGGATTTGTGCTACTACGAGGTCGTTGGGCAAGCCAGGAATCAGAGCCCACGAGTCGGATGCATTTTGCTTCTTCTTCTGTGCAGCAGACATGCGTGGCTTTGCTTGAGGCTGCTCCATTTCCTTGCTGTGATGATCTTGAATCAATGGGGGCAAAGAAGGACTCTCGCTCTCATTAAATAATGACCAGTAGGGCGGGGAGCTCGGAAAGCCGAGAACAGAAGCAAAAGCAAAAAACGTGTCCGGATTCGAAAAACGTTCTCAGAATTTAACGCATGCTGCTTACAATTAACAAAATGGAACTTGGAAGGACAAAAGCGAAATGGGGAGTGTATTTACGTTACCACTTGCTTGACTTTTGGATGCGGAAGCTAATTTAGTGTCAATTTTGCTCATAATTTGACCCTCAACTTGAATTTCCTATCGATGATACTATTTCTCCTACTCGCAAGCCAATTTGGTGTCAATTTTACTAATAATTTCACCCTCGTGTTGAATTTCCTATAGATGATAATATTTCTCCTTCCAAATATAAAGTAAGGTTTGATGGCAATGGATTGAGCAACAATGAGATTTTGCTTCCAACACCATACCCCTCAATAGAAAGATGACATGAAAACTGATCTTCTAGTCAATAGAAACTTGACATAAAGTTCCCTACACACCTCTTCTTCATACGAGCATTGCAATACACATCTAAATATATGTGGGTATACGTGCGACGACATCAAGCTAATGATTACATTGTAGGTTTGAATGCGCATAATTGAATTTTCGTCGATATAATGCTCCTATGTTACTCCATAGACTAGACGAAAATTGAGCAATAAACAACCATTTTTTTAATATGTTTGCAAAAAGCGACTTTTTTAGTAAAAGATGTTGGCATAATGCAAGTCGCTGTATCCATCAAAATGCCTATCATTAGTGAAAAGAAAACTAAGAAAAGTGCATTTTCCCAGGCTTGCTTAGGTCTGTGCAAGCTTAAGCAATCTTCTAAAAATTTGTGCAAGCTTAATCAGACCACCATATTCACAGAGATATATACACACTACAACAGATCGATGGTATACCGAGGTTTTTACCGAGGAAAATGAACGCGGCTTTATATGTCGCGACGCCGGTGTAAAGGTCCGTTTGCGCGTCGGTACCAAAGAGTCCGTATAGGCATCGGTATATGCATCGGTATATATGTCTGTATTATCATCGGTATATGCGTCAGTATTAACGTCGGTATATGCGTCGATAATCGGCTTCTGCTGCATCGCCTCCTAGGTGTACCGACGGTTATTCCGATGACACTACTTGGAGTACCATTGCGTATACCGACGACCATACCTGCAAAATTTTTTTTTGGGCAGAGTGTTTTTTCTTTTGCTACAGCAACATTACCATGATGTTGCTGAACAAAAGACAATACACTCTACCCAAAAAGTACCGAGTACATGTGATATGTACTCTAATGACAACCGAAATATGATTTCATGAAACAGAGTATTATTGTACACAAAAGAGATAATCAGAATGAACAATGAACCATGTACAAAAGAAGTTATATATTTCAATAATGAAGCATGTACAAGAGTGTGGCAAACCACTGTCATATATGACGCTTTTACAAAATGTGGCAAAGCAATGTATTGCCATATGGAAATCAAATACAAAATATTGGTCTTCCACTGCCATACACATGCAAAGAATGTTCCACATCAACAGTCCTACAACAAAGAATATTAATGGAATGAGATAAATTCACATGAAAATTACAAACAAGTAAAAACCAAGTTTATAAATTAATTACCTCATCGCAAACGCTCCCATGAAACTACCACACCGCATCCCTCCAAGTCCTGCAATAGTGCAGTCAACCCATGACTATATCCATAAGACTCCTCCGTTCGTGTTGGAGGATGACCCATTGCCAGCTCTTGAAACAAATATAAAAAGATTAGAGAAATATATATGAGAAATTTAACAAAAATAAATTCAATAAATGAAATGGTACTTACAAACTCATGACGCATCGTGTCATATCCGCTGCTGCCCAAATGTGACGGTCCAATCGTGTCTAGACGTGTGGCTGCGGCATTTTGCTGCTGGGGATATCGATCAGGAATGTGCTGCTGCTCATCACGAATCATGTCCCACTCATCAGCATCTAACTACACAGGCTTTGGTAAGCCTTCTCTGAATGCATCACGAGCCTCGGATCGTCGATGCGAGATGACCTCACGTGTGGTGTGTAGAATCCACTCTGAACTGATAATCGACTGTCCATCGGTTGGTCGGAACTCCTGGTAAATCGTCTGTGTGATATAATTCTTCCGATCTATATCCTGTTCAATCCATTTCAGCATGATGGAGTGTCCAAACTGGATGGAGCAAAGTTGTCATATGCATGCATGCATTGCTTTGCCAGCCGCATCCATCACCAGAGCTCCATCTCGGATACTATACACCTTGGAGTCATCATGGTCATGAGCACCCCAAGGTGTACGTGGTGTACTGCGTGGTGTACTGCGTGGTGTACTGCATGGCGTACCTACATCTGAGGTACTCGTCCTAGGAGTAGAAGCGGGCAACACAACGTCCGTCACACTGCCTCCACAACAACCGCCTCCTCCGACTCCAGACCTACCTGTAGATCAACTCCTAGAACCTCTTGCTCCAAACGCGTGACCTCGATCTACGAGACGGGCTGCAAAGATGGTCATGGTGGAGTCACAAAGCTAGGAGACATACCTCCTACGGGAGTAGCACCACCCTCAAGAGTGACACCGGCAGGAGTGACACTGGCGGGAGTGACACCGGTGGGAGTGAGGCTAGCGGGAGTGAGGCCGGTAGGAGTAAGGCCGCCAGGACTGAGGCAGGGAGGAGTGCTACTACGAGCGATCCAATACTGTGATGCAGCGGCCATATATGCAGGAGGAACCTGAGAGATGAACTCCAAAAACTGCTCCTCTATCATGGAATGTGGAGTGACTGGAGGACTGTCTCCCATCGTGCTCTGTACTAAAAGAACTCAAATAATTAGCATGCGATAAGAAAAATAATATAGGAAATAAACCAAAAAAACCCAAAAAATAGTACGTACAAGTGTTTTATTCAAAAGTCCTCTATTCTAGCATCCTCTTGAAGATCCGATGCACTGAGAATATCTATCTCTAAATTGATGGCTTCTAAATCGCTTGCTATGCTGGTTTCCTCCTGATCATGGTCTATTGCTTCATGGTGGGATATTATAATTGACCAAACATACAGGCCATGTGCTCCATGAAGAACTGCGTAATCCAAATGGATTCACTCCATCCATAGCTAGGCCTAGACGTATGGACCGAGGCTCACTAGCAAACTCTGGCCACTTACTATCTATGTGCTTCCAAGCATCAGAGTTAGCTGGCACTCGCATTACATTATCTATAGACCTGCTGTTTGTATGCCATGACATTAACTCAGCTATAGATTTGCATCTAAATATGTTCTTAATTCGTGGAATGATAGGAAAGTGGCGAAGAACCTTTGCGGGGATTGCTTCGCCTATAACGTCTTCTCTAAATCTATTTGCTCCACACTTTGGACATACGTGGAGATGCTCATACTCATTCCGAAAGAGAATGCAATCATTCGGACAAGCATGAATTTTAGTATAATCCATTCCAATGGACTGTAAAAGTTTTTTCGCATCTCCACGTGTTGGAGGCATGTCATTGCCCTCTGGCAAAATTTGATCTTCAAGAAGCCTGCAATAAGCAATTAAAATGATATTAGTAAATGAAGTTATTGTGATACAACAATGAAAGCCAATTTGTTCTCCACTTACCTAAACAATTCAGTGACACTACTATCTGACCATCCATAAATGGATTGTAGATTGAGCATCGCGAGTGAAGCACGTAGTACAGATATCTTTGCTCCATTGTAAAGTGGTAAACGAGCTAATCTTCGCACGTTTTCATATTCTTCATCAACTTCTGATTGTGGAATTTTTGTTGTGTCCATGAAACTCTCGACACCTTCTTCACCATCATGATCTTCGTCCATCTCATAAAATGCTTCAAGCATCTCTTCCATATGTTCATTTTGTGTAATATTATTAGTGCTTGCTTCTACGTCTAAGTCCTTTTTTGCTCTCTTTTGTCTATGAGAGGTTACCGGTGCAATGTTGTTTGGGTCCATCTGCTCACCTGGGGGACCATGCGAATGATAGCGTAGGTGTTCGAGTCGACTCCTATCAAAGGATCCATACTCTCTAACATGTGCAGTACAAATCCGTAGTTTCTGATAAATTTGATACTTGCACTGTGTGCAAGGACATGCCATTCTCTCTTCAGGATCCAAAGAAGCCATTTGCTACAATATGGACATTTTAGAACATTTTAGAACATTTGTTTTTTTATTAAACCTAAAAATCTAACTCTTAATTAAATACCTAAAAAAACATAAAACCCTTGTTTTAAAACCCTAATCTATATAGCTATCCTATTTTATCTATATATTCGGATTTTTTCTTGATTGATCCTATTTTATATATATATTTATTTATTTATTCAGATTTTTTTCCTCTTAATTAAGTTATATGTATGCCTAAACCCTAAAACCCTAATTTTAAAGATCTAGACCTAAATTATGTATATTTCTATACACATGTGTATATACATGTATATATGTATTATATGTGTATGTGTATGTGTGTATATATGTTATGTACGTGTTAAAACCCTAAAACCCTAATCCAAATGACCTAGAACTAAAACATGTATATATATGTATGCATGTGTATATATATTTGTATATGTATATATATGTGAATATAGATAGGTATATAAGTATGTGTGTTTGTGTATTGTATATATATTCACTCTATGTAAAATGATTAAATTTAAACCTATTTTTATATATTTAATCATATATATTTCATCTAGTTATTTAAAATACTAGTTCTTATCATATTTTATTATCTATATAATTATCCTACCTTATATATATATATATATATATATATATATATATATATATATATATATATATATATATATATATATATATATATATATATATATATATATATATATATATATATATATATATATATATATATATATATATATATATATATATATATATATATATATATATATATATATATATATATATATATATATATTTATTTATATATTCAGATTTTTTCTTTACTTAATTATATTTAATTATATATATTTAATTAAATAATTTAAAACACTATGTCTTTTTATATTTATTTATGTATATAATTATCTTATTTATATATGTATATTTTTTTATATATTCAGATTTTTTTTCTTACGTAATCCTATTTTTATATATTATATTTTATATATTTAATTATAAATATTTAATTAAATTATTTAAAACACTAGTTCTTCTTATATTTATTTATGTATATAATTATCTTATTATATATATATATATCTATTTATATATTCAGATTTTTTTCCTTACGTAATCCTATTTTTATATATTTAATTTTATATATTTAATTATATATATTTAATTAAATTATTTAAAACACTAGTTCTTTTTGTATTTATTTATGTATATAGTTATCTTATTTTTTATATATATTTATTTATATATACAGATTCTTTTTTCCTTACGTAATCCTATTTTTATATATTTAATTTTATATATTTAATTATAAATATTTAAATAAATTATTTAAAACACTAGTTCTTTTTATATTTATTTATGTATATAGTTATCTTATTTTATATATATATTTATTTATATATTCATTTTTTTTTCCTTACGTAGTACTATTTTTATATATTTAATTTTATATATTTAGTTATATATATTTAATTAAAACCCTAATCTTAAAATTCTAGATATGAAATACTAAACCCTAAAACCCTAATCTTAAATATGTAGACCTAAAATATGTATATTTTTGTATACATATGTATATACATGTATATATGTATTACATGTGCATGTGTATGTGTGCATATATCTTATGTAGGTGTTATAACCCTAAAACCCTAATCTTAAAGATTTAAATCTAAGATATGTATATTTTTGTATGCATGTGTATCTACATGTATGTATGTATTATATGTATATGTGTGTTTGTGTATAAATGTTATCTATGTATTGAAATCCTAAAACCCTAATCAGAAAGACCTAGACTTAAATCTGAAATACTAAACCCTAAAACCCTAATCTTAAATATCTAGACCTAAAATATGTATATTTTTGTATACATGTGTATATACATGTATATATGTATTATATGTGCATGTGTATGTGTGCATATATGTTATGTAGGTGTTATAACCCTAAAACCCTAAATTTAAAGATTTAAATCTAAAATATGTATATTTTTGTATGCATGTGTATCTACATGTACGTATGTATTATATGTATATGTGTGCTTGTGCATATATGCTATCTATGTATTAAAATCCTAAAACCCTAATCAGAAAGACTTAGACTTAAATCTGAAATACTAAACCCTAAAACCCTAATCTTAAGTATCTAGACCTAAAATATGTATATTTCTATATACATGTGTATATACATGTATATATGTACTACATGTGTATGTGTATGTGTGCATATATGTTATGTAGGTGTTATAACCCTAAAACCCTAATCTTAAAGATTTAAATCTAAAATATGTATATTTTTGTATGCATGTGTATCTACATGTATGTATGTATTATATGTATATGTGTGTTGTGTATATATGTTATCTACGTATTAAAATCCTAAAACCCTAATCAGAAAAACTTAGACATAAATTTGAAATACTAAACCCTAAAACCCTAATCTTAAATATCTAGACCTAAAATATGTATATTTCTGTATACATGTGTATATACATGAATAAATGTATTACATGTGTATGTGCATGTGTGCATATATGTTATGTAGGTGTTATAACCCTAAAACCCTAATCTTAAAGATTTAAATCTAAAATATGTATATTTTTGTATGCATGTGTATCTACATGTATGTATGTATTATATGTATATGTGTGTTTGTGTGTATATGTTATCTACGTATTAAAATCCTAAAACCCTAATAAAAAAGACTTAGACTTAAATCTGAAATACTAAACCCTAAAGCCCTAATCTTAAATATCTAGACCTAAAATATGTATATTTCTGTATACATGTGTATATACATGTATATATGTATTATATGTGCATGTGTATGTGTGCATATATGTTATGTAGGTGTTAAAACCCTAAAACCCTAATCTTAAATATTTAACCCTAAAACCCTAATCCTATTTTTCTATGTTTGATGTAAAAAAAAACTTCAAAATAAAAATAGGATTATATGTGTGTATGTATGCATGTGTGTATATATGTGTATGTATGTATGCATGTGTACATGTGTGTGTATGTATACATGTGTATACATGTGTGTGTATGTGTATGTGTGTGTATGTAGGCATGCATGTGTGTGCATGTGTGTGTACGTGTGTGTATGTATGCATGCATGTATGTGTATGTGTGTGTATGTGTATGGATGTGTATGGATGTGTATACATGTGTGTGTATGTATACATGCATGTGTGTATATGTGTATATGTATGCATGTGTGTATGTATGTGTGTATGCATGCATGCCGGTATATGTGTGTGTATGTATGCATGCATGTGTGTATATGTGTGTATATATGCGTGTGTGTATGTATGTGTGTGTGTATGTGTATGTATGCATATGTGTATATATGTGTGTGTATGTATGTGTGTATGCATGTGTGTGTATGTATGCATGTGTGTAAATTTATGTGTGTGTGTATGCATGCATATGTGTATATGTGTGTGTGTATGTAAGCATGCATGTGTGTATAGGTGTGTGTATGTAAGCATGCATGTGTGTACATGTATGTGTGTATGTATGCATGTGTAAATTAATGTGTATCTTCCTTTCTCTTCTCTCTCTCTTTCTCTCTCTCTTTCTCTCTCTCTCTCTCTCTCTCTCTCTCTCTTTCTCTCTCTTTCTCTCTCTCTCTCTCACTCTCTCTCTCTCTCTCTCTCTCTCTCTCTCTCTCTCTCTCTCTCTCTCTCTCTCTCTCCTTCTCTCTCTATCAATAGCGAATAAAAGAATCACTTACAAGTATGTCCCTCTTTGAATCGTTGTCGTCAAAGCGTAATGTAGGTCGTCTCTCGTCCAATTACAAACAATCGATGCCAAAGAACTTCTGTAAAATCAACGAAAAGAGAAATTAGAAACCCTAAAGCATAGAGAAACACAAATGCTAACAGTACGCGTAGGGCTTAGAAAGATGTGAGATCTAAGCGGAGAGAGGGGGTGTGTGTGTGTAGAGAGAGAGATCCGTGTGTGTGTGTGTGTGTGCACAAGACAATGCAGGTTCACGCGCGCAAGTTCGACAGTAGACGGACAGTACTCAAACACGCACAGAAATGTGAAGTTTTGCTCTCGAGTTTGCAGTATGTTTAAAACTCGCCGCCGGTATAGGCGCCGGTATACGTGTCGGTAGTTGCCAGTAAATTACCGACGCTTATACCAACGCTCATACCGACGCCTATACTGACGCCTATACCGACGCTTATACCGGCGGCTGCGGGCCACACCGACGATCCATTTAAAATGGTCATACCGACGGTCATCTCTTAGTGAGATTTTTCAAGGGCTATACCGACGCCGGCTATGACCGTCGGTATATGCAGCGTCGGTATGCCCCTCATATGTTGTAGTGATACATATATATATATATATATATATATATATATATATATATATATATATATATATATATATATATATATATATATATATATATATATATATATATATATATATATAGCATGAACTTTCCTAAACCCAAATCATTGTGATATTGTGGAGATGTTTCACATATACTGATGATCAGCATATAGCTCTTCCTTCACTTTGTCATCAAGATGCAATGCCTATCTCAAAAGTATGTTGTCATCCTCCATAGGTACCAAATATGTATCATCGTTTGCTCTACTGTCCTCCTCTTGGTCATCTTGGGTATCCTCATGTGCTTGATCAGGAGTAAGTTCTATCATATCATGTTGCATGTTATTTGAAGAATGTGTTACATCCAAATCACATACAAATTCTGCTATACCATGATCTTCAAATACTTTATTCTTTCTTGGATCCGCTTATATGACATACCAAACATTTCTATCAACATTATCAGGCATAAAAAGTGATTATCTGCATGCAATGCTTGGAAAGTACCTATAATACTATGAAGTGATTGCTTCTCCACGGAGGTAGAAGGAAATATATTGGCAACAAAAATATACACATCTGAATAAGGTATATTAAGAAATTAGAACTAGAATCAATGAGTAATACTTACAATTGATAGGATATCTCATTTTGTTTGAGTTTTCCAATTTCGTGCTTGACATTGTAAAACCATGATGTACAATGCTGACCGTTTCATCATTTTTGAGCTTTTTGAAGCCCAATAGCTTCCCTTTCCAATGAAGATCCAGGTTTCCATGATCTCTTACACGATGAGGGCCAACACCATAGGGTTGCATGTACACCCATGTACCTTTGTAGAACTTATGTCCTAACCAATTTCCTCCTAGAGTTTTGATATTGTGACATTTTAATGCAATAACCTCATCTTTTGAATGCCTATAAGATTCAGGCTTCCCCATTGGAGTTCAACCTATAGAAGTGACAACAGAAATTCACTGAGAGGAAGATGAATAGAGAAAAAATGTAGACACAGGAGCTTCAATGGTGTGCTAGGGAGAGAAAGTAGCTATGGAAAGAGACCACTTTTTGGGACTTGGGTATGAAAGTGTGAGGTTTTGGAGGTAGAAAGTTGTACTTTGAGTTATTACTTTCTCTCTCTAGAGGCAAAACCTAAAGATATGGGAATCTTGTTCCCCCTTCACCCTCATTATTTATAGGCTATAGAATGTGTCCACCACCCTCTTCTGATTGGTCCATCACTAATCACTCCTCAATCCAAAAGGCCCATGCAGGGTTCATTTTTTCCCCAGTGAATTCCCATATTTTAGTGATAGACATTGTTCTAAGCATTGACGATTTGCCAGAGGACTGGATAAATTTCCTTTTCTTGGTAGGAAGTGTGAGAATTGATACACCTTGGTTTTCCAAAATTGAAAATTGGTAGGGGCCTAATCTTGTTTGCTTGAATTTATAAAGCAACAATTATACAATGAATGGGAAAAGTACCCTTTGGGGTCCCCTATATCCCACAAAGAAAGGGTAGGAAAGCCCAAAGGCATAATGACTATGACGGTCAAAAATCCAAAGGAGACCCGAGATTTGGTGGGAGAGTAATTGTTTAAATTGAATTACTAAGAAGGTTTACACTATTTTTCATCACCCTCGTGAGGGACCCACTTGTTGTTTATATTGTTGTTTTTCAAGGCAAACATCCTATGGTGTCTAAAAGGTGGATATTTTTTTACAATTACATATTCTTCTACCTAACAAGCCTAAGAATTTTTCAATGAATCATCCTTTTGGATGCGCATAAAAGTTGATTGCTCATCTTTCTTTCCATGTCTTCTAGAGAACTTCCCCACTAATGGAATTCCACAAGCCAGAAGAGCATCCAATTGTTTTACCAAGTAACAGTTGTTTCCAATTGATTTTCCTTGTAAGCTCAAGATCCTAGCAAGAGATTTCCAAACCATGTAACTTGCGCACAAGAAGAAAAGATGGCCAAGGTCCTCTCTGCCCTATAGGCATGCTTGCATCGGTGAGGGACCTCATAAACTTTATTAGCTTTGTCATTGTTCTAGATTCCACAATGGAGGATTTGAACTTCCTCTCTTGTTTGAGTAAAGAGAGAGATTGGGATGAACCTAGTTGCAAGGGCCGATAGGATGTTCATAAAAACATGTATACTTTAGGTGCATGGGTGCTCAAATTGTGTAACAGAAAACAAGGAGTTAATTCCCATACTTTAGGGATAGACATTGTACTAAGCATTGATGATTTGCTGGAGGACTGGATAAACTTTTCTTTTCTTGCTAGGAGGTGTGAGAATTGATACATATTGGTTCCTTGAAATGGAATTTTGGGAGGGGTCTAATCTTCCTTGCTTGAATCAATAAAAGAAGAATTATACAGTGGATGGGAAAAGTGCCCTTTGGGGTCCCTTGTCTCCCACAAACTAGGGGTAGCATGGCCCAGAGGCATAATGACTATAACGGTCCAAACCCAAGAGGAGACGTGAGATTAGGTGCAAGACCAATGGTTTAACTTGCATTACTAAGAAGGTCAATACTTTTTCTAATCACCCTCATGAGCTGCCCACATTCATTTAATCTTGTTCTTTTCCAAGAAAAAGTTCCTATGGCGTATGAAAGGTGGATGTTTTTTTTACATTATATAGTCTTAAGCCTAACAAGCCTAGGAATTCTTAAGTCAAATATTCTTTTTGGATGGGCATCAAAGTTGATTGCACATCTTTCTTTCCATATGTTCTAGAGCACTCCCCCTCTGATGGCATTCCAAAAGGTCCTCTCTGCGAAGCATGAGAAGCAGAGATGGCCAAGGTCCTCTTTGCGCCGTAGGCAAGCTTGCACTAGTGAGGGGCCTCACAAACTTTATGAGCTTTGGAATTGTTATAGATTCCACAATGGAGGATTTGCAACATAAGAAATGATTTTTCGTTCTCAATGAGAGCAGACCACAGGTCCTTGCACTTAAGTTTCCATGTGATTCTTGACCAATTCATGCACTATCTCCTATTAAGGGCGATATGCTAGTCAAGATCTTTATATATCCTCAACGTTTATTCCAATTCATTACCATTCATCCATATTAACCCTAGAATCTAGGGTGAGACATTCTCAAGAAGGAGATGAGTCTTGGAATCATCCTAAGCATTGATTTTGTGTCTGAGGAGACACCAATCATCATACTAACCTTGGCTAGTATGGTCTATGTCCTAAAATCTTGTCCAAAGACCCCCCTCATGGTTCCAAAGATGTTTCTATTTATTAAATCCTTTGTTCCATATCTTCTTTTCTCTTTGCATGTTTTTCGAGTCAACTTCCTTGATTCCTTTTTTAGGAAACTAGATAGAATCACTTTGCCTAATCGCAACTCTCCACTTCCAATCTTCATTAAGAAAAACTTCTTTCAATAGTATCACCAATGTCTTTGCAACTTTCCAAAGGCTTATGAACCAAGTGTTTGTGGATTTTTCATAGAATACCCTCAAAGTTTATGTGAATAATTTCTCTACCCATGTGGAATAACATCAGTTACACATCCTAGAGTGTATAGGCTGAGCCTAGATGCAAGGGCCTATAGGATGTTGATTGAAGCATGAGCTCATATAAGATTGGACTGATATCAATTTGTATCCAAGTATAAGGTTTTCATTACAAACTTTCATTAGATGTTCATATGTCTCCCAATTTTAGTAAGAGTTATGACATAAAAGTGGGGTGATCAATCTCTTGACGACACATTTATTTTTACATAAAAGTGGGGTGATCAATCTCTTGACGACACATTTGTTTTTTTTTTTCTTTTTGGCCATTGTTCCTCTTTGGATTCCCCAATCATCCAAGCAAACTTTTATTAGTCACAAAATCTAGACATACTTGCGAATGATGTGTGTGCCACTCTCCTCCCATCCATTTATATCCTCTTGTGTCTAAAATAGCAGTGATCTGGAATGATCTAGCATCGCCATGTGGCCAGCATGCAACACTCATTCCCACTAACCATCAAATACCTTAGGATATACCCCCAAGCTTATGACCTTGGATAACTAGCCCTCAACCCACACACACATGGAATGGTCTCTGTAGACCAATGTCTAGCACTCTCTCCCCCTTCATTGTTCTCAATGATCAATGAGCGAAAGTACTTGGATGACACGATTCCTTAACCGTTTCTTTCTCCTATCTAGTATTCTGTGTGGAGAATGATCTACTCTATCAGTTTCCCCAAAGAAACAATACCCTCTATTAGATTATCCTCCCTAGATATATACTTTCTTAGTTTACTGACATGAAACACTTGATGGACTCTGCGATCTGGAGGAAGCTCTAATCGGTATGCAACATCACTCAACTTCTTTACTATCTTCCAAGGTCCACAATACCTTGGTGATAGCTTGCTACACTTCCCTGTGGACAATGAAGTAGATCTAGCCGATACCTGAAGGAAGACTGGGTCTCCTTCCTCAAAGGATCTAGGAGATCTTTTCCTATCAACATACTCTTTTTCTCTATCAGCTGCTTGTTGCATCTTTGCTTTAGCTATTTCAAGGTTTGCTTAGAGATTCGCTAAGAACTCGAAGCACTAGGACATTTCTTAGGCATTCCTATGGTACTGGGAGTAGTGGGATTCATGCCATAGTTCATCTCAAAAGGAGACATCGCAGTCACCTTGTGAGGCCTATTGTTATAAGCAAACTCTACTAGTGGCAAATAACTATCCCAATTTGTCTGTCTCTCAGACACATATGCCCGCAACATATCCTCTAGAATTTGGTTGACCCTCTCGATCTGACCATCTGTCTGTGGATGATCACCACTACTCATTTTAAGTGACACTTTCAGTTTGTCAAATAAAAACTTCCAAAAATGTCCTATAAATCTCACATCCCTATCTAAGACTATGGATTTTGGTGACCCATGCAATCTGAAGACATGATGGATAAACAACTCCCCTACTTGTGGAGCTTCTATCGTCTCCTACGTGGGTATGAAATGAGCCATCTTGATCAGTCTATCTACCACAACTAGGATTGTATCCCCCTTCCTTTGGGTCCGCGATAACCCCACTATGAAGTCCATGGATATACTATCCCAATTATGATATGGAACTTGTAAAGGCTGTAAAAGACCTGGTGTCTTTACCCTTTCTGCTTTGTTGACTTGGCACATAAAGCATTTGAACATAAGTATGGATATCTCTCGCTTATCCACGCCACCAAAATGTTCTTCTAACAAGCTTTATTGTCTTGTCAACACGAGGATGTCTTGCGTAGGGAACATCATGGTTATCATGCATGACTTTCTTTCGCAAATCCCAGGAATCTAGCACACAAACCTTTCCTTTCCGCTTTACTATTCCATTCTCCTGTGAGAAATTAGAATACAGAATGGACTTGTTTGCTTTAGTAGAAGAAGAAACAATTGGAATTGTCTCGTCTCCTAAAATAGAGTCATCACTAATGGCTCTAACTATCTGTAACAAATGTGCATCTTCCGCCTGTGCTTCCTTAATTTCTTGAAGCAATGAGCTTTCTAAAACTATAAAGCTCATTTGATACATTGTACGAGATAATGCATCAGCTACTATATTTTCTTTGCCTCTTCTATACAAGATTTCCATGTGAAATTCCTGCATGAGCTTTGCCCAACGAGCCTGTTGGCCTCGAAGATCTGGCTGACTACAAAAATACTTGAGTGTATGATGATCTGTGAATACCTTAAAGTCCGCACCATAAAGATAGTGTCTCCAAACTTTAAGTGCATGCACCACCACATACAACTCTTGTTCATGCACCAGCCAATTGCATTGTGCACTACTTAACTTCTTACTTTCAAAAGCTATTGGCCTACCATCTTGACTCAGGACTGCTCCTATGGCTATGCCGCTAGCATCAGTGTCTAACTCAAATGGATTCTGAGGGTCCACCACTTTGAGTGTAGGAGCCTCTGAAATAGCTTGTTTCAGAGTATCAAAACTCTCTTGCTGCTCTTGCTTCAATGCAAATCGAATTTTTCCTTGAAGCAAGTTCGTCACAGGTGCTGCTATCGACGAATATGAAGATATAAATTTCCAATAGAAATCAGAAAGTCCTAAGAATGACCATAACTGCCCCTCATCCTGAGGAGTAGGCCATGCTAAAATAACTGATACCTTCTTGGGATCCATCTGAACCCCATCGGCTGAAATTACATGCCCTAAATACTCTATGCTCGGAAGAAACAATTGTGTCTTCTCTGGATTTACATATAGCCGAGTTTCTTTTAAAATATTCAACACAAATCTTAAATGATTTTCATGCTCATGCACAGTCCCACTATACACAAGCAAATCATCCACAAAATCAACAACACACTTTCCTATGAAAGGTCATAAAATATCATTCATTAACATCATAAATGTAGTTGGAGCATTCTTCAAACCAAAGGGCATGACCAAATACTCATAATGACCAAAACGGGTCCTGAAAGCTGTCTTATGTACATCATGATCATTTACTCTAATCTGATGATAGCAACTCTTTAAATCTATCTTACTAAATACAATGGCTCCACCTAGAGCATCCAAAAGATCATCAATCTGGGGCATGGGATATCTATATCTAATAGTGATCTTATTGAGTGCTCGATAATCAACACACATCCTATAAGATCCATCCTTCTTCTTCACAAAAAGAACTGGTGCGGCAAAGGGTGAATAGCTCGGTTTAATCAGCCCTTTTTTAAGATACTCGTCCATGACCTTGCGGACTTCATTTTCCTCGTGCAAACTCATTCAAAATGGTGGCCGAGCAGTTGGACTCGCTCCTCGTACCAATTCGATTATATGCTCTATATTCCTACAAGGAGGCAAACCTGATGGTAATTCCTTAAAAAAAAACTCTTGGAATTCTACTCTCACTTTGGCTGAAAGTGTTGGAGCATTCCAACTTGAGTCTCCATGACTGCATGAATCCATCTCAACATACGACAAATACATGAAATAAGAAAATAGATATACTTACAATCAATTTTGAGCAACTTCGTAGCAGTCACCAATCGCGTCTCTTGCAGATCTGGTTCTCCACGGATCAGTAATCTCCTTCCCTCATGCTCAAATTGATACACATGCGAAGCAAAATCAATGATTGGTTTCTTCCTCGCATGCCACGTTTTACTAAGAACTATGTCAAAACGAGCTAATCTTGCTATCTCAAAGTCCAATCTATCCTCATAGGACTGGATCTGAATAGGAAGATCAACTACTCGTCTATCCCAAGTTTTAGTTCCCTTCCCGTCGGCTAGCTCTACGGTATAAGAATAATATGACTGTACTGTGTCTAAGCGTAATCTCTTGACTAATCAGGAACTAATAACATTATGAGTTGAATTTGTGTCAAAGAGTACCTTGACAGGCTGTCCTACCACGACTCCTCTCATAACAATAAGCTCAGTATCTAGGAACCAGTATCCTTTCTGTGCCACTCGCGAAAGCACAACATCTCGCACAATCCAAACCTTTTTAGTGACCATCATGGCCACTATGGGAGATGATAATGGGGATGGGGAATTCCCAAACTCATCCTCACTCCCACCCCCTACCTGAGTCGGATTTATGACTATGGTGGCTGCTATCTTTTTCCTTTTAGGACAATCCTTATAGAAGTGCTGCCCTAAGAAATCATAGCACAAAACCTCTTTCATTGCCTTCTCTTTCTGCTGAGGGGAAAGGATAGATCCGTTATATGCCCTCTCAGCCAGAGCAGACACTTTTCGCTTTCCTCCTTAGACTCTCTGAATCATGTGCACCTGCTTAGCCTCCCTAGAAGGTTGTGCACTGTCCGAACCAGGAGTCGAAGTATGGAAAGGTTGGCTAACCCTAGTCCATGGGGATCTCTGGCCCTGGGAACCTATGATCCTAGGGCCGTGCGCATAAACCAAGGCCATCTCTATGGCCTGTGCCAAAGACTGACACCGCTCCTTGCGCACTAAAGGTCGGATAGTTTCTTTGAGTCCCAAAACAAACTTGTGGACTTGAAGAAATTATGGAATGGTATCACGTACTTTAAGAAGTATCTCTCTATACCTATCTGCGTATTCCTAAACTGATTGATTCTTTTGACTAATGAAGAACCAGGTGTCTAGTGCTCTAGACCTTTCATCAAGTGGCACAAAATTGTTATAAAATAGGATTTTAAATTGATCCCATGTTGTGGGCTCCTTCTTATCCTACTCTATCTTTCGCCACCACCTATGTGCGATGTCCATAAGGTTATAAGTGGCCTGTTGAATCTTGTGCCTATCATTAGTGATATGACACAGACGAAAACATTGTTCCCAGTTGCTCAGCCACTGCTCAACTGCGTCACCAATCCTAGCACTAGTTGAGCCATGATATCTTGGTGGCTTAAGATCCTTAACCTACCATCTAGCTTCTCTAACTAAGATGCTATCTCTAGGGACTTCTGAAGTTTGATGCTCATCTAGAGCATCTACCTCCATCTCTGCCAAATCAGAATCGAGCGGCTCTTCTTCTTTCTTGGAACCACGCACGTGTTCCAAGATATCCTGAAGAGAACTCTCTAAGAATGAAATTCTATTATTCATAGGTTGAATTGGATCAACTAGAGGTTCTGCATAAGACTATCTCTTCTAGCAAGTCATGATGGTTCGGGTTCCATGCTAGGACTAAAGGCAAGTAACTTTTCTTTTGGTTTTCTCTTTTTTTTTTTTAGAGATTAAACAAACGTAAATACTAGTGGCAAGCGGAAAAAGAACCAATCAAAGCTTTTGCTTAATAGGAAACAAAAAAAGAAAGAAAGTTTAATATGCTTCCTAAACTTCAATGCACATGCATGCTAATATTTTAGAAATTTCGGCAACCTAACGGCATGACTTTGAAATCCGAAATAATTTCGAAAAAACGTCAAGCATTCAACAAAATCAAATCATCACTGCCGACAGGCACGATCTATTTGTCTTCTCAATGAACACCTGCAATTGAAAACTTTTCCAAGTATGTTGTTGGGCTCATACATCTCTACTTACCTCATTCTCCACGTATGCAAGAATATTTCTAACATGCCCAATTAACAAAATAATCAACCAAATATTGACTAAATACTTATCTCAGATTCTTTTGATATTCTTGAAGCATGCAATAGAAGAGTTACGGGTAGACTATTCATTCCCTTCTGTTCGTGGATCATATAAGTCTTTAAGAAGTGCTTCGTTGATGGTGCTCGATGAAGAAAACTCCACTTCCAACCTCTGTTGTAGGCTATATCTGGACCCAAAGTATGTTGTATAGCCACTTCCTGGAAAGATGTTTGACAGAGCTTTCTAACAAGCCTAAGAACTCCAAATTTGGATACGAATTGACCAAGTTATGGCCAATTTGGTGGAGAAGATGGATGAACTTGGCTAGATTATCAAAGCTAAAGTTATGGATCTTGAAGAAATAAGCCCAAATTCGATCACCCTTCACTCCAGAGCGCGCATATGCATGGTGACTATGGTGGGGTTGTTCAGAATCCCAGATAGAATGTTCAAGAGCAAGATGGCTATATGAGCCTGGTAGTATGTCAATCAATCAAACTGCTCATTTGATCGTCCGTTAAGGGCTGTCAACAGAGCAACGGCAAAAAATCTGGTATAAACCCCGTACATGTGCCTAGGCACAAAGCAAAAAAATAAAAAAAACTCCTCTGCTCAGGCGTCTGATGGCGGGCAACAGTTAGAAAGCCCCGTAGGTGTGCCTATTCATGTGCTACCTCAAATTATGAGGACAAGACGAGAGACACGTCCTTGTGCGTCAATGTGGACACCTCCCAACGTAGCAGGTGCGATAGCGCAAAAGGCACCAAGATTCACGCGGGGCTCCTTCAACCAGACGATAACCACAATCGCAGCAACGAAAAATTCCATAAGAACTTGACGATGACGACCCCAAAGGAAACATGCACGCATGCTCAACAACCACCCGAGTTCTCTTCTAAAATTAGCTAAAAGAACTCGCTCTCATACCAAATGTGAGGCTTTCCTCAAAAGAAGACATGCGAATGATGTATGTGCCACTCTCCTCCCATCCATTTATATCCTCTTGTATCTAAAATAACAGTGATCTGGAATGATCTAGCATCGCCATGTGGCCAGCATGCAACAATCATTCCCACTAACCATCAAATACCTTAGGATATACCCCGGAGCTTAGGACCTTGGCTAACTAGCCCTCCTCCCACACACACATGGAATGGTCTTTGTAGACCAATGTCTGACACTTCTACCTAACAAGACTAAGAATTTTTGAATCAATCATCCTTTTGGATGCGCATAAAAGTTGATCGCACATCTTTCTTTCCATATCTTCTAGAGAACTTCCCCTCTGATGGAGTTCCACAAGGCAGAAGAGCATCCAATTGTTTTACCAACTAACAATTGTTTCCAATTGATTTTCCTTGTAAGCTCAAGATCCTAGCAAGAGATTTCCAAACCATGTCACTTCGGCAAAAGAAGAAAAGATGGCCAAGGTCCTCTCTGCACTATAGGCATGCTTGCATCAGTGAGAGACCTCACAAACTTTACTAGCTTTGGCATTGTTCTAGATTCCACAATGGAGGATTTGAACTTCCTCTCTTGTTTGAGTAAAGAGAAAGATTTGGATGAACCTAGTTGCAAGGGCCTATAGGATGTGCATAAAAACATGTATACTTTAGGTGCATGGGTGCTCAAATTGTGTAACAGAAAAGAAGGAGTTAATTCCCATATTTTAATGATAGACATTGTACTAAGCATTGATGATTTGCTGGAGGAGTGGATAAATTTCCTTTTCTTGCTAGGTATGAGAATTGATACATATTGGTTCCTTGAAATGGAAGTTTGGGAGGGGTCTAATCTTCCTTGCTTGAATCAATAAAAGAAGAATTATATAGTGAATGCGAAAAGTGCCCTTTGGGGTCCCTTGTATCCCACAAACTAGGGGTAGGATGGCCCAGAGGCATAATGACTATGATGGTCCAAACCCAAGAGGATATGTGAGATTAGGTGCAAGACTAATGGTTTAACTTGAGCTACTAAGAAGGTCAATACTTTTTCTAATCAACCTCATGAGCTACCCATATTCGTTTAACCTTGTTGTTTTCCAAGACAAAGTTCCTATGGTGTATGAAAGGTGGATTTTTTTTTACATTATATAGTCTTAAGCCTAACAAGCCTAGGAGTTCTTCAATCAAACATTCTTTTTAGATGGGCATCAAAGTTGATTGCACATCTTTCTTTCCATATCTTCTAGAGCACTTCCCCTCTGATGGCATTCCAAAAGGCAAAAGAGCATGCAATTGTTTTAGCAACTAACACTTGTTTCTAGTTGATTTGCCTTTGTAAGCTCAAGAGCCTAGTAAGAGATTTCCAAACCATGTAACTTCTTGGGCATGAGAAGAAGAGATGGCGAAGGTCCTCTCTGTGTTGTAGGCATGCTTGCACTAGTGAGGGGCCTCACAAACTTTATGAGCTTTGGCATTGTTATAGATTCCACAATGGAGGATTTGCAACATAAGAACTGATTTTTCATTCTCAATGAGAGGATACCACAGGTCCTTTTTAAGTTTCCATGTGATTCTTGACCGGTTCATGCACCATCTCCTATTAAGAGTGATATGCTAGTCAAGATCTTTATATATCCTCAACGTTTATTCCAATTCATTACCATTCATCCATATTAACCCTAGAATATAGGGTGAGACATTCTCAGGAAGGAGATGAGTCTTGGAATTATCCCCAAGCATTGATTTTGTGTCTGAGGAGGCACCAATCATCATACTAAGCTTTGATAATATGGTCTTTGTCCTAAAATCTTGTCCAATGACCCCCCTCATTGTTCCAAAGATGTTTCTATTTATTAAATCCTTTGTTCCATATCTTCTTTTCTCTTTGGATGTTTTCCGATTCAACTTCCTTGATTCCCTTAATAGGAAACTAGATAGAATCACTTTGCCTAATCGCAACTCTCCATTTCCAATCTTCATTAACCAAAACTTATCTCAATAGTATCACCAATGCCTTTGCAACTTTTCAAAGGGTTATGAACCTAGTGTTTGTGGATTTTTCATAGAATATCATCAAATTTTATGTGAATAGTTTTTCTGCCCATGTGGAATAACATCAGTTACACATCCTAGAGTGTATAGTCTGAGCCTAGATGCAAGGGCCTATAGGATGTTGATAAAAGCATGAGCTCATATAAGATTGGACTGATATCAATTTGTATCGAACTATAAGTTTTTCATTACAAATTTTCATTAGATGAAGTTCATATATCTACCAATTTTAGTAAGAGTTATGACCTCTTGTGTAATTAACAAGCCTAAAGTTCTTTTTAATCTGTTACACTTATACTTACATAAAAGTGGGGTGATCAATCTCTTGACGACACATTTGTTTTCTTTTTCTTTTTGGCCATTGTTCCTCTTTGGATCCCCCAATCATCCAATCAACCTTTTATTAGTCACAGAATCTAGACATACTTGCAATCTTTCATTTCCATTGTTCTATATAGAGATATATCTTGCATATAAGATCATTTTGAGCTTGACTCGAGAGTTGTAAAAATATATGATTACGTGGAACATGGCCCATCATGAATAATATGCAATCCTAGTTTTTTATGTAATTACATATGTATGCTTGTATAAATCTCTAAACACTACGTTTTTTTTTTTGTGTCTAGGTGTATATGCTTGTATAGATCCCTAAACCCTAATATTTTATGTGTTTAAGTATGTATGCTTGTGAATATCCCTAAACTATGGTCTCTATGAGTTTAGGTATGTATGCGTGTAAAAATTCCCTAAAACCCTAATTCTTTATGTGCTTAGGAGTATATGCTTGTATAAAACCCTTAACCCTAATTATTTATGTATCTAGATATGTATGCTTGTGTAAATCTCTAAACCTAATAAATATATAAGTATGTGTGATTGTATAAAATCCTAAAACGTAATTCTTTATTGTGCTTAGGTATGTATTCTTGTATAAACCCCTAAGCCTTAACGTTTTATGTGTTTAGGTATGTATGCATGTATAATTACAGAAACAAAATCCAATAAGGGAACAATCCTTTGGTTCTTCTATACAAGAGCTTCCCATAATACCACAAGCGAAGAAGTATTGGAGATTGAAAGTTTTTCAAACATCATAACAAAGAAGTTCGGATTTCCATAAACCAAAGCAACAAGATCAATGACTTTCAAGAGTTGTTGTCCTTCTCATTGCTAAAGAAGAGATGCGGATGTGGATTGCAGGTTGCATACATGTGCAAAGAAGAATGTGACATAAACCAATGAACATTTGCCAGTCAAAAACGAGAAGTTGGAAAAACGTTTTCGGAAAGTACTCCAAAAAACAGATGCCCATTTGACGACTTGCAATATTCAAATAAAAAGAAAGTGCAAGTTGGGTGTCTTTATCAATTTGGAAAGAAAAGAGAGATGCATCAAAATAAAATGTATATCCTCTTTTTATAATATAGATGGTTACGCAAAAAGGATGTCTACAAAGGGTTATGCAATATCAAAACACCAAATGAATTTCATCAATTATATTTGAATCCAATATGAGTCTTTATAAACTTGGAAAGAAAAGACAAATCCAACAATATAAAATATATATCCTCTCCTTATCTTGGTTGCATTATTTGGTATTCGATGATTCGATTATTCATGAATAATTACGGAATTTTTCGATGTCCCCTTGTTATTCGCCTGAATTCATCGGTACCACATTAGCTTATTCTGACAAGTTCAAGTAGTTTTTGCATGATAAATCGGAGATTTTTCAATCAAAGGTGCTTTCAATCAAAATTTCTTCATCGAAAATATGATCGAAAAGGTTTTCTATTGAAAATATTCTAGATTGAAAATGTTTTAGATTGAAAAGGTTTTAGATTGAAAAGGTTTTAAATTGAAAACGTTTTAGATTGAAAACATTTTAGTTCAAAATAATTTTAGATTAAAAATCTTTTAGAATGAAAATATACTTTATTGAAAACGTTTTAAATAGAAAAGATTGTGCATTGTATCTTCCTCATATAAAAATCTTTAATTTTTAATTTTTTTCTTTTAAAACTAGAATATATCAAATAATATAATAACACTTGATCATTCATCATACAATAGCATCACAAAACTCCACATCATAAGATTTGAATTAGAATCCACATAATATAACTGCACATCTTAATTTGGAAACTAAAAATTATTCGATATCATCCACATCATAACATTTGAATTGAAATCCATATAATATCATCGCACATATTAACTTTTAAAATCCACATCATCACTACTATATCAATCCATTTTAATATTTTAATTAATATTCAATCGATATCATCAAGATGGTAACATTTGAATGAAAATATATATTATAGCACTAAATATGTTAACTTTTTAAATCATCACTCCTATATCAACTCATATCATAGTCTTTGATTTAACATTGTATCAACATCATGGACATCATAACATCCAAATTAGAATTCATATCATGTAATTGTATATATTAATTATTTAAATCCACATCATCACTATACATTACACCATCCATACTATTACTGCACACAACACCATAGCACTTCAGGTGAAAGAAACAATTATATAATATTAACGTTCTATTCAAATTTAGAACCATAATAAGCAAAGATGTTTGATTCACATGTATATTCAATTACATCAATCCACTTCAAAATGGTCCTAAGTTTTCACTTTTGGATAAGTTAAAACCATTTCGAGAGATATTGCTATGAATTTTAAGTGACTTATCTACATCTACTATTTTGATGATATTCTTGTATGTAGTAAGTTCTAATACATACTTGAATTTATGAACCTCATTTTTATTGATGGAAGAATCATCTAAATGTACAAAGCCGAGAAACATCTAAAAGGTTACGCTTTTAGGGTAAAGGGTTTAGAGTTTTGGGTTTAGGGTTTTAGATTTAGGGTTCAGCATTTAGGAGTATGGGGTTAGGGTTTGGGTTTAAAGGGTTTAGAGCCTAGGGATTAGGGTTTAGGGTTTTAGGATCTAAGATCTAGGGTTTAGCATTGATGGTTTAGGATATAGAATTTAGGATTTAGGTTTAAGGGTTTAGAGTTTAGATGTCTAGGATTTGGGTTTAGGTTTTAGGTTTAATGCTTTGGGTTTAGGGTTTAGGGTTTAGGGTATAGGGCTTAGGGTTTGAAGTTTACGGTTAAGGGTTTAGGGTTTAGGATTTAAGGTTTAGGATTTAGGGTTAAGGATTTAGGATGTAGGGTTTAAGAGTTAAGAGTTTAGGGTTTAGGGTTTAGATCTATAGTTTAGGGCTTAGGGTTTTGAGTTAAGGGTTTAGGAGTAAGGCTTATGAGGCATAGTTTCTTCACTTCACTCGAGCCTGCCGTTATAGGGAATACTGTCATATGTGCAAATAACTCCTCTTATCTTGTCATGGGATTTGGTAAGATGACATGTGCTAGGGATCAAGAAGAATATGTTATCAGTTTCAGCTTTAGCCAAAATTGGCTTGGTTGTGAAATTTGTTAATGACAGGTGTACAGTTCAGGATATCTTAAATGGCGATGTGATTATTGCTTCTGGAATTTTATGTCGTGGGTTGTATAAGCTCATAAACTATGAAAGCTCTGTGAATGATTCAACATGTGCAACACACAATTCTTAGGCTATGTCTGATGCAAAGCTTTGGCATGCATGCTTTGGTCATCTGAATTTTGCTAGTTTTCTATGCTTGCAGAAATATGAAAAGGTGTCCTCCTTGCCCAAACTTGAAGCACCCAGTAAACATGCATGTGAAGGGTATATTTTGGGCAAAATGCAGCATTCCTCATTTCCAAAAGATGGTTAAGTTTGGGCTACTCAAAAATTGCAGCTTGTTCAAATGATGGCTATGGTCTTATGCAAACACCCTCTTTTGGGAACTATCTTTACTTCGTGACTTTCATTGATGATTTTTCCAGGCATGCATGGGTATATCCATTAAAAGGAAAGTCCAAAGTGTTCATGTGCTTCAAATAGTTTTTCGTTTTGGCACAAAATATATCACCATGTAAAATGGGCACCCTCCGTTCTGATCGAGGGGGGAATATATGTCTTCTGATTTTAATTCAATTCTCGCTGAACGTGGGATAAAACACGACTGTATAGTGCCATATACACCTCAACTGAATGGAGTTGCTAATGGAAGATGTTATTCAGACATTGCTTTCATGTACTAAGGAGACATCTATTAGCTTCAAAGACATATATGATACTTTGCTGCCTCTTAATGAGGCAACTTCTCAGCTTTTGCAAGCTTCATGTGATGATGAAGATCATCCTAGTTATGATGGAGATTTACATGATGCACTTGTTGATGAGAGAGTTGATACTAAGGAGGCAAAAACTATGCCAAAATGGGTGGTGAAAACTTAGTGTGACAACAAATTAGATGCACCTCTATCATATCGAATTCAATGAGGCTCTCATAGTGCCTCTCTTGCATCAGATTGCTATGCTATGGCTTCATCTACTCTTTGTGATGAGATTGAGCCTATTTCATTTGATGAAGCACAACATTCTGAACATTGGATGGCTGCAATACAATCTGAATATGATGTTATCGCAAAAAATGGTACC
Organism: Ceratopteris richardii; assembly: GCA_020310875.1. NCBI lineage: Eukaryota > Viridiplantae > Streptophyta > Polypodiopsida > Polypodiales > Pteridaceae > Ceratopteris > Ceratopteris richardii. The sequence goes on along the minus strand of CM035415.1, from coordinate 48,536,573 downwards.
TGGTCTTTATGTCACTTGCCATCTAGCAAGAAGGTCGTCAGCGCAAAGTGGTCATACAAGCTGAAGCGTAAGCGTGATGGAACAATTGATATGTATAAGGCTAGGCTTGTTGCAAAGGTTTATGCGTAGGAAAGAGGCATTGATTTTGATGATACCTTTGCATCTATATGTCATATGACTACCCTTTGGAGCATTTGTGCACTTGCACCCCATCATTGTTGGAAATACATCACTTGGACATTAAAACTACATTTCTAAATGGTGACTTGCATGAAGAAGTGTATGTTTTTCAGCCTTGTGGCTTTGTGCAGAAAGGGCGTGAAAACGAGGTGTGCAGGTTAAAGAGGGCATTATATGGTTTAAAGCAAGCACCACATGGTTGGTATGATAAGATACATGCCTATCTGATTGCACATGGTTTTGAGAATAGTCCAATTGAAATCACCTTATATGTTAAGCATGCTAATGATGTGCTTCTGATCATTGTTCTGTATGTTGATGATATGCTGCTCATTGTCTTATTGAGAAGCATATTGCTAATTTTAAGGTTGATTTGCATGTCTCAATTGAGATGTATGATTTGGGGCATTTTCATCATTATTTGGGCATTCAGTTTATGCACGTTGATGGTGGAATGGCTTTGTGTCAAATGAAATATATTGACACATCAATGCCATGTTTTGACCTTGAAGACTATAAAGCTATTACCACTCCTATGGAGACAGGTTTACAATTGAGTCTTCATGATGCTTGAGATGCATTTCATGTTGTTCTCTATCAGCAAGCTATTGGATGCCTAATTTACTTATGCATTACTCGACCAGATATTCAGTTTGTTGTCTCAAAGTTGAGGAGGTTTATGCATTGCCTAGGTGTCAAGTATTGGCAGGCACTTAAGCGCATCTTTCGCTACTTGAGTGGTACTTGTCTACTTGGGTTGTTTTATCCCAAGTGGGGATCACTACCACTAGATTTGCATGCTTTTTCTAACTCTAAGTGGGTTGGTTGCTATGACACTCATTTTTCCACTAGTGGTTTTTGCCTCATGCTTGGCACCTCATCCATATCTTGGCTGAGCAAGAAGTAGCCTACTATGACCACTTCTAGTTGTGAGGTTGAGTATAGGGCACCTTTCACAGGGATTGTTGAGTGTGTGTGGCTCAGACGCCTTATGGTTGATTTGGGTGTTGGTCAGTCTTTTGCCACCACCATCTTCACTAACAATGAGAGCACATTGGCAGTTGCGAGGAACCCTTTGTTCCATGCTCACTCTAAGCACATTGAGGTGCATTATCATTATGTCAGGGAGAGGTTCTTTGTTGGGGAGATTAGCTTGGCATATGTGCCTACACAGGAGAACATTGTAGACCTTTTCATGAAAGCTTTGCCTAGGGAGACGTTTGAGGCTTTCAGGAAATCTTTGGACTTACTTCCTTTTGCAGAGTGATTTCCACATAGCTTGGCACTTCCTTATGCATGAGTGCTAGCTCCTTGTTCACTACATAACTCCCAATGGGGATTTGTTGATACATTTAGGTAGTGATGCGTGTGAACACTCTACGACCACCGGGGCACTTTCTTTCCCTCTTTAGGAGTTTTTTCCTCCGGCTTTTATATATGCCTATTGCCCTAATGGGCTACTTATGTTTGAAAATTCTAGTGGTGATACATTCATTATTGTTTGTTGTGCTCCAAGCTTCTTCTTCTTCCTTGTCTTGTTCATGTGCTTCTACAGACATCTAACTCCAACAAGGAATATGTACAAGCAAACATACCTAAACTCATAGAGACCATAGTTTAGGGATTTTCACAAGCATACATACTTAAACACATAAAATATTAGGGTTCAAGGATTATATAAGCATATCTATCTAGAAACAAAAAAAAGTAGGGTTTAGAGATTTTTACTAGCATACATGCCTAATCACATAAAAAACTAGGATTACATATTTATTCATGATGGGCCATGCTCTATGTTATCATTTATTTTGTTATAACTCTCCACTGAAGCTCAAAATGATCTTGGATATGAAAGATTCCAAGTATTTCTAGATTCACTGACTAATAAAACTTTAATTCAATGTTTGGGGGATCCGAAGAGGAACAATGGCCAAAAAGAAAAACAAAAAGAAATGTGTCGTCAAGAGATTGATCACCCCACTTTTATGTAAGTATAAATGTAAAAGATAAAAAACAACTTTGCACTTGTTAATTACACAAGAGGTCATAGCTCTTACTAGCATGAAACGAAGCCTCATGGGAGATATATGAAGTTCATCTAATGAAAATTTGTAATGACAAAACTTATATCTGGATACAAATAAACATCAGTCTAATCCTATATGAGCTCATGCTTCCATCAACATCCTATGGGCCCGTACATCTAGGCTTAGACTATACACTCTAGGATGTGTAACTAATGTTATTCCAAATGGGCATAAAAATCATTCACAGAAACTTTGAGGATATTCTATAAAAAATGCACAAACACTTGGTGCACAAGACTTTGGAAAGTTGCAAAGGCATTGGTGAAACTATCGAGAGAAGATTTAGTTAATGAAGATTGGAAGTGGAGAGATGTGATTAGGCAAAATGATTCTATCTGGTTCCTTATCAAGGTAATCGAGGAAGTTGACTCAGAAAAACTCCAAAGATCAAAGAAGATATAGAACAAAGGATTTGGTAACTGGAAACATATCTCGAACCATGAGGGGGGTCAGTGGATAATATTTGAGGACATGGAACGTAGAAGAAAATTTGACTTTGATGATTGGTACCTTCTTAGACCCAAAAGGAATGCTTGGGATAGTTCCACGACTCATCTCCTGATCAAGAATCACTCACCCTAAATTGAAGGGTTAGTATGGATGAATGGTAATAAATTGGATTAAATGTTCAGGATCTATGAGCACCTTAACTAGCATATCTTGCTTGATAGGAGATGGTGCATGAAGTGGTCGAGAATTAGGTGGAAACTGAAGTATGGAGACCTGTGGCATTCTCTCATGGAGAACAAGAAATTGGTTCTTATATTGCAACTCCTCCATCATGGAATCTAGAACAATGACAAAGCTAATAAAGTATGTGAGACCCCTCACCACTGCCAACATGCCTATGGAGCAGAGAGGACCTTGGCCATCTATTCTTGATATGTTTGGTTGCCCACTATCAAAGCACCAAACATCTGAGTATACTGGAGACATTCAGTGCTCATGAGAAGATGGGTCAAAACTGCAAACAGTAGTAAACACCCATTCTTCTTCTTGCACAAGATTAGGAGACTCTATTTATGCTATAGAGGCCTCTACAACAACCATTCCGGCCTCTTTCTTCTTTGCCTCTTTAGCAACCAGTTTTGGAGAGCTCTTAATGACATGATCGTTTGCTTTACAAAATTTACAAAACAATTTCTACATGTTTGATTTTTTTTCAAATTTGTCTTCCCTTTTCATTTCTACAGAATTACTAGATTTCTGCTTACTAGTTGAAGAGCTCTATTTTCCTTTGCCCTTTTGACTAGCCAAGAAAGCTTGATGTGCAACACGTGTTATGTACATGTTCTACCTGGACTGATCTTCCTGCAATAGAATAAAGAATAACTATTATAATGACAAGGAATTTGGATTGCCTTTCATCATCAAACGAAGAGTAGAGCAAAACTCTGATATGAGTCAAGAAAACCATTCATAACAATCTACACAAGTGAAGAGTCAAGAAGGACTTCATTGGCAGAAATCAATTGTTCCTTCAAATCCTTGATCTTTCTCAGAAAGCTGTCCATAGAATCATCTTCCTTCATGTGCTCACTCTCCAACTATTCTCCGAGGTAAGCAACAGGAGCCTCATTCCTAGCTTGGTACAATGTCGTAAGTGTATCCCAAGCATCGTTAGCTGTTCTGCAACAATGAATGTGAGGAATAATGGCACATTTGACAGACAAAGCTATCAATGCATGTGCCTAGGCATCTTTTCCATCTCAAGAAAGTTGCTCTATAGTAGGTGCAGCAAAAATTGCAGCACCAATAGGATTTCGTAGAATATCATCATCTTCGACACCTTCTGCATCAGCTTAAGTACCTACAGTTGTAACACTTATAGATGTGATAGGACGTTTTTTAACACCGTGCACAATGTTCCACAATGCTTTTTCAACCAATACATGTCGCATCATATATGCCCATAATGGGTTGTTGGTACCATCCAAGTTACCTCAACAACCAACATACGGAATACATCACTACTTTCAGCCATGGCCGGTGACTAAAATACCTTGTGCAAAAAATTGAGTGTATGCCAAAAAGTTGAATAGAACTGCCTAGACAAATTCTGCTAAACTTGTAGTAGACTTTGAGATGCTTATATCGGCGAACAAAACTGTTATATACCTTTGGCACAAAAAAGATAAAATAGCCTGTTCAAGTGCTAAGATAGTACGTTCCGAGGCCGAAATGAGCTCACCAAAATTCATGTAAATCTAAGTCTTCAACCACAGAGGTGTCGACAATGCCCTAGATGAAGAGGTGGCCTACTCTCATACCAATTGTTGGATTTAGATGTCTGCGGAAGCACGCAAACAGCATAAGGAAGAAGAAGAAGCTTGGAGCACAACACACAATACTGAATGTATTACCACTAGAATGTACAAAGTTAAGTAGTCCATTCGGGCAATAGGCGTATATCCAAGCCGTGAGATAAAAACCTCCTAAAGAGGGGAAAAAGTGCCCCGCTAGTCCTAGAGTGTTCACACCCATCATTACCTAAATATATCAACATTCCTAAAACCATAATTCTTTATGTGCTTAGGAGTATATGCTTGTATAAAACCGATAAGGTCCCTAATTATTTATGAATCTAGATATGTATGCTTGTAAAAATATCTAACCTAATTATTTATGTGTTTAAGTATGTGTGATTGTATAGAATCCTAAAACCTAATTCTTTAGTGTTCTTAGGTATGTATTCTTGTATAAAGCCCTAATCCCTGACGTTTTATGTTTTTAGGTATGTATGCATGTATAAATACAGAAGCGAAATCCAATAAGGGAACAATCCTTTGGTTCTTCTATAAAAGACCTACCCATAATACCACAAGCCAAGAAGCATTGAAGATTGAAAATTTTACAAACATCATAACAAAGAAGTTCGGATTCTCATAAACCAAAGCAACAAGTACAAGTTGGTGTCTTTATCAACTTGGAAAGAAAAGAGAGATGCAACAAAATAAAATATATATCCCCTTTTCATAATATAAAGGGTTACGCAAAAAGGATGTCTACAAAGTGTTATGCAGTATCAAAACACCAAATAAACTTCATCAATTATATTTGTATCGAATAAAAATTGTGAGTTAGCATTCTTTATAAACTTGGAAAGAAAAGACAACTCCAACAATATAAAATATATATCCTCTCCTTATCTAGTTTGCATTATTTGTTATTCGATGGTTTGATTATTCATGAACAATTATGGATTTTTTTAGTGACCCTTATTATTCGACCGAATTCTTCGATGCCACCTTAGCTTATTCAGACAAGTCCAAATAGATTTTGCATGACAATTTGCAGATTTTTCGATCCAAGGCACTTTCAATCAAAATTTCTTTTATCGAAAATATTTTCGATCAAAAAGATTTTCAACCAAAATTTTTCAATTGAAAATATTTTAGATTGGAAACATTTTATATTGAAAAGGTTCTGGATTGAAAACATTTTAGATAGAAAATATTTAAGATTAAAAATCATTTAGAATTAACATATTTTCTATTGAAAATATTTTAGATAAAAAACATTGTACATTGTATCCTACTCATCTAAATATTTTGAGATTTAACATGACCAAGTTTATTATTCGTATTTGCAATTTTTAATTTTTTGCTTCTAAAACTAAAATATATCAAATAATATAGTAACACTTGGCTTTAGGATTTAGGGTTTAGGATTTAAGCATTAAGAGTTTAGGGTTTAGGGTTAAGATTTATCGTTTAGGGCTTAGGGTTTTAGGCTTAGGGTTTAGGGTTTATGCCTTAGGGTTCATGGTTTAGGATTAAGGCTTTAGGGCTTAGGGTTTATGATTTCGATCGTAGATTTTAGGGTTTATGATTTCAATCATAGGGTTTAGGGTTTAAGATGTAGGATGTAGGGTTTAGGGGTAAGATGTTAGGGTTTATAGTTTAGGCTTTAGGCAGGTGGTTTAGACTTTTGAGTTTTAGGGTTTAGGGTTTAGGGTTTATGATTTAGGTTGTAGAGTTTACGGTTAAGGGCTTAGGTTTTAGGGCTTTTAGTTTTAGAGTATAGGGTAAGAGTTTAATGTTTAGGGATTAGGGATTAGGGTTTTTGGTTTCGGGTTTGGGATTGAGGGTTAAGAGCTTAGGGTTTAGAGTTTAGGGTTTAACGTTTATCATTTAGGGTTTAGGGTTTAGGGTTTAGGGTTAAGGGTTAGGGTTTAGAGTTTATAGTTTAGGGTTTATGATTAAGGTTTTAGGGTTTAGGATTTAGGGTTTTAGGTTTAGTGTTTAGAGTTTAAGGTTTAGGGTTTATGTTCTAAGATTGAGGGTTTAGGGTTTAGGGCTTAAGGTTTAGTGTTTAGGGTTTAGGGCTTAGGGTTTTTGGTTTGGAGTTTTGGGTTTGGGATTCAGGGTTTAGGGTTTAGGTTTAGGGTTTAGGATTTAGTATTTATGGTTTAGAATTTAGGGTTTAGGATTTGGAGTTTGGGGTTTAGGGTTTATGGTAAAGGGTTTAGGGGTTTGGGGTTTAGGATTTAAGTTTTAGTTTTTAGGGTTTAGGTTTTGGGGATTTGGTTAGGGTTTAGGACTTTTGGGTTCTAGGATTAAGAGTTTAGGGTCTAGGGTTTAGAGTTGAGGGTTTAGGTTCTAGTGTTTAGGGTTTAGATTTTAGAATTTAGGGTTTAGGGTTTAGGGTTTTTTATTAGGGTTTAGGGTTTACGGTTTAGGATTTGTGGTTTAGTGTTTAGGATCTAGAATTTATAGTTTAAGGTTTAGGGTTTAGGATAGGTTTAGGGTTTAGGGTTAAGGGTTTAGGGTTTAGGGTTTAGGGACTTAGGATTTATGGTTTAGGGTTTAGGGTTTTAGGTTTTAGGGTATAGGATTGAGGGTTGAGGTTTTTAATAGTCATGTGCTAGAGTGGGTAGGCAAAAAAGGTTTTGATGCAAGGGAAAGTTGTGAACAAGAGATTAAAGTTATCTTAGAATTATCTTAACCTGAAGAATGTGAAATGATTTCAAGGTTTTGAGGGCTTTTGTGGGTACCATTTATATGCAACTTTAGAGGGTGCAATGCCTCATGTTCGCGTAAAGAGGAAGGTTTGGATGCAAGAGAAAGTTACGAGCAAGAGATTAAAGTTATCTTAGGCTTATCTAGCCCTTAAGAATGTAAATTAATGTCAAGATTTTATAGGCTGTTGTGGGTACTATTTATATACAGCTTTAGAGGGTGCAACGCCTTATGTTTGGGTAAAGAGAAAGATTCGGATGCAAGGGAAAGTTTTGAACAAGAGATTAAAGTTATCTTAGACTTCTCTAAACCTTAAGAATGTGAAATGATATCAAGATTTTATGGGTTTTATATACAACTTCTCATGGTTGGGTAAAGGGAAAGATTTGGATGCAAGTGCATGGGTGCTCAAATCGCGTAGCAAGAAAGGAGGTGTTAATTTCCATATTCTTTGATTATTCTTTGATTATTCTTTGATTATTCTTTGATTATTCTTTGATTATTCTTTGATAGTTCATTAAAAGGAACATTAACTCTTGTGTAACTAGAGATTGCTAAGCATATTTTTTCATCTTGTCTTAGTAGTGATTGGAAACTCATAGATTCTAAATACTCACTATCTTTCATTTCCATTCTTCGATATATACATATAGCTTTTATAAAGGGTCATTTGAGCTTCAGTAGGGAGTTGGAAAAATCTATCACTAAATCATCATGTAGCCACTTAGGTTGCTTAAACATATTCTTGTCATGCGTAAACGCATATCTTATTGTCCCTATCATCAAGTATACCAGTGGTTCAAGTTGGATTTCGAGGAGAACTCTGTAACGGAAAATGAGAAGATAATTTACTACATAACATGCTATATTGATATTGATAGAGAGCACATCTTTTCAACATTTGAAGAACACATGTGGAAAATGTGTGGCAGATTGTAATGCAATAGTTCAATCTTATGGTAATAGGAAACCCTCACAAGACCTGTGAGATAAATGTGGACACTTGCAGCCCCCATGGTAATCTCTAGAATAATCTAAACTTGCAGCTCCAATGATAATCCCAGGAAGCCTAACAAGCTAGGAATTTTTTAATCAACCATTCTTTTGGATGGGCATCAAAGCTGATCGCACATCTTTGTTTCCATATCTTTCAGAGCACTTCCCCTCTGATGGCATTCCACAAGGGACAAGATGGCCAAGGTCCTCTCTACTCCATAGGCATGCTTGCACCAGTGAGGGGCCTCACATACTTTATTAGCTTTGGCATTGTTCTAGATTCCGTGATGGACGATTTGCATTGTAAGAACAAATTTTTAGTTCTCCATGAGAGAATGCCACAAGTCTCCACACTTATGTTGCCATCTAGACTAGTTCATGCATCATCTCCTATTAAGGGAGATATGCTAGTTAAGGTGCTTATAGATCCTCAACGCTTAATCCAATTCATTACCATTCATCCATACTAACCCTTCAATTTAGGGTGAGTCATTCTTGATTAGGAGATGAGTCTTCGAATTATCCCAAGCATTGATTTTGTGTGTAAGAAGGCACCAATCATCATAGTCAACTCTGCTTCTAGGTTCTATGTCCTCAAATCTTATCCAATGACCCCCCTCAAGGTTCTAGATATGTTTCCATTTGATTGAATGCAATTACTATGCTTTAAAAAACTTGAAATGTGATCCTTCATGTAGAAACAACCATAATATGACATGTACAAAGCCCCTTCATTGTGAGACACATAACGGAATGAAGTCTTCTATAATAGAAGTTTTTATAATAGAAGCTCAGGTATTTTCCAAGAGAATCACACATTGGCATATTGTTTATGCACACAGTGTTCAATTTGGGGTACAGACTCATACGCCAATTTTTTCCCTATTTCTAAGAAAAATTAGAGAGTTACTTTGAGCTTGAAACTGAGAAGACCATGGATTAGATATGAAACATGAGATGTCCACTACATTATTCGTTGTTAATAGAGAATGCAAGAAAATTGAAGAGTCTATTGTGTCATAGCTATAGTGCATAAATGTCCTTGAACTATGTCTACAACCGGGCCATGAAGATCCTCATTAAAAAGCTCCACTTCCTTACTTTTCAAGTACGTACAACACTTTCCAAAAGCATAACAAGTTTGTAGATTTTTTATTAGAATATCCTCAAAGTTTATGTGAATGATCTTTATGCCCATTTGGCATAACATGAGTTACACATCTTAGAGTGCATGGGCTGAGCATGGGTGCTCAAATGGTGTAATAGAGAAGGAGGAGTAAATTCCAATATTTTGGGGATAGTTCATAATTCTTTATGAATTAGTTTGATTTTCTTCTTATATTCTGAGTTCATATAAGATTAGACGGATATGAATTTGTATCATGCAATAAGGTTTTTCATTACAATTTTTCAATAGATGAAATTCATATACCTTTCATAAGGCCTATTCAAGAAATTTGGGAATTATTCAAGTCCCATTTATATTACTTACTATGTTAACTTCTTACAATTGAGCCCAACCTTGATACCCCATTTATAATAAAATTATTCTTAATATTAAAGTTTCAATCCAATATACTCCAACCAAGAGATAATAACATTTTCTAGTGTGTGAATAAGTCAAACTATTAAACATTGGAACACAAAGAACTGTCTCAAAATCTTGTGTAATTCCCATTTTTCTTGAATAGGCCTTTCATGAACTTGGTTTCATTTCGCTAAGAGCATGAACTCATGTAATTAACAAGTGCAAATCTTTTTTTCATCTTTTACATTTATGTTTACAAATAGTTGGGGTGATCAATCTCTTGATGAAACATTTGTTTTGTTTTTCTTTTCTTCTCCATTGTTCCTCTTCGGATCCCCCAATCATCAAATCAAAGTTTTATTAGTGACTAAATATTTTTTTGTGTACACTAGAAAGGGTGAAGAAAAAAGGTTGGAAAGCCACAGATTCTAGACATACTTGGGATCTTTCACTTCCATTCTTCTATATAGAGATATAACTTCTATACAAGATCATTTTGAGCTTGAGTTGAGAGTTGTAAAAATAGGTATGATTACGTGAACGACCATTATTAAATAAATATCTAAACCTAATTCTTTATGTGATTAGGTATGTATGCTTGTATAAATCCCTAAACCCTAATTTTTTATGTGTCTAGTTATATATGCTTATCCCTCAACCCTCATTTTTTTAGTGTCTAGGTATATATTCTTGTATATATCCCTAAACCCTAGTTTTTTTATGTGTTTAGTATGTATGCTTGTGAAAATCCATAAAATCTACTTCTCTATGTGTTTAAGTATGTATGCTTGTACAAATTCCTAAAACCTTGATTCTTTATGTGCTTAGAAATATATGCCGGTATATATAAAACCCTAAATCCTACTTATTTATGTGTCTTTAAGCCTAATTACTCATGTGTTTAGGTAACGATGTGAGATCGATGTGCTTTCATGGTTTGACAAGGGAATTTTGTGAGACATGTAGTATGCAAGAATGATATTTCCACACATGAACAAGATATTAAAGTTACCTTAGAATTATCTAAACCTTAAGAAAACTCTGTAAAGCAAAAAGAGAAGATAATTTACTGCATAACATAATGTAACATGCTATATTGATAGAGAACACAAATATTTTTTAACATTTGAAGAACACATGTAGAAAATGTGTGGCAGATTGTAATGCAATATTTCAATCTTATGCTAACAGAAGATATTCTCAACAATATATGTGGAAACAATAATCTGCTGTTACCAACGGTGAGTAATTCATTCTCAAAGCGAAATCAAACGAGTTGTGTAAGAGGCAGAGGGGTGGACAGTCTTCGAGTTCTTCTTCTTCTTCTTCTTGTTAGTGAGCAGTGATGATGATTCGGCGGATGCCGAGTGGCCCATAAATTTCCTTTTCTTGGTAGTAAGCGTGAGAATTGATACACGCTGCTTCTCATCATCGCCTTCAGAAGCCAGCTGCACTCCGTCTCCTAATTGTTGTTGAAGTACTGTCAAATGACTAGTTCCACCACCGTCGTCGTCGCCAGCCGTATAAGTTGAAGATTGCAGACATGTGGTGAAGTTGTCAAATTCTTTATGTACGCCTCTACCTTCCAGAAGAATGGAGAGCCTGTCGCCATGATCACTCATGAAAAAAAGAAGAGGTCTTCTGACAGCAAAATCCTTCGACAGACTCTCCATACGGATCCATGGCTTCCAGGTTTTGCAGCTGCTGTCATAACGAAAGATTGGTTCACTCAGCTTGACCTTGGAGAGAGCGCACAGTTGTCCTTCAACTACATCTAAAACCGGGCCATAAAGCTTCCCACAAAAAATCTCCCGAGGATATAATTCCGGAACCAAATTCCACTTCTTCACATTCTCACGTAGGTCCAACACTTCTCCTGACCGAAATATTCTGATCCGATGTCCCTCAACAGAGAATCCTCCGAGAACTTTGTCGTCGACTACTTTGATGGTGGCCGCCACGCGGTTTTGCGTGAGCAACGGGAGGCTTTCCCAATCAATAATCGATGGAGCATCATTACCGGGACGACCTAATTGGGCGGCACCAGCTTTGGTTGAGCAACATTCATCCACATTTAGACGGCTCACCTGTCTCCCGTTGTGTAAAACATACAGATATCCACCAGCAATACAGCTTGATGTGTGATCTACATTGATGGAGGGCCTGCAGATGTCGTCGGATACTGTGCTTCTGATTCTGAATCGGCGCCATTGCTTTTCCTGCATGTTGAAGGTGTGTAGATACGAAGGTGTGGTTTTCGAAGGAGAATTCGGATCTCTAAAGACATTGGTGAACACCAGGATGTTATCTTGATGTGCCTCTATGAAGTACGTCTCCTCTTTTACGCGTAGTTTTGGAATGCATAAGAGCATAATCTCCAAGTCTTGCGCATGTCGCTTTACTCTCTCCGCGTGGAAGAGGACAAGACATCGTTGACTGAGGCCGAGTGATGCCCTTATGCGAACAACGTGCTTAGATGAAGATTGGATGCTGTGTTGATGGAGCGAAGCTGCTCTATCATCCACGGGGGGAGCCTGGGGAGGATTTGTGCTACTACGAGGTCGTTGGGCAAGCCAGGAATCAGAGCCCACGAGTCGGATGCATTTTGCTTCTTCTTCTGTGCAGCAGACATGCGTGGCTTTGCTTGAGGCTGCTCCATTTCCTTGCTGTGATGATCTTGAATCAATGGGGGCAAAGAAGGACTCTCGCTCTCATTAAATAATGACCGGTAGGGCGGGGAGCTCGGAAAGCCGAGAACAGAAGCAAAAGCAAAAAACGTCTCCGGATTCGAAAAACGTTCTCAGAATTAAACGCATGCTGCTTATAATTAACAAAATGGAACTTGGAAGGACAAAAGCGAAATGGGGAGTGTATTTACGTTACCACTTGCTTGACTTTTGGATACGGAAGCTAATTTAGTGTCAATTTTGCTCATAATTTGACCCTCAACTTGAATTCCCTATCGATGATACTATTTCTCCTACTCGCAAGCCAATTTGGTGTCAATTTTACTAATAATTTCATCCTCGTGTTGAATTTCCTATAGATGATAATATTTCTCCTTCCAAATATAAAGTAAGGTTTGATGGCAATGGATTGAGCAACAATGAGATTTTGCTTCCAACACCATACCCCTCAATAGAAACATGACATGAAAACTGATCTTCTAGTCAATAGAAACATGACATAAACTTCCCTACACACCTCTTCTTCATACGAGCATTGCAATACACATCTAAATATATGTGGGTATACGTGCGACGACATCAAGCTAATGATTACATTGTAGGTTTGAATGCGCATAATTGAATTTTCGTCGATATAATGCTCCTATGTTACTCCATACACTAGTCGAAAATTGAGCAATAAACAAACATTTTTTTAATAAAATATGTTTGCAAAAAGCGACTTTTTTAGTAAAAGATGTTGGCATAATGCAAGTCGCTGTACCATCAATATTCCTATAATTAGTGAAAAGAAAACTAAGAAAAGTGCATTTTCCCACGCTTGCTTAGGTCTGTGCAAGCTTAAGCAATCTTCTACAAATTTGTGCAAGCTTAACCAGACCACCGTATTCACAGATATACACACACACACACACACACACATATATATATATATATATATATATATATATATATATATATATATATATATATATATATATAGCATGAACTTTCATAAACCCAAATCATTGTGATATTGTGGAGATGTTTCACATATACTGATGATCAGCATATAGCTCTTCCTTCACTTTGTCATCAAGATGCAACGCCAATCTCAAAAGTATGTTGTCATCCTCCATAGGTACCAAATATGTATCATTGTTTGCTCTACTATCCTCCTCTTGGGCATCTTGGGTATCCTCATGTGCTTGATCAGGAGCAAGTTCTATCATATCATGTTGCATGTTATTTGAAGAATGTGTTACATCCAAATCACATACAAATTCTGGTATACCATAATCTTCAAATACTTTCTTCTTTCTTGGATCCGCTTATATGACATACCAAACATTTCTTGGAATGCCCGTGTATTGAGCACCGGAGGCATAATGCAAGTCGTTGTATCCATCAATATGCCTATCATTAGTGAAAAGAAAACTAAGAAAAGTGCATTTTCCCAGGCTTGCTTAGGTCTATGCAAGCTTAAGCAATCTTCTACAAATTTGTGCAAGCTTAACCAGACCACCATATTCACAGAGATATATACACACACATACATATATATATATATATATATATATATATATATATATATATATATATATATATATATATATATATATATATATATATATATATATATATATATATATATATATATATATATATAGCATGAACTTTCATAAACCCAAATCATTGTGATATTGTGGAGATGTTTCACATATACTGATGATCAGCATATAGCTCTTCCTTCACTTTGTCATCAAGATGCAATGCCAATCTCAAAAGTATGTTGTCATCCTCCATAGGTACCAAATATGTATCATTGTTTGCTCTACTATCCTCCTCTTGGGCATCTTGGGTATCCTCATGTGCTTGATCAAGAGCAAGTTCTATCATAATGTTGCATGTTATTTGAAGAGTGTGTTACATCCAAATCACATACAAATTCTGGTATACCATGATCTTCAAATACTTTCTTCTTTCTTGGATCCGCTTGTATGACATACCAAACATTTCCATCAACATCATCAAGCATAAAAACTGATTATCTGCATGCAATGCTTGGAAAGTACCTATAATACTATGAAGTGATTGCTTCTCCACGGAGGTAGAAGGAAATATATTGGCAACAAAAATATACACATCTGAATAAGGTATATTAAGAAATTACAACTAGAATCAATGAGTAATGCTTACAATTGATAGGATATCTCATTATGTTTGAGTTTTCCAATTTCATGCTTGGCATTGTAAAAATATGATGTACAATGCTGACCGTTTCACCATGTTTGAGCTTTTTGAAGCCCAATAGCTTCCCTTTCCAATGAAGATCTAGGTTTCCATGATCTCTTACACGATGAGGGCCAACACCATAGGGTTGCATGTACACCCTTTGTAGAACTTATGTCCTAACCAATTTCCTCCTACAGCTTTGATATTGTGACATTTTAACGCCATAACCTCATCTTTTGAATGCCTATAAGATTTAGGTTTCCCCGTTGGAGTTCAAGCTATGGAAGTGACAATAGAAATTCACTGAGAGGAAGATGAATAGAGAAAAAATGTAGACAAAGGAGCTTCAATGGTGTGCTAGGGAGAGAAAGTAGCTATGGAAAGAGACCACTTTTTGGGACTTGGGTATGAAAGTGTGAGGTTTTGGAGGTAGAAAGTTGTATTTTGAGTTATTACTTTCTCTCTCTAGAGGCAAAACCTAAAGATATGGGAATCTTGTCCCCTCTTCACCCTCATTATTTATAGGCTATAGAATGTGTCCACCACCCTCTTCTGATTGGTCCATCACTAATCACTCCTCAATCCAAAAGGCCCATGCAGGGTTCATTTTTTCCCCAATGAATTCCCATATTTTAGTGATAGACATTGTTCTAAGCATTGACGATTTGCCAGAGGAGTGGATAAATTTCATTTTCTTGGTAGGAAGTGTGAGAATTGATACACCTTGGTTTTCCAAAATTTCATTTTCTGGTTTGCATGAATTTATAAAGCAACAATTATACAGTGAATGGGAAAAGTACCCTTTGGGGTCCCCTATATCCCACAAAGAAAGGGTAGGAAAGCCCAGAGGCATAATGACTATGATGGTCAAAAATCCAAAGGAGACCCGAGATTTTGTGGGAGAGTAATTGTTTAAATTGAATTACTAAGAAGCTTAACACTATTTTTCATCACCCTCGTGAGGGACCCACTTGTTGTTTATATTGTTGTTTTTCAATACAAACATCCTATGGTGTCTAAAAGGTGGATATTTTTTTACGATTACATATTCTTCCACCTAACAAGCCTAAGAATTTTTCAATGAATCATTCTTTTGGATGCGCATAAAAGTTGATTGCTCATCTTTCTTTCCATGTCTTCTAGAGAACTTCCCCTCTGATGGAATTCCACAAGGCAGAAGAGCATCCAATTGTTTTGCCAAGTAACAGTTGTTTCCAATTGATTTTCCTTGTAAGCTCAAGATCCTAGCAAGAGATTTCCAAACCATGTAACTTGCGCACAAGAAGAAAAGATGGCCAAGGTCCTCTCTGCCCTATAGGCATGCTTGCATCGGTGAAGGACCTCATAAACTTTATTAACCTTGTCATTGTTCTAGATTCGACAATGGAGGATTTGAACTTCCTCTCTTGTTTGAGTAAAGAGAAAGATTGGGATGAACCTAGTTGCAAGGGCCGATAGGATGTTCATAAAAACATGTATACTTTAGGTGCATGGGTGCTCAAATTGTGTAACAGAAAACAAGGAGTTAATTCCCATACTTTAGTGATAGACATTGTACTAAGCATTGATGATTTGCTAGAGGAGTGGATAAATTTTTCTTTTCTTGCTAGGAGGTGTGAGAATTGATACATATTGGTTACTTGAAATGGAAGTTTGGGAGGGGTCTAATCTTCCTTGCTTGAATCAATAAAAGAAGAATTATACAGTGGATGGGCAAAGTGCCCTTTGGGGTCCCTTGTATCCCACAACCTAGGGGTAGCATGGCCCAGAGGCATAATGACTATGACGGTCCAAACCCAAGAGGAGACCTGAGATTAGGTGCAAGACTAATGGTTTAACTTGCATTACTAAGAAGGTCAATACTTTTTCTATTCACCCTCATGAGCTACCCACACTCATTTAATCTTGTTCTTTTCTAAGAAAAAGTTCCTATGGTGTATGAAAGGTGGATGGTTTTTTTACATTATATAGTCTTAAGCCTAACAAGCCTAGGAGTTCTTCAATCAAACATTCTTTTTGGATGGGCATCAAAGTTGATTGCACATATTTCTTTCCATATCTTCTAGAGCACTCCCCCTCTCATGGCATTCCAAACGGCAGAAGAGCATGCAATTGTTTTACCAACTAACACTTGTTTCTAGTTGATTTGCCTTTGTAAGCTCAAGATCCTAGTAAGAGATTTCCAAACCATGTACTTCTTGGGCATGAGAAGAAGAGATGGCCAAGGTCCTCTCTGCGCCGTAGGTATGCTTGCAATAGTGAGGGGCCTCACAAAATTTATGAGCTTTGGCATTGTTATAGATTCCACAATGGAGGATTTGCAACATAAGAACTGATTTGTCATTCTCAATGAGAGCATACCAGAGGTCCTTGCACTTAAGTTTCCATGTGATTCTTGACTAGTTCATGCACCGTCTCCTATTAAGGGACATATGCTAGTCAAGATCTTTATATATCCTCAACGTTTATTCCAATTCATTACCATTCATCCATATTAACCCTAGAATCTAGGGTGAGACATTCTCAGGAAGGAGATGAGTCTTGGAATCATCCCAAGCATTGGTTTTGTGTCTGAGGAGGCACCAATCATCATACTAAACTTGGCTAGTATGGTCTATGTCCTAAGATCTTGTCGAATGACCCCCCTCAAGGTTCCAAAGATGTTTCTATTTATTAAATCCTTTGTTCCATATCTTCTTTTCTCTTTGGATGTTTTTCAAGTCAACTTCCTTGATTCCTTTAATAGGAAACTAGATAGAATCACTTTGGCTAATCGCAACTCTCCACTTCCAATCGTCATTAACCAAAACTTCTCTCGATAGTATCACCTATGTCTTTGCAACTTTCCAAAGGCTTATGAACCAAGTGTTTGTGGATTTTTCATAGAAAGCCCTCAAAGTTTATGTGAATAATTTTTCTACCCTTGTGGAATAACATCAGTTATACATCCTAGAGTGTATAGGCTGAGCCTTGATGCAAGGGCCTATAGGATGTTGATGGAAGCATGAGGTCATATAAGATTGGACTGATATCAATTTGTATCCAACTATAAGTTTTTCATTACAAATTTTCATTAGATGAAGCTCATATGTCTCCCAATTTTAGTAAGAGTTATGACAGTTGTTTTTTTTTTCTTTTTGGCCATTGTTCCTCTTTGGATTCCCCAATCATCCAAGCAAACTTTTATTAGTCACAAAATCTAGACATACTTGCGAATGATGTGTGTGCCACTCTCCTCCCATCCATTTATATCCTCTTGTATCTAAAATAGCAGTGATCTGGAATGATCTAGCATCACCATGTGGCCAGCATGCAACACTCATTCCCACTAACCATCAAATACCTTAGGATATACCCCCGAGCTTAGGACCTTGGCTAACTAGCCCTCGTCCCACACACACATGGAATGGTCTCTGTAGACCAATGTCTAACACTCTCTCCCCCTTCATTGTCCTCAATGATCAATGAGGGAAAGTACTTGCGAACCAGAGCTGCTCATTCCCAAGTAGAGTCAGTAAGTGGTAATCCTCTCCAAGGTACCAGATACTCTTGGATGACATGATTCCTTAACCATTTCTTTCTCCTATCTAGTATTCTGTCTGGAGAATGATCTGCTCTATCAATTTTCCCAAAGAAACAATACCCTCTATTAGATTATCCTCCCTAGATATATACTTTCTTAGTTTACTGACATGAAACACTTGATGGACTCTGCTATCTGGAGGAAGCTCTAATCGTTATGCAACATCAGTCAACTTCTTTACTATCTTCCAAGGTCCACAATACCTTGGTGATAGCTTGCTACACTTCCCTGTGGACAATGAAGTAGATCTAGCCGATACCTGAAGGAAGACTCGGTCTCCTTCCTCAAAGGATCTAGGAGATCTTTTCCTATCAGCATACTCTTTTTCTCTATCAGCTGCTTGTTGTATCTTGGCTTTAGCTATTTCAAGGTTTGCTTAGAGATTCGATAAGAACTCGAAGCACTAGGACATTTCTTACGCATTCCTATGGTACTGGGAGCAGTGGGATTCATGCCATAGTTCATCTCAAAAGGAGACATCCCAGCCACCTTGTGAGGCCTATTGTTATAAGCAAACTCTACTAGTGGCAAATAACTATCCCAATCTGTCTGTCTCTTAGACACATATGCCCGCAACATATCCTCTAGAATTTGGTTGACCCTCTCGGTCTGACCATCTGTCTGTGGATGATCACCACTACTCATTTTAAGTGACACTTTCAGTTTGTCAAATAAAAACTTCCAAAAATGTCCTCTAAATCTGACATCCCCATCTGAGACTATGGATGTCGGTGACCCATGCGATCTGAAGACATGATGGATAAACAACTCCGCTACTTGTGGAGCTTCTATCGTCTCCTGCGTGGGTATGAAATGAGCCATCTTGCTCAGTCTATCTACCACAATTAGGATTGTATCCCCCTTCCTTTGGGTCTCGGTAACCAACTATGAAGTCCATGGATATACTATCCCAATTATGATATGGAACTTTTAAAGGCTGTAAAAGACCTGGTGTCTTTACCCTTTCTGCTTTGTTGACTTCGCACATAAAGCATTTGAACATAAGTATGGATATCTCTGGCTAATCCAAGCCACCAAAATGTTCTTCTAACAAGCTTTATTGTCTTGTCAACACCAGGATGTCTTGCGTAGGGAACATCATGGTTATCATGCATGACTTTCTTTCGCAAATCCCAAGAATCTGGCACACAAACCTTTCCTTTCCGCTTTACTATTCCATTCTCCTGTGAGAAATTAGAATAGGGAATGGACTTGTTTGCTTTAGTAGAGGAAGAAATAGTTGGAACTGTCCCGTCTCTTAAAATAGAGTCATCACGAATGGCTCTAACTATCTGTAACAAATGTGGATCTTCCACCTGTGCTTCCTTAATTTCTTGAAGCAATGAGCTTTCTAAAACTATAAAGCTCATTTGATACAGTGTACAAGATAATGCATCAGCTACTATAATTTCTTTGCCTCTTCTATACAAGATTTCCATGTGAAATTCTTGCATGAGCTCTGCCCAACGAGCCTGTCGGCCTCGAAGATCTGGCTAACTACAAAAATACTTGAGTGTATGATGATCTGTGAATACCTTAAAGTCCGCACCATAAAGATAGTGTCTCCAAACTTTAAGTGCATGCACCACCGCATACAACTCTTGTTCATACACCAGCCAATTGCGTTGTGCACTACTTAACTTCTTACTTTCAAAAGCTATTGGCCTACCATCTTGACTCAGGACTGCTCCTATGGCTATGCCGCTAGCATCGGTCTCTAACTCAAATGGTTTCTGAGGGTCCACCACTTTGAGTGTAGGAGCCTCTAAAATAGCTTGTATTAGAGTATCAAAACTCTCTTGCTGCTCTTGCTTCCATGCAAATGGAATTTTTCCTTGAAGCAAGTTCGTCACAAGTGCTGCTATCGACGAATATGAAGATATGAATTTCCAATAGAAACCGGAAAGTCCTAAGAATGACCATAACTGCCCCTCATCCTGAGGAGTAGGCCATGCTAAAATAACTGATACCTTCTTGGGATCCATCTAAACCCCATCGGCTGAAATTACATGCCCTTAATACTCTATGCTCAGAAGAAACAATTGTGTCTTCTCTAGATTTACACGCTGATTTTCTTTTAAAATATTCAACACAAATCTTAAATGATTTTCATGCTCATGCACAGTCCCACTATACACTAGCAAATCATCCACAAAATCAACAACACACTTTCCTATGAAAGGTCGTAAAATATCATTCATTAACATCATAAATCTAGCTGGAGCATTCGTCATGCCAAAGGGCATGACCAAATACTCATAATGACCAAAACGGGTCCTGAAAGTTGTCTTATGTACATCATGATCTTTTACTCTAATCTGATGATAGCCACTCTTTAAATCTATCTTATTAAATACAATGGCTTCACCTAGAGCATCCAGAAGATCATCAATCCGGGGCATGGGATATCTATGTCTAATAGTGATCTTATTGAGTGCTCGGTAATCAACACACATCCTATAAGATCCATCCTTCTTCTTCACAAGAAGAACTAGTGCAGCACTGAGGGTGAATAGCTCGGTTTAATCAGCCCTTTTTGAAGATACTCGTCCACGACCTTGCGGACTTCATTTTCCTCTTGCAAAATCATTCAAAATGGTGGCCGAGCAGTCGGACTCCCTCCTCGTACAATTCGATTATATGCTCTATATTCCTGCAAGGAGGCAAACCTCATGGTAATTCCTTAAAAAAAAGTCTTGGAATTCTACTCTCACTTTGGTTGAAAGTGCTGGAGCATTCCAACTTGAGTCCCATGACTACATGAATCCAACTCAACATACGACAAATACATGAAATAAGAAAATAGATATACTTACAATCAATTTTGAGCAACTTCATAGCAGTCACCAATCGCGTCTCTTGGAGAACTGGTTCTCCACGGATCAGTAATCTCCTTCCCTCATGCTCAAACTGATACACATGCGAAGCAAAATCAATGACTTGTTTCTTCCTAGCATGCCACGTTTTACTAAGAACTATGTCGAAACGAGCTAATCTTGCTATCTCAAAGTCCAATCTGTCCTCATAGGACTCGATCTGAATAGGAAGATATACTACTTCCAAGTTTCAGTTCCCTTCCCATCGGCTAGCTCTACAATATAAGAATAATCTGATTGTACTCTGTCTAAGCGTAATCTCTTGACTAATCGAGAACTAATATTACTATGAGTCGAATCTGTGTCAAAGAGTACCTTGACAGGATGTCCTACCACGACTCCTCTCATAACAATAAGCTTAGTATCTGGGAACCGGTATCCTTTCTGTGCCACTAGCGAAAGCAGAGCATCTGGCATAGTCGAAACCTTTTTAGTGACCGTCATGGCCACTATGGGAGATGATAATGGAGATGGGGAATCCCCAAACTCATCCTCACTCCCACCCCCTACCTGAGTCGGATTTATGACTATGGTGGCTGCTATGTTTTTCTTTTTAGGATAATCCTTATACAAGTGCTGCCCTAAGAAATCATAGCACAAACCCTCTTTCATTGCCTTCTCTTTCTGCTGAGGGTAAGGATAGATCCGTTATATGCCCTCTCAGCCAGAGCAGACACTTTTCTCTTTCCTCCTGAGACTGTCTGGATCATGTGCACCTGCTTAGCCTCCCTAGAAGGCTGTGCACTGACCGAACTAGGAGTCGAAGTATGGAAAGGTTGGCTAACCCTAGTCCATGGGGATCTTTGGCCCTGGGAACCTGTGATCCTAGGGCCGTCCTCATAAACCAAGGCCATCTCTATGGCCTGTGCCAAAGACTGACACTGATCCTTTCGCACTAAAGGTCGGATAGTTTCTTTGAGTCCCAAAACAAACTTGTGGACTTGAAGAAATTATGGAATGGTATCGCGTACTTTAAGAAGTATCTCTCTATACCTATCTGCATATTCCTGAACTGATTGATTCTTTTGACTGATGAAGAACCAAGTGTCTAGTGCTCTAGACCTTTCATTAGGTGGTACAAAATTGTTATAAAATAGGATTTTAAATTGATCCCATGTCGTGGGCTCCTTCTTATCCTACTCTATCTTTCGCCACCACCTATGTGCGATGTCCATAAGGTTATAAGTGGCCTGCTAAATCTTGTGCCTATCATCAGTGATATGACACAGATGGAAACATTGTTCCCACGTGCTGAGCCACTGCTCAACTACATCAGCAGTCCTAGCACTAGTTGAGCCATGATATCTTGGTGGATTAAGATACTTAAGCTACCATCTGGCTTCTCTAACTAAGATGCTATCTCTTGGGACTTCTGAAGTTTGATGCTCATCTAGAGCATCTACCTCCATCTCTGGAAAATTAGAATCCAGTGGCTCTTCTTCTTTCTTGGAACCACGCACGTGTTCCAAGATATCCTGAAGAGAACTCTCTAAGAATGAAATTCTATTATTCATAGCTTGAATCGGATCAACTAGAGGTTTTGGCATAAGACTATCTATTCTAGCAAGTGATGATGATTTGGGTTCCATGCTAGGACTAAAGGCAAGTAACTTTTCTTTTGGTTTTCTCTTTTTTTTTTAATAGATTAAACAAACGTAAATACAAGTGGCAAGCGGAAAAAGAACCAATCAAAGCTTTTGCTTAACAAGAAACAAAAAAAGAAAGAAAGTTTAATATGCTTCCTAAACTTCAATGCACATGCATGCTAATATTTTAGAAATTTTGGCAACCTAACAGCGTCACTTTGAAATCCGAAATAATTTCAAAAAAACGTCAAGCATTCAACAAAATCAAATCATCAATGCCGGCAGGCATGATCTATTTTCTCTTCTCAACGAACACCTGAAATTGAAAACTTTTCCAAGTATGTTGTTGCGCTCTACAGGCCCTCGATCAATATATATTTCTCTTGTCGATACCTGCCGATACTTACCACCTATAAGAAAAGCTCAAGCATCGACCATACATCTCTACTTACCTCATTCTACACGTATGCAAGAATATTTCTAACATGCCCATTTAACAAAATAATCAACCAAATATTGACTAAATACTTATCTCAGATTCTTTTGATATTCTTGAAGCATCCAATTGAAGAGTTACGGGTAAACTATTCACTCCCTTCGGTTCGTGGATTGCATAACTCTTCAAGAAGTGCTTCGTTGATGATGCTCGATGAAGAACACTCCACTTCCAACCTGTGTTGCAAGCTCTATCTGGACCCAAATTATGGTGTATAGCCACTTCCTAGAAAGATCTTTGACACAGCTTTCTAACAAGCCCAAGAACTCCAAATTTGGATACAAATTGACCAAGTTATGGCCAATTTGGTGGAGAAGATGGATGAACTTGGCTAGATTATCAAAGCTAAAGTTATGGATCTTGAAGGAATAAGCCCAAATTCGATCACCCTTCAGTCCAGAGCGCGCATATGCATGGTGACTATGGTGGGGTTGTTGAGAATCCTAGATAGAATGTTCAAGAGCAAGATGGCTATATGTAGCCTGGTAGTCTGTCAATCAATCAAACTGCTCATCTGCTCGTCCGTTAAGGGCTATCAATAGAGCAACGGTGGAAAATCCAGTATAAACCCCGTACGTGTGCCTGGGCACAAAGCAAAAAAATAAAAAAAACTCCTCTACTCAGGCGTCTAATGGCGAGCAACAGTTAGAATTCCCCGTATGTGCGCCTATTCATGCGGTACCTCAAATTCTGAGGACAAGACGAGAGACTCGTCCTTGTGCATGAATGTGGACACCTCCCAAGGTAGCAGGTGCAATAGCACAAAAGGCACTGAGCTTCACGCGGGGCTCCTTCAACCAGACGATAACCAGGATCGCAGCAACGAAAAATTCCATAAGAACTTGACGACGACGACCCCAAAGGAAACATGCACGCATGCTCAACAACCCCTCGAGTTCTCTTCTAAAATTAGCTAAAAGAACTCGCTCTGATACCAAATGTGAGGCTTTCCTCAAAAGAAGACATGCGAATGATATATGTGCCACTCTCCTCCCATCCATTTATATCCTCTTGTATCTAAAATGGCAGTGATCTGGAATGATCTAGCATCGCCATGTGGCCAGCATGCAACACTCATTCCCAGTAACCATCAAATACCTTAGGATATACCCCCGAGCTTAGGACCTTGGCTAACTAGCCCTCGTCCCACACACACATGGAATGGTCTTTGTAGACCAATGTCTGACACTTCTACCTAACAAGACTAAGAATTTTTTAATCAATCATCCTTTTGGATGCGCATAAAAGTTGATCGCACATCTTTCTTTCCATATCTTCTAGAGAACTTCCCCTCTGATGGAATTCCACAAGGCAGAAGAGCATCCAATTGTTTTACCAACTAACAAATGTTTCCAATTGATTTTCCTTGTAAGCTCAAGATCCTAGCAAGAGATTTCCAAACCAGGTCATTTCCGCAAAAGAAGAAAAGATGGCCAAGGTCCTCTCTGCACTATAGGCATGCTTGCATCGGTGAGGGACCTCACAAACTTTACTAGCTTTGGCATTGTTCTTGATTCCACAATGGAGGATTTGAACTTCCTCTCTTGTTTGAGTAAAGAGAAAGATTTGGATGAACCTAGTTGCAAGGGCCTATAGGATGTGCATAAAAACATGTATACTTTAGGTGCATGGGTGCTCCAATTGTGTAACAGAAAAGAAGGAGTTAATTCCCATATTTTAATGATAGACATTGTACTAAGCATTGATGATTTGCTGGAGGAGTGGATAAATTTCCTTTTCTTGCTAGGTATGAGAATTGATACATATTGGTTCCTTGAAATGGAAGTTTGGGAGGGGTCTAATCTTCCTTGCTTGAATCAATAAAAGAAGGATTATATAGTGAATGGGAAAAGTGCCCTTTGGGGTCCCTTGTATCCCACAAACTAGGGGTAGGATGGCCCAAAGGCATAATGAGTATGATGGTCCAAACCCAAGAGGAGACCTGAGATTAGGTGCAAGACTAATGGTTTAACTTGAATTACTAAGAAGGTCAATACGTTTTCTAATCACCCTCATGAGCTACCCATATTCATTTAATCTTGTTGTTTTCCAAGACAAAGTTCCTATGGTGTATGAAAGGTGGATTTTATTTTACATTATATAGTCTTAAGCCTAACAAGCCTAGGAGTTCTTCAATCAAACATTCTTTTTGGATGGGCATCAAAGTTGATTGCACATCTTTCTTTCCATATCTTCTAGAGCACTTCCCCTCTCATGGCATTCCAAAAGGCAAAAGAGCATGCAACTGTTCTACCAACTAACACTTGTTTCTAGTTGATTTGCCTTTGTAAGCTCAAGAGCCTAGTAAGAGATTTCCAAACCATGTAACTTCTTGGCATGAGAAGAAGAGATGGCCAAGGTCCTCTCTGTGCTGTAGGCATGCT
Source organism: Ceratopteris richardii (assembly GCA_020310875.1). Classification (NCBI taxonomy): domain Eukaryota; kingdom Viridiplantae; phylum Streptophyta; class Polypodiopsida; order Polypodiales; family Pteridaceae; genus Ceratopteris; species Ceratopteris richardii. The sequence goes on along the minus strand of CM035415.1, from coordinate 48,510,995 downwards.
TGCACTAGTGAGGGGCCTCACAAACTTTATGAGCTTTGGCATTGTTATAGATTCCACAATGGACGATTTGCAACATAAGAACTGATTTTTCGTCTCAATGAGAGGATACCACAAGTCCTTGAACTTAAGTTTCCATGTGATTCTTGACGAGTTCATGCACCATCTCCTATTAAGAGAGATATGCTAGTCAAGATCTTTATATATCCTCAACGTTTATTCCAATTCATTACCATTCATCCATATTAACCCTAGAATATAGGGTGAGACATTCTCAGGAAGGAGATGAGTCTTGGAATTATCCCAAGCATTGATTTTGTGTCTGAGGAGGCACCGATCATCATACTAAACTTTGCTAATATGGTCTTTGTTCTAAAATCTTGTCCAATGACCCCCCTCATGGTTCCAAAGATGTTTCTATTTATTAAATCCTTTGTTCCATATCTTCTTTTCTCTTTGGATGTTTTTCGATTCAACTTCCTTGATTCCCTTAATAGGAAACTAGATAGAATCACTTTGCCTAATCGCAACTCTCCACTTCCAATGTTCATTAACCAAAACTTCTCTCGATAGTATCGCCAATGCCTTTGCAACTTTTCAAAGGCTTATGAACCTAGTGTTTGTGGATTTCTCATAGAATACCCTGAAAGTTTATGTGAATAATTTTTTTGCTCATGTGGAACAACATCAGTTACACATCCTAGAGTGTATAGTCTGAGCCTAGATGCAAGGGCCTATAGGATGTTGATAAAAGCATGAGCTCATATAAGATTGGACTGATATCAATTTGTATCGAACTATAAGTTTTTCATGACAAATTTTCATTAGATGAAGTTCATATATCTCCCAATTTTAGTAAGAGTTATGACCTCTTGTGTAATTAACAAGCCTAAAGTTCTTTTTAATCTGTTACACTTATACTTACATAAAAGTGGGGTGATCAATCTCTTAACGACACATTTGTTTTCTTTTTCTTTTTGGCCATTGTTCCTCTTTGGATCCCCCAATCATCCAATCAACCTTTTATTAGTCACATCCAATCAACCTTTTATTAGTCACAGAATCTAGACATACTTGCAATCTTTCATTTCCATTGTTCTATATAGAGATATATCTTGCATATAAGATCATTTTGAGCTTGACTTGAGAGTTGTAAAAACATATATGATTACGTGGAACATGGCCCATCATGAATAAATATGCAATCCTAGTTTTTGATGTGATTACATATGTATGCTTGTATAAATCTCTAAACACTACACTTTTTTTTGTGTCTAGGTTTATATGCTTGTATAGATCCCTAAACCCTAATATTTTATGTGTTTAAGTATGTATGCTTGTGAATATCCCTAAACTATGGTCTCTATGAGTTTAGGTATGTATGCGTGTACAAATTCCTAATACCCTAATTCTTTATGTGCTTAGGAGTATATGTTTGTATAAAACCCTTAACCCTAATTATTTATGTATCTAGATATGTATGCTTGTGTAAATCTCTAAGCCTAATAAATGTTTAAGTATGTATGATTGTATAAAATCCTAAAACGTAATTCTTTATTGTGCTTAGGTATGTATTATTGTATAAACCCCTAAGCCTTAACGTTTTATGTGTTTAGGTATGTATGCATGTATAATTACAGAAACAAAATCCAATAAGGGAACAATCCTTTGGTTCTTCTATACAAGAGCTACCCATAATACCACAAGCCAAGACGTATTGAAGATTGAAATTTTTTCAAACATCATTACAAAGAAGTTCGGATTTTCATAAACCAAAGCAACAAGATCAATGACTTTCAAGAATTGTTGTCCTTCTCATTGCTAAAGAAGAGATGCGGATGTGGATTGGAAGTTGCATACATGTGCAAAGAAGAATGTGACATAAACCAATGAACATTTGCCAGTCAAAAGCGAGAAGCTGGAAAACGTTTTCGGAAAGGACTCCAAAAAACAGATGCCCATTTGACGACTTGCAATTTCTTTTATAAAGGGTTATGCAATATTCAAATAAAAAGAAAGTGCAAGTTGGGTGTCTTTATCAATTTGGAAAGAAAAGAGAGATGCATCAAAATAAAATGTATATCCTCTTTTTATAATATAGATGGTTACGCAAAAAGGATGTCTACAAAGGGTTATGCAATATCAAAACACCAAATGAATTTCATCAATTATATTTGTATCCAATAAAAATGGGAAGTTAGGAGTCTTTATAAACTTGGAAAGAAAAGACAAATCCAACAATATAAAATATATATCCTCTCCTTATCTTGGTTGCATTATTTGTTATTCGATGATTCGATTATTCGTGAATAATAAGGGGTCATCGATGACCCCTTATTATTCGCCTGAATTCCTCGGTAGTTTTTGCATGACAATTCAGAGATTTTTCAATCAAAGGTGCTTTCAATCAAAATTTCTTCATCAAAAATATTTTCGATCGAAAAGGTTTTCTATTGAAAATATTTTAGATTGAAAATGTTTTAGATTGAAAATGTTTTAGATTGAAAAGGTTTTAGATTGAAAAGGTTTTAAATTGAAAACGTTTTAGATTGAAAACATTTTAGTTCAAAATTATTTTAGATTAAAAATCTTTTAGAATGAAAATATTTTTTATTGAAAACGTTTTAAATAGAAAAGATTGTGCATTGTATCTTGTTCATCTAGAAATCTTTGAGATTTAACATGATCAAGTTGATTATTCATATTTGAAATTTTTAATTTTTTTTCTTATAAAACTAGAATATATCAAATAATATAATAACACTTGATCATTCATCATACGATAGCATTAGGAAACTCCACATCATAAGATTTGAATTGGAATCCACATAATATAACTACACATCTTAATCTGGAAACTAAAAATTATTCGATATCATCCACATCATAACATTTGAATTGAAATCCATATAATATCATCACACATATTAACTTTTAAAATCCGCATCATCACTACTATATATCAATCCATTTTAATATTTTAATTAATATTCAATTGATATCATCAAGATGGTAACATTTGAATGAAAATATATATATAGCACTAAATATGTTAACTTTTTAAATCATCACTCCTATATCAACTCATATCATAGTCTTTGAATTAACATTCTATCAACATCATCGACATCATAACATCCAAATTATAATTCATATCATGTAATTGTATATATTAATTATCTAAATCCACATCATCACTATACATTACAATCCATACTATTACTGCGCACAACACCATAGCACTTCAGCTGAAAGAAACAATTATATAATATTAACATTCTATTCAAATTTAGAACCATAATAAGCAAAGATGTTTGACTCACATATATATTCAATTACATCAATCCACTTCAAAATGGTCCTAAGTTTTCACTTTTGGATAAGCTAAAACCATTTTGAGAGATATTTCTATGAATTTTAAGTAACTTATCTACATCTACTATTTTGATGATATTCTTGTATGTGGTAAGTTCTAATACATACTTGAATTTATGAACCTCATTTTTATTGATGGAAGAATCATCTAAATGTACAAAGCCGAGAAACATCTAAAAGGTTACGCTTTTAGGGTAAAGGATTTAGAGTTTTGGGTTTAGGGTTTTAGATTTAGGGTTCAACATTTAGGAGTATGGGGTTAGGGTTTTGGTTTTAAGGGTTTAGAGCCTAGGGATTAGGGTTTAAGGTTTTAGGATATAAGGTCTAGGGTTTAGCATTGATGGTTTAGGATTTAGAATTTAGGATTTAGGTTTTAGGGTTTAGAGTTTAGATGTTTGGGATTTGGGTTTAGGTTTTAGGTTTAATGCTTTGGGTTTAGGGTTTAGGGTTTAGGGTATAGGGCTTAGGGTTTGAAGTTTATGGTTAAGGGTTTAGGGTTTAGGATTTGAGGTTTAGGATTTAGGGTTTAGGATTTAGGATGTAGGGTTTAAGAGTTAAGAGTTTAGGGTTTAGGGTTTAGATCTATAGTTTAGGGCTTAGGGTTTTGAGTTAAGGGTTTAGGATAAGGTTTATGAGGCATAGTTTCTTCACTTCACTCGAGCCTGCCCCTATAGGGAATACTGTCATATGTGCCAATAACTCCTCTTATCTTGTCATGGGATTTGGTAAGATGACATGTGCCACGGATCAAGAAGAATATGTTATCAGTTTCAGCTTTAGCCAAAATTGGCTTGGTTGTGAAATTTGTTAATGACAGGTGTACAGTTCATGATATCTTAAATGGCGATGTGATTATTGCTTCTGGCATTTTATGTCGTGGGTTGTATAAGCTCATAAACTATGAAAGATCTGTGAATGATTCAACATGTGCAACACACAATTCTTAGGCTATGTCTGATGCAAAGCTTTGGCATGCATGCTTTGGTCATCTGAATTTTGCAAGTTTTCTATGCTTGCAAAAATCTGAAAAGGTGTCCTCCTTGCCCAAACTTGAAGCACCCGGTAAATATGCATGTGAAGGTTATATTTTGGGCAAAATGCAGCATTCCTCATTTCCAAAAGATGGTTAAGTTTGGGCTACTCAAAAATTGCAGCTTGTTCAAATGATGTCTATGGTCTTATGCAAACAACCTCTTTTGGGAACTATCTTTACTTCGTGACTTTCATTGATGATTTTTCTAGGCATGCATGGGTATATCCATTAAAAGAAAAGTCCAAAGTGTTCATGTGCTTCAAACAATCTTTCGTTTTGGCACAAAATCTATCACCATGTAAAATGGGCATCCTCTGTTCTTATCGAGGGGGGAATATATGTCTTTTGATTTTAATGCAATTCTGGTTGAACGTGGGATAAAACACGACAGTATAGTGCCGTATACACCTCAACTGAATGGAGTTGCTAATGGAAGATGTTATTCAAACATTGCTTTCATGTACTAAGGAGACATCTATTAGCTTCAAAGACATATATGATACTTTGCTGCCTCTTTTTAGAGGTGGACAGTCTAGTGCTACTCCTAATGAGGCAACTTCTCAGCTTTTGCAAGCTTCATGTGATGATGAAGATCATCCTAGTTATGATGGAGATTTACATGATGCACTTGTTGATGAGAGAGCTGATACTAAGGAGGCAAAAACTATGCCAAAATGGGTGGTGAAAACTTAGTGTGACAACAAATTAGATGCACCTCTATCATATCGAACTCAATGAGGCTCTCATAGTGCCTCTCTTGCATCAGATTGCTATGCTATGGATTCATCTACTCTTTGTGATGAGATTGAGCCTATTTCATTTGATGAAGCACAACATTCTGAACATTGGATGGCTACAATACAATCTGAATATGATGTTATCACGAAAAATGGTACCTGTTCTTTATGTCAATTGCCTTCTAGCAAGAAGGTCGTTAGCACTAAGTGGTCATACAAGCTGAAGCGTAAGCGTGATGGAACAATTGATATGTATAAGGCTAGGCTTGTTGCAAAGGGTTATGCGTAGGAAAGAGGCATTGATTTTGATGATACCTTTGCATCTACGTGTGATATGACTACCCTTTGGAGCATTTATGCACTTGCACCCCATCATTGTTGGAAATACATCACTTGGACATTAAAAATGCATTTCTAAATGGTGACTTTCATGAAGAAGTGTATGTTTTTCAGCCCTGTGGCTTTGTGCAGAAAGGGCGTGAAAACTAGGTGTGCAGGTTAAAGAGGGCATTATATGGTTTAAATCAAGCACCACATGGTTGGTATGATAAGATACATGCCTATCTGATTGCACATGGTTTTGAGAATAGTCCAATTGAAATCACCTTACATGTTAAGCATGCTAATGATGTGCTTCTGATCATTGTTCTGTATGTTAATGATATGCTGCTCATTGTCCTATTGAGAAGAATATTGCTAATTTTAAGGTTGATTTGCATGTCTCAATTGAGATGTCTGATTTGGGGCATTTTCATCATTATTTGGGCATTCAGTTTATCCACGTTGATAGTGGAATGGCTTTTTGTCAAATGAAATATATTTACACATTAATGCGATGTTTTGACCTTATAGACTATAAAGCTATTACCACTCCTATGCATACAGGTTTACAATTGAGTCTTCATGATGCTGGAGATGCATTTCATGTTGTTCTCTATCAGCAAGCTATTGGATGCCTAATTTACTTATGCATTACTCGACGAGATATTCAGTTTGCTGTCTCAAAGTTGAGCAGGTTTATGCATTGCCCAGGTGTCAAGTATTGGCAGGAAGTTAAGCGCATCTTTTGCTACTTGAGTGGTACTTAGCTACTTGGGTTGTTTTATCCCAAGGGGGGATCACTACCACTAGATTTGCATGCTTTTTCTAACTCTAACTGGGTTGGTTGCTATGACACTCATTTGTCCACTAGTGGTTTTTGCTTCATGCTTGGCACCTCATGCATATCTTGGATGAGCAAGAAGTAGCCTACTATGGCCACTTCTAGTTGTGAGGTTGAGTATAGGGCACCTTTCACAAGGACTGTCGAGTGTGTGTGGCTCAGACGCCTTATGGTTGATTTCGGTGTTGGTCAGTCTTTTGCCACCACCATCTTCACTAACAATGAGAGCACATTGGCAGTTGTGAGGAACCCTTTGTTCCATGCTCACTCTAAGCACATTGAGGTGCATTATCATTATGTCAAGGGGAGGCTCTTTGTTGGGGAGATTAGCTTGGCATATGTGCCTACCCAGGAGAACATTGTAGACCTTTTCATGAAGGCTTTGCCTAGGGAGACGTTTGAGGCTTTCAATAAATCTTTGGACTTACTTCCTTTTGCGGAGTGATTTCCACATAGCTTGGCACTTCCTTATGCCAAGTATTTCTAGATTCTCTGACCAATAAAACTTTGATTCAATGTTTGGGGGATCCGAAGAGGAACAATGGCCAAAAAGAAAAACAAAAACAAATGTGTCGTCAAGAGATTGATCACCCCACTTTTATGTAAGTATAAATGTAAAAGATTAAAAAAAGCTTTGCACTTGTTAATTACACAAGAGGTCATAGCTCTTACTAGCATGAAACGAAGCCTGATGGGAGATATATGAAGTTCATCTAATGAAAATTTGTAATGACAAAAATTATATCTGGATACAAATAAACATGATTCTAATCCTATATGAGCTCATGCTTCCATCAACATCCTATAGGCCATTACATCTGGGCTTAGACTATACACTCTAGGATGTGTAACTAATGTTATTCCAAATGGGCATAAAAATCATTCACAGAAACTTTGAGGATATTCTATAAAAAATGCACAAACACTTGGTGCACAAGAATTTGGAAAGTTGCAAAGGCATTGGTGAAACTATCGAGAGAAGATTTAGTTAATGAAGATTGGAAGTGGAGAGATGTGATTAGGCAAAATGATTCTATTTGGTTCCTTATCAAGGTAATCGAGGAAGTTGACTCGGAAAAACTCCAAAGATCAAAAAAGATATAGAACAAAGGATTTGGTAACTCGAAACATATCTCAAACCATGAGGGGGGTCAGTGGATAATATTTGAGGATATAGAACGTAGAAGCAAAGTTGACTTTGATGATTGATACCTTCTTAGACCCAAAAGGAATGCTTGGGATAATTCCACGACTCATCTCCTGATCAAGAATCACTCACCCTAAATTGAAGGGTTAGTATGGATGAATGGTAATGAATTCGATTAAATGTTCAAGATCTATGAGCACCTTAACTAGCATATCTCGCTTGATAGGAGATGGTGCATGAAGTGGTCGAGAATTAGATGGAAACTTAAGTATGGAGACCTGTGGCATTCTCTCATGGAGAACAAGAAATTGGTTCTTATATTGCAACTCCTCCATCATGGAATCTAGAACAATGACAAAGATAATAAAGTATGTGAGACCCCTCACCACTGCCAACATGCCTATGGAGCAGAGAGGACCTTGGCAATCTATTCTTGATATGTTTGGTTGCCCCACTATCAAAGCACCAAACATCTGAGTATACTGGAGACATTCAGTGCTCATGAGAAGATGGGTCAAAACTGCAAACAGTAGTAAACGCCCATTCTTCTTCCTGCACAAGATTAGGAGACTATTTATGCTGTAGAGGCCTCTACAACAACCATTCTGGCCTCTTTCTTCTTTTCCTCTTTAGCAACCAATTTTGGAGAGCTCTTAATGACATGATCATTTGCTTTACAAAATTTACAAAACAATTTCTACATTTCTGATTTGTTTTCATCTTTGTCATCCCTCTTCAATTCTGCAGAATTACCAGATTTCTGCTTACTAGTTGAAGAGCTCTATTTTCCTTTGCCCTTTTCACTAGCCAAGAAAGCTTGATCTGCAACACGTGTAATGTACATGTTCTACCTGGACTGATCTTCCTGCAATAGAATAGAGAGTAACTATTTAAATGACAAGGAATTTGGATTGCCTTTCATCATCAAACGAAGAGTAGAAGCAAAACTCTGATATGAGTCAAGAAAACCATTCACAACAGTCTACACAAGTGAAGAGTCAAGAAGGACTTCATTGGCAGAAATCAATTGTTCCTTCAAATCCTTGATCTTTATCAGAAAGATGTCCATAGAATCACCTTCATTCATGTGCTCACTCTCCAACTAGTTTCCGAGGTAAGCAACAGGAGCCTCATTTATAGCTTGGTACAATGTCGTAAGTGTATCCCAAGCATCGTTAGCTATTCTGCAACAGTGAATGTGAGGAATAATGGCACGTTTGACAGACAAAGCTATCAATGCATGTGCCTAGGCATCTTTTCCATCTCAAGAAATTTGCTCTGTAGTAGGTGCAGCAAAAATTGCAGCATCTATAGGATTTCGTAGAATATCATCATCTTCGACACCTTCTGCATCAGCTTAAGTACCTATAGTTGTAACACTTATAGATGTGATAGGATGTTTTTTAACACGGTGCACAATGTTCCACAATCCTTTTTCAACCAATACATGTCACATCATATATGCCCATAATGGGTAGTTGGTACCATCCAACTTATCCTCAACAACCAACATACCGAATACATCACTACTTTCAGCCATGGCCGGTGACTAAAATACCTTGATGCAAAAAATTGAGTGTATGCCAAAAAGTTGAATAGAACTGCCTAGACAAATTCTGCTAAACTTGTAGTAGACTTTGAGATGCTTATATCGGCGAACAAAACTGTTATATACCTTTGGAACAAAAAAGATAAAATAGCCTGTACAAGTGCTGAGATAGTACGTTCCGAGGCCGAAATGAGCTCACCAAAAATCATGTAAATCTAAGTCTTCAACCACAGAGGTGTCGGCAATGCCCTAGATGAAGAGGTGGCCTACTCTCATACCAATTGTTGGATTTAGATGTCTGCGAAAGCACGCAAACAGCATAAGGAAGAAGAAGAAGCTTGGAGCACAACACACAATATGGAATGTATTACCACTAGAATGTACAAAGTTAAGTAGTCTGTTAGGGCAATAGGCGTATATTCAAGCCGTGAGATAAAAACCTCCTAAAGAGGGGAAAATGTGCCCCGCTGGTCCTAGAGTGTTCACACACATCATTACGTAAATATATCAACATTCCTAAAACCATAATTCTTTATGTGCTTAGGAGTATATGCTTGTATAAAACCGATAACGTCCCTAATTATTTATGAATATCTAACCTAATTATTTATGTAAAAATATCTAACCTAATTATTTATGTGTTTAAGTATGTGATTGTATAGAATCCTAAAAGCTAGTTCTTTAGTGTTCTTAGGTATGTATTCTTGTATAAAGCCCTAATCCCTAACGTTTTATGTTTTTAGGTATGTATGCATGTATAAATACAGAAGCGAAATCCAATAAGGGAACAATCCTTTGGTTCTTCTATAAACGACCTACCCATAATACCACAAGCCAAGAAGCATTGAAGATTGAAAATTTTTCAAACATCATAACAAAGAAGTTCGGATTCTCATAAACCAAAGCAACAAGATCAATGGCTTTCAAGAGTTATTTTCCTTCTCATTCCTGAAGAAGAGATGCGGGTGTGGATTGGAGGTTGCATACATGTGCAAAGAAGAATGTGACATAAATCAATGATTCACATTTGCAATCAAAAGCGAGAAGTTGGAAAAACCTTCTCGGAAAGTACTCAAAAAAAGATGCCAATTTGAGGACTTGCACTTTCTTTTATAAAGGGTTATGCAATATTCAAATAAAAGAAAGTACAAGTTGGGTGTCTTTATCAACTTGGAAAGAAAAGAGAGATGCAACAAAACAAAATATATATCCTCTTTTTATAATATAAAGGGTTACCCAAAAAGGATGTCTACAAAGTGTTATGCAGTATCAAAACACCAGGTGAGATAAATGTGGAAACTTGCAGCCCCCATGGTAATCTCTAGAATAATCTAAACTTGCAGCTCCCATGATAATCCCACGAAGCCTAACAAGCTAGGAATTTTTTCATCAACCATTCTTTTGGATGGGCACCAAAGTGGATCACACATCTTTGTTTCCATATCTTTCAGAGCACTTCCCCTCTGATGGCATTCCGCAAGGGACAAGATGGCCAAGGTCCTCTCTACTCCATAGGCATGCTTGCACCAGTGAGGGGCCTCACATACTTTATTAGCTTGGCATTGTTCTAGATTCCGTGATGGAGGATTTGCAACATAAAAACCAATTTTTAGTTCTCCATGACAGCATGCCACAAGTCTCCACACTTATGTTGCCATCTAATTCTAGACCAGTTCATGCACCATCTCCTATTAAGGGAGATATGCTAGTTAAGGTGCTTATAGATCCTCAACATTTATTCCAATTCATTACCATTCATCCATACTAACCCTTCAATTTAGGGTGAGTCATTCTTGATTAGGAGATGAGTCTTCGAATTATCCCAAGCATTGATTTTGTGTGTAAGAAGGCACCAATCATCATAGTCAACTCTGCTTCCAAGTTCTATGTCCTCAAATCTTATCCAATGGCCCCCCTCATGGTTCTAGATATGTTTCCATTTGATTGAATCTAATTACTATGCTTTAAGAAACTTGAAATGTGATCCTTCATGTAGAAACAACCATAATATGACATGTACAAAGCCCCTTCATTGTGAGACACATAACAGAATGAAGTCTTCTATAATAGAAATTTCTATAATAGAAGCTCAGGTATTTTTCAAGAGAATCACACATTGGCATATTGTTTATGCACACAGTGTTCAATTTGGGGTACACACACATACGCCAATTTTTTCCCTATTTCTAAGAAGAATTAGAGAGTTACTTTGAGCTTGAAAATGAGAAGACCATGGATTAGATATGAAACATGAGATGTCCACTACATTATTCGTTGTTAATAGAGAATGCAAGAAAATTGAAGAATCTATTGTGTCAAAGCTATAGTGCATAAATGTCCTTGAACTATGTCTACAACCGGGCCATGAAGATCCTCATTAAAAAGCTCCACTTCCTTACTTTTCAAGTACGTACAACACTTTCCAAAGGCATAACAAGTTTGTAGATTTTTTATTAGAATATCCTCAAAGTTTATGTGAATGATCTTTATGCCCATTTGGCATAACATGAGTTACACATCTTAGAGTGCATGGGCTGAGCATGGGTGCTCAAATGGTGTAATAGAAAAGGAGGAGTTAATTCCAATATTTTGGGGATGGTTCGGAATTCCTTATGCATTAGTTTGATTTTCTTCTTATATTATGAATTCATATAAGATTAGACTGATATGAATTTGTATCATGCAATAAGGTTTTTCATTACAATTTTTCAATAGATGAAATTCATATACCTTTCATGAACTTGGTTTCATGTCGCTAAGAGCATGAACTCATGTAATTAACAAGTGCAAATCTTTTTTTCATATTTTACATTTATGTTTACAAAAAGTTGGGGTGATCAATCTCTTGATGAAACATCTGTTTTGTTTTTCTTTTCTTCTCCATTGTTCCTCTTCGGATCCCCCAATCATCAAATCAAAGTTTTATTAGTGACTAAATATTTTTTAGTGTACACTAGAAAGGGTGAAGAAAAAAGGTTGGAAAGCCACAGATTCTAGACATACTTGGGATCTTTCACTTGCATTCTTCCATATAGAGATATAACTTCTATACAAGATCATTTTGAGCTTGAGTCGAGAGTTGTAAAAATAGGTATGATTACGTGAACGACAAATAGATATCTAAACCTAATTCTTTATGTGATTAGGTATGTATGCTTGTATAAATCCCTAAACCCTAATTTCTTATGTGTCTAGTTATATATGCTTGTATAAATCCCTCAACCCTAATTTTTTGAGTGTCTAGGTATATATGCTTGTATATATCCCTAAACCCTAGTTTTTTTATGTGTTTAGTATGTATGCTTGTGAAAATCCATAAAATCTACTTCTCTATGTGTTTAAGTATGTATGCTTGTACAAATTCCTAAAACCTTGATTCTTTATGTGCTTAGAAATATATGCCGGTATATATAAAACCCTAAATCCTACTTATTTATGTGTCTTTAAGCCTAATTACTCATGTGTTTAGGTAACGATGTGAGAACGATGTGCTTTCATGGTTTGACAAGGGAATGTTGTGAGACATGTAGTATGCAAGATGATATCTCCACACATGAACAAGATATTCAAGTTACCTTAGAATTATCTAAACCTTAAGAAAACTCTGTAAAGCAAAAAGAGAAGATAATTTACTGCATAACATAATGTAACATGCTATATTGATAGAGAACACAAATATTTTTTTAACATTTGAAGAACACATGTAGAAAATGTGTGGCAGATTGTAATGCAATATTTCAATCTTATGGTAACAGAAGATATTCTCAACAATATATGTGGAAACAATAATCTAAACTTGCAGCTCCAATAATAATCTAAACAATGTCAAGCTGGTGAAGAAAATCAGCAGAATCTGCTGTTACCAACGGTGAGTAATTCATTCTCAAAGCGAAATCAAACGAGTTGTGTAAGAGGCAGAGGGGTGGACAGTCTTCGAGTTCTTCTTCTTCTTCTTCTTGTTAGTGAGCAGTGATGATGATTCGGCGGATGCCAAGTGGCCCATAAATTGCTTCTCATCATCGCCTTCAGAAGCCAGCTGCACTCCGTCTCCTAATTGTTGTTGAAGTACTGTCAAATGACTAGTTCCACCACCGTGTGATCTACATTGATGGAGGGCCTACAGATGTCGTTGGATACTGTGCTTCTGATTCTGAATCGGCGCCATTGCTTTTCCTGCATGTTGAAGGTGTGTAGATACGAAGGTTTGGTTTTCGAAGGAGAATTCGGATCTCTAAAGACATTGGTGAACACAAGGATGTTATCTTGATGTGCCTCTATGAAGTACGTCTCCTCTTTTACGCGTAGGAACCGGAGGCGATATCTAAGAGCATAATCTCCAAGTCTTGCGCATGTCGCTTTACTCTCTCCGCGTGGAAGAGGACAAGACATCGTTGACTGAGGCCGAGTGATGCCCTTATACGAACAACGTGCTTAGATGAAGATTGGATGCTGTGTTGATGGAGCGAAGCTGCTCTATCTTCCACGGGGGGAGCCTGGGGAGGATTTGTGCTACTACGAGGTCGTTGGGCAAGCCAGGAATCAGAGCCCACGAGTCGGATGCATTTTGCTTCTTCTTCTGTGCAGCAGACATGCGTGGCTTTGCTTGAGGCTGCTCCATTTCCTTGCTGTGATGATCTTGAATCAATGGGGGCAAAGAAGGACTCTCGCTCTCATTAAATAATGACCGGTAGGGCGGGGAGCTCGGAAAGCCGAGAACAGAAGCAAAAGCAAAAAACGTGTCCGGATTCGAAAAACGTTCTCAGAATTAAACGCATGCTGCTTATAATTAACAAAATGGAACTTGGAAGGACAAAAGCGAAATGGGGAGTGTATTTACGTTACCACTTGCTTGACTTTTGGATGCGGAAGCTAATTTAGTGTCAATTTTGCTCATAATTTGACCCTCAACTTGAATTTCCTATCGATGATACTATTTCTCCTACTCGCAAGCCAATTTGGTGTCAATTTTACTAATAATTTCACCCTCGTGTTGAATTTCCTATAGATGATAATATTTCTCCTTCCAACACCATACCCCTCAATAGAAACATGACATGAAAACTGATCTTCTAGTCAATAGAAACATGACATAAACTTCCCTACACACCTCTTCTTCATACGAGCATTGCAATACACATCTAAATATATGTGGGTATACGTGCGACGACATCAAGCTAATGATTACATTGTAGGTTTCAATGCGCATAATTGAATTTTCGTCGATATAATGCTCCTATGTTACTCCATAGACTAGTCGAAAATTGAGCAATAAACAAACATTTTTTTAATAAAATATGTTTGCAAAAAGCGACTTTTTTAGTAAAAGATGTTGGCATAATGCAAGTCGCTGTATCCATCAATATGCCTATAATTAGTGAAAAGAAAACTAAGAAAAGTGCATTTTCCCAGGCTTGCTTAGGTCTGTGCTCTTCCTTCACTTTGTCATCAAGATGCAACGCCAATCTCAAAAGTATGTTGTCATCCTCCATAGGTACCAAATATGTATCATTGTTTGCTCTAATATCCTCCTCTTGGGCATCTTGGGTATCCTCATGTGCTTGATCAGGAGCAAGTTCTATCATATCATGTTGCATGTTATTTGAAGAATGTGTTACATCCAAACCACATACAAATTCTGGTATACCATGATCTTCAAATACTTTCTTCTTTCCTGGATCCGCTTATATGACATACCAAACATTTCTTGGAATGCTCGTGTATTGAGCACCGGAGGCATAATGCAAGTCGCTGTATCCATCAATATGCCTATCATTAGTGAAAAGAAAACTAAGAAAAGTGCATTTTCCCAGGCTTGCTTAGGTCTGTGCAAGCTTAAGCAATCTTCTACAAATTTGTGCAAGCTTAACCAGACCACCATATTCACAGAGATATATACACACACATACATATATATATATATATATATATATATACATATATATATATATATATATATATATATATATATATACATACATATATATATATATATATATATATATATATATATATATATATATATATATATATATATATATATATATATATATATATATATAGCATGAACTTTCATAAACCCAAATCATTGTGATATTCTGGAGATGTTTTACATATACTGATGATCAGCATATAGCTCTTCCTTCACTTTGTCATCAAGATGCAATGCCAATCTCAAAAGTATGTTGTCATCCTCCATAGGTACCAATATGTATCATTGTTTGCTCTACTATCCTCCTCTTGGGCATCTTGGGTATCCTCATGTGCTTGATCAGGAGCAAGTTCTATCATATCATGTTGCATGTTATTTGAAGAGTGTGTTACATCCAAATCACATACAAATTCTGGTATACCATGATCTTCAAATACTTTCTTCTTTCTTGGATCCGCTTGTATGACATACCAAACATTTCCATCAACATCATCAAGCATAAAAACTGATTATCTGCATGCAATGCTTGGAGAGTACCTATAATACTATGAAGTGATTGCTTCTCCACGGAGGTAGAAGGAAATATATTGGCAACAAAAATATACACATTTGAATAAGGTATATTAAGAAATTACAACTAGAATCAATGACTAATACTTACAATTGATATGATATCTCATTTTGTTTGAGTTTTCCAATTTCATGCTTGAGATTGTAAAAATATGATGTACAATGCTGACCGTTTCACCATTTTTGAGCTTTTTGAAGCCCAATAGCTTCCCTTTCCAATGAAGATCCAGGTTTCCATGATCTCTTACACGATGAGGGCCAACACCATAGCGTTGCATGTATAGCCATGTACCTTTGTAGAACTTATGTCCTAACCAATTTCCTCCTACAGCTTTGATATTGTGACATTTTAATGCAATAACCTCATCTTTTGAATGCCTATAAGATTTATGTTTTCCCATTGGAGTTCCATTTCAACATGATATTAGAGCATAGGTTATTACTAGATAGTATTTCCTTTTGAGATTTGATTTATGTTATCTTTTTAATTAGAATGAATTTCATTATTAATCTCTCCCTCCCTACCTTATCACATCCTTATAATAAGAGTGATTTTAAGCACTGTTTGCATGCTTTCCTTTAAGCATGATTAGCATCATTTCTTTACCTTTCCTACTCATGATCATAGTTTTCTTTTGTTGAAAGTTGCATCATTATGTTATTTTTGCATCTTGATGATTTTCGTATACCCAATGAAGTTCTTTGAGCACTAGAATGTGTAATACATAGTGCTTGTAAGCACTTGATCACTTTGAGTAGTAGAATGTGCAATAAATAGTGCTTATAAGCACTTGATAAGGTCCATTAAAGGTTTTAAATTTTTTGTTGGAGATTATTTCAACTATTAAAAAGCACCTTCTCTATGAGAGAGAGTGACTTCAATGGATCCACACAATATGAGGACCTCTATCTCATTTATCTCTCAATGCAATGATGAATAATGGGCACCAAGGAAATTTGGACATAGATAAGCTAATCCATGTCCTCACATACATAACAGGTTAGAGAAAGAAGGGTACAAACCTATATTGTAATAGGTCAGAGAAAGACGTTTATGCAATACTACTAAGAGAGAATGCAGCACCTGGGATTTAGCATTTGGATATATCTTATGGTTGAAACAAGCCAATCAGTAGCACTATGAAGAATATAGGAGCAGAGGAATAAGTGGTTTTGTAAGTCTCTCTCATAAAGATCTTGACTTGACATCGAAGACTAGATACATGCACAGTGCAATATTCTCTCAAGCCAATAGCAAGTTTTTCACACACAAAAAGTGCATTCTCTAAGGAACATCATGGGTTAAATTGCAGTTTGTCTTCTTATTCTGCATTAGCTAGCAAACCAAGACACAAGTCACAATGAAAGTTTTCCAAGTGCACAAAGTTGTGTGTGGCCTTCATAGATTTCAAAGGCAATGTGCAATGCGATAGAATGATGTTGTTCTATCGAAGAAAATTAGCAACAAAAAGGTTGCACTCCAGCACAATGAAGATGGAATGCCATTCCCCACCACTTACCTTCCATCCTAGGTCCTCACATGCATCAAATAGGTCTGAGAGCAATGAATTTTGAAGATATTTTGCACAGCTTTGGCTGAAGTACGAGATTGATTTTGTGTTGTGCAAATGCTTCTATTTCTTTAGTTCAAGTCTACTTAATAAGAGAAAACTCAACATTCTACGCACAAATGTCAGAACGAAAAGAGTAGTATAGTGGTGTGAGAGAGAGAGGCATGTATGCATCAACATTAATGTCAAATTTAGTTTGGAATCTTCTTGACTTCTACTACCTCCACTTTTACTACCTCAAGTGAAGCTACAAACATGCTCATTTGATTTTCTTTTTTAAATGAATGATGACATAATCAATGATGAATTTATACCTACTCCATATTTAGATAGATGCCAATAAATTGGTGCATATGAGTGATGAGCCTTGCAAAATGGCACAACTACCATGGACATGAGAAATTTTTCTTTTAAGTCCACTTCATGTATTCCTTAATATATGTATTCCAATGAATTTAAAGATTGTGCATTCTCATTTCTAAAAGCACTTTTGTAAGGGATTAGACACCTCTTTGATTAGTACTCAAGGTAGGACCTTTCCAAATGCCATTTTAAGGACGAGTCCCCTATGCATACTCTCTCTACCTCATGAATCATAAAACCCACGATCAAGCAAGCTCAAACATCAAAGACATGAATAAAGATGATATAAGGCTTCGAAGAACAAAAAAGGCCTATTCAAGAAAAATGGGAATTACACATGATTTTGAGACAATTCTTTCTGCCCCAATGTTTCACTTTTTGACTCATTCACACACTACAACATGTTATTATCTCTTGATTGGGGTATATTAAATTAGTACTTTAATATTACGGATAATTGTATTATGAATGAGGTATCAAGTTTAAGCACAAACTTAAGAAGTTAACATAGTTAGTAACATAAATGGGACTTGAATAATTCCCAAATTTCCTGAATAGGCCTTAAAAGCTTCTTCTACACAAAGAGAAAGGCACCAAAGATCCCCACAATAGATCTCATATGCTAAGGGAAGGATGTCAAAGGCTACTGAAACAAAGACTTCTACAAAGAAACTTGAAGGGAGTGAACAACCAAACACAAAGCAAGCAGAGGAGGTGAATGGATTGAATGCATTACCTACCCCATGATGTAAGCCTTATATGT
Source organism: Ceratopteris richardii (assembly GCA_020310875.1). NCBI lineage: Eukaryota > Viridiplantae > Streptophyta > Polypodiopsida > Polypodiales > Pteridaceae > Ceratopteris > Ceratopteris richardii. The sequence goes on along the minus strand of CM035415.1, from coordinate 48,492,799 downwards.
CTATGGATCCCATATGTCCCTGGATCCGCACAAAAATTGCTTGGATCCCAAATGTTTAAGTATATGTCTTGGGATCACATATGCCCCAAGATTTGAGGGATGCCATATGTCCCACACACCATGGATCCCATATGTCCATGGAACTAAAAACCTAGGGATGCCATATGACCCACACTTGGATTCCATATGACCATGTTATGTCTAAGAATCCCATATGTTCTTAAATCTAAAAACCCAATGTACTAAGTGATCCCATATGTTACCCATTCCCCACATTAAAAAAAAGGTTCATCACATGGAGGGGGTGTTCAGAGCTCCATGGTCCACCCTTTTGTCCAAAATCCATAAATGCAAGGCCTCCCTTCACTTCACAAAAGACATTCACTCAAGCTCTTGGCAAGAGTGCCCTCACTTACTTCATGGAGTCACCATGCTCATAGAGCATTCTATGTAAGTCATTTCTATTAATTAATTTCATCATGTTTTCATATGTTTCATTCATTCCTCCATAGCTTGTTTTTCGTGCAATTGCTAGTAGAGCAGGAGTCCCATCTTTCATTTGAAAAAACATGACTCCACCCTTCATGAGGAGAGAGAGAGAGAGAGAGACCCCAACTACTAATAACATATGCAAGAAGGGAATTGAATTAATCCAAGATTTATGGAATCAATTTGAGAAGGATTATTTGGATCCTTATTTGATAAACAGGATGGGATCTATTTAAAACAAACATTTGGTCTCACCATACCCTCTCATATATGAACATCTGGAAGAACACTATAACCATCAAGCACATGTGCCCCACCATTGCATTTTGGTAGCAAGAGGGAGGTATGCTATTCAATCTAGCATGTCAAATGATGATCAACATTATGGAAACTCTTTGATTTTGCCTAATGTCTTTCAATTCAGCTCTATCTATGAAAATAAATTTAGTTGGCTTTTTCTATTGAGTGAGGCTATTGCTTTTTTATTGCAGCCAAAGATCACCACTCAATTGCTTCATATGTATTATAATAGATGTCAATTCTTAGATAGCCACCATATGCAAAATTTTGAAGAGAACTCTTCTTCTCTAGCTTGATGTTTTGTAAGTCCCTCATGTGATGTATGTGTTACATCTTCCTCTATCTTTAGCATCATTTCCTAGATTTGTTCTTCCACTATGCAATTTGTCACTACTTCTCCCATAAGTTTATCCTTCTCATGACATTATGGTGCTCTTTGTTGGTTTCTTTGTGACTTGTCTATGTATTTCATACACCATGCATTTTGCTTCTTGCTCTTCTATTCTATAAATGCATTCATCATGAATGAAAAATTTCCTTTGAAAGTAAGACTAAGATGGATGAAAAAATTCTGATTTGAAAATAAATGATGAAATGTGATGAGATGAACATGGAACAATGTATGGAAAAATCTAACTCTAGCAAAAATGAAAACTAGAGGATTTGATGGTTGTGAGAAAGTAAAAGTATAAAACGTTGAAGGTGAATGAAAACCTGAAAAGAATGAACATGGGTGTGAAATTTTTGGTTCAAAGAAGGATGATGATGTCATGGATGGACATGTTAAAGGTGATGTGAAAAGTTAAATAAAGATGCTAAATGTGCTTCCAATGTGTGGGTGACTATTGCGTGCGGTGGGATGATAGTGTGCATGCTTGAAAGTGGTTTAGTGCATGAGGTTGAAGTGTGTCCTAAGCTAATATATTCATTGACTATATTTTGTCCTTTGGTGATGGAAGTAGGAATGAATGGAAGGGTAGAAATGGTAACGCTGAAGTGAGCGTAATGGAGATGAGTGCCACTTCAGATACAATTGGAGTGGGTAAAATAGGTGCATTAGTGGGGGTGGATATTGGTATTGCTTTAGTTTCTATATTGGGAGATTGAGTGGTGGTGTGAATGGGTTATGTTATGCATGGGGTGGACGTCATCATCTAAAGGTCCCTCATATAAGGCGACAGTTGTCTCTTGGAATATTTCAAAGGAAAGATGCATGCGAGACTCCTATAAACTCTCTAAAGAATGGCCTATCAAGGAATCTATTGTTGGCCTTGGTAGAAGGACATAAAAATGTAAGAGTTCCCCCCTTTTTTAGAATCCTAGAGAGTTTATCTTAGACAACAACAAGGTGAAATTAAACGTGTTGGGGAAAAAAAGGCTATCAAACTTCTTTGTAATTTTCTCTAATCAGCTTGTATTTCTCTTCTTTTTAATATAATTTATAGAAAGTTTTCATTTTAAAAAAGGACACATGAATTATTTCACATTATTAGCTTTCGATAATTCTAACATAACTTTTTAATCTTTTGTTCATCTATGGACATACCATTCTTGCATACTATGTCCCACAAATTTCCTTTTCAAAACATGAAAGCACATTGTTCTAGGCTCAACCATAGTGCTATGTTTAGCATTAATCAAATACTCTCATTAACGTGAGGATTTCTAATTGATGTTGTTCCAAATGGGCATAAATATCATCCACATAAACTTTTTGGATCCTTTGTAAAAAAATCCTCAAACACTTGGCATCTGAACCTTTTGAAAGTTGCATAGGTGTTCGTGAGACTAAATGGCATCACATGAAATGCATAGATTCCATAATCTAGATTAAATGTAGTTTTTTGTTGATGCTTCGAGATGATGACTACATGCATAGGTGTTCGTGAGACTAAATGGCATCACATGAAATGCATAGATTCCATAATCTAGAGTAAATGTAGTTTTTTGTTGATGCTTGGAGATGATGACTACATAATTAACTTCAGAAGACACATCATAAGATATAAACATCCTTTTTGTCTACCCACTCTAGCTGATGGTTTGTTGTAAGGAGAAGATAATTATTTTCTATTTTTGCACCATTCTTTTTCTTTCCAAGTTGAGGAAGTCTCTCAAATTCCTATTTTTATTGGATACCTTTTCCCTTCCTTCGGTTCAACAAGAGATGGCTCTTGCTTGGCAGGAAGCCTTCAGTTCCCATTGCTCTTTTTCAAAGTATTGGTGCATGGAAATCAATTAGTCTTGAATGATCCTTTGATGCATGAAGAAGGAAAATTCTCAAATATAGAAAGCTAAAAGAGAATCACTTTATAGAAGATCTTTTAGGCTTGAGAATGAAGTTAGTAGAAGGAACATTCCCTGCAAAGAGGCCTATCAAGGATTGGGAACATGCTTAGATATGAAGAGTAAATAAGGATAAAGAAGCTTAAGATCTAGTTTATAGAATGCACTTTATTAAATGAAGTTAGTAAAAGGAACATTCCTTGCAAAGAGGCCTATCAAGGATTGGGAACATGCTTAGATATGAAGAATAAATAAGGATAAAGAAGCTTAAGATCTAGTTTATAGAATGCATGATTGACAACAACCACATTGAATGCACTTTGAAAGAAGACAACTACGCTCTGATTGCAGATCACTTCAGTCATCTCTTTGGCACCTCTTTCCCCCCTCATGCCACATAGAAGTGCCTACATGTCCACCATTTTCAGGGTAAAAACAAAAGCAAATCGAGCAAAACTATGCATCTCCTCAAGTCTTATATTACATGCCAAGAAATTATCAAGGCTATCCACTCCCTTCAAAAAGGATGTCCAAGTGATCCCCCTTTGTTTGCAAGGATGTCCTAGTGATCCCCCTTTGTTTGCAAGGATGTCCTAGTGATCCCCCTTTGTTTAGTGTGGAGGGAAGCTCTCAGCTACAAGCATTACCGAACTTTTGGAACAAAAGAGTGATTAAGCTCATCCACAAGAAATACAATAAGAATGAAATTGACAATTGATGCTCAATCAATGTGCTATAAATGGGATATAATATATTTTGCAAGGTCCTTGCCAATAGAATTACTAACCATTATGTTAATGGGTCATTGAGTGTAAGACAATAGTTACGCAATATAACACAAGAGCAATAGCAGAGAAGATAACAGATATAGGAGAATCTCAACAATTTTCTACTAGCAGCAAGTACAAAGATGATGGCATTTTCCACCCGTGCGCTCTCAAGGTAGAGCTTAAATGGTGATCTAGACAACTCTAGATAGGGAGATACAAGGTAGAGGTATGCTGGCTCAACTCGATGTCTCAGGTAGTGCAGAAGTCATGTATATATAGGATCATGGGTGGCCTTCCGTGGACCGCTATACATGGGCGGTAGAGCGTGGGCGGCCACCGCCCGCGTAATTTCCATACATGGCTTAGACTGGTTGAACCGACCTAACAAATATAAATGATTTTTGACTCCGACAGGGAATATTCTATGGAATATTCCCTTTACCGTCACGCTGGGGGCGCTGCCCCCGGTCCCCCCAATTGGGGACCCTGGTAACTCCCTTTCCTTACAATACCTTACATGGTCCAATATGACCTTCATCCAACATGCAAGTTGGGATTCCCATCAATTGGGTAATGCACGCTTGGCTTCTCCTCATAACGGGGGCCTTACAAAATGTGCATACAATCATGAGGGGTAGACATTGATCATATACTAACACCCCCCCTCAATGTTTACCAATGAAAAAATCAAGTAGGTTTCATTCTTATGCCCATCTGTTGAAGATGTCTGTTGAGCTGCTCTCTTCCAAGTGCTTTAGTGAATATGTCAGCACAATTTTCTCTGTTGGGCAATATTCTAGCTCCACAATTTCATCTTCATTTAGCTCATGAATGTAATGGTATTGTACTTCTATGTGCTTGGTGCGAGCATGAAATACTGGGTTCTTTGCAATAGCCATACAACTTTGATTATCACACTTGAGTACAGTCGCCATATTTAATGGAAAGCCTAGATCTGCAAGAATTCTCCTTATCCAGACTGCCTCACAAGAAGCAAAACAAGCTGCTTTGTACTCTGCTTCAGTGGAGGAGAGTGCGAGAGTTGGTTGCTTTCTACTTACCCAAGAAAATATTCCTGAACCAAGTGAGAAACAATATCTAGAAATTGATTTTCTAGAATCACAATCTCCAGCCCAATCTGAATCACAATATCCTTGGAGTGTATCACCTGTGGTATAAAAAATACCAAAATCCAAGGTTCCTACAATGTACCTTATAATTCGCATTCCAGCATTCTAGTGACTCTCCTTAGGTTTGTTGGAAAACCTGCTTAGTACTCCAACAGCATAGCTAATGTCTGGTCTAGTGTTGCACAGAAAAATAAGACTTCCAATGAGCTTCCTATACTTCTTAGCATCTACATTAGGCATGTTATCATCCATAGATAGCTTATGATTTACCTCCATAGGTGTGCTAGTTGGCTTGCAGTCCATCATTCCAAATGCCTTGAGAATCTCTTTGGCATATTTTTGTTGTGAGATGAAAATGCCATCCTTCCTTTGCCATACTTCAATTCCCAAACAAAAATGGAGTAGACCTAAGTCTGTCATTTCAAACTCAGTTCCCAAGCTGATCCGAGTTTGATTGATGAGTTCCTGATGATCTCCAGTAATGATCAAATCATCTATATATACAATGACAACAACTAGCTTGCTATCCCTTTTCGTTACATACAAGTTAGCATCAGAAGTACTTCTCTCAAAACACATATTTTTGAAAAAATGATCTATTCGTTGGTACCAAGCCCGTGGAGCTTGCTTAAGTCCATACAAAGCTTTCTTCAACCTGCAAACTTTATTTTCTGAATTGGGCACCTCAAAACCTGGTGGTTGAGATACATATACCTCCTCCTTGAGGTGACCATTCAAAAATGCAGATTTGACATCCATCTCGAAAATAGGCCAGGCCTCTTGTGCAGCTACTGCAAGTACCGTCCGAATAGTTGTCATGCGTGCTGTTGGTGCAAAAGTTTCTTGAACATCAAATCCTTCGATCTGTGAAAAACCCTATGCAACTAATCTTGCCTTATACTTTTCTAATGTTCCATTTGCTTTATACTTAGCTTTCCAAATCCATTAAGTACCTATTACCTTCTTCTTTGGCGGCAAGTCGATTAGATCCCATGTATCATTTTTTAGTATACTATCATACTCCGACTGCATTGTTGCTCTCCAACCTGGATCATCAAGGGCTTCTTCAATGGTGGTAGGTTCCTTTATCAAGCCCATGATATCTGCCATTAGAGCCATGTTAACAATGTGTTCTGAGGCTCTTCTTTGCTCCTCTATTCTCTTTGATCTTCGTAATCCATCTGATGATGATTCTGGTACATCTACATGTGGATTGTGATCATCAAAGAGCTGTTGTGCCCACTTTGGTAGTGGCTTACGCTGTGTAGCTACAACTGGTTGGCTTTTTATTGAGGAAATTTCTCCATCAGATGTTTCCTCCTCCTCAACTTTAACCTGTCTTTTGATAGGCACAAGGTGAGATATTTCTCCGTTTGATGAGATAGTAGATTTACCTTTATCTTCTACTAAGTGTGGTCGTTCATCAAACACCACATTTCGGCTGACAAAAATCTTCCTTGCCTCAAGATCCCACAACCTATATGCTTTAGACTCTTCACTATATCCTAGGAAGACACACTTTTTTCTTTGTGAATCCAACTTTGATCTTGTTGAATCAAGAATATGTGCATAACAGAAACAACCAAAAATTCTGAAATGCAAAACTGAAGGCTTTTTACCAGAGTATGCTTCTTGAGGAGTCATCCCCTTCAGAGCTTTTGTGTAGCATCGATTGAGGATGTAGAATGCTGTATTGACTGCTTCTGCCCAGAATGAATCAGGCATGTCTTGAGCCTTTAACATACAACGAGCCATTTCAACTACTGTCCTATTCCTGCGCTCAACAACGCCATTTTGTTGAGGTGTATGAGCTGTGGTAAGTTGCCTTTTCACACCATGCTCCTTAAAGTAATTGTTGAATTCTGTTGACAAGAATTCACCTCCTCTATCTGTTCTAAATTTCTTCAGTTTCCTTCCTGATTCATTTTCTACATACTTATGCCACACTTTAAATTTTTCAAAAGCATCAGCCTTCTCTCGAATGAAATAAACGCACATCTTTCTACTATAATCATCGACTAACAGCAAGAAGTAGAAAGATCCTCCTAAAGTAGGTGTAGACATACTACCGCAGAGATCAGCATGTACCAACTCTAGAGGAGCTTGAGATCGATTGCTGGTCCCTCTTGGAAATGCCTTTTGTTGTTGCTTGCCCATCATACAAGCTTCACAAGGTTCCTGCAACTCTGAAAATGCAGGCAAATGAGCAACCATCCCTGTTCTTTGCATCTCCTTCAAAACTGCAAATCCGAGATGCCCAAATTGTTGGTGCCATAACCTGCTTACATCTTTATCTTCTGTAGCAGTTAAAGCACTTAACTCATACAAGTTATCCCGTCGTATGCCTTTACCTACAACATTACCTGATGAATTCATTATTCCGCACCACTCTTATTGAAGTGAACTTCGAGTCCATGATCTGTTATTGCAGAAACTGACAACAAATTTCTTTTGAGTGTAGGTACATAGAGAACATCGGATAAATTTTTCTCAACACCTGGAGAAGTGATAAAAGAGATGGTTCCAGTTCCTTCGGCTGGACACTTGGAGTCATTTCCCACCACTACATTGATGGATTCCCGTAGAGGCACTAGGGAACTATACAAATCCTTTTTACTAGTCATATGGCGAGAAGCTCCACTATCTAAAATCCATGGTTCATCAACACAAGCTTGAGCAGATGAACATACCTCTTCAATAGCTACCCAAAGTTCGAGCTCTGTGTTGTTTGCAAACTCTTTGTTCTTCCATGATGATTTTCCCATTCCGTTCATCAGCTTGCTTCTTTCTGCAATCCTTGATGGCATGGCCTTTCTTTTCACAATAGAAGCAACTTCCTGTGAACTTTTTCTTCTTTGGCTTCTTCTTTGATCCTTCAGAAGAGCCTTTACCTTTTGCATTTGCTGAGAATGCAGCATCACTTGTACTTTGCCGATTCTTCAACCGCATCTCTTCTTCTAAAAGCATCGCACAAAACTCTTCAAATGTAAGAGGAGTTGGTCTTATCTGAGTGTTAAGGGATGTTACTAATCCATCATACTTTTCTGGAAGAACACGTACACATCTTCGAGCCAGCTCTTCTGTTGTTATAACAACACCAACTGCAGCCAATTGATCTTGAAGATGCTTTATCCGTTTGATAAAATCTTCAGCCTTTTCAGAATCAGAATGCTTTTCATTTGCCAACTGATTTTCTAAATTTTGTATCCTAGTGTGGTTCTTGGTCTCATATTGATGAGCCAATATGCCCCAAGCCTCATGTGCTTTAGTACTATGTTGAACTAAAGTAAGCACAGAATCACTTACACTAGTGACAATTGCACATAATGCATCAGCATTCCGCCTCTTCCAAGCTCGTAGAAGATCTGGATCTGGCTCAATCATCAATCTTGAATTTGTTGGATCTTCAACTAGTATAGGCTCTCGATCCAATCCTATCGGTCCCATGACAATGTCAAGTAATTCATAGGAGTCCAAAATTGTAGAAATTTTGAACTTCTAGAGTGTATAGTTGGTTCCATCCAGCTTCTCTTCAGTGAATGTAGGTGGACGAATTCTAATAGGTGCAGCATTAACATTAGCTGAAGCACCAAGACTAGTGTTCGACGATGAATCCATCATGTAATCACTCGAATAATCTACTGATATTCTAGTCTGCTAGTAGGTTAAAATAGTGATACTTCTCAAGCTATTCGAACCTTACAGCTCTGATACCATGTAAGACAATAGTTACGCAATATAACACAGGAGCAATAGCAGAGAAGATAACAGATATAGGAGAATCTCAACAATTTTCTACTAGCAGCAAGTACAAAGATGATGGCGTTGTCCACCCGTGCTCTCTCAAGGTAGAGCTTAACTGGTGATCTAGACAACTCTAGATAGGGAGATACAAGGTAGAGGTATGCTGGCTCAACTCGATGTCTCAGGTAGTGCAGAAGTCATGTATATATAGGATCATGGGTGGCCTTCCGTGGATGGCTATACATGGGTGGTAGAGCGTGGGCGGCCACCGCCCGCGTAATTGCCATACACAGCTTAGACCGGTTGAACCGACCTAACAAATATAAATGATTTTTGACTCCGACAGGGGACCCTGGTAACTCCCTTTCCTTACAATACCTTACATGGTCCAATATGACCTTCATCCAACATGCAAGTTGGGATTCCCATCAATTGGGTAATGCACGCTTGGCTTCTCCTCATAACGGGGGCCTTACAAAATGTGCATACAATCATGAGGGGTAGACATTGATCATATACTAACATTGAGGACCAGAAGGGCTTCATCAAGGGAAGTCCGTTCTCGAGGTCATCATTGATATCTAGGAAGGTATTGAGTATGCAAATGAGTCCTTCCAAAACTCTCTCTTCATCAAGGTAAAGTTCAACAAAGCTTATGATAGACTCGAACTAGATTTATAAAGATGGTTTCCATGTTGATGAGCAATGCCTCTCATCATGCAATCCCTTATAGATATTGTCTTCATAACTAGATTTCTAAAGATGGTTTTCATGTTGATGGTGAATTGTTTGTTATCGTCGTTGGTGGTCGAGTTGTCTAGTTGTGCACTATGTCTAGCTGGGGTGTCTTTGAGGCCTTGTTCTTCCTAATAGTGAGGATTGAATGATTCTTAGACTTTAACCAATGATCCTAATGTTCTTATTCTAAATGATCATTAGTGTGTCAACTTCTTCTACCAATGCCTTGACATTATGTGAGACTTCAGGATCTAGGATAAATCACTCCAAATATCCTTAAATATCAGCTTGCAACGCATCATAACATATTTTTATCGACCAAGGATGTAAATAGCTCCCTAGAAATCAGACATTTTGGCTTCTTGGTATCTCAATGGAATTTGAATTCTCTTTGAGTCAAAGATGGGATTGGGTGTTAACCAAGCCCAACAATAACCTTAACAATTAGAATGGCATTTAGCCCAATGTGGCTAATCAGGCAATGGTGATCAACATGTCCCATATTTCCTATTTCATTTATATCCATTCATGCTAGCAACCTAGTGATAAGGATTTGTTGAAGCTTGGAAGATTGTGAACAAAATTCCTCTAGATGGGAGGCCCCAACAGGAGAGGTGTGCCAAAAATCAAATGGAAGATTTTCTCTAGCTAGGGAGATGCAAGTGACTTGAGAATTATTTGAGGCTATCATCAACAAGTTGATCATCAAATACTTAATTAAAGCTTTGGATATCTATGACTCCTCATGGGCTAGAATTATTTTTTAAAATTTGGTGACCATTTCTCTTGTGGGTCTCCCTTAGGATTATGTTCTCCCATCTTTCGATTATGCCTAAAGGCTCACATCTTATGTGTTCATTGTGAAAGTTTTGGAACAAGATGAAACCTTTTTGCACTATAAGCCAAGATTGAAAATCAGCCCTTGGCATCAATGAGAATGAATCCATTTGGCTCTTGATTCTGTTGATTCTACTCACCTCCAAAGGGTTTAGTGTCTCTATAACAAAGGCTTTTGCATTTGGAAGAACCTCTTGGACCAAGATAGAAGGCATCCAATCAAACTTGAAGACATTGATTCATGCCACAAAGTTCAGCTTGAAGAGTGGGACTACATAAGAAGCTAAATAAATGGCTGAGATGACACACATGTCAACCTCTTCATTGGCCAATAGGTGCCTTGTGTAAAAGCTTTGTGATAGATTAACAATAACAATATCATGGATCCATTGAGAATTACGTGGAATGTGGACTTTCACAAGAAACTTAACAAGAAGCAGTGTGTGACCTAGTCTTGGATCCGATGGGAGTGAAAATTTGCGGTGATCTCTAACAACCCCTTATTAACAACCCTTCTTTAGACATCATAGAGAGTTTGTCTTAGAGAACAAGAACGTGAAATCAAATTGGGTCCCCCGTGTTGGGGGCAAAAATGTTATCAACCTTCTTTGTAGTTGTCTCTAATAAGCTTGTATTTCTTTTCTTTTTAATAATTTATAGAAAAATTTATTTTAGGAAAGGGCGCATGAATCATTTCACATTAGTAGCTTTGGATAAGCCTAACATAAATTTAATATTTTGTTCATCTATGGAAATACCATTCGTGCATACTATGTCCCATAATTTTCCTTATGAGAACATGAAGCGCATTATTCTAGTCTCAACCATAGTGCTATGTTTAGCATTAACCAAATGCTTTCATTATCTCTATGATTTCTAAGTGTTGTTGTTCCAAATGGGTGTAAAGATCATCCACATAAACATTTTGGGTCTTTTGTAAAAAAATCCTTAAACACTTGGCATAAGAACCTTTGGAAAGTTGCAAAGATGTTGATGAGACTAAGTGGCATCACACAAAGTGCATAGATTCCCCAATCTATAGTAAATGTAGCTATATGTTCATCCTTAGAGATGATGACTACATAATTGTAACTTCAAGAAACACCTAAGAAGCAATAAATATCCTTTTTGCCTACCCACTCTAGTAGATGGTTTGTTATAAGGAGAAGATAATTATTTTCTACTTTTGCACCATTCTCTTCTTTCCAAGCTGATGGTCTCTCCGCTTCCCATTTTTATTGGATACAAACATATTTGTTGAGATGTATTTGGTGTTTTGAATTTCCTAAATAAATCCTACAACAAGAATTTTTATCAATATCTTATTTTATCTTAGTGGAATATATGTTATTTTTATGTGCAAGAGCATTGCTTTATTGGATTCGTGTTTGGCGCCATGGGAATTCCATGTGCACAAATCTCTATATCTACTCCTTATCAATCTACGTGTGTTCAAGCAACTATATCTCTGTATTCTCAAACTACGCAATTTATTTTCTTGGTTGATCATAAAGTCATTATCATTATACCTTTATTCTAATCACCACTTTCTCAAACTACTCTTCTTTTTCAAATTGTTGAATTTCTTGTGCTTCTCCTAGGCGTCTCAATTCCAATTTTGTGTTCCTCACACTCATGCTGATTGAAGTTGCTTGATCTCAAACAACTATTCCTTGTTCTTCTTCAAATGTAATAAACTTGTTGGATTTCTTGCTTGATTGGAGTTCTTGAAAGAGTTCTTCCTATTTCTTCTAAGAGTTCTTTTTAATATGAAGCAGTATGCACATCTATGCATGTACTTACGCATGTGAAAGTTTTTATTTGAAAGTTTTCTTTTTATTTTCTCTTAATCAAAGGGTGCATTTACATATTGATGTTTCTTCTAAGTGAGGGTATGGCTAGAATCACTCATTGAAATTGTGCTACATCATGATTTACTAGTAGATTAATTCATGATAGTCCATGTTCCACGTAATCACACCCTATTTTGCAATTCTCCACTCAAGACCAAATATACAAATATCAATCGAAGAAAAATAGATTCATTATGAATGTTTGCATATCAAGCCTTTGTTTCTAGTGAGAAGGGCAAGGGTAAAGGTAGTTCTTCTTGTTGTATGGAAAGAAAATACGAATCCTATTCAATGAAAGAACAAAGGCAAAGACGAGAAGAAAAATAGATAACCAAAATGGTTTTGAAAATATTTTAAGGAAATGATCATTTGATCAAGAAATATCCTAAATTTGCTACTAAATAAGCAAAGAAGAAAGACGCAGGAATGGTTGTTATAGACACTTCTACTTCTAAGGCTAAGTCTACCAACTTAATCTCCTTATGAACCATAAAATCATGATCATAATGTCATTTTCTACATAATGTCCTTATGAACCATAAACGCATGATCATTGTATGCCTATTCTTTGATCATACATTTGCGACTTTGATAGTGGTGTGATAAAATATGTTACCTCTCTATGCAGTTAACCAAGATTGGCTTTATAGTAAAGTTTGTTGATGACACGTGTACAATTCATGTCTTCTCAAATGTTGACAACGTTACTACATCTGATATATTGTGTCATGGGAAATATAAGCTCATACATTATGGAAAAAAATTGTGGATTCTTGTGTATCTGTAGCAGAGCATTCATAGGCCATCTTAGATACAAAACTTTCACATGCATGTTTTGATCATCTAATCTTTGGTAGTTTCTATGCCTACAAAAATTTTCTATATTTCCTCTTTGCCTAAGCTTGGCTAGCATCCAAACATGTATGTGAAGGGGGCATTTTGGCTGGAGAGTTCTTCCTTTCCTAAAGTTGGTATAGTAAGAGCTAAGAAAAAAGTGTAGCTTATTCATAGTGATGTCTATGGGCTTATGCAGACACCAACCTTTGGCAATTGCCTTCACTTTGTGACTTTTAGTCAAAAATTTTCTAGGTACACATGATCTACCTAATAAAATCAAGTTCTGAAACATGTATGTGCTTCAAACAATTCATGCTAATTGTTGAAAATCTATCAATATGAAATTTGGGGACCGTTCATTTTGATCAAGGGGAGGAGTATATATATTTTGCATTAAAAGCATTTATGGCTTGGGATAAAAGACCAATGAATGGTGCTATATAGAGCACAATAACATGGTATTGCAAAGAGGAAAAATATATCTTTCACGAAAATGCCAAGGACTATGGTCAAAAGTCACACATTACCTCATAGCTTCTATCTTGAGTCCACAATATGGGTTCTTTATGTACTTAACATGTGTCCTACAAGCATAACAACCTATAACTCCTTATAATGCTTGGCATGGTCACAATTCATTTGTTGCTCATATGTGTGCTTTTGACCATATGGCATATGCATTAGCGTGTAAACAAAAATGAAAGAAATTGAATGATAAGGCAATGAAGTGTATATCTATTGGAAGCAATTCAAAGAGTAAAGGCTACTACATGTACCACCAACAAGCCATAAATATTTTTACTAGTTGAGATGTGATTTTTATGAAGGATGCAATACAACCTTTACATTCATGCATTAAGGAGACATTAAGAGCTCAAAAGTTGTATATGATATCTTGTTGCCTCTTTTCACTAGTGAGCAATTGAATGTATCTCTTAGTGATGCAATCCTCAGCCTATGCAAGTTCTAAATGAAAACAAATATCATTCCATTTCTATTGTAGATACTCATGATGGACTTATTGATGAGACAAAAAATATTGATAAGGAAAAATCTACGCCAAAAGCACTTGTGAGAACTTTGAAACATAGTAATTTAGATGCACCTTTACCTTATTATACTCACGTAGGCTCGAATGGTGTCCTTTGCCTCTAATTTCTACAGGAATGGGCTTTTTTCATTTCATGAACCACAATTAAGAAAATTGGATGACTTTTTTGCTATGGAGAATGGTATATAGTCTTTACGTGTCATCCCTCCTAGCAAGAATTCCATCAGCACTAGATGGGTTTATAAATTGAAATCCACAAATCATGATTGTGTTGATTTCCATAAGGTTAGGCTTGTAGATTTTGATGACATATTTGCTCCTATGTAAGTTAAAAAAAAAGATCCCTAGAATATCTATGCTTGAAACTCACAATTGATGTAATGCAACTCACAATTGTTGGAATGTGAAAGAAGTTGGAGATGTTTTGAGAAGCTTGGAAGTAGGGTTGTGAAGTGGTGAAGATGGTCCAACAAAATAGCATAGGACCTAAACTAGCTCTTTGAATATTTAAAATAGATCTTGTAGGGTTGTGGTTAGTACAATAAAACCCAATAGCTACTTTGGAACATTAACAAGAACAAGTTGATGCAAAAAAGATGACTTGTACCTTCACTAGCTCACAAAAACCTTCTAAATTTGGATGGAAGTTATGACTTCAAACACTCACAGTAGCCAACACAGTTACAATAAATTATCATAAGATATCTTTATAATAAATACAATAAATGATCATAAATAAGGAAACTCTTCCATGGATGTCTTTCCCATAATCCAAAGATGATCTAGAGCTAATCCTTCCCAAGCATAGTGCAAGTTTGATGTTCCAATAGCTCCTACTCAGGCTAAATTATGATTGCGTCTTCATTCTCTGATAGGTTGAATACCTATCATAGATTTGAATATGCATAGCCGTATTCCATCAACTACCTCTCTCATCATATCTGCTATTTGCAACTTAGTAGGAACAAATGAAATTTCAATTTCCTTTGCGATAAGCTTCTCTCTTACAAAGTGGTAATGAACCTCTATGTGCTTTGTCCTTGCATTGAAAATTGGATTTGTAGCTTGTTAAAAATCAAGACTTAGTCATGGAAAAGGACTCATCCATGAGTTTTGCAAGTGGAACAATAAAAATGAAGGACCAAAAGTCATGGAATTCAATTAGGAGTGCCACCAAGCTCAATCAAATTCAAATCTCATCAATCATGCACCAAAAAGTGCACCTACACTTATTGGTGGTGGTTAGTTAGATTGTGGGAAAATTAAAACTCTATATAAGCATCATCCCACCTTTTTATCCGGGGTTTTATGCATTCCACAAGTTTCCCACTTAGTTTAGTGAAGTCATTATTTCCAGCAAGCAGCCTCCTTGCTTGCTTAGCTCATTTCCTCATGATTTTGCTCTTCTCTATCGAGAGGTGTAGTTAGGCTTTTCCAAATCTAATTGCAGCAGCTTGTAGATAATTTTTTTCTCTCTCATTATAATCATTTTCATTGATTTATAACTTTATTTGGTCTCTCATATAGTTCCCCAAAGTCTGCCAAAGGTTTCAAGTTCTTTGACCAAGTGATTTGTGAGAAATTGCAGAAATTGTGAAGTTATATCTCTGCACATAGGTAGAGAGTGTTGCAAAAACGTAGCCTATTTTGCAAAGGATGGTTCTCCCAGATGTAATATACATTTAGAATGATTTAAGGTTTTTTGGATAGCTCTTAAGATCTAATTTAGTTCTAAAAAGTGTTATTTTAAGCATATGTATAGATTTATAGAAAAGTTGAGAATAGTGAGCACATATCATTACTTGTGGACCAAGTGGAGGGCAACCATCTTCCATTGTTGCATTGAGGTGTTAGAATCATCCCCTTCATTGGTATTAGAGCATTTTGGAGGCTTGGAGATATCATTGGGCATCATATTGAAGACTTTAAGGGATCAAGACAACTCGTGGAAGCACAAAGAGCACTTATCAAAGCAAGAAGACATCAAAAGGTGGCTATGTCAATCGAGATCTCAACTAGTCAAAGGTTAACAAGGGAGAAGATATCAAAAGCTAATGTCCACACCTTCTAAAGCATACAAGCACTTTACAAGAAGCTAGAGGAGCATCTTAGAGCTTATTATGGCTGAGTATAATACAAAAATAAGGAAGTTAGAGAAATGCATTTATAAACCATGGAAATTTAGAGTTAGCACCTACCTTATGGGCACATAATTGTGGGTATTAGTGAGTGGCACGGAGCCAATGCCTCATGTACATGACCCATCACTTCAAGGGTAGGTCAAGGCACTTAATGAATGGATAGAAGGGGATAGGAGAGTCATATTCATTCTATCCCAACACAAGTAATAGCATGATAGGGCATATAGGACACATCCAAGAAGGTTTGGGAGACCTTGGAGAGATTGTACTCTTCATCAACCAAGGCAAGGAAGATTCAGCTCAAGAAAAATTGAATTACAGCATTAGATAAAGTGAATTAGACCATTAATAGATGCGTTCATCAACAAGTAGAACAAGGAGGGAAGCATATAATCTCGTATCGTTTGGTAGTTGAGTCAAGAGAGAATCAATCCTATACTTTAGGATTCACTTTTAGGTGTAGATCTAAATTTAAATTCAAATCTTTGGATCCTACAAAAAACTATAAAAGAGGATATGAAATGCCCGCGTGCATCTTGAGGTTCAGAGATCATATTCATGTACTTTCATTGAGAAGAGGAGCTCACCTCATAGCTCACTCTTTCCTCACCCATTGAGCAATGGTTTATTTCCAATGACATTGTACTTTTACATGATTGAATACATACATGTTCATTACTTCCTACTCTCTTATCTCTGTCATAACTCATAAAAATAGTGAACTTGTATGAGCTTGTTCTCATCGTATAGTGGAATATTTCTCTTTATTCAAAGCATGATAGCTCAAGCATATTGTCTACTTTAATCCTACAAAGTTCCATTAATAATGCTTCTCGCAATCCTCAAATATTAATCAAACTCTGCTCACATGTTTGTGACTGTCAAGGCCCCTAAAAGGCAAGATGGATGCTTAACTTGCCAAACATATTTCTCTGCATATAGTTTATCATTTTAGATGATTTCACTCATGATTGGTAGCTTGTTAAGATAATTGAAGTTCCCCAAAAGGAATTTATTAATTTTTGTTTTACTCAAAGAATGGTGCAAAAGTCTGAGTAGGTATCTCAACCAAAATAGCAAGTTTTGTACCTTGGATCAGATGCCTACCTATCTGTTTTGATCCTATCATTGGTGGATCATCTTGTAAGCAACATATGTGATTACTTGTGCTTATTAGCTAGCTAAAGAGGCCGAGAACACTCTCTAGCCATTACTTATAGCAGGTGTGAAGCAGGTTTTAGCTACACCAACTCATCTCTTGTGATTATCCACCATCTCCTCCAACACAACACATATGCTTAAGAATCATGGATTTGAATAGAAATAGAGAGGCCCATGTTTTTTTAAGTACCTTAAAAACAACACTTTTCTGGGCCCTATAACTAAGAAACAATGAGGAATGAGCTTAAGCTTGTGACACATAAAAATGTTCAACTCTTCGATCTGCACAATAGTTTTAGAGATGATCTAAATCCAAATCCACCTCTAGTATCACCTTTGAGCCTTGAAAGTTTAGAAATTCTAGAGAGAATAAACTCAAGGCATTTTCTTAGAGCGAACTAAATTTAGAGCCTTAAATGAGGTAGTTAAAATATTTTATAGAGACACTTTTATTCTTTTATGCATGCTCTACCTTTCTCTTGTACATCATTTCATCTTTACCTTCAGTTTTCAACTAGAAAACATGATGCAGATAATGTTTAAAGAGAGAAGATAAAACTTGTCATGCCTAAATTTCTCCTACATGCATTAAGTGACCTAATTATTCATTCTAATCATTATCCCCACAATGTAATTCAGAAAGTTCAAAACGAATTGTTTCACTATCGAAAGGCCTATTACAATTCTTCCCCCTTTTAAGAACTATGTTCATAGATTGGAAAGAAGGATGATGTGCTAGGAAAATATCTAAATTCACACAAGTTGAATCGTCAACAAAATATGTGTGCCATTTCACCAAAATCTCTACTATAGATCTATTTTTAAGCAATTTGTCCCTCCTATCTAATAATATTTCAGGTCAAATCTCAAAAGATCCATCATCTTTTAGCTTATATTTGTCCTGCAAAACATGAGAAACATTAGCTACATATCTTTTAAGTAAGCTAACATGAAATGCACGATGCACATTTAAATGTTTCAGTTATTCCAATAAATAAGCAAGAGATCCAATCTTTTTCAAAACTTTAAAAGGACCTACATATTGTGGAGAAAGCATATGATCCTTCCCTAGAAATAAGTTAGCTCAGTGAGGATTGACTTTAAGGAGTATCATGTCATCTATTTGAAATTCAAGTGGTCTTCTCTTCAAATCATATAAGTTAATTTCTATTTTTTGAGCTTCTTTTATGTGTTGCTTAATTTTTCCAAGTTCTTCATCCATCTTCTCAATAATTTCTTTAGATACTTCTACTTAATTTGGAAAACCAAAAAACAAAGGTGGGATCAAGCAAATATAACCAAACATAGCCTCAAACGGAGTCATTTTTATAGATGCATGCCATACACTATTGTATGCAAACTTGACTAAGTGCAAATATTCACTCCAATTATCCTACTTTTCATTTACATACATGCACAACATATCTCCAAGTACCGGTTTAACCTTCTCAGTTTCCTCATCAGTTTGTGGATGGAAATTTGTACTCATACGAAGTTGACTTCCAATCAATTCAAATGTTTCTTTCAAAAAGTTTGATGTGAATCTAGAGTCTCTATCAGGAATTATGTTTTTAGGCATTCCATGCAATTGAAAAAATTCTTTTACAAATAGTATTGCAACATTCAAGGCAGTATGAGTCTTTTTCATAGGAAAGAAATGAGCTATCTTGGTAAGTCGATCAACTACCACAAATATGGTATAATTTTTACTTCTAGTTCTAGGTAATTTAGTGATAAAATCCATAGAGATAGACTCCCACTTCTAATTTGGAACATCCAAAGGTTGACGCATTAGAGGCATTCTCTTAAACTATGATTTCACTTGTTGGAACTCTAAACATTCACTAAAATATTTTCTAATAGTTGGCTTCATACATGGCCGGAACTAAGAATATTTTGTTTTAATATAGGTCCTTGAATAATCTGGATGTGTAGAAAAATGTGCATCAAGACAATCATGCAATATTTGAACTTTTAATGGAGACCTAGAAGATATGTATAATCGATTCTTACGATGCAAAGATCCATCCTACAAATGAAATTTATCTTGATACATCAAACCCCCTGAGGATTGCATGCAAAAATTTAAGATAGGTGCATAAAAAGAGTCTTATTTCCATCCTTCTTGAATTTGAGTGAGAAAATTAGAATTTATTACAGAAAGGGGATTATATAAAGGTCTCTAACTCAATGCATGAGTGACCTTGTTTTCTGTACTAGCAAATACTTAATGTCAAAATCATACTCACTTGATAATTCAATCCAATGCTTTTGCCTATTGTTAAGAAATGGTGGTGTGAAAGTTTATTTTAGACTATGATGATCTGTTCTCAATTCAAACTTAACCCCTTATAATAGATGTCTCCAATGATTAAGTGCAGCATTTCTCAACATGAGTATGATAATTAAGTTCATGTTTTCTTAATTCTCTGATTTCATATGCAACCACCCTACCATCCTATGAAAGAACACATTCTATCTAAGTACCACTTGCATCACATGCAACCACAAAAGGTTTTCCCATTTCTCATATTTTGAAAACACAATTTCAATAACTTTTTGTTTTAATGATTCAAAGGATTTTTGACAAGCATCACTCTAAACAAATCCTGCATTCTTTTTAATCAAATATGCTAGGGATTAGCTATCTTAGAGAAATTCTTAATATGTGTTATTTCATATTGTGCCAATCCTAAAAAGTATCTAAAATCCCTTACAGTTTAAGGAAATAGTCAATCAACTATTGGTCTATATGGAATCCCTCTTTAGAGATAAATCTTCTGATGTATACAAGTTTACACTTAGCAACAAAACACTTAGTTTGCAAAGTCTTCTTGAGATATTATTCATCAAGCACAAGAATATGGGAGGAGCATTATTAATCCAAAAGGTAAAAGTGTAAATTCATAGTGGCCATAACATGTTTCAAAAGTTATCTTGGGTATATCTTTTGTTTTGATCCTAATTTGGTGATAATTAGATCTTAAGTCAATCTTAGTGAATACAATTGTTGCACTTAATTAACCTAATAAGTCGTTTATGTGAGGGAGTGGGTACTTATTTTTAATTTCCCTTTATTCAACCCCCTATAGTCAATACATAATCTATAAGAGTCATCTTTCTTCTTCTGAATAAAACAGGTGATCGCAAGGTGAAACACTCGGTATGATCAAGCCTTTCTTCAAAAGACCATCTAATTGAACCTTAAGCTCCTTTAATTTATCTATTTTAAATCTATAGGATGCTCTAGAATATGGTTTGCTCCTCAGATATAGGTTGATGGCATTGTCAATCTGCGTGGACATGGAGGTATACCAGGCAAATCCTTTCGAAGTACATCTACATATTCTTTCAAAAGATTTTCTACAAAATTTGAAAGATTTTCTACAAAATTTGAAAGATTTTCATGATTATCTTCCTCATGCAGATTGTTCACATACACTACAATTGTCCTACACCCATCATGTATACCTATAATGGTTTGCGTAGCAAAAATGAGAATATTCTTAGGATTATGCCCATCAACTAGAATGTGGATAGATTTAACGTCTATCCTTCAAGTGATTGTTCTTTTTTTGCTGTAAATTGTTGTAGAATTTTGAACTAAATAGTCCATGCCTATAATTGCATCACTCTATTTCATTTCAATCACATGGAAACTCCCAAAAATCACCTACTAGAAAACGTAAATGCAAGGTTTTCAATATATCCTTTTGCAAAGTGTAGTCATCCATTTCCCATCTGCACGGGTCTTGTTATCTGCATATTTAGGGGTATCCCTAAATTTAGTACTAATTGGAAAGATACAAAAGAATGTGTAGCTTATCAGAAATCTGATTCTATGCATAGAAATCATACTTGAAATCATAATTACAAAAGCCCTTGGGAAAGAACTATCCACCATGCAACATAAAGTAGAGATAAAGCACTTACCTCCATCATCTGCTTGCTTAATTATTGCATCTTCTTCAATGATGTTTATTGCCTTCGATTGTGTAGGCCAGAAGATTGCCTTGTTTGGGCATTCATATGTCCGATTCCCTTATTTCCCACAATAGAAACACAAACGGAGTCTTTTTGCTAGTTCACTAAAATCAAGATCTTACTACCAACGGATGGTTTGACACCTCCTTTGATTTTCCACCTGAGCAAGATTCTTACCTTGTTTATTAGAAGATGAAGTATTCTTTAAATTTTTTATGCTTGTTGTGGTAGGTCTTGTTGATATATTTAGGTAGTGATGTGTGTGAACACTCTAGGACTGCCGGGGCACTTTTTTCCCTCTTTAGGAGGTTTTTTCCCGCGGCTTGTATATACACCTATTGCCCTAACGGGCTACTTATCTTTATACATTCTCTCGTAATACATTCAGTATTGTTTGTTGTGATCGAAGCTTGTTGTTCTTCCTTGTGCTATTCGCATGCTTTCGTAGACGTCTAACTCCAACAATTGGTATCAGAGCAGGTCATCGCTTCATCTAGGGCATCGTCGACACTCCTTCAGTTGCAGTCTCACAATCGTAGGAATTTTGCTGAGCATACTCAGCGTGTTTTTGAGATCAAAATAGCTTCGCCTTGCGGTGCCGAAATTGTGATCTGAGCTCGTTTCAGCCTCCGAATGCACTATCATAGCGCTTGTGCAGGCTATTTCATCTTTTTGTGCCAAAGGTATATACCAATTTCATTCAGCAGATTCATGTTCATGCTGCAATTTCTATTGCACCTACTAAAGAGCGAATTCGTTGGGATGGTAGAGATTCTCAGGCACATGCATTGATAGCTTTGTTTGTCAAACGTGTCGTTATTCCTCACATTCACTCTTGCAGAACACCTAAGGATGCTTGAGATACACTTACCACATTGTACCAAGCTAGGAATGAGGCTCGTGTTACTTACCTCCAAAAAGAATTGGAGAGTGAGCACATGAATGAAGGTGATTCTATGGACAGTTTTCTAACAAAGGTCAAAGACTTGAAGGAACAGTTGATTTCTGTTGATGAGGTTATACTAGATAGCTCGCTTGTGCAGACCGTTCCAAATGGTCTTCCTGAGTCATATCAGAGTTTTGCTTCTACTCTTCGGTTGATGATGAAAGGCAATCCAAATGCCTTGTCTTTTGAGGAGTTAGTATCTGTTTTATTGCCGGAGGATCACTCTAGGCACAAGAGGTCCATTATGCGTGTTGCAGATCAAGCTTTCTTGGCTAGTCTGAAGGGCAAAGGAAAATGGAGCTCTTCAAGTAGTAAGCAAAAATCTGCTAATTTTGCACAATCAAAGAGGGAAGACAAAGATGAAAAGAAATCAGAAAAGAAGAAATTGTTTTGCAAGTATTGTAAAGGAAATGATCATATCATAAAGAACTATCCAAAACTGTTAGAGCAAGTCTATGACAAGCCTAAGTATTGGCTTGAGTCCCACAAACTCATAGAAAAAAGCCTTAAAATGAAGACTATGTAAAGTTCACTTGTGAACTACCTCTTGTAACTTTTGAAGAGTTTACTTAATGTAAAAGTAAGAGAATCTTAAGTGGTTGAGTCCACTTGATCAAGAATGGAAAGAGGAGCCATGAATTCGTGATTTGTGGTAGGTAGAGAATCAAATCAATCATTGATTGATTGGAGAGTGATTGAGGGAAGTTAGCCTCCCAAACTCAACTATAAATAGATGGCAGTTTTAGTCGTGGTTAGAGAGACCTATGTGAAGACCTCCAAGAGCTGAGCTTTATGCCATATCAAGGTGTGATTACAAGGCACACATATGTATCAGTAAGTCATTGTACTGTACAAGCAATATACTTTCATTTTCATGATTATTTGAGTTCATCTTTCCATGTTCTTGTGAAGTGTACTACTCACTGCCATTACTCTCAGTTTTCTCAGTCAGCTTGCAGAGATGTTTTCTCTGAGCTTAGTGCATCATTTTCAGTGATTTAACTTGGTAAAGTTATCTCTATAAGTCTACTATATGCTCACAAATTTTCATGTCATTTGGATGTTGCAATCTTCAGTTATGGTCATTTGAAGTCAACAGGGTCTATTCATCTTCACTCCTCTGTCAGGTACCCGACTTTTTCACTCATCTTGGCAGAGGTTTTTCTCAGTGGTTACTTATTCAGATTCAGTGATTGAAAGCTTGTTGGATTAAGCTTACTGTCTAGTATAACCATACAAATTTTCATAATCATTGGATTCCTAAATTTTGAGTTATGTTGATTTTTCTGCTCACTAGTCTCAAACTATAGCAGCCCGTGAAAATCGGGATGATGTCATCACTTGTTAAAACTCATTCTCAGTGTGTGGTTCATTATTTTTTATGAGATTACTCTTGAAGGTTAGCTCTTTAAGTTACCTAGACTTCCCTAAGAGGAATTAAGCTAATTGCTGCTGTGCTCAGAGAATTATGTAAAACACTGGACATGTGTACGAACCAAGAATAGCAAGTTTTCACCTCTGAGCTAACTCCAACTTATCTGTTTTGATCTATCTTTTTGAGAGTGATCTTTCAAGGTACATAGGGTGTCTAATACATCCATTGGCAAGCTAAAAGGGCCCACCATATACTCCTGGAGTTCATTTGGCTGGTGTAGATCAAGGATTTTGCAACACCTCTTCATCTTCAAGCACATACCTATCCATCTCTTCACAGTGGTATTAGAGCAAGGTTCAACAACATGGCAGATGGATTTCCTTCATCAATTGAAAAATTAGACAGAGGTAACTACTCAGCTTGGTCATTAAGAATGGAAGTCTATCTCCAAGGTAGAAGTTTATATGGTTATGTGGCTGGAGATGAAGTTATGCCAAGTTTCAGGAACAAAAGTCAACCAACACAAGAAGAGCAAGAAAGATTGAGCACATGGTGCTCCAAGGATGCACTTGCAAGGTCTTATCTCCTCAACTCTATCTCAGATTTTTTGTTGCCTCACATTAGAAGTTGTAAGACATCTCAGGAAGTGTGGGATGCACGTGAAGCTTTCTTTTCTTCAAGTACTAAAGCTAGGAAGCGTCAAGTATGGCTGGATTTCACAACTCTCAAGAAGGCTCCCAAACAAAATGTGACTGATTTTGTCACAAAGCTCAAGGACATAGCGGATCAGTTGGGAAGCATTGGAGAGGTAATAGATGAAGAGCAAATTGTAAGGCAGGTCATCAATGGCTTGAAGGCAGATGACAAGTGGGAAGCATTCACCAGAGCTATGGATTTGTACATGGACATGCATGTACCTAATTTCAATACACTCATTGGACAACTACTTACTCAAGAGGCAAAGCTTATCAAAAATGGAGAAAGCTCTAAAGGTAATCAATCTTCAGCTTTATACACTGATAAAAGCAAGTCCAAAGATAACAAAGGAAAGGCAAAGAAAGTGGATGATGAAGCAGGTACATATCAAGCTAACTATGCAGGTAGAGGAGAGACATGGCAGAGGTAGAGGAAGAGGAGGTAGACAAGGCAGGGGGAGATCCCAAGACTCCAGCTCATGTTCTATTTGTGGATTAACTAATCATACAACTGAAAATTGCTTTAGGAATTCCAGGAATCAAAGAGAAAGAGGATACAATAGAGGAAGTTATGGCTACTCAAGAGGAAGGTTCAACAACTATCATGGCAACTACAACAACTACAATCATTCAAACTATCAAGGAGGCTACAAAGGAAGGAGAGACTACAATAACTACACAGAAGACTCAAACAAAGAGGATTCATTATTGATCATGAACATGGCTATGCCACAAGGTAAATCTGATGAGCATGTTTTCTACATAGATTCAGGTTGTTCAAATCATGTGGCAGGAAATGTGGCAGTCCTATCAGATTTAGAAGATCCAAGGAATAAGCATGAGGTACAAACAGGAGATGATACAAAACATCCTGTGGAGAAAATAGGCAATGTCAAAGCACCTGATGGAAACATCAACCTACTTAGTAAGGTACTCTATGTCCCTACCATTACAAAGAATTTGATAAGTGTTGGGCAGATAGTAGAGAAAGGGTTGCAAGTCAGGTTCACAAAGGTAGGAGCATTTGTTGAAGATCCAAGTCAAGGATTCAGAAGAATTGCAAAAGGTGAAAAGACATGTAGATTGTTCACATTTGAATTACAGGACACTAGAAACATTTCTCTCTTTAATTATGGTAGTCAGACACTCACAGAATTGGAAGTATGGCACAAAAGGTTAGCACATATTGGTGAAAGTTCATTAAAGCAAATCTGCAGGGACCAAAGTGTACTTGGACTTCCTAATTTGTAAAAACAACATATGATTTATAAGTGTAGTGCATGTCAATTTGGAAAGTCTCACAGGTTACCATTCATGAAGAAAGGTTATATGCATGGAGATCTCTTGGAGTTGGTTCATACAGATGTATGGGGACCTAGCAAGGAAGCTTCAATATCTGGATCAAGGTATTATGTTTCCTTTATTGATGATTGCAGCAAATGTACTATCCTATTCTTTATGAAACACAAAGATGAAGTTTTTTCATGTTTCAAAAGATATTTGGCTCTTGTGGAGAATCAAACAGGTAAATCACTAAAAAGGCTAAGGTCAGATGGAGGGGGAGAATACTTCTCCCATGAGCTTGATTCTTTTCTTCAAGAAAGAGGAATCAAAAGAGAGATATCTACAAGGTACACTCCTGAGCAAAATGGAGTGGCAGAAAGGAGGAATAGGACAATTGTTGAAGCTGCAAGATCTATGTTAAATGAAAAGCATTTACCTAATTACTTATGGGCTGAGGCTGTATCTACAGCCACTTACTTGATTAACAGGTTGCCTTCAAAATCCCTTGATGGGATGACTCCATATGAGGCTTGGAATGGAAGAAGACCAAGCTTAGATCATTGTAAAATTTTTGGATGTATTGCTTTTGCTCATGTTCCTTCACAGGTTAGAGGCAAGATGGATCCAAAGGCAGAAAGGTGTGTATTTATTGGATATGACAACAATCAAAAGAGCTACAGGGTATACAACCCTACCAACAAAGGATTCTTGGTAAGCAGAGATGTAGTTTTTGATGAGAACAATTCATGGTATGAAGATTCATGCAGGAAGATCAATTTACCATATGATCTTGAAGAAGATTTTCCAAAGCTTGGTAGAGAACAATCAAAGATTGAAGAACAAGACACCTCAGAGGATGATGAAGAATCTGACATGGAAAAGATCAAAGCATGGAAGTCTAAAGGTAAAGTAAAATTGCAAGAACTTGGACATGAGGCAGAATCATCACATCATGGCCTAAGAAGATCTATGAGGGAAAAGAAAAAACCAGAAAGGTATGGGTTTGACACCTCATTAGTAACTAAACATTCTATCTACATAGCACAGGACATAAACCAAGAGGAGCCATCATCATTCGAAGAGGCCAAAGCAAAAACAGAATGGAAGCATTCAATGAAGGAAGAGATTGAAGCACTTGAGGAAAACAACACTTGGGATTTGGTGCCCAAGACTTCATCCATGAAGGTAATAGGCTCAAGATGGGTCTATAAACTCAAGAAGAACTCTGATGGTTCCATTAACATGTATAAGGCAAGACTTGTAGCAAAAGGCTTTGCACAAACTCAGGGAATTGATTATGAGGAGACTTTCTCTCCTGTGGCAAAGATGCCTACTATTAGGGTTTTGCTTAGTATTGCCTCTTCCAAGAATTGGAAGATACTTCAACTAGATGTAAAGAATGCATTCTTGAATGGTTGGATAACAGAAGAGGTATATATGGCACAACCACGTGGTTTTGAGAACCAAGTTTATCCTGATTATGTGTGTAAACTTAACAAAGCATTGTATGGTCTCAAGCAAGCTCCAAGAGCTTGGAATTTCAGGCTTGTTTCATTCTTGCAGGACAAAGGCTTTCAACCAAGCAAGGCAGATCCTTCACTCTTTATTAAAAAGAGTAACTCCGAGGTCATCTACCTATGTGTATATGTAGATGATATTATATTGACAGGAAATGATGCAGATGGTATGAAGAAGATCAAAGATCAGATGAGAGAAGAGTTCAAGATAAGTGATTTGGGTTCACTTACCTACTTCCTAGGTTTGGAAGTTGTCTACAAAGATCATGGTTTGTTTCTCACTCAAAGGAAGTACATTAAGGACATGCTGGCAAAATTCAAGATGCAAGATTGTAAGATTGCAGGTACTCCAATGGAGGTCAATCACAAATTGAGCTCACATGAAGGTGAACTCATAGAGGACATCACATCATATCAAAGTCTAGTGGGTAGTCTCAACTATGCCACATTGACAAGAGTAGATATATGTTACAGTGTTAGTGTGCTAAGTCAATTTATGCACACTCCAAGGAAACCACATATGGATGCTGCCAAAAGGATTCTCAAGTATCTCAAAGGAACCATAAATGAAGGACTTTATTATCCTTATGTATCTGATTTAGGTTTGAAGCTATTTTCTGATGCAGATTGGGCTGGCTCCAAGGAAGATAGAAGGAGCACTTCAGGTTATCTTACCTTTGCAGGTTCAAAGCTTATTTCATGGTCATCCAAGAAGCAACCCACAGTTGCTCTCTCTTCTACTGAAGCTGAATATAGAGGTCTTGCCATAGCTACACAAGAAGCTATGTGGATGAAGACATTATTCAAAGATCTTGGATTGGAGTTTGGAACTCCAACTATTTTTGGTGAGAATATGAGTTCTATTCATTTGGCTGCTAATCCTATTTTTCATGCAAGGAATAAACATATTCAAGTTCATTATCACTATGTACGAGAGAAGGTTCTAAGCAAAGAGATTCAAATATCATATGTGTCCACTCATCAACAATGTGCAGATATTCTAACCAAAGCATTGGATGGTACAAAGCTTTGCAAATTCAAGGCTACGATTGGTTTGCAGGTAATCTTGGAAGATTGAAGACCTCAAGCATACTTGGCTTGAGGGGGAGCTGTTGGAGCAAGTCTATGACAAGCCTAAGTATTGGCTTGAGTCCCACAAAGTCATAGAAAAAAGCCTTAAAATGAAGACTATGTAAAGTTCACTTGTGAACTACCTCTTGTAACTTTTGAAGAGTTTACTTAATGTAAAAGTAAGAGAATCTTAAGTGGTTGAGTCCACTTGATCAAGAATGGAAAGAGGAGCCACGAATTCGTGATTTGTGGTAGGTAGAGAATCAAATCAATCATTGATTGATTGGAGAGTGATTGAGGGAAGTTAGCCTCCCAAACTCAACTATAAATAGATGGCAGTTTTAGTCGTGGTTAGAGAGACCTATGTGAAGACCTCCAAGAGCTGAGCTTTATGCCATATCAAGGTGTGATTACAAGGCACACATATGTATTAGTACGTCATTGTACTGTACAAGCAATATACTTTCATTTTCATGATTATTTGAGTTCGTCTTTCCATGTTCTTGTGAAGTGTACTACTCACTGCCATTACTCTCAGTTTTCTTAGTCAGCTTGCAGAGATGTTTTCTCTGAGCTTGGTGCATCTTTTTCAGTGATTTAACTTGGTAAAGTTAGTTCTATAAGTCTACTATATGCTCACAAATTTTCATGTCATTTGGATGTTGCAATCTTCAGTTATGTTCATTTGAAGTCAACAGGGTCTGTTCATCTTCACTCCTCTGTCAGGTACCCGACTTTTTCACTCATCTTGTCAGAGGTGTTTCTCAGTGGTTACTTATCCAAATTCAGTGATTTAAAGCTTATTGGATTCAGCTTACTTTTTAGTATAACCATACAAATTTTCATAATCATTGGATTCCTACATTTTGAGTTATGTTGATTTTTCTGCTCACTGGTCTCAAACTATAGCAGCCCGTGAAAATCGGGATGATGTCATCACTTGTTAAAACTCATTCTCAGTGTGTGGTTCATTATTTTTGATGAGATTAATCTTGAAAGTCTTTAAGTTACCTAGAGTTACCCAAGAGGAATTAAGCTAATTGCTGCTGTGCTCAGAGAATTATGTAAAACACTGGACAGGTCTACGAACCAAGAATAGCAAGTTTTCACCTCTGAGCTAACTCCAAGTTATCTGTTTTGATCTATCTTTTTGAGAGTGATCTTCCAAGGTACATAGGGTGTCTAATACATCCATTGGCAAGCTAAAAGGGCCCACCATATACTCCTGGAGTTCATTTGTCTGGTGTAGATCAAGGATTTTGCAACACCTCTTCATCTTCAAGTACATACCTATCCATCTCTTCACAAAAACTGGCTGCTAAAGAGGCAAAGAAGAAAGAGGCTGGAATGGTTGTTGTAGAGGCCTCTACACTAAAAATAGAGTCTGCTAATCTTGTGCATTGTACTTTGATAGTGGGCCGACCAAACATATTACCTAGTAGTGCAGTTTTTCCTCTTCACGCGAGCCTACCCCTACAGGGAATACTATTACATGCACCAACAACTCCTCTTATCTTGTTATGGGAATTGGTAAGATCATTTTGACTACTACTAATGGTAGTTCTCTCACTTTGTGAGATCCTTTGTTTGTGCCAAGGATCAAGAAAAAACTATTATCAGTTTCTGCATTAGCCAAGATTGGCTTGGTTGTGAAATTTGTTAATGACAGGTGTATAGTTCATGATCTATCAAATGGGGATGTGATTATTGCTTCCGGCATTTTATGTCGTGGGTTGTATAAGCTCATAGACTATGAAAGATCTGTAAATGATCTGGCATGTGTAGTACAAGATTCTCAGGCTATGTCAGATGCAAAGCTTTGGCATGCACGCTTTGGTCATCAGAATTTTGCTAGTTTGCTACACCTACAAAAATCTGAAATGATGTCCTCTTTGTCCAAACTTGAGGCACCTAGAAAACATGTTTGTGAAGCTATATTTTGGGCAAAATGCAGCGTTCGTCCTTTCCAAAAGATGGTTCAGTTCGGGCTACTCAGAAATTGCAGATTGTACATAGTGGTGTCTGTGGTCCTATGCAGACACCTTCTTTTGGGAATTATCTTTACTTCGTGACTTTCATCGATGATTTTTCTAGGCATGAATGGGTATATCCATTGAGGCAAAGTCCGAAGTGTTCATGTGCTTCAAACAGTTTTTGGTTTTGGCTGAAAATTTGACAGTATGTAAAACAGGCACCCTCCATTCTAATCGAGTGGGGAATATATGTCTTCTCATTTTAATGCATTTCTGGCTAAACGTGGGATAAAACACCATTGTACAGTGCCATATACACCTCAACTGAATGGAGTTGCTAAATAAAAGAACAGGTCACTCATGGAGATGGCGAGGTGTATGGTCAAGAGTTAGGCTTTATCACATAGTTTCTTGCTTGAGGTTGTCATGTGTGCAACATATGTACTTAACAAGTGTCCCACTAAAGCACTGTAGTCCATCATTCCATATGAGGCTTGGCATGACCGCAAGCCATCTGTTGCTCATCTGTGTGTTTTTTGTTGTTTTGCATATGCATTAGTTCCCGAAAAACATCGCAAAAAATTGGATGATAAAGTAGTAAATTGTATTTTTGTTGGGTACAGTGCTGAAAGTAAAGGCTATCGTATGTATCATCCACAGACTAAACGCCTTCTAGTTAGCCACGATGTTGTTTTTGTGGAAGATGTTATAGTGGACAGTCTAGTGTTGGTCCTAATGAGGAAACTTCTCAACCTTTCCATGTTTCATGTGATGATGGAGATCGTTCCATTTTTTATGCAGATTTACATGATGCACTTATTGATGAGAGAGTTGATATTGAGCAGGCAAGAATTATGCCAAAATGGTTGGTGTAGACCTTGCCTGACAACAAATTAGATGCACCTCTGTCATATCTTACTCGATCAGGCTCTCATAGTGTCTCTTTTGCATCAGATTGCTATGCTATGGCTGCATCTAGTCTCTGTGATGAGACTGAGCCTATTTCGTTTGATGAAGCATAAAATTCAGAAAATAGGATGGTTGATATGCAACTTGAATATGATGCAATAATGAAGAATGGTACTTGTTCTTTATGTGACTTTCCACCTGGCAAGAAGGCCATTGGCACTAAGTGGGTATACAAGCTAAAGCATAAACCTGATGGTAGAGTTGACAGGTATAAGGCTAGGCTTGTTGCAAAGGGTTATGCACAGGAAAGAGGCATTGATTTTGATGAAACCTTTCCTCCTAGTTGCCGAATGGCTACTATTCGTAGCATCTGTTCACTTGCAGCGCATCACGGTTGGAATGTACATCAGTTGGACGTTACAAGAGCATTTCTAAATGGTGACTTGCATGAAGAAGTGTATGTTTTTGAACCCCGTGGCTTTGTGTAAAAAGGGCATGAAAACAAGGTGTACAGGTTAAAGAAGGCATTATATGGTTTAAAGCAAGCACCACGTGCTTGCTATGAAAAGATACATGCCTATCTGATTGCACATGGTTTTGAGAACAGTCCAACTGAAAGCACCTTATATGTTAAGCATGCTAATGATGTACTTGTGATCATTGTGGTTTATGTTGATGACATGCTGCTCACTAGTCCTCATGAGAGGCATATTGCTGATTTTAAGGCTGATTTGCATGCCTCATTTGAGATGTCTGATTTAGAACATTTGGATCATTATTTGGGCATTCAATTTATGCACGTTGATGGTGGTATGGCTTTGTGTCAAACAAAATATATTGACACATTATTGCAGCATTTTGGCCTTGAAGATTGTAAACCTATTGCCACTCCTATGGAGATAGGTTTATGATTGAGCCTTCATGATGCTAGAGATGGATTTGATATTGTTCTCTATCAACAGGCTGTTGGGTGCCTGATTTACTTATGCAATACTCAGCCAGATATTCAGTTTGTTGTCTCATAGATGAGTAGGTTTATGCATTGCCCAGGAGTCAAGCATTGGCAGGTGGTTAAGTGCATCTTTCACTACTTGACTGGTACTCGGCTACTTGGGTTGTTTTATCCCAAGGGGGATCGCCACCGCCATATTTTCATGCTTTTTCTGACTTTGATTGGGCTGGTTGCTATGACACTCATGTGTCCACTATTGGCTTTTGCTTCATGCAAGAAGCAGCCTACCGTGGCCACTTCCAGTTATGAGGTTGAGTATAGGGCAGCTTTCATAGCGACTCTTGAGTGTGTGTGGCTCAGACGCCTTGTGGCTGATTTGCGTGTTGGTCAGTCTTTTGCCACCACCATCCTCACTGATAGTGAGAGCGCATTGGTAGTTGCGAGGAATCCTGTGTTCCATGCTTGCACTAAACACATTGACGTGCATTATCATTAAGTCAGGGAGAGGTTCTCTACTAGGGAGATCAGCTTGGCATATGTGCCCACACAGGAGAACATTGTAGACCTTTTCACAAAGGCTCTGCCTAGGGAGAAGTTTGAAGCTTTCCAAAAAGCTTTGGGCTTACTTCCTTTTGTGAAGTGATTTCCACATAGCTTGGCACTTCCTTATACATGATTGCAAGCTCCTTGTTCACTGCATCACTCCCAAGGGGGATTTGTTGATATATTTAGGTAGTGATGTGTGTGAACACTCTAGGACCATCCGGGCATTTTTCCCTCTTTAGGAGGTTTTCTTCCCTCGGCTTGTATATACGCCTATTGCCCTAACGGTCTACGTATCTTTGTACATTCTCTAGTAATTCATTCAGTATTGTGTGTTGTGCTCCAAGCTTCTTCTTCTTCCTTGTGTTATTCCCATGCTTCCGCAGATGTCTAACTCCAACAGGTCTTTGTTGCCTATGGCCCCTCACAATGAATCTAGTTCCATTCACCTTCTACAAATTGAACTTCTCCATCTTCTCAAAATTCTTAGCCATTGCAATAGCAAAAAATCCACATGTCCAGATCCCTTCACGTGATAGGGAAGCTCCTCATGAAGCCCTTCAATAAACTTTCTCTTAAAGCATTACCACTAACCTCCAATTCATATTTATGAAGAGGTAGGAACTTTTCTTTGTACTCATCAACAAAAAAGCTATGCTTATCACTCTCATGTTGTGGAAAATTGTAGAACTCCATCTTCTTCTCCAAATGATAGTGTGGAGAAAAGTAACGTTTTTTTGCTTGCTCTCTAAATTCCTTCCATAGAACTGGACCAGAATGCATCCATGTCTACATATAGACTTCCACCATAGCTTTCCAAAGCCATTCACGTATAAGACCCAACCTTTGCCTTGACTCCCCATTGAATTATCAAAGATCAGAGAAATCCTCTAGCTCTTCAATCCATGCCTCAAGATCTTGACTGCTCTTCTTCTCACCATCAAATTCATTCCATTTTTCCTTCTTCAAGACTTGATTGAGGGAAAAATCACTTGCAAGTTGCCTCCATATCTTCATTATTTCATTTGTGTCTTCCTTTGGGCACACTAGATGTCCCCACACCTTCGTCCACTTCATCGTTCAGCTCCACAAACAATTTTTTTGCACCTTCTTCCCACCTCGTTCTTTGTGTAGTTCTCCAAGAAGCTTTTGAATAAGCTCCCCTTGCTCATGGATCTTTTGTGGAACACCCTCAATCGTTCTCAAGAATTGATTCTGCTCTAATCCCACTTGTAGCACTTCCTCAATCACAAGTATTTAATCACTCAAGAATAGTGAAAGAGAGAAAAGATAACTTACACAAGATAAGAGAAAATCTAATGCATAAGAGTAGACAAGATCTAACTTAGATAAAGAGAAGTTATGGTATCATAGATTTGAATCGATGGATAAAATAACTTTGGAAAATAGCTTCTTGAGGAAGCCTCAACCTCCCAACCACCCCCAGCTATCACAATCTCATTCAAACTCACAGTCTCAAGTAGACTCTCACTCTCTCCCACTCTCAATCACAAGGTCATTTTCTTATTTTCAGCCTCTTTCTGCTTGATGCAGCAAATCTCTTTCATAACAAAGTTTTGTAGTAGTCAAGTGCTTTCCTTAGCACTACGTGTCCAAAAATAGAATTAAAGCAACAAAAAGACAAAGACATTGGTAAGCATGCATGGAAACATGTAGGCTTCAAAATTATGGATTTGAATAGAAATAGAGAAGCTCACTTTTATTTTTCTATGTACCTAAAAAAACAGCACTTTTCTAAGCCATGTAACTCAAAAACAATGAGGAATTAGCTTAGTCTTGTGAGACACAAAAATGTTCAACTCTTCAATTTGCACAATAGTGTTAGAGATGACCTGGGTCCAAACTTTCTTCCAAGTATCACTTTGAGCCTTACAACTTTAGAAATTCTTAGAAATAATTTATTCTCTGATGCATGCTCTACCTTTATCTTATACAACATTTCTCTTAATTATTTCATCTTCACGTTCAACTTTCAATAGAAAACATGATATGGATAAGGTTTAGAGAGAGATTATAAAACTTGTCATCCCTAAATCTTGCCAACATGCATAAAATCACCTAATTATTCATTGTAAACATTAACCCCACAATGTAATTTGGAAAGTTCAAAATGAATTATTTCACTATCGAAAGGGGTATTACAACAAACTAGCGCTCCCAGAACTCAGTTCATCAATATAGACTTTGAGATAAACTAGAATGGGAGTTCATAAAGCAATCCCTTAAAAATATAGGCTTCAAAACTATATTTAAGAAAATATCTTTCCATTTTGATGGGCAATGCATCACTAAGATTAACATTAATGGCAAGTTATCTCCACCTATTCAATTGAGACAATCAATCAGGTAAGGTTTTCCATGTATCCCATTATCATTTGTTATCATTGCTTGCAATATAAGTTCTCTAGTTGTGCACCATGCCTAGATGGGGTGCCTTCGAGGACTTGTTCTTTTTAATGGTGATGATTGAATGATTCTTAGAACTTTTATGAGTGATACTAATATTTTATCCTAAATGATCATCAATGTGTCAACCTCCCCTGGCAATGCCATGTCACATTTTGTGAAACTTCAAGATCTAGGATAAATCACTTTAAAATGTCTTAAATATCACGTGACAACCCATCATCATAGATTCTTATCGACCAAGGATTTAAAGAACTTCCTAGAAATAAGATATTTTACTATTTGGTATCCCGATGGGATTTGAAGTCTCTTTGAATCAAAGATGGGATTGAGTGTTGACCATGCTCGATAGTAAGCTTAATTACTGGAAGGGTATTTAGCTTAATGTGGATGACCGTGCAATGCTTATCAACATGTTCCTTTTTTCCTCTTTCATTTATTTCCATTCGTGCTCACAACCTAGTAATAAGCACTACAAGGAATACGGGCGTATAGCAACGGTTAAGGCGACACAAATTCATCGCTATAAAATTGCAACATGCATCGTAATGAGCGTTGCGTGCGGACCGTCGATTAAACGACGAAGTGAACGACGCGTTTTGCGACTTGTACTGCGACGGGACCTGCGACGCTTGCCTGTAGCGTCGCTTATACGTGGGTTCGAAAAGCGTCGCTTAAGCGACGGTGTTTGGACGTCGTTTATGCGACGCATCTAGCATCGCTTACACGACGGTCTCTTGACAGGAAAAAATTAAAACAATGGAGGCTCTTCGATCGGCATTTTCACGCATCTGATCGAAGAGCTCTCCAATGGTCGCAGTTGCGCTGCGCTTACGAGCTAAAGCAAGTATATGCAGGTCTCTGTTTCTCTCTTTCTACATCTTTTTCGCTTTGAATTCTCTCTCTCTCTCTCTCTGTCTCTCTCTCGCTTTGTTGACTCTCTCTCTTGTTCTCCTAATTGTTGACTCTTGTTCTTGAAATGTTATAGAAGTTCAAGTTTGCAAACATCTATATATCTACATCTTAAGAATACAACATGAACGAAAGCAAGGAGAAAGGAGAAGCATATACAAGGGAGCATTAGCAGCGAATTATGTGAATTATTCACAAGAGAAAAACCTATTTGAGTTAATTCATGTGCAGACAGATAAGCTTATATCTCTTTTCATGAGAAACTCGTTGAGTGTCAGTAGACGGGTTGTGGGTTTACAACGTGGGTCCATCAACAAAGGAGAAGAATATACAAGGGAGCATTAGCAGCGAATTATGTGAATTATTCACATGAGAAAAACCTATTTGAGTTAATTCATGTACGGACAGATAAGCTTATATCTCTTTTCATGAGAAACTCGTTGAGTGTCAGTAGACAGGTTGTGGGTTTACAACGTGGGCCCATCAACAAAGGAGAAGCATATACAAGGGAGCATTAGCAGTGAATTATGTGAATTATTCACAGGAGAAAAGCCTATTTTAGATAATTCATGTGCAGATAGATAAGCTTATATCTCTTTTCATGAGAAACTCGTTGAGCGTCAGTAGACAGGTTGTGGGTTTACAACGTGGGTCCATCAACAAAGGAGAAGCATATACAAGGGAGCATTAGCAGTGAATTATGTGAATTATTCACAGGAGAAAATTATATTTGAGTTAAATCATGTGCAGACAGATAAGTTTATATCTCTTTTCATGAGAAACTCGTTGAGTGTCATTAGATAGGTTGTGGGTTTACACATAGACACACACATACACACACATACACATAGATAAGCTTATATCTCTTTTCATGAGAAACTCGTTGAGTATCAGTAGATAGGTTGTGGGTTTACACATAGACACATAGACACACACGTATGGCAATCTGTTAACCATTTATTGCAAACAGGACACTGCATTATCTCGTTGTCATGCACAACTACACTGCCTAAATATGTGTACTCTATACGAGGGAGAAAGGTCATATTTAAGACCTGTATCCCTGTGTGAATGCATGTGTATGTGTGTGAATGCATCATTATGTGTGTATGTGTGTATGCATTTGTATGTGTGTATGCATCTGTATGTGTGTGAATGCATCATTAAGGTTGTATGTGTCTATGTGTGTATGTGTGTGTGTATATGTGTGTGTATATGTGTGTGTATGTGTGTGCACGTCTATGTGTATGTGTGTGTGTCTATGAGTGTGGATCTGTTTATGTGTGTGTATGTGTCTATGGGTGTGTATGTGTCTATGTGTGTGTCTGTGTATGCATGTATGTATGCATATGTGTGTGTATATGTGTGTATGCTTTATGTATGCATATGTGTGTGTATGCATTATGTATGTGTATGTATGCATGTGCATTATGTATGCATATGCATTATGTATGTGTATTTATGCATGTGCATTATGTATGCATATGTATTATGTATGTGTATGTATGCATGTGCATTATGTATGCATATGTGTGTGTATGCATGTAAGTATGTATGTATGTATGCATATGCATATGCATATGCATATGTATGCATATGCATATGCATATGTATGCATGTATGTGTATGTGTGTGCATGTCTCTCTATGTGTGTGTGTATGCATATATGTGTGTGTATGTGTGTATGTGTATGTATGTGTGTGTATGCATATATGTGTGTGTATGTGTGTATGTGTGTATGTGTGTATGTGTGTGTGTATGTGTGTGTATGTGTGTATGTGTGTGTATGTGTGTGTATGTGTGTGTATGTGTGTGTATGTGTGTATGTGTGTGTATGTGTGTGTGTATGTGTGTGTATGTGTGTGTATGTGTGTATGTGTGTGTATGTGTGTATGTGTGTGTATGTGTGTATGTGTGTATGTGTGTGTATGTGTATGTGTATATGTGTGTGCATGTGTATGCATGATGTATGTGTATGTATGCATGTGAGTAAAATGTAATGTATATGTGTGTGTATGTATATATGTGTGTCTGCATGTATATGTGTGTGTGTATGTATGTATATGTGTGTGTATGCAACATTATGTGTGTATGTGTGTATACGAGTGTGTATTTGTGTGTGTATGTGTGTGTGTATATATATGTGTATGTGTGTGTGTGTGTCTATGTGTGTATATGTGTGTGTATGCATATGTATGTGTGTGTGTATGTGTATGCATGTATGTATGCATATGTGTGTGTATGTGTGTGTATGTGTGTGTATGCTTTATGTATGCATATGTGTGTGTATGCATTATGTATGTGTATGTATGCATGTGCATTATGTATGCATATGCATTATGTATGTGTATGTATGCATGTGCATTATTTATGCATATGCATTATGTATGTGCATGTATGCATGTGCATTGTGTATGCATATGTGTGTGTATGCATGTAAGTATGTATGTATGTATGCATATGCATATGCATATGTATGCATGTATGTGTATGTGTGTGCATGTCTCTCTATGTGTGTGTGTATGCATATATGTGTGTGTATGTGTGTGTATGTGTGTATGTGTGTGTGTATGTGTGTGTGTATGTGTGTGTGTATGTGTGTGTATGCATGTGTATCTATGTGTATGTGTGTGTATGTGTATGTGTATGTGTATATGCGTGTGCATGTGTATGCATTATGTATGTGTATGTTTTCATGTGCATTATGTATGCATATGTGTGTGTATGTATATATGTGTGTGTGCATGTATATGTGTGAGTGTATGTATGTATATGTGTGTGTATGCAACATTATGTGTGTGTGTATATGTGTGTGTATTTGTGTGTGTATGTGTGTGTTTATATGTGTATGTGTGTGTGTGTGTCTATGTGTGTATATGTGTGTGTGTATGCATATGTATGTGTGTGTAAGTGTGTGTGCGCATACCTGGTCTCTCTCTCTCGCGCGCACTCTCTCTCTCTCTCGTTCTCTTGCTTTCATCCAGATCTCGGCACAAATGTGCCGGGAGAAATCGAAATTTGTTTTTAACATTCTAGAGTGTCGCTTACGCGACGCTCTCGAAAGGACGACGCATATGCGATGCTCTCCAGTTTGCCCACGTCGCCCATACCATCGCTAGCAAGCGACTCTATTTGCGACGCAAAGATTAGCATCGCATAAGCGACACAAGCTTTAGTCTACGACATACCCCGCCTAAAAATCAAAATTTCGAAAATAGGACCGTCACTTACGCAACGTTAGCGTCGCATAAGCGACGGTCCCTGTTTTTTTTTCCGATTTCGCAGCGTCGCTATGCCCCCCTATTTCTTGTAGTGAAGGATTTGTTGATCCTTGGAAGATTGTGCCAAAAATTCCTCTAGATGGGAGACCCCAAGGAGAGAGGTGTGCCATTTTGGATAACTATGACTCCTCATGGGCTAGAATTAAATTTAGAAATTTGTTAACCATTTCTCTTGGGGGTGTCCCTTAGGATTCTATTCTTCCGTCTCTAGTTATGCCCAAAGGCTCAGATCTTATTTCTTCTCTGTGAAAGGCTTGGAACAAGATGAGGGCTTTATGTAGTATAAGCAAAGAATGGAAACGAGCCCTTGGCATCAGGGAGGAGGACTCCATTTGGTTCCCAACTTTCAGCATTGATTGTGTTGATTATATTCACTTGCAAAAGGGTTTAGTGACTCTAGAAAAAAATTTCACATGTGGAAGCACCTCTTAAACCAAGTTAGAAAGCATTAGATCAAATTCGAATTAGAAAGCATTAGAAAGCATTAGAAAACAGCCTATGGAGTTACCCTGGAAAAGCCCCCATAAGAACCGACTTCTAAGTCGGGATCAGATCCCAGCGAAAAAGAAAGACGAAGCCAAGAGAAGAAAGGACAAAGCTCCCTCCCGCAAAGAGGGATCAATACAAAAATGATTGTCATCTCGCTAAATGCTAGAGGGCTAACCGACCCCTCAAGAGCGACCATCATTGGTCAATGGCTTCGCGACATTAGCTTAAACCCAGACTTTATATGTATTCAAGAGATTAAAATTGACGGAGAAGACCTCCAGAAACGGCTCAGACAGGTCTCCTCGGCCCATGTGTGGATCCCAACGAAGCACCAGCGGGGGTCTGGAGGAACGGTTATCGGTGTTAAACAACTCTGGTTTGAAAAGCTTGAGAACTCCATTGAAGATGTAAGTCACCGTTGGATTGCTGTTTCTTTTGGTGCTCCTCTTTGTGTTACTATGGTTTCTTTGTACGCCCCTAATGGGGATTTGGAGAGACTGAACACTTGGGCTTCCTTAGACTCGCTTCCCCACAACGTGCTTATATGTGGAGACTTCAACATGGTGGAGGACCCTATGGACAGATGGATGGGCAAGGGCAGGGTCATGGACAGTCGGGAGAAAGAAACGTGGGACATGACCAAACTCCACTTGGATTTGGTTGAATTCAAAGACTCGAGTGGCTTTTCTTGGTCGAATCTCCA
Organism: Ceratopteris richardii; assembly: GCA_020310875.1. NCBI lineage: Eukaryota > Viridiplantae > Streptophyta > Polypodiopsida > Polypodiales > Pteridaceae > Ceratopteris > Ceratopteris richardii. The sequence goes on along the minus strand of CM035415.1, from coordinate 48,452,401 downwards.
AGCGGGCGAGGACCTGAGGAAAGCTAGACTCGATAGATGCTACATCTCTCAGAGTTTTACTCATCAGTGGGGCCACCCTACCATCACGCAACGCACTGACCTCACTATCTCTGATCACTACCCGATCGTTATCACTTTTCAACCTTCCAACAAGATCCGCAAGGCTCCGTGGTTCCATGCCAACGCAACCACCTTCTCTCTCCCCTCCGTCCACCAAGAGATTGCCGATGTGTGGAAGGTGGCGTTCGCCTCTGGCTTGGCCCCAGCCAAGTGCTGGAGAAGTGCGGTCGACAAGTCTCGTAAGATCATGATCAGAACTAAGAAGATGCTCGAGACTGTGCGGCGGGCTCGTAGGGAAGCTCTTTACCACAGACTCTGGCGGCTCGAGGAGGAAGTGAACAAAGGAAAACACCAAGCCCAGAAAGGTCTCCAAAAAATCAGAGCAGTGTTGAGATACGAGGAAGAAATACAAAGGAAAAACTTGCAAATCTTCTTCAAGGAGTGGTGGGTTGGCAAAGCCGACAAACCCACCAAAGAGATGTGTCGTATCCTTAAAAGGAAACACAACAGAGAATCGATCCCCCTACTGCTAGATCCACATGGCAATGTATGCAATTCGAAAGAAGATAATTTTGGCATCATCGAAGGGCACTTCACGAGACTCCTGGGAACCTCGAACCCCCTCTCCCACCATAGAAGAGACTGTATGGCTGCCATTTCTAGGGTTTCCCCCCGGAGAATACCACCCAACCTCCACTCCCTGCTTCATGCCCCTATCTCTGAATCAGAAATCATTGAGGTCATTGATGCCCTCCCTCTCGGTAAAAGCTCGGGACCCGACGGACTCACTAACGAGTTCTTTAAATCCTTCAAGCTGGTGGTTGCCACCCCTCTTCGGATGGTTTGGCAAGAAGCGCTAAAGTTTGGTGCTCTTCCTTCTTGTCTAAATAATGGAATTATCAAGTTGATACACAAGAAGGGGGAAAAGAACAGAATCGAGAACTGGCGGCCAATTATGATGCTCCAAACAGGATACAAGATCATCGCCAAAGTCATCGCCAACAGACTCTCGTGCCACCTGAGATCTTGGCTTAGTGAGGACCAAAAAGGTTTCATCAAAGGCAGGTCTATCCTGGAAACCATTATGGATATTTGGGAAGGTATTCAATTTGCAAATGACTCTAATCAAGATGTGGTTTTCCTCAAGATCGACTTTGACAAAGCCTACGACAGGCTAGAATGGGACTATATTCTGCAGTCGCTCCAAGATCTCGGATGTAGTCAGAAATTCACCAAGATGATCGCGACCCTTCTCGGAAACGCAACGACCCAAATTAACGTTAACGGCAAACTTTCGAAGGCGATCCATCTTAAAAGATCTATTAGACAAGGGTGCCCTCTGGCCCCCCTTCTTTTTGCCATCGCCACTGAGGGGCTGAGCAGACTTGTGGCACATCATGTGGAGGCTGGCAATATCAAAGGCCTTCGGCTGCCTCACGACCACAGTCAAATCATCATGAGACTTTTTGCCGATGATATGAACGCGTTCGTTCACAATGATAATACCAGCCTGGAGACTTTCTGGAGGTGTCTTGCTACCTTTTGTGATGCCTCTGGATCCAAAATCAACCACTCTAAGACCGCCTTTAGGGCTATTGTGGGACATCATCCTGGCCTTCTCATTGATCATGGCTGTCAAATCATTCCGCAGGGCCAAATCTTTCGACTTCTTGGAATCCCCTTGGGGTTTGGCGTCTCTATGGAGCAGCGATGGAACTGGGTGCTGGCCAAACTCGAAAACAAGCTTAACTATTGGAGAGGTATGCAAATCAATCTCGCTGGACGTGCGATGGTTATCAACACATTCCTCCTCTCTTCTACCATCTATTTCCTTTCTTGTTGGAGACCGAATGAGCAAGGCCTGTCCAAACTGAATAGTATTTGTAGAAACTTTCTTTGGACGGGCGATCATAACAGAAGGGGGGTGCCTAAAATCAAATGGGCCATCTGCACTAGCCCTAGAGATAGCGGGGGGCTTGGTATCCTGGACATTGGGTGTATGGCTAACAAACTGGCAGCCAAATGGATGATTAAGGCTTGGTGCAATAGGGAGGCCTCGTGGGCCAAGCTGATCTTCAGAAACAAGAATGAGTTGGCCCTCATGGGGTTCCCGAATTGGAAGAATCTTGACATCATGACCCTGCTATTCTCCCCGATCCCCGTCTTCCCGAAAGGCTCCAATCTCGTGTGCTCCCTTTGGAAGGGCTGGAATAAAGTCAAAAGCTTCACAAGAATTAGTGAGGACTGGAAGTGGGCGGCCGGAATCAGACAAAACGACTCTATCTGGTTTCCGATACATGGCATCCGGAGTGTGGAGTCGTGGAACATTCAAAATGCCAAGAAGTTATGGAACAAAGGATTCAAAAAATGGAAACACCTCTGGAAACATGACACCAACAGCTGGATCAACTTCGAGGATATTGACCATCACATAAACATCTCCTACGAAGAATGGAACACTTTGCAAAGCAGATGCCTCGCTTGGGATCGTCACAAGACTCGCCTTCTCATGGGACACGACACACCGAACTCGCTTGGTCTCAAATGGCACAATGGAAATAGCCTACTCAAAATCCCGAACATCAAAGAAACGGCTGACCTCCAGATCAGCCTCAACAAGAAGTGGTGCCTGTCTTGGACGCGGCTTCGGTGGGACATGAAATTCATGGGTATCTGGCACCCCCTTATAGAGATTAAGAAGTCTGTCCTCTTATGGCAAATTCTTCATCGAGGAATTTGGACCAACCATAAGGCTAGCAAACTTTGTGGGATCCCTCCTTGGTGCAAACGCTGCCACCGTGCTATCGAAGATGTCCCACACATCTTCCTTACTTGCCCCAACTCCTACAGAATCTGGCAGACGGTTGGAATGAAAATCAGACTTCAAAAACAGCTTAGTTGGAAACAAGTCCTTTTGGGAGAAGCGATCGGCTGCTCTGCGACACTCTGGAACGCCATCAGAGGGGAAGTCCTGTGGAAAATTTGGCAGGAGAGGTGTGCTCTCAACTTCGACGATCCCCCCAGGGAGTGGTCGATTGAGAAATCACTATTCCTCCTTGGCAAAAGGATTGTTAACAGTAAGAAATCCCCCCCCTTCAGGCACCATCAAGTCCTCCTTTTGATCAACAACAAGCTCAAACCCAAGTGGGCCCCACATGAGGGCGATGAGAGGGTGATTAACCTTCTCTGTAATGCAACCTAGGATTCAATCAAGCTTCCCCTGCTTTGTGGGATTTGGGGGGTCTCGTGGGCACTAGTCCCCTTCTATTGTACCTTTGTTTCTTAATTTAATTCAAGTCTGGGAGAGTAGGCTATTGCCGAACTTCCTTTATATTAAAAAAAAAATTCGAAGGCATTGATTCATGCCATAAACTTCACCTTGAAGAGTGGGAGTTGATAAGAAGTAGAATAAATGTCTAGGATGAGACGCAAGTCTGCCTCTTGATTGTTACATAGTTACAATAGAATCCTCAATTTCCCTCCATTTTCTATTAACAAAGAACAATGTACTGGTGATCTCATGTTTCATATCTAATTGATGGTCTTCTCACTTTCAAGCTCAGATTAACTCTTTCATTCTTCTTAGAAATAGGGAAAAAATCGAAGCACACATAGATCCCCTTTGATAGCCTTCTATCAATTGGTGTATGCATGTGTATCCCAAATTCATCACTCCATGCTTTAAATATTCTATGCCTATGTGTATGGCATGGAATATTCTTGTGTGTGATTCTCTTGATAAATGCATGTGCTTACGTGTGAGTGAATGTGCTTGCCTACGTGTACTCTTTTATTAAAGAAGACTTTGCTCTATTATATGTCTCACGATGAAGGGGCTTTTATACATGTCATATTATAGTTGTTGCCGCATGAAGGATTACAGTTCAAGTTCTTTTTAAGCATAGTAACTACATTTAATCATAATTCGTTTTTCTATTGTCATAAGATTGCATTATTGCATTACAATTTGTCAAACATTTTCTACATATTTTCTTCAAAATGTTGACAAAGTGTATTCATTATCAATATAGCATGTTATGTGTTGTCTTTTTAAACCATTGTTATAGTTTATTTAGTGCCAATGACCATATCAAACCATTATAATATTTGGTTTTCAATATGATTTCATGATATTATTAAGTTTATTTTTCACTATATCTATGACTTTCAGAATGCCTCCATCTATAGATAAAGTGAATTAGACAATTGATAGGTTCATCTATGAGCAAAGTAGACCATTCCGATAGCTCTGGAAAAAACTTCTGTGGTATTAAAATATGTTCTACTTATACAAATTTCAAAGATATGAGCATCCTTTTCATGTCCTTCATATCATCTCTACCAAATCAGCAACCTTGAGAACAAATGTACTCTCGGTATTGAGAAATCATCCATATTATTCTCTTTCTTCCTATACCTCCGACCACCTCTCTCTCTCTCTCTCTCTCTCTCTCTCTCTCTCTCTCTCTCTCTCTCTCTCTCTCTCTCTCTCTCTCTCTCTCTCTCTCTCTCCCCCCATCTCTCTCTCTTTGTGTCTCTCTCTCGCACACACACCGAGTTCTCACATTGATACAGAAAAATCCATAGTCCTATGGATCAATTGATCAAGCCGGAGGAGTCTACTTTGGTCTTTATGTACTGTTATTTTCACATGAGATTGTGGGGACATGATTCAAATGTTTCTATATGTTTGTACTCTTATAGGTTTATGTAGTCATTCTATGTTCGAGTGTATTCATAAGTGCTTTTGTATAAGCGGCTATGTATGAATGTGGTGAAATATACATATACAAATATCTATGCATGAATGTGGTGAAATATGCATATACAAATATCTATGTATGAATGTGTTGAAAGATGCATATACAAATATCTATGTATGAATGTGGTGAGATATGCATTTACAGATATCTATATACAAATGTAGGAACATATGCGTACACAAATATTTATGTATGTTTGTGGTGATATGTGCATATACAAAATATCTACTTCTGAAACAATATATGAATGTGTATTGAATGAGGCGACTATGCATGGAGGTGGTGTGTGCATGTATACAAATGTGAAGGGGTTTGCGCATCTACGAATGTAAAAGGTTTTATTCTAAAATTTTATTATGTGTGTTTATTAGTCAAGGGATCATTTACATATCAATGCTGATTATGAAGATGTTGATGCTCTGCTTACCTTCTAAGTTAGTTGATGGCCATTCACTCCTTTTGGAAATTAGTTCAGGATCTAGGAAAAGATGATAATAAGAAACCCAAGTTCGACATAATCATAGCTTTCTTCTACAACTGTCCACTCAAGCTCAAAATGATTATCTGTATAGAACACTAGAAATGTCTATATGATTATCTATCTATATGTCAAAATGATCATATATACAAGCTATATGCCTATATTGAACACCAAAAATGAAAGATAACCTCGTGAGTTTCTAATCTATTTGCTTCATGCTTTTTCATGCTCATGAAAAATTATCCACTTAATGCTAAAACTTTGATTCTATGATTGGGGAATTTGAAGAAGCACAATGGAAAAATTAAAAAAAAAAAATACAAGTGGTTCCAACAAGCCAGATCACTATGCTTTCAATAGGATATAAGATCTTTGCCAAGGTCTTTGCTAATAGAATTACTATCCACTATTACTCATGGGTCACTGAAGACTTGAAGGGCTTCATTGAGGGAAGTCTATTCATGAGGGCATCATTGATATTTACGAAGGTATTGAGTATGCAAATGGGTCCTCCAAAAACTCTCTCTTCATCAAGATAGAAATTGACAAAGCTTATCATAGATTGAAATGGGACTTCATCATACAATCCCTTGAAGATATTGGCTTCGGAATTATATTTATAAATATGGTTTCCATATTGATGGGTGATTCCTCGCTCAAATTAACATTAATGGCGAGTTATCCCCACCTATTCAACTGAAACAATGAATTAGGCAAGGTTTCCACTTGTCCCATTATTGTGTTATTGCTCCTCGTGGTTTAAGTTGTCTATTTGTGCACAATGCAGAGCTGGAGTGTCTTTGGGGACTTGTTCTTCCTCATAACCAAGATTGAATGATTCTTAGAACTTTCACCAATGATAAGAATGTTTTATCCAAAATGCTCATCCGTGTGTCATTCTCTTTTGGCAATGCATTGACACATTTTGTGAGGCTTTTCGATCTAGGATAAATCACTCCAAAAAATCTTAAAAATCACCTTACAACACATCATCACAAATTCTTATCGACCAAGGATGTAAGGAGCTCCCTATAAATCCGATATCATGGCTTCTTCATATCCCAATGGGATTTGAAGTCTCTTTCAGTCAAACATGGGATTGGGTTTTGACCAATCTCAATAGCAAGACTAATTATTGGAAGGGTATCCAACTCAATGTGGCTGGTCACACAATGGTGATCAACACGTTACTTATTTCCTCTTTCATTCATTTACATTGGTACTCACAACCTACTGATAAGGATCTATTGAAGCTTGTAAGATTATGCAAAAAAAATCCTCTAGATGGGAGACCCCAATAGGAGAGGTGTACCAAAAACCAAATGGGAGATTTTCTCTAGCTTGGGAGATGCGAGTAGCCTAAGCATTCTTGACCTTAAGGCTATCACGAACAAGTTGATTGCCAAATGCCTGATTAAAGCTTTCGATAACTATGACTCCTCATGGTATAGACTTAGTTTTAGATTTTGGTGACCATTTCTCTTGGGGGTCTCCCTTAGGATTCTGTTCTACCCTCTACCAGTTATGCCTAAAGGCTTGGATCTTATGTCTTCTTTGTAAAAGGTTTTGAGCAAGATGAAGTCTTTATGCACTATAAGCAAAGATTGTAAATGAGCCATTGGCATTAGGGAGAATGATTCCGTTTGGTTCATAATTTTCAGCATGTGCTAATTCTACTCACATCCAAAGGGTTTAGTGACTCTAGAAAAAAGGTTTTTGCATCTGGAAGCACGTTTGGAATGAAGGTAGAAGCCAATGGATCAGGTTTGAAGACATTAATTCATGCCACAGAGTTCACCTTGAAGAGTGGGGCTTGATAAGAATTCGAATAAATGTCTAGGATGGCATGCAAGTCAGCCTCTTGATTCGCCAATATGTGCCTTGCATAAAAGCTGTGTGATGGATTAACAGTAACAATATCATCCATCCATTACAAACTAGGTGGAACCTAGGCTTTCACAAGAAACTTAACAAGAAGTGGTGTGTGACCTAGTTGTGCATCTAGTGGGAGTGCAAATATGTAGATCTCTAGCACCCACTTATTGACAATACATACACACACACACATACATACATACATACATACATACATACATACATACATACATACATACATACATATATATATATATATATATATATATATATATATATATATATATATATATATATATATATATATATATATATATATATATATATATATATATATGTATGTGTGTGTGTGTGTGTATGTGTGTATGGTGTGGAAAATTCTCCACATGGGTATTTGGACCAATTGTCCAAATAGTGTAAGAGATACACTAATGGGAGAGAAGACCAAGAGCAACTCTTCTCCCCCCCCCCCTAAGAGCCATCCAACTTCGCTTGGTCTATGTAAGATTTTGAAGCTCGCTCTCATCATTAATTAGAAGCAAGCCTTTTTTGGAAAAGCAATTGGTTGTTCATCAGCTTTGTGGAACATGGTTAGACGTGAGGCTCTTTGAAGATTTGGAAGGAAAGATGTATGGAAAACTTCGATAAAGCCCCTACAGAATGGTCTATCAAGAAATCTCTTGTTGGTCTTGGTAGAAAAGGATATGAAATTGCAAAAAGTCCCTCCTTTTTAGTCACCATAGAGAGTTTATCTTAGAGAACAAGAAGGTGAACTTAAATTGGGTCCCCCATGTTGGGGACGAAAAGGCTATCAACCTTCTTTGTAATTTTCTCTACTCGACTTGTATTTTTATTCTTTTTAATATAATTTATAGCGAAGTAGTTTTTTTTTAATGGGCCATGAAATTTTGAAATAATTTCACATTATTAGTTGTAGATAATTCAAACATAACTTTAAGCTTTTGTTCTCATCTATGGGAATAATATTCTTGCATACTATGTGTCCCAAAGTTTTTACTTGGCAGAACATGAAAGCACATTTTTTTAGGCTCAATCGTAGCACTATGCTCAACAGTAATCCAAGACTTTCACTAAATCTAGGATTTCTAACCGATGTTATTTTAAATGGGCATGAAGATCATCCTTATAAACTTTTCAGATCTTTTGTAAAAATCATTAAACACTTTGCATATAGACCTTTGGAAAGTTGCAAAGATGTTGTTGATACTAAATGGCATCACATGAAATGCATAGATTCCTCAATTTATAGTAAATATGGTTTTATGTTGATCCTTAGAGATGATGAATACCTAATTGTAACTTGCAAAAACACCTCGGAAGCTATAAACATCCTTTTTGGCTACCCATTCTAGTATATCGTTTGTTATAAGGAGAAGATAATTATTGTGTAGTTTTGCACGATTATTTTCTTTCCAATTTGATCAAGTATTTCAGCTTCTTATTTGTATTGGATACAAACATATTCAATGCGATCCATTTGGTGTTTTAAATTTCATAAATAAATCCTACAACAAGAAATTTTATAAATGTCTTCTTTGATCTTAGTGGATCGTGTCTCGCACCATGGGAATGCCATGTGCAAAAACCTCTATATCTACTCTTTCCAGATCTCTATTTTCTCAAAGTAAACTAAGAAATGTGTTTTCATCAACTCATTACCACTTTCCCGAAGTACTCTTCTTTATCATATTGTTGAATTGCTTATGCTTCTCTCCTAACCTGGTTTGTAGCACCTATTTCTTCTAAGAGTTCTTTTCCAATGTAAACTTCATTTCCATGATTACACTCTTTTTCATCTATTTCTTCATGAAATCTACGATTGTTTGATATATCTTCTAGGATGTGAAGCATGAACGTCTCATATCCCTCAACATGACAATGATCCCTGAGGAGGTTGATTCACTAACACATCCAACATATCCAAAATCTACATTTAATCATGATCATCAAATCCCAGATAGTTAAACTAGCCAACTTGTCCTTTCTTCTTCATATCCATATATGGCTGTCTATGTATGAATGTGATAGTTCTCTTATATAAGTGTCTATGTGTGGAATATGTGAATGCGTCTTGAATGGAGCGAGTATGAATGTAGGTGAAGCTCTACGTATGCATATGAATGTGAAGGCATGTGTGTATCTATGAATGTGAAGGCGTGAGGACATCTATGCATGTGCTTACGCATGTGAAAGGTTTTATTTGAAATTTTACTTTTGAATGACTCTTAATCAAAGGCTTTATTTGAAATTTATTTGAAGATTAAGTAAATCCAAGTGGTTACATGATGATTTACTATTAGATTGATTCATGATAGGCCATGTTCCACGTAATCATACTTATTTTTACAACACTCCCATCAAGATCAAAATGATCTTATATACAACTTATATGTCGATTAGAACAATGGAACTGATAAGAAAAGCACAATTCTCTTGTAAATGGGAAATTTTGATTTCTTAATATTTATTTCTCTATCTAAAAGTTAGTATATTGAGCTATTTATATCTCTATGCAAAAGTTAGTATATTGGGTTATTGAACACACTTATGTCTACTAGGGTATTTTTTCCTTCCTCATTAGGAGGGTTTTCCCCTAGTTATATACATCCATAACCTGAAAGGACTACTTATCTTAATACATTCTACACTTAGTAATACACTTTGTGTTATGTTCCTAATCATCTTCGTCTTCTTCCTTGTGTTATTTGTGTGTGTTCCTTATCCCAAAACTCCAAAAATTGGTATCAATTTAGGAAGTTGCTGCTTGAGGTGCATCCTTGGAACAACCTTCTCATTTTCTCAAACTTCTATAGAATTTGACGCGCATACTCAAGTGGTATATATTATATTTCAAAACACCTCTTAAGTGCTCGTTTTCTCCTCCAAGCATGCTACTGCAATGACTATGTACCAATTTTCTTTCGTGTTTTCATTCACTAATACAAACACCTTGAAGTAAACATAGGTGTAGAAACGTTTCATTTTTGTAAAAGAAAATCAATTTTATGCATTTGTGTACAATCATGTTTGATCATGGTTTAAAACAATGAAATATTTCTCATATTTTCTATTAAGGATAAGTTGGATTGTTCCAATCGCCTATTATGAACATACATGATGCGACATGTATTGGTTGCAAAGGGACTATGGAATATTTTGCAAGGTGTTGAAAAGCATTCTACCATATCTACAAATGTTCAAAATGTAGCCGATGTAGGTGGTGTTGAGGATGTTTCATGTTCACGTTTTTTTATAGTTACTATTTCAAGTTCTAGTGCAACTCCAATTTTGACTATGTTCGGTAAACATCCAACACTTTCAACCACTGTTAGAAGCTTTGATGGGATGGTAAGGATGCGTATATGCACACTTTGATTGCTTTATTACTCAAGTGTTCATTTATCTGTGACATTTTCTCATGCATAAAAACAAAGGATGCTTGGGATACTCTTTCAAAATTATATCATGCAAGAAATGTAGCTCATATTGCTTAGCTTCAAAAACAACTAGGAGCATATGAATGAACATGATTCTATGGAATATTTCCCCACAAAAATCAAAGGTTCGATGGAGAAATTAATTGTTATAGATGAAATTTTGCAAGATAGTTCAATTGTGCATACTATTCTAAATGGGCTTCCTTATTCTTATTAGAATTTTGCTTCTACTCTTTTGGTTGACGATGAAAGATAATTCAACTTTATTTACATTTGCAGAGATTCTTTTTTGTACAAACGTGAGCCCAAGAAAAATAGATTCATTATGAATGTTCGCATATCAAGCCTTTGATGCTAGTGAGAAGGGCAAGGGTAAAGGTAGATCTTCCTCTTGTAGGGAAAAAATTACAATTCCTACTCAACCAAAGAAGAAAGGAAAAGACGAGAAGAAAATAGATAAGCAAAAATAGTTCTGGAAACATTTTAAGTAAATGACCATTTCACCAAGAACTCTCCTAAATTTGCTACGAAGGAAGAAAAGAAGAAAGGCGTAGGAATGGTTGTTATAGACACTTCTATTTCTAAGAATAAGTTTGCCAACTTAGTGCAAAATGAAGAATGGGCATTTCCTACATAATGCCCTTATGAACCATAAACTCATGATCATTTTATGCCTATTGTGGGATCATACATTTGGCACTTTGATAGTGGTGTGATAAAATATATTACCTCTCAATGTGTTTAGCCACGATTGGCATTATAGTAAATTTTGTTGATGGAAGGTGTACAATTTTTGCTTCTTAGATGGGGAAAAGATTATTACATTTGGTATATTGTGTCATGGGCAATATAAGTGGATTATTATGTATGCTTAGTGGAGGATTTGTAGGCCATCTTAGGTGCAAAACGTTTGCATGCACGTTCTTATGCCTACCAAATTTGATATAGTGTTTCTCTTTTCCTAAGCTTGACTAGCATGCAAATATGTATGTGAGGCATGCATTTTGGTAAGGTTGAGAGTTCTTCCTTTCCTAAAGATGGTATAGCAAGAGCTAAGCAAAAATTATAGTTTATTCATAGTGATGTTGATGGGCTTATGCAGACACAAACTTTTGGCAGTCTCTTTTAATTTGTGACTTTTATTCACGAATTTTCTTGCTACACATCACTCTACCTAATAAAATGAAGTTTTGAAATATCTATGTACTTCAAACAATTCTTGGTTATTATTGAAAATCTATCAATATCTAACTAGTTATGTGTGGCGGCCCATTTAAAATTTTGTTTTCCATAAAGTCATTATAGGAAAAAATAGGATATTGTTGGTTTTTACATGAGAAGGCTTTTGGGACAAGAAGGGGAGCATCAAGATATACAAGTGATTGGGGAAGGAATCGACATATGTAAGAGGAATCAACACAAAAAAGGAGTATTCTTGGATATATAATAAGCAAGTAAGAGCATACACTAGACTATGAGAGCAAGAGAGAGCAAGACACACACTTAGATAGTGTGCACATAGAGATAGATGTGCAAAGAGAGAGACAAACATGCAAAGAGAATGTGCAGACATCAATGGAAGTGTGACATAGTATCGTCTACAAGGTGTTGCAAGTCAATAGTAGAAGTGACTAGAACTTCAACCTTTTCGGAAGTTTGGGTGCAAGAAGAAGGGCAAGCTACCAGAAAAGGTGAAGGACTCACACAAAGGTCGACTCCACAAGTAATTTTGGAATTTTTTTGTACTTGTATGTACTTCTCTTTCCTAAAAGGGTTATGCATAGAAAGCATTTTTTCCTACTCTAGATAAATCTATTGTAATCCTTTATGCTAATCAAGGCATGGAGACTTCTGGTGCAACTTTTCTTTCATCTTCTTCTCTACTTTTGTCCTACAAACACTCAAGCCCCTCTCAACTAAAGAATTACCCAACAAAATTTTTCACACCTAGTGGGACAATGTAGCTTGAGCATAGGAGGATTGCAATTATAAAATGAAGAAGAAGTACAAAGGTGTTGGCAGTGTAATTGAAGACATAAACTTTCCTTTTCATTGGAATTCAGCTTTATCTTATGAAGTGGTATCCGTAGCTCATGACCCAAATCCGGTCATAAGAATTAGGATTTTCTTGCAAAACTACAAGAAGGAAAGTTGCTCGTTGGTTAGTGAGTCCTCTTTCACCCCCATCATCAATAGGAAACATGGCAGCTAAAGTACTCGTTGAACATCCAGTTTCCTTCCTTTAGACGATTAGCACATAACAATCTTCACAAGCATGTCGAATGAATTTTAGGCCTATGTAAAACAAGGGGGGCAATGGGAAGGGAAGATGCATTTCTAATCCTTTTTTGAAAACATTGGAAGGCATAGCAAATGAATGGTTTAGTCAATTTCTTGACAACCTTTTTGCTACTTAGGACTTAATGAAAGATGTCTTTAAAGCATACTTCCAACAAGGAAATACAGAAGACAAATTGCATATTCAGATGGTCTTTGTAAGGAAGGAGCTATAGAAGAAACCATTAAGCCATGACCATCTACTAGAGTGGTACATCTAGAAGAAATTGAATCTTTTGTTATGTAGAAAGGGAACAAACAAAAAGCCCCTTAGGAAGAAACATGCCAAGAGTGAACTAAAAATGGACTTACCAAGGAAAAGGGGACAATTGATGACATACCTACTCCAAGTAAAGAGATCCAATCAAAGGAAGAGCTTACAAGCACAAGTGAACTAATTGGATAAACATTAAGAAGGGCTCAAAAGGAGCTTGATAATTTGTACATGGCCCATGCCCCAATGGAATCAGAGGCTTCAAGACTATTTTAATCCATTAAAAAGTAGATTGGCATTTTTAATTTATTAAAAAGTGGATTCAAGTCCAAGGTTTTGTAGATCATTGATGAGGCTTCTACATCCACTCTAGTTGCAAAGTATAATGCTCTAAGTGAGGGTAGGGTTATAAGGAAATCCCCCCTTACAGATTATAAAAGCCCATGACTCACTATCACTATTAGATGAAAATGTCTACAAGGAGCTATAACGGATGGGGGCTTAAGCATTAACTTAATGCTTGAATATAAGATGGAAAAGCTTGGGCTTCAACCATCAAGCCTAGCTAGCTTAACGGTCACATTGGTTGAGTAGAGCAGATTTAGACCAATGGGAGTGGCTCCTCAATTTCCAACTGAGGTACAAGGTAATATATTTACTTTGGATTTCAGTGTATTCAGACTACCATATGTGGATGGAGGTTTTACATTGTGGATTGGGAGACCCTGGATAAGGCATGCCAGTGTTTTACATGATTTGGGTAAGGATACTATGTGGGTAAAACATGAAGAAAAGAAGTTTAAATAGATATCTTTAGAGAAGAACCAAACAATCATGGACAAACTAACATGATGCAAACAATCGAGATTTGTATGGAACAAGACATGATGGATAATCGGGAATTGGATATGGATGAGGAAGAGGATTTTTTGGAATGGTTTCAAGTGGGTATCCGATTTTCTTGATATGGCCCTTTTCCAAATGAGACAAGTACAAAAGCTTATGAAGAAAAAGAAAAGACCATACAATTTCTCTAGTGTTTTGAGTGGGGAAAGGTGTCTTGGGGTTGTGTGCTATTTGGTAGAATTTTTGGGAAAGTTTTCTTTTTCTTGGAATTTTTTATTTTTTGACTTTTTTTAATTTTTTCTTCTATTTTAAGTATTATTCTATTCCTTTCATGAAGCTGAAAGCTAATGGCTGATAAAAAGATAATAACATGTGAAACAATATCTTGATATCGCCAACCTTACATATAATACTTAAATGAGAATAATTGAATATTGAACTCACTCTTTGAGAAGAGTATAACCAATACTTATAACTCTTGAGATATCAAGCTCAAGATGTGATGATCCAGGATGAAACGTACCAGTTTTTCGTTTCTCTGACATGTATAGTGGTCACGCAGGTATATGTCAGGGATACTTCATTGAGCTTTATTAGATTTATCTACCGAGAGTGATGGCACATCTTCTTGCCAGCTCACTCATTTGCGGACATTAGGTTTTTCCTTATGTATTGATCTTTATATATTGCACTTGTTGTATTCTTGTTTTTCAGGTCATTCTTGTACATTCCTTTTATGTAATAGAAGAAGAAGAAGAAGATCATTCTTCCTTGCCTCAATCTCTGTGTGTGCTTCTCTTTGAGAGTGAGAGTGTGTGTGTGAGCTCTCTTCCTTATCTCCTTCCTCGTGACATGGTATCAGAGCCAACATGGTTGTAGAGAGCTCGTGGAGAAGGCGACGGTGAAGACTACGTGGCAAGGCATGGAGAAAAGTGGGATTTCACAAACGGCATGAAGGTAGAAGACCTCAAAATATTTTTGTGAGTTATCCCTTTAGGGTCACTTTTTTTTTTCAGATCGAAGTTTCGGAGCCATCTCGACCTCTATTTTGAGGCTGCAAGGTGGGGCCCACAAAAAAGCTAGGTTAGTTTAAGAAACTGTAACTTGCATTGTGTTTGGCGACACTCATATATTCCAGATCCAGAATTTCAACTGATTCCGTGTACTATTGATACACGAAAACTATTTTTTCCTGAGATTGAATTGTCACATCATAGTGCGACACTATTCAAGCAGAAGTGATGCTTGTAATGCTTTGTAGTGTTGTGAATTGTTGCAAAAATGGCAAACGCATATGGAATGAGCCAACTTATGAGCGATAAGTTGGACAAGAACAACTTCCATGCTTGGGGATTTTGAATGACGAATTTCCTAATGGGAAAAGGCTATTGGAAGTACATCAAAGGAGAGAATGAAAATGTTGTGCAGTTACCAGAAAGGAATCGGACTGCAGACCAGTTAAGAGCATATGAGGAATGGAATCAAGGAGCACGAAAGGTAATGTATTGGCTATTTGTTAACATATAGGATAGCGTGATTGGACACATACAGGATGCCAAGACTCCAAAAGAGGCTTGGAACAATTCGGTCACTTTGTATGAGACTAATTCAAAGGCACGAAAATTGCAACTCAAGAACGAGCTGCATACATTGGAAAAGAAGATCATATCGGTAAGTGACTACACTCTAAAAATCAAAAGCATATGTGAGTCACTTGCATCTATTGGCGTGAATGTAGATGATGATGATAAGGTGGAAGTATGCCTTCGTGGTTTAGGAGCTGCATATAAGCAGTTCAGAACTTCCATACAGACCAGGGAAAATATTCTGAATTTTGTTGATCTGGTATCTATGCTGATTATTGAAGAAAAGAATCTTAGTGAGGATTCAAACTCCCAAGGAAAGCCCGGTGCTCAGCAGGTATTCTACTCTGGTAGAGGAAGAGGCAGAGGTAGAGGTTTTGGAAGTGGAAGAGGAAACAGTAACCAAGACTAAGGTCAACAACAAAATCATGCACGAGGAAGAGGACAGTTTCCAGGCAAGGGGAGCCAAAGAGGTCGCAAAAATTTCCAAAGAAATGATTCTGGTAATGATAGTAAAGGATGTTGGAATTGTGGTAAACCTGGACACTTTGAACGTGATTGCAGGTTGAAGAATCAAAATAACAGAAGGCAGCAAAACAATTATGCATCGACAAGTGCAGATGATTCTGAGAAGCTGTTTATGGTTCAACATCACATGATAGATACGATGTCTACTGGTGTTTCAAAATCGAATGATAATGTCTGGTATGTTGATTCAGGTGCTTCAAATCACATGACCAGTCATGCAGAATGGTTTAGTAGTTTGCAGAAAAGTTCAGTTCCTGGATATGTTGAAATAGGTGATGATACATCACATCCTATTGAGCATATAGGAAACATAGCATTGTCTATAGAGGACGGGAAGGTAAAATATCTTGCTGATGTGTTGCAAGTTCCAAATATAACAAAGAATCTGGTTTCTGTTGGACAAATGGTTGACCAGGGATTACAAGTCAGGTTCAATGTTGATGGATTATATGTAGAAGTGTACAAGCAGGATGGACGATTGGTTGCCAAAGGAAACAAAGTTGGTACGATGTTCACCTTAAATGTGAAGATTCTTGAAATGAATGCAGCCATGTTTGCAAAAGGTGCAGGAGTTATTGTAGATATAGAGATATGGCACAAACAGATTGGACATGCAAACTTGCAAAGGTTGAAAGTGATGCAGTCAAAGGAGATTGTCCATGGACTACCAAATTTCAAAGTTGCAGAAATGCAAAAAGTATGTGCAACATGTCAATTTGGTAAGAGCATCATTTCCACATGACAAGCATGTTAGTGAGAATGTACTAGAAGTAGTACATAAAGATGTTTGGGGTCCAGCAAAGACCACATCTATGGGTGGTTGCAGGTTTTATGTTACTTTCATTGATGACCATACATGCAAAGTATGGGTATATTTCATGAAAGAGAAGAGCGAGGTGTTCACTCACTTCTAGAATTTTAACGTTATGGTGGAAAAGCAGACAGGGAAGTACATTCAGACATTAAGATCTCATGGAGGAGGTGAATACATGTCAAATGAGTTCTACAGTTTTCTAAAAAATCATGGAATTTGGCGTCAATTTTCATAAAGGTACACACCACAACAGAATGGCGTTGTTGAATGCAAAAATAGACATATTGCAGAAATAGCAAGAGCCTTAATGGCTGAGAAGAATATTCCTCATTGTTATTGGGTAGAAGCTGTGCATACTACTGTATACATCATGAACAGAACTCCAACTACTACTCTACATCAAGTTACACCTGAAGAGAGTTTACAGGTAAAAAGCCAAACTTATCACATCTGAAAGCTTTTGGCTATATTGCATATGTACATGTCCCAGATGAATTGAGGATGAAGCTTGATCCAAAAGTAGAAAAGTGTGTCTTCATTGGATACTCCCTTGAGCAAAAGGGATATAAATGTTATAACCCACTCACACGATAGGTAAAGGTGAGCAGAGATGTGGCATTTGATGAAATGTCAATCTTCCATGCAGATGCCAAAGAAGGACTGAGTCTTGAACCAAATGACAGAGAAAATGCTAAAAAATCAAGTGCATAATCTCAAGTTTTGAGTGGATTGGATGCATCACCAAGCAATAGTTCCAACTCAAATCCATGGAGTGGAAGATTACGTGGAAATTTCAGTCCAATAAATTCATCAAACACATCCAGGAAAGGTAAAGAAAAGCTTTCTACTGGTCATAAAACATGTGCAGGTTTTGAAGATGTTGATGGAGATTCAAGCGGTTCAGAAAAGAGTCTGGATGAGGAACTTGGATTGCCCTCTGTGAAGACTCCAGGAGTAAGAAGGGCACATGCAGATGATACAAGGAGAAGTGACCCAAGACCAAGAAGATCTGGGAGGGTGAGGAATTCAGTGCAATGATTGACATATGATAGTTACATGGCTCGTCATTATACCTACATGACAAACGTAATACAAGATGCTCAACCTTCTTGCTTTGAAGATGCAATTGGAATTGCAGATTGGGAAAAAGCTATGGATGAGGAGATGGCTGCACTTTATGGAAATGATACATGGAAGCTGGTTCCATTGCCGCAAGGAAAGACATCCATAGGCTGTAAATGGGTTTACAAGGTAAAGCATAATGCTAATGGTAGCATAAGCAGGTATAAAGCACGATTGGTAGCTAAAGGATATGCACAGACATATGGCATTGATTATGAGGAAACATTGAGCCCTGTCTACTGTTAGGACACTTGTTGCATTAGCTATAGCAAAAGGATGGACTTTGCATCAGATGGATGTGAAGAATGCTTTCCTACATGGTGAGTTACAAGAAGAAGTATATATGGACCAGCCACAAGGATATGAAGATTCAAAGCATCCAGAATATGTTTGCAGGTTGCAAAAGGCTTTCTATGGGCTGAAGCAGGCTCCACGTGCATGGCATGCAAGGATTGCCGATTACTTAACCAGCATTGGGTTTTCTATGTGTGATGCACATCATTCACTATATGCAAGGAAGGCTGATGATGGCATCACGATTGTGGCCATTTATGTTGATGACTTTATTGTAGATGGAGATAATGAAGAAAGCATCAAAGAGGTAAATCAACTTCTTATGCAAGAATTTGACATGAAAGATCTTGGTGTGTTGCGCTATTTCTTGGGCATTGAGTTTATACATACAAAAACAGGTATATGGATGTCGCAAAGGCAATATGCCCTGAATATGCTGCAAAAGTATGGTATGGCTGGTTTTAAGCCAATTTCTATGCCATTAGATAAGAATTTGAAGTTGGATACTACATCAGGTGAAGCATTGGAAAATGCTACTATGTACAAGAAAATTGTGGGAAGTCTTATATATCTTACAATTACAAGGCCTGATTTAAGCTATACTATTGGACTTGAAAGTCAGTTTATGCAGGTTCCCAGGAAGCCACATTTGGATGCTCTAAGGTGCACTCTATGTTATGTGAGTGCTACTTTGGATTATGCATTGTTTTATGAAGCTGGTGTAGATTTGTAGGTTCATGGATACACCAATGCAGATTGGTCTGGTAGTACTCCAGATAGAAGATCTACTACTGGCTTTCTTTTCTCACTTGGAGGTGCAGCTATTACATGGAGCAGTAAGAAGCAACCCACTGTTGCTTTGTCAAGTACAGAGGCTGAGTATAGAGGTGTTGCAATGGCAGCATGTGAGGCATCATGGCTGGAGATGTTACTTGCATATTTAGGTGTGGAACTGCAAAAGCCTATCACTATCTATTGTGATAATCTTAGCAGCATACAGTTAGCACGGAACCTTGTTTTCCATGCTAGAACAAAGCATATCGAGGTACATTATCACTTCATCAGAGAGAAGGTATTAGCAGGTGATATGATCTTGTTTATGTGAGAACAGATGAGCAGGTTGCTGATATTTTCACCAAAGCACTTGGAGCTGAGAAGTTGAAGAAGTTTCAAGAGATGCTTGGATTATAAGATATGGTGTTGAGCTTGAGGGGGAGTGTTGAGATATCAAGCTCAACATGTGATGATCCAAGATGACACGTACCAGTTTTTCGTTTCTCTGACATGTATAGTGGTCACGCCGGTATATGTCAGGGATACTTCATTGAGGTTTATTAGATTTATCTACCGAGAGTGATGGCACATTTGTTTCTTGCCAGCTCACTCATTTGTGCACATTAGGTTTTTCCTTATGTACTGATCTTTATATATTACACTTGTTGTATTCTTGTTTTTTAGGTCATTCTTGTACATTCCTTTTATGTAATAGAAGAAGAAGAAGAAGAAGAAGATCATTCTTCCTTGCCTCAATCTGTGTGTGTGCTTCTCTTTGAGAGTGAGTGTGTGTGTGTGTGAGAGATCTCTTCCTTATCTCCTTCCTCGTGACAATAACCTCACTTATAGAAGGAGAACGATGAATAATATAGAGTAACAATTGTGGGTATATTCATTAGAACATCAGCAACATCTTTTGTAATGATAATTCTATAAGTTTGATGTTTGTTTTGAAAAAAGTTCTGATAAATTATAACTACTATGATATTTCAACTACTATGATATTTCAATGGCTATGGTATTTCTACTTCATCCATACTCTAGATGCATATGATCTATATTAATTGAAGGAGTTTGAATGTCTGTACAAATCTACATGCCTTCATATCTGCAATTGCATATTATTTTGTGCTTAATTTCCATGCACTATAAATAAAGAGTGATGAAATTTGTGAATAGAAAATTTTGTCCCAATTCTTCCATAGCATTTGATTCATGTGTAGAAATATTAAATTCATTTGAAAAAGTCTGCATGGGTATTACCCATTACATTCCGATTAGTTCGGACTAGCTAAGAATCTTGCCACTAAGCTACACTCTTGTGGTGTTTGAAGAAGGGCAAAGACTAAGGTTGCCATTACCTTGAACATGTTCTCGTCCCTCAAAGCTTCATTCTTTGCTTTCAAGGCCTGTTTCTGAAGCATTTTTGGGGTGCCTTTTGGAGCAATTTTGGGAGTACTTTGGCACATAGTTCTCTTCATACAGGTCCAAGAACATCAAGAAGAGTTTTCTTTGTACTTCCCCAACAAATATCAACCTTTGTGGCTGTGTTTTCAACCACACTCGTAAAACTACAGTTTCACGAAAGATTTCTAGTTTTGGCCCGGGAGCAGCAGCTGCAAATTTATGCAGGTTTTTGGGCCTAAAACGTTAGAGTTGAATGAAACTTGCAGGTGTTGTTAGCTAGCCTTTGGGCTATGCATTCAGCCTTTTAGTGTCATTTTACTGCATATATTGAGCACATACACACCATGTATGCTTCTATGGATAATGCTTATGTACGTCCATGTGGTCATTTATATAGCGGTTATGTTCTTTGCATAAAGCCTTTTACGTTTGATAAAGAGGGTCGTGGTGAGGTTTTCTTAACTAGGAGACACCCAGATGTTGGGGTCTCTTTGGTGATGCAGGTGGAAGACTTACCCAGTCTCACCATAGGAGATGTATGATAGTTGTTCATAGGTGCTCGATAAGTTTAGTTGGCTTCTATTGGGTAACTGATTATATGCAGTGGAGTCAGTGATTCACTATGCAGGCAAACATGTCAGTACTTGCATCAGTCTAGAGGGATTCATAGGGAGTTCACAGCTCCTTATACCCGAGTACAAAATGGTGTAGTTGAGGGATGAATAGAACTATTTAAGATAGAGTAGTCTCTATGTTGCATCATGCAAACCTCTCACAAGGTTTTTGGGCAGGAGCAATATTGTAGTTCATGTGATTAACCTTTCACCTAGTACTGCCAAAGGTCTGAAATTGGCACAAGAGGTTATGGATAGGGAAGCCACCATATTATGATCATCTTCAAGTTTTTGGGTGTGAAGCATATGTTAATATACCCAAGAATCTTAGACAAAAGTTGGACCATAAGTCAAAGAAATGCATTTTTCTTGGATATGGTCGAGAAGGACAATTTGGATATCACTTATGGGATCTTGAAACAGGATCAGTGATCAGACGTAGTGATGTCATTTTCAATGAGTCTAAGATGCATAAACAACTCATTAAGGAGGTTGAAGTGAGAAGAGTGGTGTTTGAGGATACTAGTCCTCCAGTTTAGCATGTATTAAAATGCTACACATAGGGATGTTTAAGAGAATGTCCATTCATATCAGTCTCCACATATTCGTGTTCAACAACCATTGAGACGTTATGCACGTGTCTCCCATCCACCTGATAGATATGTTCCAGGTTTATATTTTGTTATGCTAACAGATGCTGTTGAGCCTTCTTGCTACAAAGAGGCTATGTAGATGGAGAATCATGTCAAATGGGAGAGTGGCATGAAGAGTGAGCTGGATTCTATTCACACGAATGGTACTTGGGATTTAGTACCTTTGCCAAAGGGCAAGAAAGCTTTACCATGAAAATGGGTATATAAGTTGAATTCATATCAGATAGTGCTTCTCCAAAATATAAAGCACAACTTGTTGCAAAGGGTTTTAGGCAACAACATGGTGTTAATTTTGAGGAAATCTTCTCTCCAGTGGTCAAGATGGCTACTTTGCACATGTTGCTTGGATTCATTGAAATGGAGGACTTAGAGCTAGTCCAAATGGATGTGAAAACTACTTTCTTGCATGGAGATCCTACAGGTGAGATCTATATGGAACAACTAGAGGCTTACGTAGTTCCTGGAAAGGAAATTCTAGTTTGTAAGCTCAAGAAGAGCTTGTATGGACTTAACCAGTATCCTGGACAATGATACCAAAATTTTGATGCTTTTATGAAGTCCCAAGGCTAATCTGGAAGCAATGAGGATCATTGTCTCTACACAAAGGGATGCTCAGATGGCAGCTTGATATGCTTGATACTTTATGTCGATGATATGTTGATTGCTGGGAAGTCCTCCTATGACTTGTCAATTCTCAAAAGGAAGTTGAGTCATACAT
The DNA here is from genome assembly GCA_020310875.1 of Ceratopteris richardii. Lineage (NCBI taxonomy): Eukaryota > Viridiplantae > Streptophyta > Polypodiopsida > Polypodiales > Pteridaceae > Ceratopteris > Ceratopteris richardii. Next base: position 48,429,860 of record CM035415.1, on the reverse strand, counting down.
TTGATATGAACTATTTGGGGGATGCCAAACATATTCTTGGCATGCGCATTACTCATGATAGGAGTAAAAGATGCATATACTTGTCTCAAAGTGAGTACATATCCAAAGTACTTCACGGGCTCAATATTGAGTACACCTTTACCCACATATTTGAAATTGAGCAAGGATGATTGCCCCAAATCAAATGAAAAAAGGAATTCATGACCAAAATTCCCTATAAGTTTGTCGTTGGTAGTCTCATTTATGCTATGGTAGCTATGAGACCAAACATTGCATTTGCAATGGGATTTGTGAGTAGGTATATGTCTAATCCTGGCAAGAAACATTGGGAAGGGGTCAAGATGATTTTGAGATATCTGATTGGCATTAAGGGAAAGTGTCTATGCTTAGGTAGAGGGAAAGCATCCATTATTGGTTACACAAATTCTGACTATGCTGGTTGCGTAGACAATCATAAGTCTACATCAGCGTACATTTTTCATTTTGTTGGAGGTGCTATCTCTTGGAGATCTCATCTTCAAGAATTTAGAGCTGTTTCCACCACAGAAGCTGAGTATACTGTAGCAAGTGAGGCATGTAAGGAAGCATTGTGGCTTTCTTGTCTTGCTTTTGATATGGGTTTACCTCAGCATGTACCTCATTTGCTCAGTGACAGTCAGACTGCAATTGCTTTGGCTAAGAATCCGGTCTATCATGCAAAGACCAAGCACATTGAGGTGAGGTATCACTTCATTAGAGATTGATTAGCTAGTGCGCGCATTATTCTTGAGAAGGTTGACATTCGAGATAATGTTGTAGATGCTTTGACTAAAGCTCTACCACATGATAGCTTTCGACACTGTTATCACTTGATGGGGGTTACTTGATTCATGATCTTACACAGTCACTTTTATACTGTGTAACATGCCCATCAGGGGGGAGGTATAGTTTGTATACTTACACTCAGGTATTCTTTATCATTCTTTATTTTTCTCCCATATTTACTTTGGCCATATTGGCCTTTAGTGGTAGATTGTTACCATTAGTGTCCATGTGAAAGGCCAAATGGCCATTGGACACTTCTTTTGTATGTGGCCTGGTCACCCACAGACAGTAAGCTCGACCACATTTGGAAGACCTAAGGAAGTATGTCTTCGTGCTCACTGTGTACTGTGTTTTTTGCGTAATCTGCAGTCTCTGTGTAGAGTACTATGTGCAACCTTAGGAGCTCGGATTTCTACTCTAAGGATATCGGCTTGGAGCTTGTGAGAAGGAGAGCACACTCTGGTGCATCGCCATCGAATTACTTCAATGAGTCACCCTTTAGGGTTGTATGCATATACACAAGCAAAGGTAAAAACCTCTTGAAGAGGGGAAAAAGTGCCTTCATAGTCCTAAGTGTGTTCACACATGGTACTACTGAAATATATCAACAATATTCAAGTAGGAACAATATTCTTAGGAGATACATCTCCAGCCCAAATAAATATTTGAACTTGACCTGCTTATGTTTCTAAAGAATTACATTTTCTAACTTTTCATCCAAAGTACACATCAGAATTACAAGATGAGCAATCATAAGAACACAGAGAGTGGGATTATGTGATCATTTCATTATAGATCACTCAACTGAAGATGAAGACACTTTGCACTTTGGTTATCCACAACTTGATATTGGCTTTGAATTTTAGGACCATTTGCACTAGACTTTGTAGGTCTTTGAGATAGGATCACAACAAAAGTAGTAAGAAAATCTAAAGGATACAATAAATAAAGTGACAATAGTGATTCCCAAAGATGAAGACAATCTCTTCAAGTTAAAAACACAAATCATGATCATGAAAAAGACAAAGAGAGCTCAAATTTTCATAGCCAAACACCCATAATAGTACAAACTCTCCTATATGCATCCCAAAGTTTTCTTCGACCCCTCAAGGAGCCTTCTCAAGAAGGTTAGGGAAAATTACAAGTCGATCCTACACAATTATGAAAGAAAAGGTTCAAGTCAAAGTGAAAGAGAATGGGAATAAAGAAGAAATTTCAAAATTATCAATCCTTGATTAGACCCTATTATGGTACAATAACACAAATTTGGGTGCCAAAGAAAGTTTCTCAATGCCAAGCACAAGAAAGGCTAAAATGGATACAAAAGATCCATTCATCTCAAAAAACTCAAGCTAGCCTACATTCACAGACTACACCTTGATAGAAATGGACAAAAACTCATAAAATCCTCTCACCCACAAGGCTTGAAAATTCCCATAAAAATAATGCTTGGCAAGGGTCCAATACATGCCATATTTGGGTGCAAAACAATTATTTATGGATCAATACAACTACGATCAATTCTAGATACCTAAGATCCAAACTTCTATGAAAAATAAGGATAATCAACCACCATGATAGCAACAAAAGAAGAAGAAGCAAATGAAGTAGCTAAATCTTTTTAGGAAGGAAAATGAAGGAGCACACACCAAAAAATTGAGAAAATGAGCAAATCAACCAAGCACAATAAAGAAAATCTAGTTTCCCAAATCCTAGATTCAATCACCAAACAAATCTAAGTATGTATGAATACCAAAAGGTCCGGTTTGGCCTGTAAGACAAAACCATGAGAACATAAGCCCAAGCAACATGTGAAAAGATGACAAACAAAGAACACATAAAGAACAAAGCAATCCAAACAATTATGCGAACCCAAATCCCAATTTCAATCCTCACAAGATCACATATACATTTGGATGCCAAAGAAAAATAACATTCAATCTAAAAGGATCAAGGCTTCCTAACAATTGTACAATAAAAGATGTCCTTCAGGGCAACAAACACCTATGCTAAAATAATTTCTATGGTGGAAACATAAAGCCAATTGATCCAATATACAATAAAAAGAAAAACGTCAACAAAGACTAGGAAAATATGGTTCAAGCCAATCGCATCCTCAACATCATTACATAGTATCCTAGATAATCTAGAATTCTCTTTAGAAAAAGAATTTATGTCATATGTGGAGAAGCTTTAGTAGTAGATGACAAGTCTCCTTGCACAATAACTATTGGAACATCAAGCTTACACTATGCTTGAGGTGGATTTGATCTACATCAAAGGCTATCGCGTTGAAAGAATATCCTTTGGAGAGTTCTTTTTCTTATGCTCATTTATTGTTTTTTTTTTTTTGAGAGATTTTTGATGGTTCATTTACTGTTGTAAAAGCCTTGAGCTTTACACATGTAAAGGTAGAAAGATAGAGCCCAAATCCCACGAATTTGTGGTGCTTGAAGTTGCATTCAATCAAGCAATCAATCACCTAAAAGTAGATCAAACTAGATCTTCACTTTCCCTAGATTGTAGGAAAGTGAATTGATTCCCTCCAACAACCATTCCCACCTTCATTTGAATTCAAATTCCACTTGAGAAGTCTTGGACCACTCCTAGAGTCTATATAAAGAATTTAAATCACTTGTACATTACATAGAAGAAATATACATACACTTATGACCATCATTGTCTTGCTCCTTCAATTCTCTGCATCATCTTCTTCGCCAACAATAATCTTGCAGAGGATACTGCTCTCTCTCCAGAGCTCCAAATTGAGTACAAAATGGCTCATTCGAAAGCTAATAATGTCTAGTTTATGCCTAAAAGTTTTCATGGCATTTGGGTCAGTAGATTGGGAGAAATCTGGGTTTTTCTGTCTTGGGGTCAATTATATTCCTGAAAAATAGGAAGTACCACCGGTGAATGTCACATTCATTCCTATAGCATATTTTGTTTATTCATTATACTTTTTTGCATTCCATACACGCAACCCTATGTTTAGCACTCCCATAAAAGGAGTTTTTCTAATTGTAATCAGGCTGGTCGTTATGGGCATTTGAAGTTCATTGTCTCTTCCATAGATAGTAAGTTTTCTGAGCTAGTCGACCCACGAACCTATCTGTTTTGTATCGACTCATTCTCATTGATGCTCCAAAGTACATAGTGTGTTTCTTTGCACAAATGGCATGCCTATAAGGTATATTTGAGTCTCCATAAGCTCAAGGGCTGATCTTGTGCCGGTTGGCTAGACCAAATTTCATTGCTTCGAAACGCACTTTTCTACCTTGTACAAGCTTCTCCAAGTTCTTTCAGTGGTATCAGAGCTAGATCAAGATGGGTGACAGCTTTCCCTCAATGATCGAGAAGCTTGATCGACACAACTATGCGGCTTGTGGCGCAGCTTGCGCTTATTACTCTCCTACTCCGCCAGTTTGACGCCATTGCTGCCGATCTCAATGCCCATTGCCCATATTTCCATCATTCCATGCATTTCGGATGCGACGAATCGTCTGTGGCGGCAGAGTCGCGCATTGTTCTGACAACTTCTTCACACCGGGTGACGACGTCGACGACGAACTTCATTCGCACAAAGAGGCGTGGCCATGTTAGACTGTGCAAAATGAGTAGAATTCTGCATGCGCACAAAGAGGCATGATCATCTTTGACTGTTCAATGATGTTTCAACAACAACAAAGCCTCATCATTGTATCATCTTTGACTGTTCAATGATGTTTCAACAACAACAAAGCCTCATCATCATACAATGATGAGATGTTAAAACCAACTCCGAGAGATCGGAGTATCACTCAGTGGGAATGAAGCTCCATGGCTCTCAGAATAACGTCTGCTGGAGCGAGTAGCGATTCTCCCTCGAGAGCAATCGGCACCTCCATTCACATGCGCGGCGCCGGCGTGCGCAACCCAGAGCTCACCTCGACCGTCGACTGTTTGAAACCGCGATAGACGGTTTTGGGTCCACCGCGATAGACGGGAAGCCGGCGCGACAGACTGGTAAACCGCGATAGACGGGCTGAAATCCACGATAGATGGTTTTGAGCCCATCCGCGACAGACGGGCTGACCACGATAGACAACTTTGGGACCAACGCGCGATAGACTGGAAACCGGCGATAGAGTGAGCTCCGCGATAGACACCCTCAAAATCCGGGCTGCGATAGACAAGAGTCGGTGCATCCACGTGTTCTCTGGTAGCCCGTAGTCCCTAGGGCCTGGTACCGGTTTTTGTGGTGGTTTTGCTTGCGGCTGCTGTCTGTCGTGTCCTTGTTGTCTATCGCACGTGACTCTTGAATTGTATGATTTAAATAAACTCCTTTGTTCGTGTGACTTGGCTTCGGCTTAATTCTTGGTAAGCTCCTGCTAGGTAGAGAGGAATAGAGGGCAAAAAGAAGATAAGCTATGCTTTAATGTGAGCCGCCCCTAGTATCATTCGTCATCTTCATTGTCCCTCTCTAGCGGCATCTTACGAAAAGCTAAAGATCAGAAGAGCAAGATGGCTAAGGCGTGAGGCGGATAGAAAGGTTTTTTAAAAAAAGAGAGAGAAGAAAGTTTTAAAAGAAAAAAGAAAAAGCAAAAAGAAAAAGAGAAAAAAAGGACTTTCCCTTATGTCAAGCGGACCCATGCTTCTCGCGCGCGGGATTTTCACTCATTGAGATTTAAGCTATCAATCGGTCCCTCTTTTGTCATGGATTTGGCGACCCCCTCTTGTGAGAAGTAACCTAGCCCCTCCTCCCGGGGAGACCGATAACCTGGCCTCTTTGTTGGAGGGGGGTTCTTGTGCCGCCCTAGGGGCCCTCGAGAGTGCTGAACCCCCCTTGGTCTCCCTCAATAGATCCGCAATTTTGTCAACCCAGGAGGAGCTCAAGAAAGTTTGCCTCGTCGGCCAAATGTTCGGCCCTAAGCCCCCGCTCGAAACTGTGCGACAGTGGCTTCGCAACGAGTGGTTCCCCCGCGGGCTAGTTGTTTGTAAGTGTCAGTTCTTACCGGCAAGCCACTTGCTGCTAGTCTTTGAAAATGAAGATATGGTGTTTCGAGCCCTTAGTGTCGGAACTTGGCAACTCGGCCGGGCGACCCTGTGCCTATTCAGATGGTCCCCTGATTTTACTCCCGACAAATCGAAATCGCTTCGGTACCCTCTCTGGGTTGAGCTCCCTAACCTGCCATACTTCTTGTACAACTTCGTGTGGGACATCGTTTCTCCTATCGGCAAGCCGTTGGCCTCACGCGAGGACATTGGTGGTCTCATTTATGAAGGTGCAAGACACTCGTTCAACGCTCGGTGGCATCCTCAAATCTGTGTCGAGGCTGACCTCAGTATGCCACTTCCATCGAAGATCAAACTGGACTTGGGCGAAGGGGAAGTATGGGAGCAAGACATCAGTTACAAAAACCTTCCCAACACGTGCTTTCGTTGTGGCCAACAAGGTCACAGGATCAAAGATTGCCCTTTGAGACAAAAAAGCAAGCGAAATCAAGAAGCCCCCAAAAATGCTCAAGATAGCAATGGAGCATTGAATCACTCGACGAAAGTAGAGGAATTCAAGGGTCCCCTTAATCCAGAAGCTGATGCAGACGGGTTCACCGAAGTCAGAAGAAGAAGGAAAAGAAGCCCTAGGGCAACCTCTGAGCGAAACAAATTGTCAGTTACCCCCTCCAGCAACTTGTATTGCAATCTGGAAAAGGAAATCAATGAGTTTGACTACCCAGGTGGGAACCAACTTGAGGTGGACACCGACGTCAAAGGCCTAGAGATCCTTGACAGTAAAGAAACCTTGCAGGAGGGTTACACTACAAGCAAAGAAGACAGCTTTACTACTAGCAACGAAGATAACATGGATAGTGAAAGCTCCATCATCGGATCGACTATTCCGGAAACGGAGCTGAAAACGGGGCCCAGTTCTTCCCAGCAGGAGGCATCCCGCAAAGGAAAACAACCTATGGAGTTACCGTGGAAAAGCCCCCACAAGAACCTAATGCTAACTCGGGATCGGATCCGAGCGAAAAAGAAAGATGAATCCAAGAAAAGAAAGGACAAAGCTCCCTCCCGCAAAGAGGGCTCACTACGACAATGATCATCATCTCGTTAAATGCTAGAGGGCTAACCGACCCCTCAAGAGCGATCATCATTGGTCAATGGCTTCGCGACATTAGCCTAAACCCAGATTTTATTTGTATTCAAGAGATTAAAATTGACGGAGAAGACCTCCAGAAACGGCTTAGACACGTCTCCTCGACCCATGTTTGGATTTCAACGGCGCATCAGCGGGGGTCCGGTGGAACGGTAATTGGTATTAATCAACTCTGGTTTGAAAAGCTTGAGAACTCCTTTGAAGATGAATGCCATCGATGGATTGCTGTTTCTTTCGGTGCTCCCTTTTGTTTTACTTTAGTTTCTTTGTATGCCCCTAATGGGGAGTTAGAGAGACTTAACACTTGGGCCTCCTTGGACTCGCTCCCCCACAACGTGCTTATTTGTGGTGACTTCAACATGGTTGAGGACCCTATGGACAGATGGTTGGGCAAGGGCAGGGTCATCGATAGTCGGGAGAAAGAAACGTGGGACAAAACTAAACTACACTTGGATTTGGTCGAATTCAAAGACTCGAAGGGCTTTTCTTGGTCTAATCTCCAAGCAGGCGAGGACCTGAGGAAAGCTAGACTTGATAGATGCTACATTTCTCAGAGTTTTACTCATCAGTGGGGCCACCCCTCCCTCTCGCAACGCACCGACCTCACCATCTCTGATCACTACCCGATCATCATCACTTTTCAACCCCCCTCCAAGATCCGTAAGGCTCCGTGGTTCCATGCTAGTGTGCCCTCCTTCTCTCTCCCCTCCGTCCATCAAGAAATCTCTGACGTGTGGAAGGAGGCATTCGCCTCTGGCTTGTCCCCAGCCAAGTGTTGGAGAAGTGCGGTCGATAAGTCACGACATATCATGATTAGATCCAAGAAGATGCTTGAGACTGTGCGGCGGGCTCGTAGAGAAGCTCTTTATCATAGACTCTGGCGGCTCGAGGAGGAAGTGAACAAAGGAAAATCTCAAGCTCAGAAAGGACTTCGAAAGATCAGAGCGCTGCTGAGATACGAGGAAGAGATACAAAGGAAAAATTTGCAAATTTTCTTCAAGGAGTGGTGGGCTGGCAAAGCCTACAAACCCACCAAAGAGATGTGCCGTATCCTCAAAAGGAAACACAACAGAGAATCGATCCCCTTATTGCTAGATGCAAATGGCAATGTATGCAATACGGAAGAAGACAATTTTGGGATCATTGAAGGGCACTTCACGAGACTCCTGGGGACCTAAAACCCCCTCTCCCACCATAGAAGGGATTGTATGGCTGCCATATCTAGGGTTTCCCCCCACAGGATACCACCCAACCTTCACTCTCTGCTTCATGCCTCTATCTCTGAAGCCGAAATCATTGAGGTCATTGATGTCCTCCCCTCAGGTAAAAGCCCAGGACCCGACGGGCTCACTAATGAGTTCTTTAAATCCTTCAAGTTGGTGGTTGCCACCCCTCTTCGTTTGGTTTGGCAAGAGGCACTCAAGTTTGGCGCGCTTCCTTCTTGTCTCAACAATGGCATTATCAAGTTAGTACACAAAAAAGGGGAAAAGAACAGAATAGAGAACTGGCGTCCCATTACAATGCTCCAAACAGGATACAAGATCATCGCCAAAGTCATTGCCAACAGAATCTCTTGCCACTTGAGAGCGTGGTTAAGCGAGGACCAAAAAGGTTTCATTAAAGGCAGGTCAATTTTGGAAACCATCATAGATATCTGGGAAGGTCTTGAATTTGCAAATGAGTCTAAACAAGAAGTAGTTTTCCTCAAGATCGACTTTGATAAAGCCTACGATAGGCTAGAATGGGACTATATTCTACAGTCGCTACAAGATCTTGGATGTAGTCAGAAATTCACCAAGATGATCGCGACCCTTCTCGGAAACGCATCGACCCAAATTAACATTAATGGAAATCTTTCAAAGGTGATCAAACTTAGAAGATCTATCAGACAAGGGTGCCCATTGGCTCCCCTTCTCTTTGCCATTGCCACAGAAGGGCTTAGCAGGCTGGTGGAGCATCAGGTGGAAGCTGGTAACATTAAAGGCCTTCGTTTGCCGCATGACCACAGTCAGATCACCATGAGACTTTTTGCCGACGATATGAACGCTTTTGTGCACAATGATAGTACCAGCCTTGAGACGTTCTGGAAGTGTCTTGCTACTTTTTGTGAAGCCTCTAGATCCATAATCAACCACTCTAAGACCGCCTTTAGAGCTATTGGTGGGGCTAAGCCCGACCTCCTCATTGATCATGGCTGTCAAATCATTCCGCAGGGCCAAATTTTTCGGCTTCTTGGGATTCCCTTGGGGTTTGGCGTATCTATGGAACAGCGGTGGAACTGGGTGCTTGCCAAACTCGAAAACAAGCTTAACTATTGGAGAGGTATGCAAATCAATCTTGCTGGTCGTGCTATGGTTATCAACACGTTCCTCTTATCTTCTACCATTTATTTCCTTTCTTGTTGGAGACCGAAAGAGCATGATCTGTCCAAACTGGATAGTATTTGTAGAAACTTCCTTTGGACGGGCGACCACAATAGGAGGGGGGTGCCTAAAATCAAATGGTCCATCTGCACCAGCCATAGGGATAGTGGGGGACTTGGTATCTTGGACATTGGGTGCATGGCTAACAAACTGTCGGCCAAATGGATGATTAAGGCTTGGTGCAATGGGGAGGCCTCGTGGGCCAAGCTGATCTTCAGAAACAAAAATGAGTTGGCACTTATGGGCTTCCCAAATTGGAAGAACCTTGACATCTTGACCTTGTTGTTTTCCCCGATCCCCGTCTTCCCAAAAGGCTCTAATCTGGTGTGCTCCCTTTGGAAGAGTTGGAATAAAGTCAAAAGCTTCACAAGAATAAGTGAAGACTGGAAGTGGGCTGCCGGTATCAGACAAAACGACTCTATCTGGTTTCCGATCCATGGCATCCGGAGTGTGGAATCTTGGAACATTCAAAATGCCAAGAAGCTATGGAACAAAGGCTTCAAAAAATGGAAACATCTCTGGAAACAAGACACCAACCGCTGGATCAACTTTGAGGATATTGATCCTAGCATCAACATTTCGCATGAAGAATGGAACACGTTGCAAAGCAGATGTCTCGCCTGGGACCGACACAAAGTTCGCCTTCTCATGGGACATGACATGTCGAGCTCGCTTGGTCTCAAATGGCACAATGGGAATAGTCTATCAAAAGTCCCGAACATCAAAGAAACAATCGACTATCAGGTTAACCTCAAGAAAAAGTGGTGCCTGTCATGGACGCGACTTCGGTGGGACATGAAGTTCATGGCTATCTGGCACCCCCTCATAGAAATCAAAAAGTTTGTCCTCTTATGGCAAATCCTTAATCATGGAATCTCGACCAACCTTAAGGCTAGCAAATTTTGTGGGATCCCTCCCTGGTGCAAACGCTGCCACCGGTCTATCGAAGATGTTTCACACATCTTCTTTACCTGCCCCAACTCCAACAGACTCTGGCAGGTGGTTGGAAAGAGAATTAGACTTCAAAAACGTCTCAGTTGGTAGCAAGCCTTGCTGGGAGAAGCGATCGGATGCTCCGCGACTCTCTGAAACGCCATCAGAGGGGAGGTCCTATGGAAAATCTGGCGGGAAAGATGTGCTTTCAACTTTGGTGACCCCCCCAAGGAGTGGTCTATTGAGAAATCGTTGTTCCTCCTTGGCAAAAGGATTGTCAACTGTAAAAAATCCCCCCCCCTTTAGGCATCATCAAGTACTCCTTTTGATCGATAACAAGCTTAAACCCAAGTGGGCCCCACATGAGGGTGATGAGAGGGTAATTAACCTTCTTTGTAATGTCATCTAAGCTCTGTAAAAGCTTCCCCTGCTTTGTGGGATTTGGGGGGTCCCGTGGGCACTAGTCCCCTTCTCTTGTACTTTTCTTTATTTAATTCAAGTCCGGGAGAGTAGGCTATTGCCGAACTTCCTTTCTATTAAAAAAAAAAACTATGCGGCTTGTCAAATCAGGATGGAGGCCTATTTGCAAGGTAGAAATCTTTATGGAATTGTAGCAGGTGATGAAGTTATGCCTATTCCAAGATCCAAAGGAGGACCAACACAAGAGGATACAGATAAGCTCACACTTTGGTGCACAAGGGATGCTCAAGCAAGGTCGTACATACTAAAATCTATCTCTGACTTTCTATTACCATATATTAGAGGATTCAAGACATCTCAAGAGACTTGGGATGTCCTCGAGACTTTCTTTTCTATTAGTACCAAAGCAAGAAAGAATCATCTTTGGAACGAGTTCAACCAAATGAAGAAGACACCTAAACAAACCATCAAAGAGTTTGTTAGCAAGGTCAAGGAGGTTGCGGATCAGTTAGCATCCATTGGAGAGCTGATTGAAGAAGAGGTCATCATGAGGCAGATTCTCAACGGCATTCGTAGTGATAAGCAATGGCAATCCTTCACAATGGCTTATGATCTCATCATGGATGTGCAAACTCCAGACTTCAACATCTTTCTTGGACAACTCTTCAATCAAGAAGCCAACAATAGCATAAAGGAAGGTAACTCTTATCATGGTAATTCAACTAGTGCTCTATATGCAGATAAGCAAGATAAGAAGCAGAAAGGCAAGAAGAAAGAAGAAGATGAAGAAGAGACTTCCCAAGCCAACTTTGCAAGTAAGAGCAAATGGAAAGAGAAGAAGAAAGGACCAAAGCAAGAAAAAGCCAAAGGTCAGAATGTTCGACCTTGTGCCATATGTGATAATACCAACCACACCACTCCGAATTGCTGGTTCAATGGGAAGACCCAGAAAAGAAGTGGAAGAGGTGGATATGGCAGCAATAAAGGCAGAGGTGGACACAACTTCAACAATAACAATAGAAGCTATAATAGAAAGGACTACAACAATTATTCAGAAGATCAATCACATGAAGACTCATTGCTTCTTATGAATCTAAGCCACAAAGAAGGTAAAGAAGATGAGCATTTGTTCTACATAGATTGAGGATGTTCAAATCATGTTGCAAGCAACATTGCTCTTCTATCTGATTTGGAAAGTCCAAAGCATAGACATGAAGTGCAAATAGGGGATGACACAAAGCACAATGTGGAGAAGATTTGTAATGTCAAAGCTTCCAATGGCAGGACAAACATTCTGAGTAAGGTTCTCTATGTACCCACTATCACTAAAAACCTAATAAGTGTAGGCCAAATAGTTGAAAAAGGCTTGCAAGTTAGGTTCACCCAACATGGAGCTTTTGTAGAAGATCCATGTCAAGGCTTCAAGAAGATAGCCCGAGGTTAGAAGCATGGTAGGCTCTTTACTTTTGAAGTAGGAGTAACCAGGAGTGAATGAAAGAACCTTGATGGATATATGCAGGGATCAAAGTGTTCAAGGACTGTCGAACATATCAAAGCAACACATGATCAATGTTGGTGCAATTCAAGCCTTCACACTTGGCTTGGAACCTTGGAAATTTGGTGTTGAAACTTTGGAAGTTTAATTCACTTGAAGGAAGGACCATGTGAACTTATGCTTATAAGTTCTTACTTCTTTACCTATTGTAAAAGTCTATATGACTTGGCATCTCATGTAATCACACCTACTTGATAGATTCGTGGAAAAAGGTAGTTGATTAATGGAGAGAATATCTCCCTACATTTAGTGGAGTGATCATAGGAGAGTTGAATTTGAATTCAAACTCAAATTCAACTCAACTCCTATAAAAAGTGTAAGTCAAAAGTCGCGGTTGTCCAGCACCATTCCCGAGGCTAACATCTGTGATCATTGAGTGTGTGAGTGCTACACTATAGCCTACACATCTCCAACTCATTAGGCTACATCTATCAAGCCAATGAGATTGTACATTCATGTGAATTAATAGAAAGATTTACATTCACTATCTCTGGTTTTCTCTGAGTCATCATCTCCAAGTCTGTCAACTTCAACAGGTCATATCTCAGGATCTACTGAACCAAATCAAGTGATTCAAAGCACATTGGATTCCGCTCAAAGTCTTCTATACGCCTAAAAATTTTGAAGTCAATTGGTTCAGCCATTGCAGAGAAATCTCAGTCAAAGTGCTCACTGGTCTGTGTCTGCAAAGCTCCTAAAATATCGGGGGTAAACTTTATTTTGCTAAAGTGATTTCTCAGAGTATAGTTCATCATTTCTTCTCATTCCACTTGCAAATTGTAGCTTGTTAAGCTAATTGAATAACTCTAGGAGGAATTGTTCCAATTGTAAGTGTGTTGGTCATACTGAGTGAAAAACTGAGCAGGTATCAAGATCAAAATAGAAAGTTTTCAAGTCTAGTGAAGTGCAAACTCGTGTGTTTTGATCTAATCATTAGTCAAATCATTTCCAAAGTACATATAGCATATTTTGGTATCATTTGAAAGCTCAAGAAGTCTACTAAGCATATCTGGAGTCAAAGAGGGCTGGTGCAAAGCAAGATTAGCAGCATCAACTCAATCTTCTGAGTGCATCCAACCATTTCTCCCAACAATCAACAGGTGTGATGCATGTCAGATTGGGAAGCCCGAACAATGCTTGAAGAGAAGAAGTTGCCACATTATCTATGGGCAAAAGCTATTTCAACTGCTGTGTACCTTATCAATAGACTACCATCCAAATCACTTCAAGGTATGACTCCTTATGAAGCATGGCATGGAAGAAAACCTAGTCTTGGACATTGCAAGGTTTTTGGTTGTTTAGCTTCTGTTCATATACCATCATTAATAAGAGGTAAGCTAGATGAAAGGGCAACAAAGGCAGTGTTTATTGGATATGATTCAACTCAGATGGATTACAGGTTCTTCAATCCTTCAACCAAGCAATTCACTACAAGTAGAGATGTTGTGTTTGAAGAACACAGGTCTTGGTATGATGAAGACAAACAAAAGGTAACACTACCATATGATCTTGATTCTGACTCTCATCAATTAGGAAGCAAGCATGATACACAGGTCCAGGATCCAAGAAGTGATACAAACAATGACCAAGATGAAAGAGAAAAGGATTACAAGCTATGGAAGTCAAGAGGCAAAGCAAAGATGCAAGAGGTTGGAGAATGCTCCAAATAAGCACCTAGAAGATCAGCAAGAGAGAAGAAACAACCAAAAAGGTATGGATATGATTCCACATTTGTTACGAAGCATTCAATATACTTGGCAAAAGACTCTATTTCAGAGGAACCCTCAACCTATGAAGAGGCAAAGGGAAACCCTAATTGGGAAAAGGCCATGAAAGAAGAGATAGATGCATTGAAGGAAATGGACACTTGGGATTTGGTTCCAATGTCACCGAATCAAAAGGTAATTGGTTGCAGATGGGTATATAAAGTTAAAAGAAATTCAGACGGATCAGTTTGCAGGTACAAGGCAAGATTAGTTGCCAAAGGATGCTCACAAACGCATGGTATAGACTATGAGGAAAAATTCTCACCAGTTGCAAAGATGACTACAATCAGGACATTGATAAGTGTAGCACTTAATGTGAAAAATGCATTCTTAAATGGTTGGATAAGTGAAGAGGTATACATGTCACAACCACCAGGTTTTGAAAACCCTAATCATCCATCTTATGTTTGCAGACTTAAGAAAGCATTGTATGGATTGAAACAAGCTCCTAGAGCTTGGAATTATAGGTTAGTTACATATCTTCAAGATCAAGGGTTCAAAGCTAGCAGCTCAGATCCTTCTCTATTCATCAAAAGGGATCACGATGAGGTTATCTATCTATGTGTATATGTAGATGATATTATTGTGACAGATGATGATCTAAATGGCATTCAAAGGATCAAGAGACACATGCAAGAGGAGTTCAAAATCAGTGACCTAGGTGAGCTCACATATTTCCTAGGTATGCAGGTGATATATACAGATGAAGGAATGTATTTGGCTCAAAGAAGATACATTCAGGATCTTCTTCTCAAGTTCAAAATGGAGAACACTAAGCCTCTAAGTACACCTTTGGAGATGAATCATAAACTAAGTGTTTATGAAGGTGAGAAAATTGAAGACATTAAAGAGTATCAAAGCTTGGTAGGTAGCTTGATATATGCTACTCATACCAGGACAGACATCTCATATAGTGTGGTAGTGCTTAGTCAGTTCATGCACTCACCGAGAAGACCACACATGGATGCGGCTAAGAGAGTACTTAAGTATCTCAAAGGTACAATCAAGGAAGGTATATTCTATCCTTACTCTTCAAATTTGGATATCAAAATCTATTCAAATGCAAATCGGGCAAGAGCTAAGGATAATAGAAGAAGTACTTCCGGTTACTTAGCATTTGCAGGATCAAAGCTAGTGTCATGGATTTCCAAGAAGCAACCAACAGTTGCATTGTCCTCAAGTGAAGCAGAGTACAGAGGCTTGACCATAGCAACTCAAGAGGCAATATGGTTAAAAGCATTGTATATAGATTTGGGACTTGTGAGTTCCAAACCTCACATATTTTGAGATAATGTAAGTTCCATGCATCTAGCGGCAAATCCTATTTTCCACACACCAAGCACATAGAAGTCCATTACCACTTCATCAGGGAGAAGCTCATGGCAAAGGAGATTGACATTTCTTTTGTTCCAACTGAAAATCAAATAGCAGATATGACGACGAAGGCACTTGATGGAATAAAGCTTTGTAGATTCAAAGCTATGGTAGGTATTCAACCTATCAGAGAATGAAGACTCAAGCGTACTTTAGCTTGAGGGGGAGCTATTGGAACATCAAGCTTACACTATGCTTGAGTTGGATTTGATATACATCAAAGGCTATCGCGTCGAAAGAATATCCGTTGGAGAGTTCTTTTTCTTATGCTCATTTATTGTATTTTCTTTTGAGAGATTTTTGATGGTTCATTTACCGTTGTAAAAGCCTTGAGCTTTACACATGTAAAGGTAGAAAGATAGAGCCCAAATCCCACGAATTTGTGGTGGTTGAAGTTGCATTCAATCGAACAATCGATCACCTAAAAGTAGATCAAACTAGATCTTCACTTTTCCTAGATTGTAGGAAAGTGAATTGATTCCCTCCAACAACCATTCCCACCTTCATTTGAATTCAAATCCCACTTGTAGAAGTCGTGGACCACTCCTAGAGTCTATATAAAAACTTGAAATCACTTTTACATTACATGGAAGCAATATACATACACTTGTGACCATCATTGCCTTGCTCCTTCAATTCTCTGCATCATCTTCATCGCAAACAGTAATCTTGCAGAGGTTGCTGCTCTCTCTCCAGAGCTTCAAATTGAGTGCAAGATGGCTCATTGGAAAGGTATTAGTGTCTAGTTTATGCCAATAAAATTTAATAGCATTTGGATGAGTATATTGGGAGAAATCTGGGTTTTTCTATCTCGGGGTCAATCTCTACATATTCCTGAAAAATAGGAAGTACCACCGGTGAATGTCGCATTCATTCCTATAGCATATTTTGCTTATTCTTTATAATTTTGTGCATTCCATACACTTAACCTTATTTTTATCATTCCCATAAAAGGATTGTTTCTAATTGTAATCACGCTGGTCGTTATGGGCATTTGAAGTTCATTATGTCTTCCATAGATAGTAAGTTTTTGGAGATAGTCGACCCGCGAACCTATCTATTTTGTATCGACTCATTCTCCTTGATGCTCCAAAGTACATAGTGTGTTTCTTTGCACTTATTGCATGCCTATAAGTTATATTTGCGTCTCCATAAGCTCAAGGGCTGGTTTTGTGCTGGTTGGCTAGACCAAACTTCATCGCTTTGAAACGCACTTTTCTACCTTCTACAAGCTTCTCCAAGTTCTTTCAATAACCACGTGCCCATTGCACTACTATGTCCTGTGCACCTTTTTGAGACTTTTGCACACCAACTGTGCATACAATTTAGGGCCACATTACATCATCATGCATTAACACAATTTTCATATCCCATGAATGAGATATATATATGTTGTAGTGAGAGTTCAAAAGTCACTTGTATATTGTTGGATGTGTGAGAGAGGGAGAAAGCACAAATAAAAGTAAATAGAGGATGAAGAAGGAGATCAACATAGAAAGAAAGGTGATAGTTGAAAGAAATCTGTATAGATCAATGATAAGTAATAAAAGAATGAGTGAAGTGAGAGCTATGAATATTTCAAGCGACTCTTCCAAATAGCTCATACTATCTCAAACATCCCCTCATTGATTGAAGTATTTTGATTCCGATGCACCAGAGTGTGCTATCTTTCTTGAGAGCTCCACGGCGATATGCTCAAAGTAGAAAAGCGAGCTCATGAGGCCACACAAAGTACTTCATACAGATGTTGCAGAATATACAAAAAACACAGTACACAAGGAGCACGAAGAAAGACTTCTTAGGTCTTACAAATGGTCAAACTTACAGTCTGTGACTGACTAGGTCACTATATGTTTTATTAAAGAACATATACAAGGAAGTGTCCGGTGGCCATTTGGCCTTTCACATGGACACTAATGGTAACAATCTCACACTAAAGGCCAACATGGCCAAAGTAACTATGGGAGAAAAATAAAGATTGTTAAAGAATACCTGAGTGTAAGTATACAAACTATACCTCCCACATGATGGGCATGTTACACAGTTTACAAGTGACTGTGTAATATCAAGAATCAAGTAACCCCCATCAAGTGACAACAATGTCGAAAGCTATCCTGTGGTAGAGCTTTAGTTAAAGTATCTACAGCATTATCTCGAGTGTGAAACTTCTCAAGAATAATGCACTCAATGGCTAAGCAATCTCTAATGAAGTGATACCTCACCTCAATGTGCTTGGTCTTTGCATGATAGACCGGATTCTTAGCCAAAGCAATGGCACTCTCACTATCACTGAGCAATCGAGGTACATGTTGAGGTAAACCCATATCACAAGCAAGACGAGAAAGCCACAATGCTTCCTTACATGCTTCACTTGTTGCAACATACTCTGCTTCTGTGCTGGAAACAGCTGTACATTCTCGAAGATGAGATCTCCAAGAGATACCACCTCTAGAAAAATGAAAAAAGTACCTTGATGTAGACTTACGATTGTCTACACAGCAAGCATAATCAGAATCTGTGTAACCAATAATGGATGCTTTCTCTCTACCTAAGCATAGACACTTGTCCTTAGTGCCACTCAGATATCTCAAAATCATCTTGACCGCTTCCCAATGTTTCTTGCCAGGATTAGACATATATCTGCTCACAACTCCCACTACAAATGCAATGTCTGGTCTTGTAGCCATGGTAGCATACATGAGACTACAAGGTGTACTCAATGTCTTTCCACCGTGCATATTGAATCGGTGAAGTAATTTGGATATGTACTCACTTTGAGACAAGTATATGCATCTTTTACTCCTATCATGAGTAATGCGCATGCCAAGAATATGTTTGGCATCCCCCAAATCCTTCATATCAAATGTCTGACTCAATTTCTTTTTGAGAACTAACAAATCATAAGAGGACTTCCCAGCAATCAACATATCATCAACATAAAGTATCAAGCATATCAAGCTACCATCTGAGCATCTCTTTGTGTAGAGACAATGATCCTCATTGCTTTGAGAATAGCCTTGAGATTTCATAAAATCATCAAACTTTTGGTACCATTGTCTAGGGGACTGTTTAAGTCCATACAAGCTCTTCTTAAGTGTTGGAGAAACAATCACTAACTGGATATATATTTGAAGGTCAAATCTTAGGAAGAAAACCCCATGCCTATGTGAAGGGACAAATTCACAAATGTATTATACTTGTAAAGCTAGTTCACTTTAGATTCTAGAAGTTTTTCAAAAGTCACGGGAATGAGAAAGTCTATATAAGTTAGTTAGTATTAACTGACGCGGAGAGAAGAAGAAGGAGGAAGACAATGAGAAAGTGAGAAGAACTCATTTTTGTATGACTGAGTATAGTCGGGCTTCTCTGAGTGAGAAAGCATCTGTAAAACTTCTGAGTTTTTTATAGTTATGAGAAGAACTGAGTAAAGTTCTGTGTATGAGCCTCTCTCCATCATCTCCATGATTACCTACTGTGTGATGAGTTACAAAGATCAAGTTTTCCAAGCAACTCGATGCCTGGCATCGAATCTCTGTTGATAAGTCATATTTTCTTTTATATTTTTCATTCAGTACTGAAGTGTTTGAAAAACATGATGTTGTTGGAGCAACTCGATGCCTGGCATCGAATTCCAGTTGATAAGTCATATTCTAAGTGTGCATGAAATCACCTATAGTTTTGGTGTCCAAAAAATCAAGACTTTATGCGGGAAGTCGATGCCCGGCATCGAATCCCTGCTGAAAAGTGGCCAAAAACATCCCAAGTCGATGCCCGGCATCAAATTCTCGTTGCAAGTCCATGCTAGGCATCGAATTCTAATTTTAAACAGGCGCTCTTACTAAAACAGGTAAAATTTCCAATTTTGGAAGGTCATACAGGGTCATCTTGTGAGAGCCATAACTTGAGTTCTAGAGATCCGTTTGATGCATATGATAGCTTGTTGGAAAGCTCTACTCTTCTAGTTTCAGTCTATAACGTTTCATGGAGAAATAATACTTGAGATAGGAGAAATTAGCAAAATACTGAAGGTATGTCATTTCGGTGACTAGGAATTTTTGTAGAAGCAAAGTTCTCACTTTAGGCTATCATTTCTCAAAGTTTGGAGTGGCAATGAGTTAATGGTGACCATAGAGGTGTTCTAGTGTCACATTAATTCATTTCTTGTGGTGTTTCATACATCAACAAGTGGTATCAGAGCAGAAAGGTCTTGAAGATCAGAAGGCGGCAAAGGTACGAGAAGTTTTGGAAAGTTTTCCGTTAAAGTTTCAAAGGTGAAGCATTTGAAGACACAAGGCATCAAAAGGTTACTTCAAAAGTATCCTCATACACAAAGAACTTCAAAAGGTATTATCCTTTATCCTTTAAGCTCACAGGTTGCAGCAGAAGAAAAGAACTATGGCAGATCATATCTCCATTGACAAACTGGACAGAGATAATTACCCCGCATGGGTAATAAGAATGGAAGCCTTACTTATGAGTAAGGATATCATGATATATGTTACAGGTGAAGAAGAGAAGCCAATATTTGAAGATGAAAGCCGACCAAAGAAAGAAGAACTTGATGCTTTAAAGCATTGGCAGAAGAAGGATGCAAGTGCAAAAGCTTACATTTATAATACAATCTCTGATCATTTGCTACCACACATCAGAGGATTGGAATCATCTGAAGATATATGGAATGCATTGGAGTATCATTTCCAAAGCACTACTAAAGCAAGGAAAGCAAGTCTATGGTCAGAGTTTACAACATTCAAGAAGAAGCCAAGTCAAAGTATTAGTGATTATGTCACTAAGATGAAGGATCTACCAGATAGTCTTGGATCCATAGATGAAGATGTTGAAGATCACAGATTGATTGCTCAACTACTTGCAGGTTTGAGAGGGGATGAAAGGTGGAAACCTTTTGTCTTATCAACAGAACTTTCATTAAATCATTATGTTCCAGATTTGAACCAGTTGCTTGGTTTGATGCTCACATATGAGCAAGACTTGAAGGGAGATGGAGATAAAGGACAAAGTTCTGCAATGTACATGAAGAACAAGAAGAAAGGAGATAAAGGTAAAGCAAAGGATGAAGAGGAGTCTAGTTCTCAAGCTTATTATGCAAGAGGTAAAGGCACTGGTAGAGGAAGAGCAAGAGGCTTTGGAAGAGGAAGAGGTAATCAGAATAACAACAAAAAGGCTTGTTGGATCTGTGGATTGAGTAATCATTTGGCTCATGACTGTTGGCACAACCAACAAGGATCAAACCAGAATCAAAACAACAATAGCAGAGGCCGAGGTGGAAGATATCAAAGTAATTTTCAAAGAGGTAGACAAAGTCAAAGAGGAGGCTATGGTAGAGGTGGAGGAAGAAGTTGGGGACAGAATCAATCCTACAACACCACCTACTACAACTATGCAAATGACACACAGAATGAAAGTCATACATCATTGATGATGAACTCAATCAACACATCAGATAAAGAAGATCTAAAGGTATTTTACATTGACTCTGGATGTTCTAATCATTTGTCAGGAAACATAGAATTGATGTCAGAATTGGAAAAAGGTATTTCGAGTCACACAGTTCAAACTGGTGATAATACAAGACATAGTGTACATTCAATTGGAAAAGTGAAATGCAAGAGTGGAGCAGATTTGCTAACCAATGTTTTGTATGTTCCTACAATACCTAAAAACTTGATTAGTGTGGGACAGATAGTTGAAAAAGGTTTTCAAGTCAGGTTTACAAATGAAGGAGTATTTGTGGAAGATCCAGAGAATGGATATAATCAGATTGTCTCTGGTAAGAAAGAAGGTAGACTCTTTACTTTAAGAGTGCAAGGAAACATTGTTCAAGCTTTGCTCACACATGGTGAAGCAGTGATTACAGAACTTGATCTCTGGCATAAGAGATTAGGTCATTTCAATGAAAGAGGAATTAAAGCTATGGTTGCTAATCAGTCTATACTAGGATTACCAAATGTGCAAAGTCAACATATGGTTTATAAATGTGAAGCATGTCAAATGGGAAAAGCACACAGGTTACCATTTCAGAAGAAAGGATTCAAACATGATGGAATACTTGAGCTCATTCATACAGATGTATGGGGACCAACAAAAGAAGGATCTATCAGTGGCTCAAGGTATTATGTTCTTTTCATTGATGATGCTACAAGATGGATAACATTATATGTTTTGAAGGAAAGATCAAAAGTGTTTGGAGCTTTCAAGTATTTTCATGCATATGCAGAGAGAGTAACAGGTCAAAAGCTTAAAAGACTGAGGTCTAATGGAGGGGGAGAATACTTCTCCCAAGAGTTCAATGATTATCTTTGGAATGCAGGTATTAAGAGAGAAATAACTTGCAGGTATACACCACAACAAAATGGTGTAGCAGAAAGAAGGAACAGGACTTTGGTTGAGTTTGCTAGAGCTATGCTAAAGGAGAAGAACTGTCCAAATTATCTTTGGGCTGAAGCTGTAAATACAGCTACATATCTTGTGAATAGATTACCATGTGCAGCTCTGAATGGAATGACTCCATATGAAGCTTGGTGGGGTAAGAAACCAACACTAGATCATTGTAGAGTGTTTGGATCAATTGCATATGCTTATGTGCCATCACAGCTTAGGCATAAACTTGAACCAAAGGCAGAAAAATATGTGTTCATTGGTTATGATGAAAAGCAGATGGGTTACAGATTGTGGAATCCTCTAACCAAACAATTTATTGTTTCTAGAGATGTTACATTTGATGAACAGAAAAGTTGGTATGCAGATCAAAGTAATACAGCTGAGGAATTTGAAGAAGAGGTAAGAAGATGTGAGAAAGGAAAATCAATTGTGTAGGTAAATAGAGATGAAGACTATATGCAAGCAAGTACATCCACAAGTGGATTAACAAGAAGAAATGAAGAAGCTCCTATATTTGATGAAGAAGTGTATCCAGAAACTTATGAAGAATGTGAACCAAGAAGGTCAAGCAGGACTAGAAGACAACCAGAAAGGTATTCTTATGATACTTCTTACATAACTCAGAAGAACTATGCATATATGGTCAAAGATGATGAAGAACCTCAGAACTATGATGAAGCTAAAGGTAAGAAGCAATGGGAAGAAGCAATGAAGGAAGAATTCAATGCACTGGAGGAGAACAAGACATGGGAACTTGTTCCTAAACCAAATGGTAAGAAAGTAATTGGAAATAAATGGGTTTATAAAGTGAAGAAGCTTGCAGATGGAAGTATAGCCAGATACAAAGCTAGACTGGTGGTGAAAGGCTATGCCCAGACCTATGGCATAGATTATGATGAGACATTTAGTCCTGTAGCTAAGATGTCAACTATAAGGACAATCATTGCTATTGCAGCTTCAAAAGGCTGGACCCTAAGTCAATTGGATATAAAAAATGCATTCTTGAATGGATACATATCAGATGAGGTATACATGGAACAACCTCAAGGGTTTATAGATTCTAGGTATCCAAATTTTGTTTGCAGGTTGAGAAGAGCATTGTATGGATTGAAGCAAGCTCCAAGAGCTTGGAACTATAGACTGGTGAAGTATCTCAATGATCTTGGATATCAAAGTTCAAAAGCAGATTCAAGTCTACTTATCAAAAGAACAGAGGAAGGTACAATCTACATTTGTATTTATGTAGATAACATTATAATCACAGGTACTTCAGACGAAGGAATCAAGGAGGTAAAGAGATTACTTGAAAAAGAATTCAAGATCAGTGACCTAGGAAAGTTATCATACTTTCTTGGAATGGAAGTTACTTATACAGATCATGGCATATATGTGTCACAAGAAAGGTATCTTCTGAACTTGTTGAAGAAGTTTGATATGGAAAATTGCAGAGAAGCTTCAACTCCACTTGAAGTTAATCACAAGCTCAGTAAATATGATGGTGCAGACTACAAAGATATGAGGAAGTATCAATCTCTTGTGGGTAGTTTGATTTATGCTACACTAACAAGACCTGATCTTAGTTATGCAGTGGGAGTTTTGTCACAATTCATGCATTGTCCAAAGGACCCACATTGGCTTGCAGGTCAAAGAGTTCTGAGATATATCAAAGGAACTATAAAAGAAGGATTATATTATCCTTTTACATCAGATTTGAAGTTGAGAGCCTATAGTGATTCAGATTGGGCAGGTAATCAAGATGACAGAAGATCAACTCATGGTTACATGATATACATTGGTGATAAGCTTGTAAGTTGGTGTTCAAAGAAACAACATACAGTAGCATTATCATCAACTGAAGTAGAGTACAAAGGACTTGTGGAAGCAGCTAAGGAAGTCATATGGATGCAGACATTGTTCAAGAGCTTAGGCATTGATCAAGGTACACCTACAATACATGGAGATAATATGAGTTCACTTTATCTTGCAGCAAATCCAGTATTTCATGCAAGGACAAAGCACATAGAGATACAGTATCATTTTCTTAGAGAAAAGGTAATGGAGAAGGAGATCGAAGTGGAGTACATTTCTACTAAAGATCAGTTAGCAGACATAATGACAAAGAGCTTGGATGGTGTGAAGACCAGCAGATTCAAAAGCATGGCAGGAGTAAAAGAAAAGAAGAAGATATGAAGAAACAGGGAATGTCAATTAGTGATTGAGGGGGAGCTGTTGGAGAAACAATCACTAACTGGATATATATTTGAAGGTCAAATCTTAGGAAGAAAACCCCATGCCTATGTGAAGGGACAAATTCACAAATGTATTATACTTGTAAAGTTAGTTCACTTTAGATTCTAGAAGTTTTTCAAAAGTCACGGGAATGAGAAAGTCTATATAAGTTAGTTAGTATTAACTAACGCGGAGAGAAGAAGAAGGAGGAAGACAATGAGAAAGTGAGAAGAACTCATTTTTGTATGACTGAGTATAGTCGGGCTTCTTTGAGTGAGAAAGCATCTGTAAAACTTCTGAGTTTTTTATAGTTATGAGAAGAACTGAGTAAAGTTCTGTGTATGAGCCTCTCTCCATCATCTCCATGATTACCTACTGTGTGATGAGTTACAAAGATCAAGTTTTCCAAGCAACTCGATGCCTGGCATTGAATCTCTGTTGATAAGTCATATTTTCTTTTATATTTTTCATTCAGTACTGAAGTGTTTGAAAAACATGATGTTATTGGAGCAACTCGATGCCTGGCATCGAATTCCAGTTGATAAGTCATATTCTAAGTGTGCATGAAATCACCTATAGTTTTGGTGTCCAAAAAATCAAGACTTTATGCGGGAAGTCGATGCCCGGCATCGAATCCCTGCTGAAAAGTGGCCAAAAACATCCCAAGTCAATGCCCGGCATCGAATTCTCGTTGCAAGTCGATGCTAGGCATCGAATTCTAATTTTAAACAGGCGCTCTTACTAAAACAGGTAAAATTTCCAATTTTGGAAGGTCATACAGGGTCATCTTGTGAGAGCCATAACTTGAGTTCTAGAGATCCGTTTGATGCATATGATAGCTTGTTGGAAAGCTCTACTCTTCTAGTTTCAGTCTATAAAGTTTCATAATCCTCTCAGCTACACCATTTTGTAATGGGGTATAAGGAGCTATAAACTCTCTACGAATCCCTCTAGGCTGAGAGAAAAGACTGAATTCATGTGAGGTATACTCACCCCCGTTATCTGAACGTAAAGCCTTAAGCTTAGTTCCTTTTTTAGTCTCAACTGAAGCAAGCCATTTTCTCAAAGTAGGGAATACCTCATCCTTCGATTTGATAGGATATACCCAAACTTTTCTAGTAGCATCATCTATGAAAGTGGCAAAGTAGAGAGAACCACCTAAGGACCTAGTGGGCATAGGACCACACACGTCTGTATGAGCGAGATCTAAATGTTGAATTGAAGAGTCAATGTGCATTCTATGCACATTTCTAGTTTGCTTTCCATATTGACAATGCTCACAAAATGAAAAATCAGAGAAAGATAACACAGGTAAATAGCCAGAACGAGAAAGATTTTCCATTCCACTGCGAGATATATGGTCAAACAACCATGCCAAATACAAGCCATTGGTTGTTCAGTAAGAGCTAACAAGTGTTCTTTCTGTGATACAAATAAAGGATAAAGTGAGCCAACTTTGCTTCCTTTTGCAATAACCATATTATCCTTTGATATGCGAAAGGACTGAGCATAGAAGACCACCTTGTAACCAAGGTCAACAAGTTGACTAACTGACATCAAATTGTGTGACAACTAAGGTACATGGCGTACATTATGCATAGTAAATTTTAAACCATCAATGAACTGCACAACCACATCTCCAATCCCCACAACACACTGGTAAGAGTCACCAAGTCTCACGGTACCAAGAGACTTTGCGGCATAATTAGAGAACCATTCTCTGTGTGGTGTCAGATGGAAAGAAGCACCAAAATCTAGCAACCATGTGTGGGAAAGAGAATCAGCCATAAGTGCCTTTGATGGCATAGTACTATCAAGTTTCAACACATCAACATCATCACAAATAGCATTAATTTCTTCAATCTTCACAGTCGAAGTAGATGGTATAGGTAATTGTTTAACATGCCCATGAACACTATGTCCTTTACCTTTAGCATTCTTTAATGCATAATAATCTTTCTTCATATGTCCTTTCTTATGACAATAATGGCATTCAATATCCCTCTTCCTTGATTAAATTCTACTCTTATTTCGTTGACCATTCTTTTCCTTGTTCTTGCTCCTTCCATGCTGCTGATTCTTTCCTTGGTAAGAATCACGAACATTATATGCATCTCCACTCTGAGTGCAAACCATAGATTTTCTACGAATCTCCTCACTCAAGAGTGCTCCACATATGTCATCATAGACGAGTTTACCACCAGATGCACTATTGCTAATAGTCAAAATGTATCCCATGATGATGGTAGGGTGCATAATAGCAATACTGCTTTCATTTGGTTATCCATATCCATTTTCTAAGCCTGTAACTGGGAGCATATAGCATCAAACTCATTTAGATGAGCAGCAACACTCTCTCTGTCCTTCATGTAAAGATCATATAATTTTCTCATCAGATACACTTTATTTGATGCCATCTCTTTTTCATATGTATTGCATAACTTCTTCGAAAGCTCATCTGCACTTTCACAGTCTAATACTGTAAAGTAAACATTATTTGCCAGGTGCAAGTGAATGGTAGACCTGGCCATTTCATCTAACGCATCCCAATCATCTTCATCCATGTCAACAGGCTTCTTTGAAATCCCATTTACTGGCTTCCATTGCCTCCTTTGAATCGGCACATCTTTAATCTGATTCTTCCATAGAGCAAAGTTTGTGCCATCAAGTTTTCGGATCTCAAAATGGTCTTTGACCTGCAAGTTATAGCTTCTCCTCGGAACACTGACAATAGACCCTGATCCACCAGATGTATCTGAGACCTCTGATGCCATGATGGTAGAAAACTTAATAGAATGATAATGGAGCTAGAAGAGTCCAAACACCAACAAATAAGTGTATCAAAGAGTAAATCGACCGCTGTATAGTTGACTAAGCCAAGAATCCGAAAAACATTTACCAGAGTATCCTCTGCAAAATGAGCATATGACCAGCATCAAAATATCATAAAACTGCAAGTACTGACATGTTTACCTGCATAGTGAATCACTGACTCTACTGCATATAATCAATTTACCCAATAGAACCCAACTAGGATTATCGAGCACCTATGAACAACTATCATACATCTCCTATGGCGAAGCTAGGTAAGTCTTCCACCTGCATCACCGAAGATGCCTTGACATCTGGTGTCTCCCAGTTAAGAAAACCTCACCACGACCCTCTTTTTCAAACGTAAAAGTCTTTATGCAAGAACGTAACCGCTATATCCATGACCACATGGATGTACATCAGCGATATCCACAAAAGCATGCATGGTGTGTATGTGCTCAATATATGTAGTAAAATGACACTAAAAGGCTGAATGCACAGCCCAAAAACTAGACAAAAACATGTGCAAGTTTCTGTCAACTCTGATGTTTTAGGCTCAAAAGACCTGCATAAATTTGCAATAGTTGCTCCCACCAAAACTGAAAACCTTTCCAAAAACTTGTAGTTTTGTGAGTGTGGCTGAAAACATAGCCCCAAAGGTCGATATTTAGTCGGATAAATACAAAGAAAACTCTTCTTGATGTTCGTGGACCTGTGTGAAGAGAACTATGTGCAAAAGTACTCCAAAATGGCTCCAAAAGACACCCAAGAATGCTTCAAAAAATAGGCTTTCAAAGCAAAGAGTGAGGCTTTGAGGGACCAAAACATGTTCAAGGTAATGTCAACCTTAGTCTTTCCCCTTCTTTAGACACCACAAGAGTGTATCTTAGTGGCAAGAGATTGCCACGATTAAGTGAGCTCTGGGGGGAATAGTACTGGGATGAGTGACCTCCCGCAAAGTACCGAGAACCTCTATCTTCCTTGATTGTTGAGGTCCTCCCTCCCGCACAGCCAAGGGCAGAGATGATGACTTTGGTGACTCGGATGACAAGGTATGCCGTGGAGAAAACCTTGGAGAAAGCCTTGGGGGGGAGGGGGGTGCTCGCTTCACTCGCAAAAAAGGAGCAAAGGATTTTTCATCGAACTTCTCTGATACCAGTGAAGTATTTCGATGTCCATGCACCACAGTGCGCTCTCTTTCTCGAGAGCTCCACAATGATATGCTTAGAGTAGAAAATCGAGCTCTTGAGGCCGCACAAAGTACTTCGCATAGATGCTGCAGAATACACAAAAAACATAGTACACAAGGAGCACAAAGATAGACTTCTTAGGTCTTACAAATGCGGTCGAACTTAGAGTCTGTGATTGACTAGGCCACTATATGTTTTATCAAAGAACATATACAAGGAAGTGTCTAGTGGCCATTTGGCCTTTCACATGGACACTAATGGAAACATTGATGACATATATATGTTGGATACTCGTTTCTTGATACATTGATGGAGATTATCTCTTGAACAAAAGGTATTGAATGTCTTTAATATATTCCATAGATTTATCTTCACATATTTTTCATTAATTGTTGATGTATTGAAGATACTCTACATCAATTGAGGTAAGTGAATGGTATTAATGTCCATTTTCTTCCTCTAGTCATTTTTCAACCCGAACATGGTATGCTATGAGGTGGGAGGATCAATACCTTAATAATGATTAGTATGATATTCAATGCTACAAGCATGTTGAAACAATCCATGTTTCACTCATGTTGCTCCTTTTACGATACACAATCCAAGATAGGTATCAACTACTTATTAACTATTGGGTGCTCATTACATACACATGTTTCTTTCTAAGAAATGTAGTTTTTACTATCAAAGAAGATAAAAGATATAACATATCAATTTACAATCATGGTAGAAAGATGGGAAATCTTTGGAGTCCAACAAGTGCCGTGGACTAACGCCCAAAAATATAAGAAATGGAGTTGTTACTCAGGTATTGAATGCTCCACTATCATATGTACATGTGAAATATTTGGCACATAGCAGATCTTGTTCCTAGTTGAGTCAACAACAATGGGCAACTATTTCATCCACAGGAATTCAAAAAAATTCCCTTATTGAATTTTAAACTTCTTTCAAATTTCAATGAGAATGGATGCATGCAATGTGTAGTATGCAACATATCTTCTTCCCTTGGAAATCTAGAGTACCATAATTGCCTCACCTACAAGAATTCTAGTTGATCTTGGTTACATCTTGGTTCAATTCTATAATCCATTGCAACATCCATCTTCCACTGAGCCATGAGTTGAGAGAGAGCACAGAGAGCAAACACATCATAGAGAGAAAGCACAAAAAAATTAGAGAGGTAGAAAATGGAGAAGAAGGGTGCTAGTAGAATGTCTCATAGGTAACTAAAATTTTCTTGATAAAAAACAGATTCCAACATTTATTGAATGCAATCTTTGTAATTTATTTTTAAGGAATTTGAATTTAGGTTCATTTCATGCATATTAAGTGAGTCCTATCTTGCAAGGGGTCAATGCTAGGCATCAGCCTTGAGGGCCAAGTTGATGCTAGGCATCACCTTGGAGGACCAAGTCAATCCAAGGCATTGACTTTATGTGAGAAGTCGATGCAAGGCATCAACTTTGTGGCCCAAGTGATGATAGACATCAACTTCATGTAACAAGTTGATGCCTTGCATCAACTTCTCACATAAAGTCAATGGTTAGCATTGAGTTGGTCCTCAAGCCCAATGCAGCATTGACTTGGTCCTCAAGCCCAATGCTTAGCATCAACTTGCCTCGGGTGACGCCTAGCATTGACTTGGCCCTCACATAAAGTAGATGCCTAATGTTGATTTGCTCTCAAGGCTGATGCCTAACATCAACTTGGCCCTAATATAGAGTAGATGCCTTGCATCAAATTGCTCTCAAGGGTGATGCCTAGCATCATCTTGGCCCTCACACAAAGTAGATGATTGGCATCGACTTTCTCTCAAGGGTGATGCCTAACATTGAATTGGCCCTCAAGGGTGATGCCTAGCATTGAATTGGCCCTCAAGGGTGATGCTTTGCATCAACTTGGCCCTCAAGGGCGATTCCTAGCATTGAACCTTTTCATTTAAATTGAATGTCATGTCCTTGGCTAAGCTTTTGAATCATATACTAGGAACATTGATATGCGTGAATAGAGTTTAGTAAAGAAGTTGAAAGTGTAGCTTAGCTCGGGTGATGAAGCTCAAGATGCACCTAATGAATGAGGTGTGAAGCCAAAAACGACCATCATGAATTTTTTGTTGGTGCAAATACAAGCCTTCACATTTGGCTAGGCATTGAAGGAGACTTTGATGGATCATATGAACTATGGCTTGTAATCTTTTGTTAGTTACCATTTGTAAAAGATAAATTTATGAGAGAATCTTGCTATCCCATACATCTCATGGAGTTTGGAGAACTAAAAGCTACGAATCTCACTTGGTAGAACCATTCCTAACTTAGAGGAACATTTTTAGGTGGAGTTCTATTTGAATTTCAAAATTCAAGCTTGAGAAAGAGTCACTATATAAGAGACTTGAAAATCTCGTGGCTTATGAGCTCCCATTACTAAGCTTATTGTTGATCATTTGTATATGTTGAGTGGCTTACATCATATCCTACTCTCAGCACTATCATTGGGCATCATTCCTATGCCAATGATCATGTATATCATTGTTCTATAATACATTATATCATTCATTATAGCTGCTCATATCTCTGCCATGATCACTTAGAACAGTGTACTTGTGATGAACATATCTCAGTGAGTTGTTATCTAGTTTTCATGCTCTATAGCTTCTTGGAACCAGCTCAAAATATACTATTAGCTTTCAAAATTTGAAGCAATTTGATTCCTCCAATTGGGAGAAATCTGCATC
Organism: Ceratopteris richardii; assembly: GCA_020310875.1. Classification (NCBI taxonomy): domain Eukaryota; kingdom Viridiplantae; phylum Streptophyta; class Polypodiopsida; order Polypodiales; family Pteridaceae; genus Ceratopteris; species Ceratopteris richardii. The sequence goes on along the minus strand of CM035415.1, from coordinate 48,399,083 downwards.
CAAGTGGTCAGTGGTCATTCTCTACATAATTCCTAAAAAAAGAGGGGTAAGCATTCACTTGCTAAGTTGATTGCTTAGAGTATAGTTTATCTTTTTAAGTGATTCCACTTGGTATTGTTAGCTCTCTAAGCTAATTTGATTCACCCAATAGGAATTTTCCTAATTTCTACTGTATTGTGATCAGTGGGCAAAATATACAGTAGGTGTCAAGACCAAAATAGCAGTTTTTGGTCACTAGCTATTTGCAAAGTTATCTGTTTTGATCTAATTTTTTGAAGCATTATCTTCAAAGTACAAGGGCACTTATTTACTATCATTAGCAAGTTAGAGGGCCTACAACACAACTCTTAAGTGAAAGAGGGTAGGTACAAAGCAAGGATCAGCAGTACCAACCCATTCTCTTGTGGTATCCATCCATTTTTCCCTACAGTGGTTTTAGAGCAATTTGAGGTAAAATGGGAGATGATTTCCCTTCTTTTATTGATCATTTGGACAGGAGCAACTACCAAGCATGGTCCTTGAGTATGAAGACATATTTACAAGGAAGGAGTCTCTATGGATACATATCAGGAGATGAGGAGATGCCCATTTTCAGAAGCAAAGGACAACCTACAAGAGAGGAGCTTGAAAGACTCAACTCATGGTGTGACAAAGAAGCATTATCAAGGTCATATCTACTTAACTCTATCTCTGACTTCCTTCTTCCACACATTAGGAATTCTAAAACATCCCAAGAGACTTGGGATACATTTTCTTCATACTTTTCTTCCAATACAAGAGCTAGGAAGAATCAACTGTGAATTGAGTTTACCACTCAAAGGAAGCAACCCAAGCAAAGTGTTTGAGAATATGTGACCAAATTCAAAGATGTGGCTGACCAATTGGCAAGCATAGGAGAGGAGATTGAAGAGGAGAAAATAGTGAGACAAATCAATGGCATTCAAGGCAGATGACAAATGGGAAGCCTTCACAACTACCATGGACATATACATGGATATGCAGATTCCAGATGTTACCACACTCATGGGACAACTCTTTACCCATGAAGCCAAGCTCAAAAAAAATGGAGAACCATCAAGAGGTAACAACTCTTCTGCCCTATATAGAGATAAGGGAAAGGCTAAAGAGAAAGGGGAAAACAAGAAAATAGAGGATGAAGGTACTACTTCTCAAGCTAACTATGCAGGAAGAGGTAGGAACTCAAGAGGAAGGGGCAAAGGAGGTAAGCAAGGTAGGGGGAGACCTTTCAACTCTTCCCCATGCAACATATGTGGATTGTCTAATCACACTACAGATGAGTGTTATAGGAACTTCAAGAATCAGAGAGGAAAAGGATATCAAAGAGGTGGCTACATGCAATCAAGAGGAAGATTCAACCATAATCAAGGCTACAACCATGTCTACAACAACAACTACAACAAAAATTACAATAACAACTATCAAGGAGGATACAAATCAAGGAAGGACTACAACAATTATACAAAGGATCAAGAGGATTCTCTTCTCATTATGAATATGAAATCAAAACAAGGTATGAATGATGAACACCTCTTCTATATTGACTCAGGTTGTTCAAACCACCTCTCTTCTCTCTGACCTTGAGGAGCCCAAGGGAAAGCATCAAGTGCAAATAGGTGATGACCACTCATTCAATGGTCAAGGTAGGAAATGTCAAAACCTCTGATGGGAATAGAAATCTCTTGAACAGGGTTCTTTATGTACGTACAATCACCAAGAATTTGATGAGTGTTGGACAAATAGTGGAAAAGGGTTTGCAGGTTAGGTTCAACAAATATGGAGCTTTTGTGGAGGACCCCCAACATGGATTCAAGAGAATTGCCAAGGGACAGGTAGATTGTTTACATTTGAACTTGAGGACACTAGGAATAGTGCACTCTATAACGACAAGGATCAAGTATTGTCTGAACTTGAGATTTTCCATAAAATATTAGGGCATATTGGTGAGAGAACCTTGAAGCAAATATGTAGAGATCAATGTGTGCTTGGGATACCTAATGTATCCAAGCAACACATGATCTATAAATGTGGTGCATGTCAGTTTGGTAAATCACACACGTTATCCTTCTCAAAGAAAGGCTATATGCATGAGGATTACTTGGAACTTGTCCACACAGATGTGTGGGGACCAAGCAAGGACCCTTCAATTTTAGGCTCAAGGTATTATGTGTCTTTCATTGATGATTTCAGTAGGTGGACTATCTTATACTTTATGAAACATAAAGATGAATTATCTGTTGGAGCAAGTCTATGACAAGCATAAGTATTGGCTTGAGTCCCACAAAGTCATAAAAGAAGCTTCAAAATGAAGACTATGTAAAGTTCACTTGTGAACTACTTCTTCTAACTTTTGAAGAGTTTACTTAATGTAAAAGTAAGAGAATCTTAAGTGGTTGAGTCCACTTGATCAAGAATGGAAAGAGGAGCCACCAATTCGTGATTTGTGGTAGGTAGAGAATCAAATCAATTATTGATTGATTGGAGAGTGATTGAGGGAAGTTAGCCTCCCAAACTCAACTATAAATAGATGGCAGTTTTAGTCGTGGTTAGAGAGACCTATGTGAAGACCTCCAAGAGCTGAGCTTTATGCCATATCAAGGTGTGATTCCAAGGCACACATATGTATCAGTAAGTCATTGTATTGTACAAGCAATATACTTTCATTTTCATGATTATTTGACTTCATCTTTCCATGTTCTTGTGAAGTGTACTACTCACTGCCATTACTCTTAGTTTTTCTCAGTCAGCTTGCAGAGATGTTTTCTCTAAGCTTGGTGCATCATTTTCAGTGATTTAACTTGGTAAAGTTAGCTCTATAAGTCTACCATATGCTCACAAGTTTTCATGTCATTTGAATGTTGCAATCGTCAGTTATGCTCATTTGAAGTCAACAGGGTCTGTTCATCTTCACTTCTCTCTCAGGTACCCGACTTTTTCACTCATCTTGTCACAGGTGTTTCTCAGTGACTACTTATTCAAATTCAGTGATTTAAAGCTTGTTGGATGCAGCTTACTATCTAGTATAAAAATACAAATTTTCATAGTCATTGGATTCCTACATTTTGAGTTATGTTGATTTTACTGCTCACTGGTCTCAAACTGTAGCAGCCCGTGAAAATTGGGATGATGTCATCAGTTGTTAAAACTCATTCTCAGTGTGTGGTTCATTATTTTTTATGCGATAGAGGAATTAAGCTAATTGCTGCTGTGCTCAGAGAATTATGTAAAACACTGGACAGGTGTATGAACCAAGAATAGCAAGTTTTTCACCTGTGAGCTAACTCCAACTTATCTGTTTTGATCTATCTTTTTGAGAGTGATCTTCCAAGGTACATAGGGTGTCTAATACATCCATTGGCAAGCTAAAAGGGCCCACCATATACTCCTGGAGTTCATTTGGCTGGTGTAGATCAAGGATTTTGCAACACCTCTTCACCTTCAAGCACATACCTATCCATCTCTTCACACTGGTATCAGAGCAAGGTTGTACAACATGGCAGATGGATTTCCTTCATCAATTGACAAATTAGACAGAGGTAACTACTCAACTTGGTCATTAAGAATGGAAGCCTATATCCAAGGTAGAAGTTTATATGGTTATGTGGCTGGAGATGAAGTTATGTCAAGTTTCAGGAACAAAAGTCAACCAACACAAGAAGAGCAAGAAAGATTGAGCACATGGTGCTCCAAGGATGCACTTGTAAGGTCTTATCTCCTCAACTCTATCTCAGATTTTTTGTTGCCCCACACTAGAATTTGTAAGACATCTCAGGAAGTGTGGGATGCACTTGAAGCTTTCTTTTCTTCAAGTACTAAAGCTAGGAAGCATCAACTATGGCTGGATTTCACAACTCTCAAGAAGGCTCCTGAACAAAATGTGAGTGATTTTGTCACAAAGCTTAAGGACATAGCGGATCAGTTGGGAAGCATTGGAGAGGTAATAGATGAAGAGCAAATTGTAAGGCAGGTCATCAATGGCTTGAAGGCAGATGACAAGTGGGAAGCATTCACCACAGCTATGGATTTGTACATGGACATGCATGTACCTGATTTCAACACACTCATTGGACAACTACTTACTCAAGAGGCAAAGCTTATCAAAAATGGAGAAAGCTCTAAAGGTAATCAATCTTCAGCTTTATACACGGATAAAAGCAAGTCTAAAGATAACAAAGGAAAGGCAAAGAAAGTGGATGATGAAGCAGGTACATATCAAGCTAACTATGCAGGTAGAGGAAGACATGGCAGAGGTAGAGGAAGAGGAGGTAGACAAGGCAGGGGGAGATCCCAAGACTCCAACTCATGTTCTATTTGTGGATTAACTAATCATACAACTGAAAATTGCTTTAGGAATTCCAGGAATCAAAGAGGCAGAGGATACAATAGAGGAAGTTATGGCTACTCAAGAGGAAGGTTCAACAACTACCATGGCAACTACAACAACTACAATCATTCAAACTATCAAGGAGGCTACAAAGGAAGGAGGGACTATAATAACTACACAGAAGACTCAAACAAAGAGGATTCATTATTGATCATGAACATGGCTATGCCACAAGGTAAATCTGATGAGCATGTTTTCTACATAGATTCAGGTTGTTCAAATCATGTGGCAGGAAATGTGGCACTCCTATCAGATTTAGAAGATCCAAGGAATAAGCATGAGGTACAAACAGGAGATGATACAAAACATCCTGTGGAGAAAATAGGCAATGTCAAAGCACCTGATGGAAACATCAACCTACTCAGTAAGGTACTCTATGTCCCTACCATTACAAAGAATTTGATAAGTGTTGGACAGATAGTAGAGAAAGGGTTGCAAGTCAGGTTCACAAAAGCAGGAGCATTTGTTGAAGATCCAAGTCAAGGATTCAGAAGAATTGCAAAAGGTGAAAAGACAGGTAGATTGTTCACATTTGAATTACAGGACACTAGAAACATTGCTCTCTTTAATTATGGTAGTCAGACACACAGAATTGGAAGTATGGCACAAAAGGTTAGCACATATTGGTGAAAGGTCATTAAAGCAAATCTGCAGGGACCAAAGTGTACTTAGACTTCCTAATTTGTCAAAACAACATAAGATTTATAAGTGTAGTGCATGTCAATTTGGAAAGTCTCACAGGTTACCATTCATGAAGAAAGGTTATATGCATGGAGATCTCTTGGAGTTGGTTCATACAGATGTATGGGGACCTAGCAAGGAAGCTTCAATATCTGGATCAAGGTATTATGTTTCCTTTATTGATGATTGCAGCAGATGGACTATCCTATTCTTTATGAAACACAAAGATGAAGTTTTTTCATGTTTCAAAAGATATTTGGCTCTTGTGGAGAATCAAACAGGTAAATCACTAAAAAGGCTAAGGTCAGATGGAGGGGGAGAATAATTCTCCCATGAGTTTGATTCTTTTCTTCAAGAAAGAGGAATCAAAACAGAGGTAACTACAAGGTACACTCCTGAGCAAAATGGAGTGGCAGAAAGGAGGAATAGGACAATTGTTGAAGCTGCAAGGTCTATGTTAAATGAAAAGCATTTACCTAATTACTTATGGGCTGAGGCTGTATCTACAGCCACTTACTTGATTAACACGTTGCCTTCAAAATCCCTTGATGGGATGACTCCATATGAGGCTTGGAATGGAAGAAGACCAAGTATAGATCATTGTAAAATTTTTGGATGTATTGCTTTTTCTCATGTTCCTTCACAGGTTAGAGGCAAGATGGATCCAAAAGCAGAAAGGTGTGTATTTATTGGATATGACAACAATCAAAAGGGCTACAGGTTATAAAACCCTACCAACAAAGGATTCTTGGTAAGCAGAGATGTAGTTTTTGATGAGAACAATTCATGGTATGAAGATTCATGCAGGAAGATCAATTTACCATATGATCTTGAAGAAGATTTTCCAAAGCTTGGTAGAGAACAATCAAAGATTGAAGAACAAGACACCTCGGAGGATGATGAAGAATCTCATATGGAAAAGATCAAAGCATGGAAGTCTAAAGGTAAAGCAAAATTGCAGGAACTTGGACATGAGGTAAAATCATCACATCATGGCCTAAGAAGATCTATGAGGGAAAAGAAAAAACGAGAAAGGTATGGGTTTGACACCTCATTAGTAACTAAACACTCTATCTACATAGCACAGGATATAAACCAAGAGGAGGCATCATCATTTGAAGAGGCCAAACTAAAATCAGAATGGAAGCATGCAATGAAGGAAGAGATTGAAGCACTTGAGGAAAACAACACTTGGGATTTGGTGCCCAAGACTTCATCCATGAAGGTAATAGGCTCAAGATGAGTCTATAAACTCAAGAAGAATTCAGATGGTTCAATTAACAGGTATAAGGCAAGGCTTGTAGCAAAAGGCTTTGCACAAACTCAGGGAATTGATTATGAGGAGACTTTCTCTCGTGTGGCAAAGATGCCTACTATTAGGGTTTTGCTTAGTATTGCCTCTTCCAAGAATTGGAAGATACTTCAACTAGATGTAAAGAATGCATTTTTGAATGGTTAGATAACAGAAGAGGTATATATGGCACAACCCCCTGGTTTTGAGAACCAAGTTTATCCTGATTATGTGTGTAAACTTAACAAAGCATTGTATGGTCTCAAGCAAGCTCCAAGAGCTTGGAATTTCAGGCTTGTTTCATTCTTGCAGGACAAAGGCTTTCAACCAAGCAAGGCAGATCCTTCACTCTTTATTAAAAAGAGCAATTTCAAGGTCATCTACCTATGTGTATATGTAGATGATATTATATTGACAGGAAATGATGTAGATGGTATGAAGAAGATCAAAGATCAGATGAGAGAAGAGTTCAAGATAAGTTATTTGGGTTCACTTACCTACTTCCTAGGTTTGGAAGTTTTCTACAAAGATCATGGTTTGTTTCTCACTCAAAGGAAGTACATTAAGGACATGTTGGCAAAATTCAAGATGCAAGATTGTAAGATTGCAGGTACTCCAATGGAGGTCAATCAAAAATTGAGCTCACATGAAGGTGAACTCATAGAGGACATCACATCATATCAAAGTCTAGTGGGTAGTCTCAATTATGCCACATTGACAAGAGTAGATATATGTTACAGTGTGAGTGTGCTAAGTCAATTTATGCACACACCAAGGAAACCACATATGGATGCTGCCAAAAAGATTCTCAAGTATCTCAAAGGAACCATAAATGAAGGACTTTATTATCCTTATGTATCTGATTTAGGTTTGAAGCTATTTTCTGATGCAGATTGGGCTGGCTCCAAGGAAGATAGAAGGAGCACTTCAGGTTATCTTACCTTTGCAGGTTCAAAGCTTATTTCATGGTCATCCAAGAAGCAACCCACAGTTGCTCTCTCTTCTACTGAAGCTGAATATAGAGGTCTTGCCATAGCTACACAAGAAGCTATGTGGATGAAGACATTATTCAAAGATCTTGGATTGGAGTTTGGAACTCCAACTATTTTTGGTGACAATATGAGTTCTATTCATTTGGCTGCTAATCCTATTTTTCATGCAAGGACTAAACATATTGAAGTTCATTATCACTATGTATGAGAAAAGGTTCTAAGCAAAGAGATTCAAATATCATATGTGTCCACTCATCAACAATGTGCAGATATTCTAACCAAAGCATTGGATGGTACAAAGCTTTGCAAATTCAAGGCTATGATTGGTTTGCAGGTAATCTTGGAAGATTGAAGACCTCAAGCATACTTGGCTTGAGGGGGAGCTGTTGGAGCAAGTCTATGACAAGCCTAAGTATTGGCTTGAGTCCCACAAAGTCATAAAAGAAGCTTCAAAATGAAGGCTATGTAAAGTTCCCTTGTGAACTACCTCTTGTAACTTTTGAAGAGTTTACTTAATGTAAAAGTAAGAGAATCTTAAGTGGTTGAGTCCACTTGATCAAGAATGGAAAGAGGAGCCACGAATTCATGATTTGTGGTAGGTAGAGAATCAAATCAATCATTGATTGATTGGAGAGTGATTGAGGGAAGTTAGCCTCCCAAACTCAACTATAAATAGATGGCAGTTTTAGTCATGGTTAGAGAGACCTATGTGAAGACCTCCAAGAGCTGATCTTTATGCCATATCAAGGTGTGATTCCAAGGGCAAACATATGTATCAGTAAGTCATTGTATTGTACAAGCAATATACTTTCATTTTCATGATTATTTGAGTTCATCTTTCCATGTTCTTGTGAAGTGTACTACTCACTGCCATTACTCTCAGTTTTTCTTAGTCAGCTTGCAGAGATGTTTTCTCTGAGCTTGGTGCATCATTTTCAGTGATTTAACTTGGTAAAGTTAGCTCTATAAGTCTACTATATGCGCACAAATTTTCATGTCATTTGGATGTTGCAATCGTCACTTATGTTCATTTGAAGTCAACAGGGTCTGTTCATCTTCACTTCTCTGTCAGGTACCCGACTTTTTCACTCATCTTGTCAGAGGTTTTTCTCAGTGATTACTTATTTAGATTCAGTGATTTAAAGCTTGTTTGATTCATCTTAGTGTCTAGTATAACCGTACAAATTTTCATAATCATTGGATTCCTTCAATTTGAGTTATGTTGATTTTTCTGCTCACTGGTCTCAAACTATAGCAGCCCGTGAAAATCGGGATGATGTCATCAATTGTTAAAACTCATTCTCAGTGTGTGGTTCATTAGTTTTGATGAGATTACTCTTGAAAGTTAGCTCTTTAAGTAACCTAGACTTACCCAATAGGAATTAAGCTAATTGCTGCTGTGCTCAGAGAATTATGTAAAACACTGGACAGGTGTATGAACCAAGAATAGCAAGTTTTTCACCTCTGAGCTAACTCCAACTTATTTGTTTTGATCTATCTTTTTGAGAGTGATCTTCCAAGGTACATAGGGTGTCTAATACATCCATTGGCAAGATAAAAGGGCCCACCATATACTCCTGAAGTTCATTTGACTGGTGTAGATCAAGGATTTTGCAACACCTCTTCATCTTCAAGCACATACCTATCCATCTCTTCACATTATTCAGTTGCTTTAAGAAGTATCTTGCACTTGTGGAAAATCAAACAGGAAGAAGTCTAAAGAGATTAAGGTCAGATGGCGAGGTGAGTACTTCTCCAATGAATTCGATACATTCTTACATGATAGAGGTATCAAAGGGGAAATTACAACAATGTACACCCTTAAGAAAAATGGGGTAGCAAAGAGAAGAAATAGGTTGATTGTGGAAACAGCTAGATCAATGCTTAATGAAAAAAGGTTACCTAAATACTTGTGGGCAGAAAGTATATCCATTGCCACTTATCTTATTAACACATTGCCATCCAAATCACTTGATGGGATGACCACATATGAAGCATGGCATGGTAGAAGGCCATCACTTGATCATTGCAGAATCTTTGGGTGTGTTGTTTATGTGCATGTTCCATCTCAAATTAGAGGTAAGTTAGATCCTAAGGCAGAGAAGTGCATCTTCATAGGGTATGATTGAAATCAGAAAGGATACAGGTTTTATCATCCATCCAACAAAGGCTTTATGGTCAATGGAGATGTTTTGTTTGATGAGAATGACTCTTGGTTTGAAAATCAATGCAGGAAAGTCAAATTGCCATCTGACTTGGAAGAGGAATTTCCAAGCCTCACCAAGGAGGAGCCAAGCCAAATTAAAGACATCCAATAAGATGATGAGGACACCATCAACTTGGAGGAATTCAAGGCATGGAATTCAAAGGGCAATGCAAAGATTAAGAGGTTGGAAGACTTATCTGAATCATCCAACTAAGCTCTAAGCATGTCACAAAGGAATCCAATCAGATATGGGTATGACACTTCATTAGTTACTAAGCATTTCATTTATCTTGCTAAGGATTTATCACTTGAAGAGCCTTCTACATATGAAGAAGCAAAGAACAAGGCAGAATGGAAAGAAGCTATGGATGAAGAAATAGAAGCACTCAAGGAGGATGATACTTGGGAGCTAGTACCAAAGAAGGCATCAATGAAGGTAATTGGTTCTAGATGGATTTAAAAAATCAAGAGAAATAGAGATGGATCCATAAATAGGTATAAAGATAGACTTGTGGCTAAGGGTTTTGCACAAACCCAAGGAATTGATTATGAAGAGACTTTCTCACTTGTGGCCAAAATGCCAACCATCAGAGTATTCGTAAGTGTGGCTGCATCAAGGAATTGGAATATGTACCAATTGGATGTGAAAAATGCTTTCCTTAATGGCTCGATTTCAGAGGAGGTTTACATGGCTCAACCTCCTAGTTATGAAGACTCAAGCAAGGTAAATTATGTGTGCAAACTGAAAAAATATCTTTATGGATTGAAGTAGGCACCTAGGGCATGGAACCATAGGTTGACTCCATACCTTCAAGACCAAGGATTCATGATGAGCAAAATAGATACTTCTTTGTTTGTCAAGAGAAGCAACTCAAAATTGGTATCTTTATGTGTGTATGTTGATGACATCATCCTTACAGGTAGTGAGGCCAATGGCATCAAACAAATTAAGAACCTAATGATGCAGGAGTTCAAAATCAGTGACCTAGGGTCACTAAAGTATTTTCTTGGACTTGAATTGGTCTATACGAATTCTACAATTTACATTACTCAAAGGAAGCATGTGCAGGACATGTTGAAGAAGTTCCACTTGGAGAATGCCAAGATAGCTAGCACCCCTATGGAGGTAAATCATAAATTAAGTGCTCATGAAGGTGATTTTCTTGAAGATATTGCAGGATATCAAAGCATAGTTAGGAGTCTAAAATATGCAACCTTGACAAGGATTGATATAGCTTATGGAGTAAGTGTTTTAAGTCAATTCATGCATAAACCTAGCGCACCTCACTTGGAAGTGAGGAAAAAGGATTTTGAAGTATCTCAAGGGTACTCAAAATCAAGGATTATACTTTCCATACACATCAGATTTGGACATCAAACTTTACTGAGATGCAGATTCGGCAGGTTGTAAAGATGAGAGGAGGAGTACTTCTGCTTATCTTTCTTTTGCAGGCGATAAGCCCATTTCATGTTCTTCCAAGAAGAAACCTACTGTTGCTTCATCTTCAAGAGAGGTTGAATACAAGGGACTAGCCATGCTACACAAGAAGCCATATGGATTAGATTGCTATATTCAGATTTGGGACTACAGTCTACCTCACCAATGATTTTTGTGACAATACAAGCTCTTTGCATCTTGCAGCAAATCCTATCTATCATGCGAAAACCAAGCATATAGAAGTTCACTATCACTATGTTAGAGAGAAGCTATTGAGCAAGGAGATTCTATTTGCATATGTATCCACAAATATGCAATGTGCAGATTTGTTGACCAAAGCACTTGATGGTACTAAACTTTGCAGGTTTAAAGCTATGATTGGATTACACGACATTCAAGAAGATTCATGAAGAAGAAAAAGCCAAAATTTTTGGCTTGATGGGGAGCTGTTGGTGCAAATCCAAGCCTTCACATTTGGTTAGGCATTGAAGGAGACTTTGATGGATCATATGAACTATGGCTTGTACTCTTTTGTTAGTTACCATTTGTAAAAGATAACTTTATGAGAGACTCCTGCTATCCCATACATTTCGTGGAGTTTGGAGAACTAAAAGCTACGAATCTCACTTGGTAGAATCATTCCTAACTTAGAGGAACCCTTTAGGTGGAGCTCTATTTGAATTTCAAAATTCAAACATGAGAAAAAGTCACTATATAAGAGACTTGAAAATCGTGCAGCTTATGGGCCCCCATTACTGAGCTTATTGTTGATCATTTGTATATGTTGAGTGGCTTACATCATAGCCTACTCTCATCACTATCATTGGGCATCATTCCTATGCCAATGATCATGTATATTATTGTTCTATGATACATTATGGCATTGATTATCTCTACTCATATCTCTGTAATGATCACTTAGAACAGTGTACGTGTGATGACCATATCTCAGTGCGTTGTTATCCATTTTTCATGTTCTATAGATTTTTGGAACCAACTCAAAGTCTACTATAAGCTATCAAAATTTGAAGAATTTGATTCAGCCAATTGGGAGAAATCGGCATCGAAGTGTCCGAAGTGTTCACTAGTCATTCTCTACATAGATCCTAAAAAATCGGAGTTAAGCATTCACTTGCTAAGTTGATTGCTCAGAGTACAGTTTATCATTTTAAGTGATTCGACTTGGAATGATTAGCTCTCTAAGATAATGTGATTCACCCAAAAGGAATTTTCCTAATTGCTACTGTACTGTGAGTAGTGAGCAAAATATCCAACAAGTGTCAAGACCAAAATAGCAAGTTTTTGGTCACTAGGTGTTTGCAAAGTTATCTGTTTTGATCTAATTGTTTGAAGCATTATCTTCAAATTACATAGGCACTTTTTTAGTGTCATTAGCAAGCGAAAGGGGCCTACAACACAACTCTAAAGTGAAAGAGGGCAATTACAAAGCAAGGATTATTAGTGCCAACCCATTCTCTTGTGGTATCCATCCATCTTTCCCAACATTTTTCCTATGAACGTACAAGTAATCCAATTGCTTACTCATCAAGTGACCATAGCATTGTCAAGTGAATTGAGGAAGAGGTGGTGAGGATAGATAAGTTCAAAGAGATTGCGATTATGAGGAGAGACAAGCCTCTACGAGATAGAGCATACTATAAAGAGAAAGCTTGTGAGGAAGGGGTAGCTTTTCCACCTTCCCCATACCATCGTCCACAGACCACCCATAGACCCACTTACAAGAAGGAGGCCTCTTGAGATAAGGGATCCCCATAACCTCCATGTGTAGAATATCAAAAAGAAAATGAAAATCAACCCACATGCAGCTATTGTGTCATTTTTGGTAATGGTTGATCCAAATGATTGCAGTTTGATTGGGGAGTTCAATGAAAGATTATATGAGGACTACACATATTATGTCATTGGAGGATCACACTCTTCATAGGCTTGAAGAGAGTTGGTTAAAGAGCACCAAACTACATACTTCTTCAAGTACATAGAGTGTAAGATCTATGTTGGTTTAACTACATATGAGGCAAAGCTACTAGCTTGGGGCCACAACAATGACAAAGAATACAAGCAAAAGATTTGGTCCATTGAGAATATATGTTTTCTCCATCATGAGTATGTTGATGCTCTTAGACGAGATGCTGGTAGGATCCATCCTAACTTGAGGAAGTAGTGCTTGATAGAGATTGAGATTATTGTGAACGATAATGTGAAGTCAGATGCACTTTGGAAGTTTGACACATGGTTCCAACTCACCTTTAGGACATGAGAAGTTTGGAAACTCCATGATACAATATTCACCATGTGAGAGAACAAGGAGATGAAAGGTGAGAAAAAAAGGCACCATTAGCAGATGAGCCAATAGACATGGCTGACCTTGAAGAGACAATTTTGGATCAAGGAAAAAATTGTTGAGACTGCTAAAGTGCCTAAATTATGTAATGCTTGAAGCCAACCAGCCATACAATCAGCTTCTATTGTAGAAAACATGTCCAACTTTGTAAACAAACACTTATGTGATACTTTGTTTATTGCAATATAATGTTCATATTATATTTTTATTTGTGCCTATCTATATCCATATTGTGATTTATTCTATTCGATAGGTGTGTGGTTTCCTTTATATTTATGAATAGTTGAGGTCATATTCATTTAGTGGCAATTGGAAGAGCTTTTTGAATATCAATAGCACTATGGAAAAAAGCTTCTTGTAGTTTTTATAGTATCAAATGATGTGGTATTATATATGTTGAGCCTTGAAAAATCTATTTGATTTTTCCATGTTGGAGTAATGGAAATGGAAAATATTAAGGACATCAATTATCTACGTGTTTGGATCAAGCAATATATCAAGAGGTTGTAATTTTTTTTCTTTCTTGGCAATATTTGGATGATCTATGGAATGTGAATCTCTAATGGGAGTAACTTGATCATTAGGTAGCTTTTTTGGCTTACTACTTCATGAATCTGATACAAGAAAACAATGTTTTTAATGGAACTTATTGAATAAGAAATTATGATTTTCCCTATGGGATGCGAAAGTGAGGCTATTTTGCAACATTTCATGCTTTTCTTATCATTTTAAAAAGAGAACATGTCTTTGTTCTCAATTTTATGACTTACTGTTATCCTCAATTGAAAACCTAATTCCTATTTCCATTGGTGTTGAGATAGACATGTAATCCTCAAAATCAAAACGTTGAAACAATTGCTCAATATAATTTTCTTGATTCACAACAATTCCCACCTCAAGATATACAAACTAGATGACAAGATAATGCTCCAAAAGACCAAGATATGTGAAATCAAAGTAATTTGCAAATCAACCATAAGCATGTCAATTTTCCAATTACATGACCCAATCAAGAGAATCTCATCAACATAAAGAACAAGCACTATAAGATCATGCCCATCTTTGCATACATAAAGTGTGATTTCAAATGGATTACATGTAAACCCAAAAGCAATAAAGTTTGTATGTATTTTGTCATACCATGCATCTGGAGCTTTCTTAAATCAATATAAATCCTTATGCAATCGAAAAACAATATGCTCTTGATCTTTGATGGAAAATATAAAAGTTTTCTTCACATAAACCTCTTGTTGCCAATTTGCATTCAAGGAAACACGTTTTGTATTGTATTGATGCACTTTCCAATCACAATGGGCAACAAATTCAATCTTTAAATGAATGGTAGTCATTCATGAAGAAAGAGCAAAAGTTTCCTCATAGACAATGCCATATTTCTGCATATAATCTTTTGAAACTAATGTGGCTTTGTAGTGATCGATGCCACCATGTGGCTTTCTTTTAATCTTTTAAATCCACTTAGTACCAATGGCATTCTTACCTTTTGGAAATTAAAATAACTCCCAACTTTAGTTTTTGTGAATAGAATCCATTTCCAATTGCATTGTGCTCATCCAATTTGAATCATCACATGTATCTTCAAAAGTGAGTGCCTCTTCATTACATGCAGTTGCAATAAGAGATGAATTCACAAAGTCACTTGATGCATCACGAGAGCTTGATCTTGTTCTACCAAGTAAAGGACCACTAAACTTGCTATATTGTAATGTTGTTTCCATTTTGACATAGATTGTGCATCCTCAACAGACATGCATTCCTCATGCAATACATCATCAAAAACTACATTATAAGTGGGATGAATACCATGTTAAATTTTAGCCATGTCTAGCTACAAAATTTCCAAATTTTTATCTATATTTATCTTGACATATTTAGCCATGTTTTTGTGCAAATTTGGGGTATTTTCATCCATGTTTCGCTGAAATTCTCCAACCATATGGATGAAAACTTTCAGCTCCTTGTACCTCATTTGGATGGTGTATATATCCATAGTCAAGCACACCACCTTAAAACAAATGCATGAGTGTATCAAACATAGCTTGGGAACTAATTGTTGGCTGAAATTTGCATTTAAGTAAAGGAGAAGCTGAATTGAGAAAATACCACATGTAGAGTTACACTAATTTTATCCATCAATGATATAATTGATAATCTTTACTCCCACTTCTATATCCAATAGATATACATATTTTTACATCATCATTAATTTTGTGATGTTTTTTTGATGGCACAATAGTATCCTTAACAAAAAAATATGTGCATATGAATAACCATTCTCATCCGCCCATAAGCCTCATTAAGTGTAATAAATCTCAATGCTTTTCTATGAAAATGACTCAATACATAATTTGCACACATAAGTGCTCCAATCCAAAAATTATTTGGAAGATGCTTTTCTTTAACCATACATCGTGCCATTTCAACAAGTGTTTCATTCTTGCACTTTGCAACATCATTTTGTTGAGGTGTATATGACACTCTACATTGGTGAGCAATATCTCTTTCACAAAGAAAAGAATTAAATTCATGTGACATGATTTCACCACCACAATGTGTGCCAATAGTCAAAATCTTGTTTTGTCATATATTTTCAACTATAACTGAAGTGCTTGCTTCAATCAATAAAATATCATTTTCAACTTGAATACTTTGTTTTCATGTTTTCTACACAAAACCATAGGGCTGAAATACATACACTTCTTCATGTAAATCACTATTAAAAAATGTATTTTTGATGATGTCCAACTAATGTACATTCTAACCATGATGAGATGTGAGTGCACAGATGCTACAAATAATCCTCATACAATATGTGGGAGCAAAGGTCTCATTAAAATCAATGCCCTTATCTTCAGCATAACCTTTAGAAACAATCTTGACCTTATATTTATCAAGTGTTCCATGAGGCTTTGGTTTCAGCTTCTATACGCGTTAAGTACCAATGGCATTTTTACTAGGTGGAAAGTCACATAAAGTCCAAGTACAATCCTTTATTGTGGCATCAAATTCTAATTGCATAACAAACATCAATTTTTTTTACTCTTATGATTCATCAAATGAAACAAGCTCATTCTCATCACAGAGACTAGAGACAACCATTGCAAAACAATCTAATGCAAAAGAGGCATTATGAGAGCCTAAATGACTATGATATTGCAAATTTCCATCTAGCTTGATATCCCTAGAGTTTATAACAAATATTTAAACATAATTTTTTTTCGTCTTCAATTTCAATTCTCTCATCAATAAATTCATCATACAAATTTTCATAAAAAATAGAAAGATCAACATCATTATTTGAAACATGTAAAGGCTCAAACATTACCTCAGTAGGAGTAGGATTTTTTTGTGGACATATAAAAAGGTGAGAAACATATGCATTGCAACCATGTCAAGCCTCATAATGAGTGATAGAATACAACGCTTTAGTTGGGCACCTGTTAAGTACATATGATGCATGCATAATAACCAAAATCTATGTGGTAAATGTGAAGAGATATGGTTGGTACACTCTAAAGGAACAAATTTTATGATTTTTGATGAACCATATTGAGAGAAATCAATTTAGCAATTTATAGGTATCATCCGGACATTTTAGGAGTTAACTGCTAGTATTCCTAGTCAGCTTCAAATGATTGTAGCTCACAGAGTAATAAACAGATGATGATGAAAATTACTATGACGAAAGTAGACTTATCAAGTTACCTGTACCAATTTAAAGCTCAGCAAAAGATCAAGTATACACAGATAACACACTCACTTAAGGTGACTAAAATTTGAATATAAACGTCTAGCAACAGATGAGAACAACTTCAAAGTATAGCTAGAAAATCAATCTCTATTCAACATATTGTACATGATATGAATAAACATGAATCTTGGCAAGGAGGAGCACAATGTGTGGTTCACTTCTAGCTTGGTCCTTGATCAAAATCTCTCTTCAAAGTATAAGCATTTTAACCACATAGCTTCTTGTGTTGCATTTGCCAATCCTCTATATTCAACTTCAATAGATGATAGAGCAATATTTGGTCTATCATCTACTTCCTAATTGATCCAAGATCTCCTTCATTTTGGTGACATAATCAGTCACAGTTTGCTTGGGACTTTTCTTCAAGGTAGTAAACTCCATCCATAGTTGGTTTTTCCTTGCTTTGGTATTTGAAGACAAGAAAGAATCAAGTGCTTGCCAAGTTTCTCTTGAGGTCTTGCATCCTTTCACATGAAGTAAGAGAAAATTAGAGATTGAGTTTAAGATGTAGGATCTGGCTAGTGCATCCTTTGAGCACCAAGTTGTAAGCCTTTCTTGCTCTTCATGTGATGGTTGTCCTTTGTTTCTCATTGTTGGCATGACTTCATCTCGAGATGTGTATCCAAATAGATTTCTCCCTTGAAGCTAGGCTTCCATCCTCAAAGATGAGGTTGACTAGTTATTTCTATCCAATTTGCCGATTGTGGAAGGAAATTGGCCATCTCCCATATTGATTTATCTATGCTCAAATACCACTGTGAGGAGAGATGGCTGATACACTCTAAAGATGTACCTGGTGCTGCAGAAACCTACTCTACACCTCCCAAGATAACTTCAGAGATGATAAGTAGACACATTATGCTTGCTAAGGATGCATATGAACCATCCTAGTGCTTTGGAGTATCAATCTCAAATTTTTCATCAAGACAAACTAGTTGATACTAAACAAATGAAGTAAAACTTGCTATCTTTGGGGCAGATTGCACTCTAGAAATTAACTCAAAGCTCACAGACTGCTAAAAATTGAACAGATATCTTTTTCACACTTTCAATTAGTAGATACTGAATCTAAAGCAACAAACTTGATGACTTTTGATGAACCATACTGAGAGAAATCAATTTAGCAATATAGAGGTATCATCCTGATATTTTAGGAGTTAATTTCCAGTATTCCTAGTCAGCTTCAAATGATTGTATCTCATAGAGCAATAAACAAATGATGATGAAAATTAGAACGATGAAAAAAGACTCATCAAGTTAGCTATAACAATTTTAAATCTCAGCAAAAGATCAAGTATACATAGAGAACTCACTCATTGAAGTTGACTAAAAATGTGAA
This sequence comes from Ceratopteris richardii, assembly GCA_020310875.1. Taxonomy (NCBI): domain Eukaryota; kingdom Viridiplantae; phylum Streptophyta; class Polypodiopsida; order Polypodiales; family Pteridaceae; genus Ceratopteris; species Ceratopteris richardii. Next base: position 48,380,603 of record CM035415.1, on the reverse strand, counting down.
TATGGACCTATAGTAGTAGATGGGAATCACTACAAATATAGCTAGAAAAGCAATCTATATTGAACATATTGTACATGATATGAATGGACATGAAGCTTGGGAAGGAGGAGAATAATGTGTCATTCATCTGTGGCTTGGTGCTTGATCAAAATCTCTTTAGGATGTAGCTCTAACTCATGCTATAACCACGACTATACATAGGTGTTTTATATATAGTGACATTTGAATTCAAATCTTGAAGGGATTGTACCTAAAAGTTCCCCTAAAGTTCAATTTCTATTTTTCTATTTCCTTGTTATCTTTATCTTTTTTCTTTGACTCCATAGCATTAATAAAAGATTTCACTAATAGATGAGCTCAATTTAGCTCTACCCTTCTGAAAAGCTAAGAAAACTTGATCTACAATAGGAATAATTGACCTAAATTTGTTTAGATTGATCTTCCTCCAACAAAATAGAGAATAGATCCTAAAAATTTAAGGCATTTGGATTTTCTTTCATCATAAAATGAAGAGCAAAAGAAAAACTCTGATACGAATCTAGAAAAGTATTAAGAATAGTCTACAAAATGAACTATCTAGTAATATTTCATTTGTAGCAATCAATTGTTCTTGAAATTCCTTAATCGTTGCCACAAAACTTTCCATTTAATCTCATTCATTCATATGCTCACTCTACATTTTTTTTTTGAAGGTAAGCAACATGAGCGTCATTTCTACCTTGGTAGAGTGCGGCAAGAGTATCCTAAGGATCTTTGATCATTTTGCATGAGACAATGTGGAGGATAATGGCACATTTAAAAGAAAATGCTATCAATGCATGGGCTTTTGAATCTATGTCATTCCAAAAAAGCTACTCTAGAGTAGATGTAATAGGAATTTCATTAAGATCAGGTGCGTGAAAATCATCATCTTCAACACAACTTGCATTATTTTTTATCACAAAATTTGCACTTTTTTCACTACTCTACGCAATATTCCAAAAGACTTTTGCTCAGAGTACATGATGCATCATGTATGCCCATAATTGTTAGTTATAACCATCCAAATTGTCCTCAATAGTCAACACATGAAATACATATTTGCTTTTAGTTGTGGCTAGTGATTGTTCCTTGATGTATAAAATGACTATTTGTAAAAAAACGTTGAACGCAAACATGCAATCAATCTCTACTAGATCTCTAACATAGTTTGAGCTTCTTATGTTGGAAAATCCAAAATTTTATATATGTTTGGCACAAAAGGACAAATTGCTTGCACAACCACTACGGAAGTGCATTTGAAGTCAGAATGAGCTTAAATCAAAATTTCCATCCGACATGATGAAGTTGTTTGGATACTAATGACCTCAACTATTCTCACAAAATTTCATGGGATTCTTGGACTATGACTAGAAGGGTGTCGATGATGCATTGTATCCTGAGCAATCGTCTACTTGTGAGGAGTGATGAAACTTTGCATAGATGAGAGGGTCTTGGCAAAAGCCTTCCCTAGTTTAGACCATTTTTCACTTGTAAACTCAATTAGAGGCAATCAATACAATAATTTGACAATAGTACTCTGAAGCATTGATCTCAAAATTTTGGATCCAGATAGAAAACGTTCAGAATATGTTGAGAAAATCTTCAATTTATTGATGAAAGCTCTGAAAAAAATGCTCAGAGCTCACAATCTGCTAGGAATTGACACAAATAATTTTTCACATCTCTAGATGGGTGTTAAGTGAGCTAATGTAACTTATTTCATGAATTTAGAGTGACTATAGTGTGACTAGATATTCAAGAAGTCAAGGGGCTGATCCCAACTTTTGAAGAAGCACATGATGCAGATAGACAATAATAGAGATGTGGTCATATCTGAGCACACCAAACTCCAATGACTAAAATATTATCTAGAGACACTTATAATAGTGTCATATTCATGACCCAATCAATAGAAAATTCAATGAGACCATACCACCACTTCAATATTTTAGATAATTCCATAATGTGTTGATCATTACTGCCCAACTAGCCACATTAAGATGAATACCATTCTAGTAATTAAGCTTATTATCGACCTTGGTGAACACACAATCCCAAATTGGACTCTAAGAGACTTCAAATATCATTGGGATACCAAGAATCCAAAATATCTAATTTCTAGAGAGTTCTTTAAATCCTTGTTCAATAAAAATCTATGATGATCAATTGCAGGGTGATATTTAAGACATTTTGGAGTATCTAGATGCTGAAGCTTTACATAATGTATCAAGGAATTTCCAAAAGATTTTGACACACTAACGATAATTTAGGATAAAAACATTAGTATCATTGGTGAAATGTTTAACGATACTCTGTTTCTGATCCGGAATCGGTACCATTGCTCTTCCTGCATGTTGAAGGTGTGTAGATACGAAGGTTTGGTTTCCGACGGAGAAAATGGATCTGTAAAGACATTGGTGAAGACCAGGATGCTATTTTGATGCGCCTCTATGAAGTACGTATACCTTGACACTGCTTCATTTCCTTCCTACGATGATCTGAAAAGACCCTCTTTCTCTGTTTAAATAATGAGGCGTTGGGCGGACATCCCGAAAAGCGCGGAAAGCAAAGACAAAAGCAAAAAGCATTTCCAGAATTAAACGCACGCTGCTAATTAATTAGTTAAATGCTTGCTATATTACTGGATTGGGAAGCCAATTTGGTGTTAGATTTACTAATAATTTCACCCTCAACTTGAATTTCCCACTAGATGATAATATTTCTCCTTCCAAATATAATAAGTAAGATTTGATGGCAACGGATTGAGCAACAATGAGATTTTGCTTGCAAGACTACACTCCTCAATAGAAACATGACATAAAAACTGATTCTCTCAATAGAAACACTATATCCCTACACACCTCTTCTTCCCTCCCTCACTTGCACTACTTCACAATTCTAAATATCTATACTATACTGTTTTTTCTATCTACCGCTCAAATCCTCTCAATCCCCTTATATCTTTCTCTCCTAGTTCAATATGTATTTGTGTCTCACTTGTTATTTCTCTCATGACAATGACGGGTGCTCTAGTGATCAGTATATCCCCTCCCTCTTTTTCTTTTGCATTTATCATTGATAGTAGAACAGTTTGTTCATGAACTTCTCAAGAGGTTTTGACCTCGAGGGGTTTTGTACTCTACGTATGAGGGCTTCATTGTGTTATGTACACTTGGGAGTGTCTCTTTTCATATCCATATAATACCTAGTCTAATTAAAAATTCCACTATTAGTGGTTATGGCTATACATAGGAGTTTCTCATAAGATTGATGCACTATAATAGGATCCAGGTTTCCCGACATGTATTTCGATCCTAAACATCATGAGTCATGTCTAAATAACTGTCACTATGACAAGATCACTATTCTTGTGGGCATGGCAATACACATCTAAATACATGTGGGTATAAGTGAAACAACATCAAAATAAAGATTGCATTGTGGGTTTAAATGTGCATTGAATTTCCATCAATATAATGCTCCTAATGTAAGTCATATTTAAGTCAACAATTGAGCATTACAAAACCATTTTTCAATAAAAGATGTTGGGAAAAAATCAAGTTGCTATATGTTACTATTAGTTTCCATGTAAAAGGTGAAATGGCCATTGGACATTTTTTTATATGTTCTCTTATAAAACATATAGTGGTTTGGTCAACCATAGACTCAAGATTGGATTGCATTTATGAAAACTAGGAAATCTATGATCGTGCTCTTTCTGTATTGCGCGGTTTTTGCATATTTTGCAAGTCTCACGTCGAATAGTAGCTCTCATAAATGAGAATCCATTGTGGTACATCACCATCACAATACTTCAGTGGTATTAGAATAGTTGGAAGCAAAAGGTTTTTGTTGTTCTACAAATGAAGTGAGCACCCACCCGAGGCTTTGTCTGAGGCTTACCACTAGAGTGGCGACCAAGGCATAGTTATTCGCATACCTTGTCATCCAAAACACCAAAGTCACTTTTGACATCATTAGCTATGGAGGAGGGGGACTTCAACAATAAAGAAAGATGGAGGTTCTCGATACTTCCTCGAAGGTCATTCATCCTAATACTGTTCTCCCTAGAGCTGACTTAATTAGCAATCTCTTGCCACTAAGCTACACACTTGTTGTGTTTGATGAGGGGGAAAGACTAAGTTTCACATAACCTTGAAAAGATTTTGGGCCCTCAAAGCTTCATTCTTTTCTTTTGAAGCCTGTTTTGAAACATTTGTAGGGTGATTCTTAGAGCCATCTTGGAGTACTTTCATGCATAGTTCTCTTTACACAGGTTCAAGGACAGCAAGGACAACATTTTTTGTACTTCTTCAATAATAAATATTCAGCTTTAGAGATGTCTTTTTTAGCAACACTAGTAAATCTACATGTTTGTTGAAAGCTTGTTAATTGTGGTGGGAGCGACCGCCATAAGTTTATGCAAGCTTTTGAGCCTAACGAACAAAGTTGAGAGACACTTGCAGGTGCTTTTGGATAGTGTTTGGACTCTAAATTGAGCTTTTCAAAAGTTCATATAGCAACTATGTTTTTTGCATAAAGTCTATGACGGTTATAAAGAGGTTTGTGGTGAGGTCTTCTTACCTCGAAGACACCCCAAATGTCACGGTCTCTTTAGTGATGCACATGGAAGACTTACCTAACCTTTCCATAGGAGATATATGCTAGTTGTCCATATGTGCTCAATAATCCTATATATGAGATATATATAGTTGTTCATAGGCGATATATGCTAGTTGGCTTCTTTCTATTAAGTGGTTATACACAATGGAGTCAATGATTTAGTATGCAAGTTTACATGTGAGTACTCGTAGTTTTATGAGTTTTTGACATTGGGCATATGCTCATTTTACAGAGAAGACTATGATAAAATTTTTCCACATCTTAGAAATGTATTGGTGTTTGGTTGGTCATTATTGTTCATTAATCCATTATTCTAGGGATACTTTGCCAAAATTTTCCTAGAATCTGACACTAGTCATCCTTTTTGAGCCTTCATGGTGTTTGGACTCTTCTAGTTCCATTATCATCTTAGTCAGTTCTCTATTATCATGGCATTAGAGACCTCAAGCATGTTTTGTTACTATTGGTGTCCATGTGAGAGGCCAAATGGCCACTTGACACTTTTGTATATGTTCTTTAATAAAACATATAGTGTCGTGGTCAGCCACAAACTATAAGTTCGACCACATTTGTAACACCTAAGAAGTCTGTGTTCATGCTTCCTATGTACTATGTTTTTTTGTGTATTCTACAGCCTTTGCGTGGAGTATTGTGTGTGACACTTGGAGCTCCGTTTTCTACTCCCAGGATATCATCTTGGAGCTCTCAAGAAGGAGAGCACACTATGGTGCATCACCATCTAAATACTTCAATGTTATCAGAGCATTTACATGCAAAAACTTTGTTCCTTTTGTGTGAGCAAAGCGAGCACCCGCCCACCCACCCAAGGGTTTCTCCAAGGCTTATGATTAAGGCAGCAACCAAGGCATAGACCTTGGCATACCTTCTCATCTGAGTCATTGAAGTCAGTGTTATCTGCACGTGAGGAAGGACCTCGACGATCAAGCAAGGTGAAGGTTCTTGGTAATTCTTGGGAGGTCACCCATCCCAATATTGTTCCGCTCGGAGCTCGCTTAACCATGGCAATCTCTTGCCACTAAGCTACACTCTTGTGGTGCTTGAAGAAGGGGAAATACTAAGATCCACATTATCTTCAACAAGTTTTGGGCCCTCAAAGCTTCATTCTTTGCTTTCAAAGCCTATTTTTGAAGCATTTTTTAGGGTAATTTTTAGAGCCATTTTGGAGTAATTTTGTGTATTCTTCTCTTCACACAGGTCCAAGAACATCAAGAAGAGTGTTCTTTCTACCTCTTTGACAATGAATGTTCACCTTTTGGGGTTGTATTTTCAGCCACACTAGTTAATCTATAGGTTTTTAGAAAGGTTTTAGTTGTGGTGGGAGCAACCATCACAAGTCTATGCAAGAATAGAGTTGCTATACACTTGCAGGTACTTTTGGCCATTGTTTAGGTAGTGAGCTCAGCCTTCAATTCCAATTTACTGCATATATTGAGAACATACACACTATGTACGCTTTTGTGGATTCCGCTTATGTACATCCATCTAGTCATTGATATAGCAGTTATGTTTGCATAAAGCCTTTTAAATTTGATAAAGAGGGTCATGGTGATGTTTTCTTAACTAGGAGACACCTTGATGTCAGGTTCTCTTTGGTGATGGAAGTGGAAGACTTACCTGGCCTCGCCATAGGAGATGTATGATAGTTGTTCATAGGTGCTCGATAAGCCTAGTTGGCTTCTTTTGGGTAACTAATTATATGCACTAGAGCCAATGATTCACTATGCAAGTAAATAGTTCACTACTTGCAGATTTATGAGATTTTAAGACTAGTCATAGGCTCATTTTGTAGAGGATACTTTGGAAAACATTTTCAAGATTTTTTGGTTTAGTCAACCATATAGTGGTCGATTTACTCCTTGATACACTTATTGGTGTGAGCACATTTATTCTCACATAATCCTTTCAATTGGTCATTACCATTCAATAATTCATTTTTTTGAGAAAACTACTAGTTTCTCTCCTAGAATCCAACATTTGTTCAACCTTCTTTGAGCCTTAGTGGTGTTTGGACTCTTCTAGCTCCATTATCATTCTATTCAATTCTCCACCATCATGGCATCAAAGGTCTCTAGCACCTATGGCGGATCAAGGTCTAGTGCAAGTGTTCAAAGGAGGAGTTATAACTTGCACAACAAAGACCACTTTGAGATCCAAAAAAATGGTGGCACAAACTTTTCTCTATGGAAGAATCAGATTAAAGATGTGCTAATTCAAAGGAGGCAAGGGAAGCCAGTAAATGGAATCTCAAAGAAACCTATTGACATGGATGAAGATGATTGGGATGAGTTAGATGAAATGGCCATGTCTACCATTTGATTGCACTTGGTAGATAATGTTTACTTTACAATAGTAGACTCTAAAAGTGCAAAGGAGGTTTGGAAGAAGTTATGAAATACATATGAAAAAGAGACAGCATCAAATAAATTGTATCTGATGAGAAAGTTGTATGACCTTTGCATGAAGGGCACAAATAGTGTTGCTACTCATCTAAATGAGTTTGATGCTATATTCTCCTAGTTACATGCTCAAAAAATGGATATGGATAATGAAATGAAAGCATGCTTGTTGTTATGCACCTTGCCATCATCATGGGATACGTTTTGAACAGCTATTAACAATAGTGCACCTGGTGGTAAACTAGTCTATGATGACATATATGGAGCACTCTTGAGTGAGGAGATTTTTAGAAAATCTATGGTTAGAACTCATAGTGGAGATGGAGGTAATATTCATGATTCTTGCCAAGGAAAGAATCAGCAATGTGGTAGGAGCAAGAACAAGGAAAAGAATGGTCATCGGAATAAGACTAGAAGTAAATCAAGGAAGATGTATATCAAATGCCATTATTGTCATAAGAAAGGACACATGAAGAAACATTGTTATGCATTAAAGAATGCTAAAGGTAAAGGACAAAATGTTGATGGGCATGTTAAATAGCTACTTGCACCATCTACTTCAACTGTGATGATTGAAGAAATTAATGCTATTTTTTATGATGTTCATGTGTTGACACTCGATAGTACTATGCCAATTAAGGCTCTTATGAATTATTCTTTTTCCCACACGTGGCTACTAGATTTTGGTGCTTCTTTCCATGTGACACCACACAAAAAATGGTTCTCTAATTATGTAGCATAGTCTCTTGGTACCGTGAGACACGGTGACTCTTACTAGTGTGATGTTGTGGGAATTGTGGATGTGGTTGTGCAATTCATTGATGGTTCAAAATGTACTATGCATAATGTATGCCTGATGACCTTCGTTACAAGGTGGTCTTCTATGCCCATGCCTTTCTCATATCAAAGGGAAATGTGGTTATTGCAAAAGGAAGCAAAGTTGGCTCACTTTATCCTTTATTTGTATCAAAGAAAGAGTACTTGTTAGCTAGGTTGCATTATTCGTTATTCAATAATTCATTTATTCATGAATAATTATGGAATTTTGCAGCAAGCTCTTATTATTCGATTGAATTATTTGGTGACACATTAGCTTATTCGAACACACCCGAATAGTTTTTGCATGGGAATTTGACAGTTTTCGATCGAAAATGCTTTTGATTGATAATTTTTCGATCAAAGTTTTTTTTTATGGAAAAGCTTTCGATCAAAAAAAGTTTCGATCAAAAAAAAATCGATCGAATAATGTTTTATAAAAGAGCAAAACTAGAATCATTTTTTCATAAAAGCTACTTTGTTCTTTATGAACTTAAAGTCTCATAGAGAAAACAAGGTATAATTTTTGTATATTAAATAATTGAAACTAGTGTGATTGTTTGACTCAACATTGATTCTTACTTCACAATAGTATATGTGTGTGAATTTAAAATCTATTATGATTGATTCTTACTCATTTTTCATAAAAGCTACTTTGTTCTTTATGAACTTAAAGTGTCGTAGAGAGAACAAGGTATAATGTTTTGCTATAAATATTAAATAATTTAAACTATTGTGATTGTTTGACTCAATATTGATTCTTACTTCACAATAGTATGTGTAAATGTATGTGCATATGATTAGGAATTTAAAATCTATTGTGATTTTCTAATACAACATTGATTCTTACTTCACCAGGATATGTGTAAGTGTATGTGCATATGATTAGGAATTTTAAATCTATTGTGATACATTAAATTTATTATTGAAAGATGTAGGTAGATTATGTTTGTCTCAACATTGGTTCTTACTTCTAGTATATGTATGTGTCTGTATGAGTATGTGTATGCATATGAGTGTATAATTGTGAATGAAAACTCTGTTGTGATTGTTTGACTCTATTCATTCTTACTTCAAAATAGTTTGTGTAAATGTTTTTGCATTTGATTAGGAATTTAAAATCTATTGTGATTGTCTGATACAACATTGATTCTTACTTCACAAGAGTATGTGTAAGTGTATGTGCATATGATTAGGAATTTAAAATCTATTGTGGTACATTAAATTTATTATTGAAAGATATAGGTAGATTATGTTTGAATCAACATTGAGAATTACTTCATAATAGTATATGTATGTGTATGAGTATGTGTATGCATATGAATGTATAATTGTGAATGAAAAATCTATTGTGATTGTCTGACTCAATATTGATTCTTACTTCACAATACTATGTGTAAGTGTATGTGCATATGATCAAGAATTTAAAATATATTGTAATTGTTTGACTCAATATTGATTCGTATTTCACAATAGTATATGTATGTGTAAATGTATATGTGTGTATGATTGAGAATTAAAATCTATTGTGATTGTTTAACTCAACAATGATTTGTATGTGTAATTTATATGGGTGTATGATTGAGAATTAAAGTCTATCATAATTGTTTGACTCAATGTTGATCGAAATATCTTATTTGATATTGCTTTATATTGTTTTCTTTGAAGGTATATTCATAAAGAAATTTGCAAGCACTATGGGAAAGGGAAAAGAATGGTCATATGTGATTGTTCATTAAAAGGGTAAAACAGTATCCACAATACAATGCAAATGTTGTGGGCATCGTTATGTAGGAAATGCAACTCAATAAAAGAGCATCTTTTTAGTACAGGTAATAATGTGGCAAGATGCTCTAATCCAGATAGTGATATATGGGTACATTTTGCAAGTTATGCAAATAAATGTAAATCTCAACATATCACATCAAAAAGATTCAAAATCATGAGTAGTTCACAGCACTTTTGAGGTAGCCCAAGTGTAGAGCAAATACGAGTAGATGCATCGGTGATAGTAGAGGATCATCAGGATATTTCTACTCAAGTCTTTCAAACTCTTTTTGAGAATAACCAAGATACATGTACTCCGTTTTCTCCAATTGCATCAAAAAAGAGTGGAGTTGGTGAATCTAGTAAAAATGGTGGATCTAATACTTTGTCACCATGCCTTGTCCGTAATAAATCACAAAATATTATACATGTAGCTTTTGAAAAGCAAGATTGTCTCGAGCTTCATCTTAAATGGACTCAAGAATTCTTAGCATGTGAGATTCCTTTCAATGTTATTCGTAATCCCATTTTCGAAGATGCTTTGATGTCAACTGCATGAAAAGGTTTCACCATGCCAGATTATAACAAATGCAAACAGAGTATGTAGATAAAGTGAAAAAAGTACTGAAGCTATTTTAAAATACTGAAGGTAATTCAAATAAATCCACATCATTTAATTCACATATTACAAATGATTACACCTCATTTCCTCCACTTAACTCAATGATACCACAACATTTACTCCACTTAATGTAAATGAATCTATATCATTTAATCCACATAGTTCAAATGAATACATATCGTTTTCAATATGGTCGTAATCCATCTATCATAGATATCTTTAGATCATATCGAGTTAGATGTGAGAATACTCTAAGTAGTTCATGTGCCTCTACTCTTTTTGATACCTCTTTGTCATAGCTGATTCCAAAACATATTTGAACTTGTGAATCTCCTTCTTATCAATGAGATAACTCTTGAAATCTATATATTTCAAGAGTTGTAACTGGAGTATCGAAACTATAAATATCTCTTGACTCTTACTAAAAGGTGGAGGACTAGTGGATATGAATTTGGGTGCACTCCACCAGTGCTTTCAAATCCACTCATTTCTAATTGATATTTCTAAATTAGATAGCTTCAAAAACATTTTTTGGTTGGTAAATATGTTGCTCTACCAAAATCACATAATCCAATATAAGCAGGTTGATCTTGAAAATGCAACAAGATGTTGCCTGGATGGATATCATTATGGGATATATTACAAGTGTGTAAAAATGATATTGTTTGTAATAGGCCATTGATCAGCTTCCAAATCTTTGTTTTCACGGTTGTTATGTCTCCTTCTGTGTCCTTCACACCTTTGCTTCGTGGTATGTTTGGGTATTCCTTCTTCATTCTTTCTAGCCACATGTCCAATGTACCACCATTCCAAAATTTGAAAACAAGGCACCGACTTTTGCTATGGTGTCTAGCTAAACCAAGTGGATTAATAATTCCACGGTGCATAATAGATAACACTATCGCTTCATTGATTGCTTCATTTTCTCATGTTTGTATGTCAGCACCATGTAATTTGAATAGCTTGGCCATGAATAACCAAAGGGGATTCAAGAGGTTGGTCACTTCCTAATGAGAAGGCCACTTGTGCTATTAGATGGGTTTTTTTGCCTCTGTTAGTAGTGTTTAAATCATTGTGTTTAGGTGGAAAGCATTGTCTGCTAATGACACTAAGGATCAGGTGTTACTATGCAATGGTCTAAGGAGTTCAGAATAAAACTCTTGATTTGGGAAATTTTTCCACATTCAAATATATAACACTAAGTAAAGTTGATTCTTTGATTTTCTAGATTATTGTATTTCGATGCACAAATCCTATACTACTTTCCATATTAGGCACATGTTCAATGTTTTTTCACTCCTATATGCTTGAAGACTCCTATTACACTATTAACATTATAATTATGTCTAATCGTTGGTTATCAACTTCATCAATCTTACTCAATATCTTCCTGAAGCAAGGATCACATATGAGAAGCACTCCAAATTAATCTCATAAAAAAAGCCTCCCCATATTCTTCAATCCCCTCTCTTTTTATAATATCCTTTTGTTGGAGTGGGCATTAGTAATTCTGAGTGGATTTTAGGGCTATTTCAAGCCTTCATTATGATCAGTTAATGCATTTGACATTATAATAGTTTTGTACTAGTGTGAGTGCTAGCTATGCATAGTTTCTTCTAGGTTTGACATTTGATAGTGTCTTTTGAGTACAAAATTGAGCCTTTAAATCTATAACTGTAAAGAATAGACTTTCAAAAAAAATAACATTGATAGTAATAGTAATTCTCCTACTAGAACTTGTTTATGAAAAAATTGGTTTTCAAGTAGAAGCCTAACACTTGGCATGTTTTGGTGGACCAAACCCAAAATTTATTATTCCATAGAGCCATCTTCTAAATCTTATGATAGTTGGCCCTTATTTCTAGTTAGATGTGTTGCATACATCTCTCTGATCCATTTTTCTACGAACATTGGCAATCATTGCATCATAATAGCATCTAAAACTATTATTTTTTTAGACTTTGAGTTGATATGGGAGGCATTGAAAAATAATAACTTTGCCTCTTCTATTGTTGGTCTCCCCTGTAATTCAATCATAGTAATAAAGTTTTCTTTTTGTAGCTCCTTGAGCCTTTGCTACAATTCATTAATCTTGCCTTGTTTATGGTGATTAGAAAAATGCATTTCTTGAATTTGATCTCCTTCTTGATCAAATTCCACTCTTCACTGATGTAGTGTTCTCTCATGTTCATCAATAGTATTCTACAAATTTTTTATCATCTCTTGACGATCCCAAATACTTCATTTGGTTTTGTGAAATCTATCCTCTATTGCATTCTCTCAAATTCTCAACACATGATTCTCATTTTATAGGTTTTATACTCTATGATATACTGCATTATCTTATTTCTCTCTTCTTTTCATTTTCCCCTTTAAGGCATCCATCATGGGCCATAGTTGGTTGATTTCATCTTGTAGTTTGGTGATTGTTTGACAAAGAGGTTGTTTTTATACTCTTTCATCTTGGGGCTGGTGAGCCATGCATTCAATTATTGAAGGTTGTTCATGGTGTGAGATAGGTTTTTGTTCTCCTTTTGGCCTAGTACAATGCTTCAAAACCAAAGTTATGTACATTGCAATTGGCATTGGTGAGAACATCAAAAACTTGGAAATCTCTATGAGATGCTCAAGATATTGTCATTGTGAAAATGGGATAGGGGGATATAATTTTGCTGCATTAATGACATTATTAAGAATGTTGTTTGTGGTCGAATGTGAGGGTTCATCACCGTATGTATGTGAGAGGGTGTCACCAGATGAGGCATGTTTTGATTGCTAATCAACTAAAGACACATCCTACTACTACAATTTGGGTTTAGCATTGGTCACATTCCTCGAGATAACGCATGAGACTACAACAAAGGAGATGCAAGAAACAATTATCTACACATAAAATAGAATGAATATATGACAAAAGAAATATTAGATTTAGGCACAAACTTCAAGACAACAAGATCTATCTAGGAAAAGTGGGGAAAAATTAAGCACATCAACACATATGAAGTTGCAATTAGCATATGAGCAGGTGGATTGAGCATTAGAACTATGATAGGTCATGCAAACTCAAGAGTTTTAGTATTGAGTTTAAACACACATTAGCTATATTCATAATTGGTAAGGCTCTTAGCTAGGAGACGATCTTATGAAGGCCTTTTATGAAGCCACTCAAGGTTGTGTAAGAATGGGTAAGTAATTCACTTTACCTCCAGTGTTTAGGTACAGCTAAATGTATAGACCTAAAATATTACATCAATGATGTGCCATCATTACAATGAAATATTTTTTATAGAGAAAATAGATGAGTTATCATTGTACAATTTGAATTTGAAGCGACCCATCATGGATACATGGTGATTCACACATGGTTGTGTACAACCATGGAGAATGCAGACCAAAAAAGGAATAGTTGATGTCCTCATAGATCTAAGAGAAATTATTGCTATTATTTGTTCCTCTCATGTGCATCTCTCTTGTCTAAAAAGGAGGTTTTGCAAAACGTTTTTCACAGAGATGGCGTCAATGGGATTCAAACCTGACACCTCTAAATGTAGAGGATCCAAGCTATAAATATCTATGGGCATGTACATATCTAATATTGTATGTGCTTACAAGACATTTTTGTTGCTTGTGCATAAGATTTCATGTACATTCTTACCCCCTCCCCTCCCTTGGTGCTTATAAGAATGCCAAGGAAGGAGGCACAAAAAAGTGGAAGCCAACCCCCCCAGCCTAAGAAACATCTTCACCAAGACAAATTCAAAGGAGATTTAAGAGGATAAAAGCAAGGAAGGAAGCTACAAGAGAAAGAAGTATCAAGTAAGAGGAAGAGCAAAGGCACTTCCACCCTATGACACATTGATTGCATCTCTATGTCTCCTTGCTTCTATCAATATCTATCATTGCATATATATACTTTCTTCTTCATCAATCATGCTTTGGGCACATAAGAAGAAGATGCAAAGAGAAGAAAAGAAGGAAAGAGAGATGGAAAGCATGCAAGCAAGGATGAAAGATGTGCAAGCCATGGACATGACAAAGTCAAAGCATGGAATCAGGTAAGTAGCATTTCACTTTTCTCTATTTGGTTATTGTCAAAGTTGCATGAATTTTATCTACTAAAGCTTGTTTTGTACCAAAATAGGACACTATAGTGTCCCTTTTTCTAACAAATAAAAGAAATCACACATACTAATCAACAAAACATTTGAAAAACCCTTGAAGTCCCATAAAGACCTATACCTAGATGTTCTATAAAAAATATATATTCTAAAAAATAACCTTTTTTGATAACTCAAAATATAGAAATGATTGAATATGTTTCACAAAAGCTATTTTTCTATAGACTTATATATGAGAAGAAAGAATTATCTCCATAAAAAGTATTTTCCTCCTATCGGAATAATTTTTCTAATGTTAATTTATTGTCATATAATCATTCAAGACAAGTCTTGGGAACTAGAAAAATCATTTTTATAATAAAGAAATTACTACAATATAGGGTGCTCATTATATAGTTATACACTTTAGAAGCCTTCTATATGATATTGACTCATAAAAACACTAACATAGTTGATTTCTTATTTTGAAAACCATCATATAATATCATAAAGATATGCCACATGTTTTTGAACCAATAGTTTTTATATATATCTCATATACCACTAAAATCTCAATATTTAATTGAATAGCCATATTTTTCTCTACCAAAAATAAAACATCATCATAAAAAATTAGGTTTCTTCAATGATATAAGGTATATATTATCAACCAAAATAATTCTATAAACATTATATAGAAAAAAACTAGCATATTCACTTTAATCATGTAGCATAGGCAATATTTCGTCATAAAATGACATTTTCTTAGCATAGAAAAATGGTGGTATTGTTTAACTTGAAGAAACGACATAGAAATTTGACCCCTAAGGCTGTCAAAAAAAATATTTCTAGTTGTAATAATATCAAATAGTATTTTTATAATAAAAATGATGAATATTCATACCATCACTTTGCAAAATAATTCATAGATGATAACACTATCATATCACATATGAGATTAATTTTATGCCATAAACCTAGTAAAAATAATTAAAAATCTCTAATTATGGATAGAAACATGTTGACATACATAAAGTAAGAGAATGTATTGCATTTACACCAATGAAAATTGTGAGATCATGATTTTAATAAAAAATAACCAATAACTTAAATCATTGTAAAATATCATAAAATTAGTGAATAAAATATTAAATTTTATATCCTTTAATTAAAACTTTATTTTTTAAAAAATATTCAACCCTTATGCTAACATGTTGCATACTTACATTTATAAATGGCTCCTTCTAGTAATCTAAAAAATTCATCAAATAATGTCTCTTTTCATAACACTAAAGTGTCCAAGTACAACACTAGTGTTAATATTGGGTTTTATATTCATGCAAAAAAAAGAATGCATCTCATTACTTGTATTTTCATAGATGAGAGGGAAGATTAATTTAAGCTAATAATGAATTTATGTTAGTTATGATTGTATGCTTATTATTAAATTAAGGATGCACATTGAATCATGCACATACAAGCGTTGCCTAAGACAAGTCTATTTTTCTACTTAAAAAACTTAAGTTTGAAGATCAAAGAAGTTGTTCTGGATTCTTTGCATGAAATGAAAAGGCCAAGCTTGGAACGAAGTGTTTTTCATCACATAGTCTCAAGTTATTAGAAATTGATACAATATTTGGTTTCTAGTACAAGGTTAGAAATTTAAAGAAGATTAGGTTAAAGAAAAACTTATCGCATGAGGCATGGGTGTGGGCTTGATGGTCCGAGAAATTAATTCTTGCATCAACATCAAAGTGCTTTTGGTGTTATGGGATGGCATACTTAAAGATGATGGATGCCAAAGCTCAAGTTCATGTCCAAGTTCAAAATTCAAAGTTCTTATTCAATTCCTCAAGAAGTGGTCTACTTTGTACAATAAAAAAATTCATTTTAAAAATTCATTTTAGAGTTTTCTTTTGTCTAGTTGAAGTTAGGTCGACTAAAGAGAGGGAACATTTCTTTCCTATATCCTATGACGACCCTAAAGCCTAAAATGGACATAGTTGTCATCTAGTCAGGTAAGAGGTCAGTGAATGTTGGTTAACATGGGCCATAGCACAAGCATCTAGATCAGATGTTTAGCCAACCATAGTATAACTTCATTTATCCAAGCTAAGTTCAAGTTAATGTAAAAAGAAATCTCAAAGTCTTGAATATTTAATCTATCCATCCATTTTATTGGGTCCATGCACAAGTGGTGCTCAAAAATGGAAAAAGTTAACAATTTGTATATAGATACCTAGAATCCATTTATTTCCCATGTATGTGCTATGGATGATCAATGTGCACATAGCAAGAAAATGAATTTGGAAAAAATGTTTAGTCCACCCTTAGCATTGTTTCCATATTTTGCCTTAGATTTAGTGTATCAAGTGCAAAGCTAGATGATGCTTTGAATAATTTGGCTAGGGATCATAACATGCATGGATTTCCCTCTTTTCATATCCATTCCAAGTATGATCCCCTTTTGTTCAAAGTGGAAAATATTATCAAATGGCTTGACAAGGTTCAAGTTAAAAATTAGTCGCTTCTAGAGTATTAGAAAACTCATAGAATTAGCCTAGTAGTTAAATCTCAAGGATGAGAAGGAGGAGGTATTGGGTTAAACTCGCATCAGAAGCATGGGAAGAAAGTTTTTCCCAAAGAGCTCTAAGGAATTCTAGAAGCATCCACTCAAGTTAACATGAGTTAACTTGTGTGTTGTGACATTCAACTCAAGTGATGAGTAAAGCTACCACTACTGGAATCCGATGGAATGTGTAAAGGAAGTGGTGGAAATCGCTCATGTAAAAGTAGCACTAGTTACTCTAAACCTATCATCTATATAATGGTAAGTTGGGTGGAGAGTCATAGGTCATTCTCTCTAGCATGAGACTAGGTTTCTTACAAGTTGTATCCTCTAAAGCTATGTAAAAATGGTAGCCACAAAGGCCTATAAAATATTGTACTCCTTTCACATTCCTACGTCTAAGATAAATTTAATATTTTCTATGTGGAAATTCCTTTTTATTCTTTCTTTGTTAGACCATGAGAGCACATTGTCTGGGTTCTAGATCGATGCTAAATTTGACAATGATTGAAGAGTTTCCATATTTCTAGGATATCTAAATCACACTATGCCAAATGGGCATAAAGATCATCCACATAAATTTTGAGTATATTCTATAATTAATCCTCAAACACTTGGAACATAAGCCTTTGGAAAGTTTGAGGGGCTTTAGTGAGGTTAATGGTATCACATGAAATGCATAAGTTCCCCACTCTATGACAAATGTGGTTTTATGTTGATCCTTCCAAGTCATGACTACTAGCTTATAAGTTCAAAAAACATCTAGGAAGCTATATACATCCTTTCTTACTACTCGCTTTAGCAAATGGTTTGTTACAACGAGAGGATAATTATCCTATTTTTTGTGGTATTCAGTTTTTTGAAGTTGATAAAAGATCTCAATTTCCCTTTATTTTTTGATACAATCATAATTTTTGGAGACCTATTTGGTGTTTTGAATATCATAAACAAAGCCTACAATGAGAAGTTTATCAATACCTTCTTTTATCTTAGTGACTTATCCATTCTTATTGGTAAAACCATTTCTTCGGTGAATTAGTATCTAGCACAAGAATCCCATGGATAAAAATCTTTATATCTACTCATTAATCTAAATCTTTGTATGTCCAAAAATCTATCACTATATTTTCAAAGTAAACTAAGGAATTCCTTTTCTTGCTTCATCATCTAGTCATTACCGATGTATCCGTATCTTTCTTTGCCGTCCATTATTGTAATGAACACTTTCTTCAAATAATCTTTTTCATGATATTATCGAAGTTATTGAGTCTCTACCCTATTCATTTCAAACCCAACCTTGCATTCTTCAATCTCATACTTCTTGTAGTGGTCGGATATCTCAAAAGTAGTTTCCTTATGCTGACCTTTTTGGGTTTTACTTTACCTTAGACCCTTATTCTTCTTTGAAGTAATAAATTCATTAGACTATTTGCTTGATTAGGGCTACATTGTTTGTAACACCTATTTCTTTGGGTGATTTATTTCTCCCTCTTTGTGTCCATGATTACACTCCTTTCATCTATTGGTTCTAAAAATCTAGGTTTGTTTGCTATTTCTTTTAGGATGTGAATCATGAAATCTTCATAGACCTTAGCATTATGAAAATTTGCAGGGACGTGTTCATTGAATGAAACATTTAAACTATCCATGATTAACATCCAATTCTGAGTTTCAAAGTCCTCATAACTAAACTCTAGCATCTTTGTAGGGTCTTCTACTAATTTTTGTATTGATTTTATAGTGGCCAACTTGTAAGTGGATCTTTATATCCATGTGTGTATCCTCATGTATCCATGAAATTTCAAACTTGAATCTACCTTGTGCAACGGAAACTCACCCACTTATCAATGAATGTTGCTCCATCGTTGTGGGGGGTACATCTATAAAGGTGTAATAATTTAGGTCTATATAAGTGGTTCTTTTTTGGTGTTGGAGGTAAATTGTATTACTCCCCCAATCCTATGTTACCTTGAGTTGTCTCATGAAATCCTTTCTAAGTATCATTTCATAGTTTTTTTCTTTAATAAAAGGAAGTTCAGTAGTGGCCTAATCTCCCGAACTTTAACCAAAAAGGAAGAAAAGGATACAAGTGAATGGGACTAGTCCCCTTGGGACCCCTCAAATTCCACAAAGCAAGGGTAGAACTTGCAAATCTAAGGCATGTTGCAAAGGAGATTAATGACCCTCTCGTCCCCCTCATGTGGGGTCCACTTGGGTTTAAGCTTGTTGTTTTCAATGAAAAACATTTTATGATGTCTAAAGGGTGGGGACTTCTTGCAGTTGAGGATTCTTTTGCCAAGGAGGGATAGAGACTTCTCGATCAACCACTCTTTAGGAGGATGTCCAAAATTGTGGGCACACCACTCTCTCCAAATCTTCCAAAGGGTTTCCCCTCTAATAGTGTTGAATAGGACTGTCAAGAAGCCGATTGCTTCGCCAAGAAGCACTTGCTTCCATGTGATTTGCTCCTACAATCTCAAAATATTCCCAAGGGTCTACTTGAGTTGGAGAGACTTGGGGCAAGTGAAGAAGATGTGACCCAAATCCTCAGTGTTGTGAAGGCATGCATCACTTGCACCACGGAGAGCCCCACAAATATTACTAGCCTTTAGGTTGGACTAGATACTAGAGTGGAGAATTCACCACATGAGCACCGACTTTTTGGATCTCGATGAGGAGGTGCCAGAGAGTAAACTTCAAGTGCCAGCATAGCCTAGTCCAAGTTAGGCTCCACTTCTTGTTAAGCATGATATGATTTTCACCTTGATACTAAGAATTTTGGATAAGCAATTGTCGTTGTGCCAAATCATACCCTCATGGCATGGTGGTTCCCTCTCGAGGAGGAGACGAGTTTTTTATCATTCCCAAGTGATGCATCTGCCTTGAAGGAGAGTCCATTCTTTGTAGTTCAATCTTATTTCAAGGTCTATGTCCTCAAAATTGATCCACTGGCCAGTTTCTTATTTCTAGAGGTGTTTCCATTGTCTGAAACCCTTGTTCTAGAGCCTCTTAGCATTTTGGAGGTCCCAGGAAGCCACACCCTTGATGCCTCTAATCAAAAACGAGATTGAATCACTTTGTCATATACCAGCTGCCCATTTCCAATCTTCTCTGATTCTAATAAATTTTTTGAGTTTGTTCCAACTCTCCCATAGGTAGCGCACAAGATTTGAGCCTTTGGGGAAAACTAGTATCGGGGAGAATAAAAGGGTAAGGAGGCCGAAGTCCTACCAACCAAGGAGGCCCAAGAGGGTAATCATGTTCTTGTTCCTGAAAATGAGCTTGGCCCAAGAAGACTCACTATTGCACGAAGCTCTAATGAGCCATTTTGCTGCCAACTTGCCAGCCATACCTTCAATATTCATGATTCCTAAACCCCCAAAATCCTTTTGGCTGATGCACGTAGACCATTTGATTTTGGGAACCCCTCTTCTATTGTGGTCACCTGTCCAAAGAAAGTTTCTATAGATTCTTTCCAATTTGCTAAGCCCTTGATCCTTCGGTCTCTACCAAGAGAGAAAGTAAATGGTCGAGGAGATAAGGAAGGTATTAATTACCATGGCATGCCTTGCGAGGTTTATTTGCATGCCCTTCCAATATGCTAACTTGTTGTCTAGTTTGGAAAGAACCAAGTTCCATCTTTACTCCATTCAGACACCAAAGCCCATCAGAATACCAAGTCAGCAAAAGACCAGACCCCAGGGAATAATTTGGAAACCATGGTCGACCAGCAATTGGGGTGGCGGTCCATTGATGGCTCTGAAAGTGATTTTTGAGTGGTTTATTTTGGAACCAGATGCCACATAAAAAGTTTCAAGGCATCCCCAAAAGGTTTCAATGTTGGTCAAATCATTACGCACAAATGTGTTAATATCATCAGCAAACAGCCTCAAGATCATTTGGCCTTAGTTGAGAGGTAGAGAGAGACCTTTAATATGGCCCATTTCCACGTGATGCTACACAAGAGAACTGAGCCCCTCTATGGAAATAGCAAAAAGCTGAGGGGCCAATAGGCACCCTTGCTTAATAGATTGTTTTATTCTTATAGCCTTCGATAACTGGTCATTGATATTTATTTGTGTTGATGTGTTCCCTGCAATGTACGAATCATCTTAGTGAATTTCTGACTACAATCGAGGTCTTTAAGAGATTGGAAAATAAAGTCCCATTCTAGCCTATCATAGGCTTTGTCAAAGTTGATTTTAAGGAATACTCCATCTTTCTTGGACTCTTCAACAAACACGAGACCTTCCCAAATATTAGTTATTGCTTCTGGTATTGATCTACCCTTGATGAATCCTTTTTGGTCCACACAAAGCCATCTCTTCAAGTGATAAGATATTCTGTTGGAAATAATTTTTGCTAGAATCTTGTGCCCATTTTGAAGCATCGTGATCAGGTGCCAGTTTCCAATCCTATTCTTGTTATCTTTTTTATGGATAATCTTGATGGCACCATTGTATCAACATTCAGGTTGCACACCGAAAGCCAAAGCCTTCAGCCAAAACCAAGCACAACAAAGTGGCCACCACCTGTCTGAAGCATTTCAAAAACTCATTTGTGAGGCTTTGAGGACCTAGGATTTCCCATTGGGGAGCTTGTCAATAACTTCAAGAATCTCATTATCTGAAATGGGTGTGTCAAGGAGGGATTTCAAATTATGCAGTATTCTTGAGGGAGAGACTCTAGAGATGGTCGCCATGCACTCCTGCCTATGGGGAGAAATGGGCATCAACACCCCTAAGAGTTGGGTAAAGTGATCGACAACAATAGTAGTTTTTTCTTCTTCCGTTTTGCATTCGACTCCATTACAATCCACCAAGAAGGGAATCGAGTCTCTAGATTGCTTCCTCTTGAGGATGCCGCACATCTCTTTTGTTGGTTTGTCGACCTTCCTCACCCACCAGTCTTTAAAGTATACTTGCAAGTTTTTCCTTTGGATTTCTTCTTCATATCTTAGCATGCCTCTGATTTTCTATAGTCCCATCTGGTATTGGTAGTTCCCTTTGTTTAGATTGCCCTCAAGATGTGAGAGCCTCCGATAGAGCTTCTCTCTCTGCCTCCACCAAACATTGCGAAGCATCTTGTGAGTCTTGACTAAAATTTGACAAGTCTTCTCAACAGCAGCCCTCCAACACTTAGCCGGTGAAGTGCCATTGGCAAATGCCGAGATCCAAATCAAGGTAATTTATTGACGGAGAGAGGGAAGGGAGAAGGATGTCAAGCAAGCATGAAACCAAGGTGCTTTCTTGAGTTTGGCAATGGGTTTGAAAGTGAGCATAAATGGGTAGTGGTCCAATATAGTGAGGTCAATGCATTGAGAGATGATGGGTTGGCCCCACTCATGGATAATGTTCTTAGCAATGTAGGATTTGACTAGTCTACCCCATCAAAAGTTATTTATTTACAAAATTTGTGCTCCTAACCCCGCTGGGGTTTGAAGTGGTAATCCAAAAATGGGTTGAAGAGATGATTTTGAGTCGTTTCTGAAGGTCCTCTCCATCGATTTTAATATCTTGAATACATATGAAATCTAGGTCTAGGCTATTATCCTAAATCTACTAGCTAATAATAGCCACTCTTGAGGGGTCAGTCAGCCCCCTGAGGTTAAATGAAATGATAATCATTATCAATGGTTACACTCTTTGCAGAGAGGGACCTTGCCCTTCTTGGGTTCTTCTTTTTTCCTCAAAAATGAGGGGTTCTGACCACATATCATTTCATAGTTGTTTCCCTTCCTAAATTGAAAAATAACTAGTGTATCCTCAACTCAACGTTGCCATAATTGAGTATTACACCATTAGTAGACCCAAGAGTATTTCAAGATGTCAATTTCCTAGTGCAACTTCATTATAGTGGGCCTACGTGCAATCTTTCCCCTTTTATCCCATAGGGATGTAGTAGCTATCGCTACATCTTAACCAAAACCCGCTATTGTCTTTATAGTGTACCCAATGTACATGAATGATAAATAGCTATATCACTGGGAACATCTCTTATAGTCTCCCACTTTGTTTAGGAGGACCTATTGATAGCTTGTTCTTGCATTGCTAGATTCTATGTCCTCTAACTCTTGCTTTCTTGTTTTCGCTTGGTGACGGAGCTACTCCCAAAGGCTTAGCTTGACTTTCAAAATTTCCTCCAAAGTTAAAGTAAATGATGAGCTCTTAACATTTTGTAAACTAAGTCTAGAATTTATTTGAGTCTTGGTGTAAATTTGAGTAATTGGCTAAGTGATCCTATAAATATATCCACTCCGTGATGCAATTATCTACTATCCAGGGCATTGATATAAAACCGTGTTTTCTTAACTCCCTAATATTCAGTTTGACTAAAAAAGATGACATCATTTTCCCTTTGGAAGGTAATCATTTGTCCACAAATTGATCAATATACTCTATGAACCACTAGACAATGAATCTACCAAATTCATGATTGCTTTCTTCAAGCAATGGATTAGGAATTAAGACTCATGCATGACCACCTTTTTAGACAATCCACCGATTAAATTCTTCAAATAGATTGTTTATACCTATGAAAAATTGTATACGCAATGGTTGAAACCAAGCTAACGTGGTGCTTCTTAAGTAAGTTCTGCAATATTCATGCTACATGACATAGTAATCTAGTTGTTCACCGAGTGTTTGTCGTTATGTTGCATTCTACTACTTAGGAAGGATGAAACCTTCTATTATGGTTCGGTTCCAATATCCCTAGGAAAACCTGTGCTCTCGCTAGTATGGGTTAGGCTCAATAGGAAGCAATCAAAGTCAATAATCTATTTTGAAGGGAATATGAGATTTCCCTACACACAGATAACATTTCTTTTTGAAACTTTTGTACACAATCTTTCTACATAGAGATCATGATCTCCCTTAGGATAGCAAATACCTCTTGAGTTTTTCAAATATTTGAGCACCTTTTTAATGGATTATCTTCATATAAAGCTTCTCTAGACTCCCCTATGGTTTGGAAATTCAACTTGGAAAGAAACAATGGAAAATCTCTCTATTAGTATTCTTAACCTTGTAAAAGAAAGATCATATTCTTTCTACACGAGAGTGCAAAATTGGTTTTTTTGCAAAAATATCGATGTAGTGATGGGAGGTTTTAGGAGATCAGCTTTAAGATATTAAGCTTTTTATGCTTTTTTTTGCAAGTAGTGGATAGAGGAGGGTTACAAACCATCAAAAACTCTCTAAGGAAACCCAAAATAAGGAAAACCCGAATTTTTTGTTCTCTATACACAGATTGTGATCTCCTTTGTCATGCGACCTTTATTTGCAAGGGAGGTGATTGGAAACTTCCGATGAATTTTTGGGCTCTTGAGAAATTTTAGTGTTGTACGAGTTCATTTCAGCACTTGGGAGCTATCAATTTTTTTAAATTTTCTCAATTTAATGGGAGTTCATAATTTAGGTCTAGGAAAATATTGGGCTATATGCAGCAAATGCATCATTTTGTCTAAACAAACACTAGAAAATATTGGGCTATATGTGTAGTCTTGTTCCCTAATCCGATAACAATAGAATACTCTTCAAATCAGATGCCACTCCCATTCTACACTGGTGATATTGTATGAAACTATGCTAAGTTTTTCAAGCACGAAGTTGATAGAATACTTAATGTAGGACTCATTTTTCCTATTGAAAATCCTGATTGTTTATTGCTTATAATTATTGACAAAATGTACCTAAAAAGAATATGTGAATAATCAAAATGCAAACATAGCCTCCATACCTAATCCCTTTCCTCTAGCATTTTTGGATAGTATGTTGGATGATGTGTCTAGCAAATAAATGTACTCATTTTTTGATGGTGGCTATAAGCAGCTGTGAATGGAAATCATGAACGTGGTAGAAACTACCCTTCTCACAAATTGGGGAGCTTTCACCTAGCACCTTTTAGCAATGTGTGTTGGAGATTTTTGTCTTGTATATTATTGATTTTTGGAATGTATGCTAGGATGATTTTTTAGTATCTAGATTTAACCATGAACATCTTGGTCATCTCCAAATTTATTTCAAAGATTTCAAATCAATGCACCTTTGCTTGAATCTCGTTAAATTATCTACTCTATTCTCGATAATGGAATTATACCCTCTAGTATGACTAAGGTAACCAGGCAAAAGCTGGCTATGCACAGTAAGAGATCCAAGTTAATAATTGGTCAATTATTACTATTGAGATATTATCAAATCTTGGATTAGGTGATTTCAACTACATAAAATATCAATCGTTATTATCGAAGTTAACATTGAACTAGTAGGAGGCCATTTTGTGGTAGACTTCACACTCGAAGGAAACTTGCAATCAAGATTTTGGTGGTCAAAACTACCTAAGAATGTTCATCATTAGGTAAGTCAATATGACACTTGTTAGAGGATGGCTGAACCCTTGTTTTTACACCAGTTTCCTATACAACCAATATTGCCATTAGATCCTTTCGAAGATGGGGGCTGGAACTTGTTGAACCTATCCTACCATTGGCCTCTAATAGAGGTAAATTCTATGTACTCGCATGTATATATTATGCAACTAGATGGGCCAAATCCTAAGTTCTAAAATCTGGTAATGTGCTAACCCTGGAAAAGGTATGATTGAAAACATTATTCCTAGAATTTGGAATTCTACTAAACCTTGTTTTGTATAGGGGAACTCACTTCCTAAAATGGGAGCTTCAAGAAGAGTCTTCAAATTATGTGGGATTCTTGTTGACTTAACTCTAGAAATGGTTGCCATGCAATCATGCCTGTGGGTAGAGAGGATTTGGGAAAAGTGATTGACAATCAATGAGCTATTTTCTTCTTCTATCTTGCATTCGACCCCATTGATGTCCATCAAGAAGGGGATAACAATTTTTTCCTTTGAATTTCTTCCTTGTATCTCAACATGCCTCTAATTTTCTATAGTCCTATATGGTATTGAGATTTGCCTTTGTTCTCACTTCCTCCTCAAGATGCCTCAATCTTCGATATAGCTTGTCTCTACGCATGCACTGAACAATTTGTAGAGGCTTCTCGGTGCTAACCAGGATATGACAAGTCTTCATAACCGCGATCCTCCAACTTTTGGTCAACGATGAGAGGTTGGCGAAGGCCGAATTCCAAGCCTTGGTAATCTCCTGTTGGACAGAGGGGAAAGAGAAAGTTGTCAAGTTAGCATAAAACCATGGTGCTTTCTTTAGTTTGGTGATCGGCTTGAAGGTGAGAATAATTAGGTAGTGATCTGAGACAATAAGGTCAATGATTTGGGAGAGGTAGTGTTGACCCCACTTATGGATTATGTTCTACATAATGTAGCTTCTATCAAGTCTCGCTTTTCTCAAATCATCCCCAGATTGGAGGTTTGACCAAGAGAAACCAGTCTTATCTCTAATCTCCACAAGATCAAGGTGAAGTTTAATTTTTTCCCAGACATTCTTCTCTTGACCATCAATAATTCTCCCTCTATTTCTCCATATGTCAGAAGGATCCTCCACCATGTTGAAGTCCCCACAAAGCAAAACATTGTGGGAAAGAGAGACCAAAGGGCCCCAGGTGACAGTCCTCTTTGACTCCTAGTTGGGAGCGTACATGGAGACAATGGTGACATGCAAGGGGTCCCCGAAGGAGGTAGCAATCCAACAATGGTTCTGATCCTCGAGGGTGTTGACGAGTCTATCAAACCAAATGTTGTTTATTCCAATAGCTTCTCCACCAAACCCCCCTAGGGTGAGTAGTGGAGATCCAGACATGAGTCAAAGAGATACATTTTAGTCTTTTATGATAGGACCTCTTGGTCATTCTTTGCAAGAAAATATAAAGTAAAGCTAGACGAGACAAAAAGAAAAGAAGGCTCATGTTGTTTGATGCTAAAGAGATCATTTGAGAAGGGAGCATGCATGAAAGTAGCAAAAAAAGAAAAAACAAGAGAACCATCCTTTGTCTCTTGTGCAAAAGCCAAGAACTATTCCATTGGAAGCTCATGGCAACAAGTCCTCATCATCCTTTCTTTTTGTGCACATCAATATGTTTCCATTGTCTTATGGAAATTCAAGATTGTGAGGGGAAGGCTCGCCATTTTTTATAGCCAATAGGGAGGAAGGTAGCCTATAGCTATTCTTTGACAAAGGAAGTCGAGGGGGCTTCTAAGGGGAAGGACAACTAAGGGCAGCCTCACCAAGGGAGGAGGATCTTGGAGGGAGTTCAAAGGTGCAATACTACCTTGGGGAGCCATAGCAGCCAATGGAAGTAGAGGAACATATGTAGAAGGGGAGAAATCATGAAAGTTACTAGGAATAGAAGGCGATAGGGGAGCTAGTGAAGAAAGGCTATTGAGATACTTCTCTAAATGGAAAGAGGACACACAACATAATAGGGAGGGATTAAAAAGAAGAAGAAGCAAATAAAAAAAGAGTCTTGCCTTCAATCATTTTTTGCCGTTCTTGGATAAAAACAAAGAGCACACGAAAGAGCCGGCTTCTTCTATGTTGTTTCCTTCTTTGCCTTTGAGGCTTTGAAGCAAGGAGACATGGAGTTTGAATGGATAAAGGAACATGTGAGCATATGCATGCTTAGCTTATGGCTTCTTGAAAAAAGAGAAGGTGTATTAGGAAAGGGTAATTTTTCATGAAATTCTTTATCCTTAAAGAATTAAGAGAGGTAGTGTAGCATACATCTGTTTGTGAGGAAAAGTTTGAGGTAGATAAATTAATTGCACAAAGAGAGGAAACATTGCACATAACTGGTCAATAGATGATCAGGGAAGGTATGTTTTGAGAATTCCCTCACTTTCTCTAGCGATGTAAATATGATCACTTTTGCTCAAATGGTTAATAGCACATTCACTAGTAACATCCAAATCATTTATTGAATTTCTCTCGTGAAGCAGTAATTTGATATAAAGATTGATTGAATAACAGCCAAGGTGATAAGAATTGTGAAAATTTTGATTGAAGCATCTCTTGAAGATGCCATCACAATTCTAGTTGTGTTTTTTCTGACCATTAGAGCCTTCATGGCATGCAGAGAGGATTAGCTGATGAGAGGAAGGGAATAAGGAGAAAAATAGGGGCTGAGTGGTAATAGGAGATGGGAAAGTGGGCTGAGAGGAGAAAAATGGGAAGGGCTGAAGATTGAAGAAGAAGACAAGGAGAGGGAAGGTGTGAGAGATAAGAGAAGAAGAAGGAGAGGACGAAAGGTCGCTGAAAGAGAGGGGAGTGAAGGAGAAGAGAAAGAGGGAAACGGTGCTATCGGTTTGGAGTGCATATAGTTTTTTGAAAAGCTATCCTTTTCGTGAACATCTGAAAAGAGTATACGAGGAAAAGAATGTCATCCTAAAGGCTAAACTTAATGAAAAGAAGCAAAAGAGACGAACATCTGCTATATCTAAGTGATGTGTGAGTGTGAAAAGGTGTGTGGGCTGCTATATTTATGTGATGTGTGAGTGTGAAAAGATGTGTGGGCTGGAGTGTATGAGAAAGAGAGCTAAAATCATTGTTTGCAAGACAAAGAGGGGAAAAGAAGAAAAAGAGCGTTGGGATGAAGTTTGGAGTTTGGTACATATTGGAGAAAGTTTGGTTGAAATCACATCCGATGCTTAGGCTGAAGTCTAAGTAAGAATTGGATTGAACTTTTTTAAATAAAAGGAAGTTTGGCATTAGCCTACTCTCTCGGACTTGTATTAAATAAAGGAAAAGAAAGTACAAGTGAAGTGGACTAGTGCCCACGGGACTTTCCAGGTCTCACAAAGTAGGGGTAGATCTTCCCAAGTTTAGATGGCATAAAAAAGAAGGTTAATCACCCTCTCATCACCCTCATGTGGGTCCCACTTAGGTTTAAGCTTGTTCTTGATTAGGAGAAGCACTTTATGATGCCTGAAAGGGGGGGATTTCTTACAATTGATGATTCTTTTACCAAGGAGGAGCAACGATTTCTCAATCGACCACTCTTTGGGGGAGTCACCAAAGTTACAAGCACATCTTTCCCACCAGATCTTCCAAAGGACCTCCCCTCTGATGGCATTCTAGAGGGTCGTCGAGAAGCCAATCACTTCTCCTAGTAGAGCTTGTTTCCAACTGATATTCTTCTGAAGTCTAAGTTTCTTTCTGACAATCTGCCAGAGCCTATTGGAGTTGGGACAAGTAAAGAAGATGTGATCAACATCTTCAATGGACCGGTAACAACACTTGCACCAGGGAGATGCCCCACAAATTTTGCTAGCCTGTAGGTTGGTCCAGATTCCCCGATGAAGAATTTTCCATAAGAGGACAGACTTTTTGTTTTCTATGAGAGGGTGCCAAATAGCCATGAACTTCATTTCCCACTGCAATCACATCCATGACAGGCACCACTTCTTGTTGAGGTTGATGTGATAGTCAGTGTTTCCTTTGATATTGATATTCAGAATATCAGTTAGGCGATTGCCATTATGCCATCTGAGACTGAGCAAGCACGGCAAATCGTGTCCCATGAGGAGGTGGACTTTCAAACAGTCCCAGGCAAGACATCTGCTTTGTAAAATGTTCCATTCTTCATAAGTAATGCTGACGCTAGGGTTGATATCCTCGAAGTTGACCCATTGGTTGGTGTCTTGATTCCAAAGATTTTTCCATTCTCTGAAGCCCTTGTTCTAGAGCCTTTTGGCACTTTGCATGTTCCAAGATTCGACATTCTTGATGCCATGGATTGGAAACCAAATAGAGTCATTCTGTCTGATACTGGCCGCCCACTTCCAATCTTTACTAATTCTAATAAAGCTTTTGACTTTATTCCAACTCTTCCATAGGGAGCTCACAAGGTTCGAGCCTTTTGGGAAAACTGAGATCGAGGAAAACAGAAGGGTCAGAATGTCAAGATTCTTCCAATTCGGGAATCCCACCAAAGTCAACACATTCTTGTTTTTGAAGATCAATTTGGCCCAGGAGGTTTCCCCATTGCACCACGCCTTAATCATCCATTTTGTTGCCAGTTTGGTAGCCATGCAACCCATGTCCAAAATATGAAGGCCCCCACTATCCCTTTGGCTAGTATAGATGGACCACTTGATTTTAGGAACCCCCTCCTGTTGTGGTCTCTCGTCCAAAGGAAATTTTTGCAAATGCTTTCCAGTTTGGATAGCTCTTGCTCTTTCGGTCTCCAACAAGACAGGAAGTAAATGGTCAACGAAATGAGGAATGTGTTAATAACCATTTCATGACCTGCCAGATTGATTTGCATACCTCTCCAAAAGTTTAGCTTGCTTTCGAGTCTGGCCAAGACCTATTTCCATCGCTACTCCATCGAGATGCCAAAGCCCAAGGGAATCCCAAGAAGTTGGAAGACTTGGACTGGTGGAATGTATTGACAACCATGTTCAAATAGGAGGTCCGATTGGATCCCAAAAATAGCTCTAAAAGCGGTCTTTGTGTGGTTGATTTTGGATCTAGAGGCTTCACAAAGAGTGTCCAAGCACCTCCAAAACATCTCCAGACTCGAATAATCATTTTGGATAAACGCGTCTCATGGTGATCTGGCCCTAGTTATGGGGAAACAAGAGGCCCTTGATATTACCAACTTTCACCTCTTGATCCACTAGTCAGCTAAGCCCTTCCGTGGCAATGACAAAGAGAAGGGGAGCCAATGGGCACCCTTGTCTGATCGAACATTTTAATTTGATCACCTTCAAAAGTTGGCCGTTAATGTTCATTTGCATCGACGTGTTTCCTAATAGTGTCAAGATCATCTTGGTGAATTTTTGGCTGTAGCCGAGATCTTTAAGCCATTGCAAAATATAGTCCCATTCCAGTCTATCATAAGCTTTGTCAAAGTCAATCTTGAGGAAAACCACATCTTGTCTTGACTCATCCGCAGAGTCGAGACCTTCCCAAATATCAATTATGGCTTCCAAAATGGACCTGCCTTTGATGAAACCCTTTTGTTCCTCGCTTAACCAAGCTCTCAAGTGGCCAAAAATTTTGTTGGCTATGACTGTAGCAATGATCTTATAACCCATTTGAAGCATCGTAATTGGATGCTAGTTCTCAAGTCTGTTTTTTTCCCCTTTTTTGCGGATTAATTTGATGATGTCGTTGTTGAGACAAATCGGAAGTGCACTGAACTCGAGCACCTCTTGCTAGACCAAGCGAAGAGGGGTGGCCAAAACCAACTTGAAGGACTTAAAGAACTTAAAGAACTCATTAGTGAGCCCGTCTGGCCCCGAGCTTTTCCCACTGGGAAGGGCATCAATGACTGCAATGATTTCTTCTTCCGAGATAGGGGTCTCAAGCAGGGATCGAAGGTTATGTGGGATTCTATGGGAGGAAACTCTAGAGATGGCCGCCATGCACTCACGTCTATGAGGGGAGAGGGGAGTTGAAATCCCCAAGAGTCTCGTAAAATGTTCTTCAATGATTCTGATATTTTCTTCTTTTGTATTGTAAGCGATGCCATTTGAATCTAGCAATAGGGGGATCGATTCCCTATTTTGTTTCCTTTTAAGGATCCCGCACATCTCTTTGGTGGGCTTGTCGGCTTTGGCTGACCACGACTCCTTCAATAATATTTGCAAATTTTTCCTTTGTAGCTCTTCCTTGTATCTCCGGAGTGCTATGACTCTTCGCAGCCCCTTCTGGGATTGAGTTTTTCCTTTGTTCACTTCCTCTTCAATTCTCTAGAGTCTATGATATAGGTCTTCTCTGCACCTACACTGAAGAGTCTGGAGTATCTTCTTGGTTCTAATCATGATCTGCTGCGATTTATCGACTGCGCATCTCCAATTCAATGTGTAAAAGGTAAGGAAATCTTATGAAAACAAGAGAAATTGAGTAAGATACAACCATATAAAGAGCAATGTAAAGTGTGTTTAGGACCTCTTTGGAGGTAGGACTCAAAGATCCACAAGAATCAATAGAATTATTGATATTGTTGGGTCGCTATTTAAATTTGTAAATAATACTTTGATTAAAATATTTGTATGTCTTTCACTCTGTTTTCTAAACTAAAATTGTTTAATAAATCCTTCTAAAGTACTTTCTGGTTAGACTTATTAACGTACGTTCACATACTTAGCTATTAGTGTCAGTTACCCCTATCGCGAGTTGTAATTTGGAACTAATACTCTATATATGTTGAGCTCTAACAAGTTTATCATCAACTGTTGAGCTCTTGTACTATTTGTTGACGCAACGAGTGAGCTTAACTAGCTAAAGCTCAACTACGGAATTCACCACTTCACAAGAACTAAGCTAGAGTGATATTAGAACACCTCTATAATCATCAGTAGCTTAGCAACGTTCTGAAAACTGAAAACTTTAAAACTGTATTTAGTGAAAACTGAAAATTCACTTTACAGAAAGCTTTGTGTTTTCTTCAAGCTTTAATTGTGAACTGATTTACTTCAAACTTTACACTACTATGTTTGCTTACAGTTAAATATTCTTTTCGTCACTTAACTGTGCAAAAAACATGTGTTTTGAACTCACCAAAACATCATCGGAACTTCAACGGACTGTCACTGAAATGTCATCGTAATGTTACCGTAATCAACTGCAATTTTGTTTGTGGTTACTTCAAATGATTGTTGATGAAGTAAGGAAGTAATACCGGAGCTTTCTTCAGTGAATGAACACTATCTGAAGTTTAAAAAAAAACTTCACGAGTTCTGGATGTCTTAACGGTCAGACACTATACTGTGTATACATGTCCCGTTTCATCAAACTCTTTGATCAATTTGTAGTTCAGACTCCTAGCTTTAAGCTGAGCTATCTCTCATGAAAAACTTTACACTATGTTGCAAGATCTAACTTGTAGATGTACCGGAAAACATTTACTGAGAAAACTGTAACTGTTAACTAACTTTCACAGTAACATGAAATCACTTAGATTTCTTCACATACGAAGAATGCGCTCAAACTTCCACATGAACATGTGTTTTCTATTAGAGAAGATGTGTACAAAAATAGCTTGGCCTCAGTTTGCTCATAGCTATGAACACTCTCCTAGTTATTCCTTACCATCTCTCTCAGATGAATACCCGACAGTTCAGGTTCTATTATTCATCTCTACATATGCAATCTTTGGCGTCTTCTATATCACTATCCTTAGTTTCTATATGTGGTATTCTAATCCGGTTCTATGCGCTCTCTCTGCTCTCTTTTTCGCTCTTTCTATTATGATCTTCTACCTCATATATATACATTTTGTTCCGAGATTCAAAACTCATATTTCTGGAAGTTTCTATGAACTATATTACAGTCATGAATTTGTCCCTTCACTAAGGCTTGATTTTGTGAATGCTTTGTTTCTGCTTCTCTTTGTCTTTCTTCATCTTTATGTCTGTCTCTATGTCAAATTTGTGAGTGATTCTTCAACAGCTCCCCCTCAATCACTAATTTGCATTCTCTGATCTTTCATATATTCTTCTTTTTCTTTTATACTTGCCATTTCTTTGAATCTGATTGTCTTTACTCCATCCAAGCTTTTTGTCAGAATGTCTGCTATCTGATCTTTTGTAGATGTGTATACTATTTCAATCTCTTTTTCCATTACCTTTTCCCTTAGGAAATGATATTGAATTTCTATGTGTTTTGTTCTTGCATGAAATACTAGATTTGCTGCAAGATATAACGAGCTCATATTATCTCCATGTATGATAGGTATACCTTGATCAATACCCATACTTTTGAACAAGGTTTGCATCCATATCACTTCTTTAGCTGCCTCCACAAGTCCTTTATATTCTGCTTCTGTTGACGATAAAGCCATTGTGTGTTGTTTCTTTGAACACCAGCTTACAAGCTTATCTCCTAGGTATATCATATATCCATGTGTTGACCTTCTGTCATCTTGACTTCCTTCCCAGTCTGAGTCATTGTATGCTCTCAACTTTATATCTGACATAAAAGGAGAATATAATCCTTCTTTTATAGTTCTTTTGATATATCTAAGAACACTTTGTCCTACAACCCAATGTTGATTCTTCGGACAATGCATGAACTGTGAGAGAACTCCCACTGCATAACTGAGATCAGGTCTTATTAGTGTAGCATAAATTAAGCTTCCCAATAACGACTCATACTTCCTCATATCTTTAAACTCTACACCACCATATTTGCTGAGTTTATGATTTACTTCATGCGATGTTGAAGCTTCTCTGCAATTCTCCATGTTAAACTTCTTTAGTAAGTTTAAGAGATACCTTTCTTGCGAAACATATACACCATGATTTGTATATGTGACTTCCATTCCAAGAAAGTATGATAACTTTCCTAGGTCACTGATCTTGAACTCTTTTTCAAGTAATCTTTTTATCTCCTTGATTCCTTCATCTGAGGTTCCTGTGATTATTATGTCATCTACATAAATACAAATGTAGATCATACCTTCATTTGTTCTCTTAATGAGTAGACTTGCATCAGCCTTTGAGCTTTGGTATCCAAGGTCATTGAGATACTTCACAAGTCTGTAATTCCAAGCTCTTGGAGCTTGCTTCAATCCATAGAGAGCTCTTCTTAATCTACAAACATGATCTGGGTAACTGTAACTTACAAACCCTTCAGCTTGTTCCATGTAGACTTCATCTGATATATATCCATTTAAAAATGCATTCTTTATATCCAGCTAACTTAGCTTCCATCCTTTTGATGCTGCTATAGCAATCAATGTCCTTATGGTTGACATCTTTGCGATCGGACTAAACGTCTCATCATAATCTATGCCATGCGTCTGAGCATAGCCTTTGACCACCAGTCTAGCTTTGTATCTGGCTATCTTTCCATCTACAAGTTTCTTAACTTTGTAAACCCATTTATTTCCAATCACTTTCTTACCATTTGGTTTTGGAACAAGATCCCAAGTCTTGTTCTCCTCAAGCACTTTAAACTCCTCCTTCATTGCTTCTTCCCATTGTTTCTTACCTTTTGCTTCACTGTAATTCTGAGGTTCTTCATCTTCCTTTACTAAGTAAGCATAGTTTTTCTGAGTCAAATAAGAAGTGTCATAAGAATACCTTGTTGGTTGTTTCCTTACTCTGTTTGACCTTCTTAGCTCATATTCTTCATGTGTATCTGAATAAACATCTTCATCAAATCTTGGTCCATCTTCGTTTCTCATACCTGATCCGATCCTAGACGTACTTGGGTGCATATGATCTTCATCTCCATTCACCTGCATATGTGATTTTCCTTTTTCTTTCCTTCTTATCTCTTCTTTAATTGTTTCTTCATTATACTCTATGTCTGTATACCAACCTTTTTCCTTCATCAAATGTTACATCTCTGGAAACAATAAACTGTTTGATTAGAGGAGTCCATAACCTATAACCCATCTGTTGGCAGCAGCCAGAGGCATAGAAGACGCGGAAGCATGTAAAGACAGAGCAGGGAGCCAGTCGGATCTTTTTTCAAAAGAATTATGTTTAAAATACTTTTCAAAAACCTCCAACAGTGATTTTTATCACTATTGTAACATATGTAACATAGAAAAACCCTTTTCTTAATTTCTAGCTCCATTTTGTGCAAGCCGAGGAGTCCTCGAGCTTGAGGAGCTTAGGTAGAATGAGCATATCAATTTTGGTTATTTTTAGACACTGTTTACCCTCTCAAATAGCGCATAGGACCAATTTTTTAACTATGCCGATCACTAGATGTGAAACCGGTCAAAACTAGTCTAGAAACTATAAAAAGAGCTAGAGAGCTCATTTTTGAGGTTAGCTTGTGTGAGTAGAGAAGAGCTTAGAGCTATTTTGAGCTTGTAAGAGTGTTCTTGAGTAAGAGAGTTGATTTCTCACCTTCCATTGTGTCTTGCTTGTCTCTTCGTTGTGTGTGTGTATGTGTGTGTGCATCTCTATGCTTCTCACGTTCACTCTCACTTCATCTCACATTCACGATCTTCATATCACTCCTATCTCTTCCGCGGATTGACATTAAGGATGTGGAGCTTCTTAACGTGGTTCTCACCATTGTGCTAGAGCAACACCAAATTTGGCGCCGTTGCTGGGGATCGAGTCTAGGACGAATGTGTGATGGTAAGAGTATAGCAAGAAGTGGCGTTGGAAGGTAAAAATTTCAGTTTTTGTTATTGTTTTTAGTTAGTTTTTAGTGTTCTTCACCTCCCCCACACTCCATCTTCATCACTGCATCATCATCTCCAACTCCAAAAAAATCAGAAAATTCACCATATCCACCCATTCTCCTCATTTCCCCTCATTTGTGCATGTGCAAGAGAGAGAGAGAGAGAGCTTTTGTGCTTGTGTGTACTTGTGTGTTTTTGAGTTTTCTTGCAGGTACAGAGCTCCAGTGCATCAGGAAAGCTTGGAAAAGGTAAAAATTCACTTTCTGTCAGAAATCTTCCGAGTGTGTCAGACCATCGCGATGGTCTGCCAAGTTCTGGTAAAGCGACCACACCACGAGGTAGGCGACACAAACGTATGCACGAATCCACAGACGCATCTCAAAAAATTGCATTTTGGTGGACCATCGCGACGGTCTCAGACCATCGCGATTGTGTCACACCATCGCGATTGGCTCACGCCATCGCGACGGCTCGGTCGGACCATCGCGACGGTCTCACGCCATCGCGACGGTTCACTTGAACCATCGCGATTGTCCTTGACCATCACGACGATCCCGTCGACCCAACACCATCGCGATTGGCCCATGCCATCGCCTCGATAGTGCCACGTGGCAAGCTAGACCATCGCAATTGCTCACTAGCCACGCCATCGCGACGAGACCCTTACACCATCGCGACAGCTCAAAATTTGGACCATCGCGATTGGCTCACGCCATCGCATCGGTGACCATCGCGACGGTTCATTTCGGACCATCGTGACAGTTCACGTTGACCGTTGACTGACGCCATCGCGATTGTTCACTCAATCGGACCATCGCGACGCCTCACCCCGACCATCGCGATTGCTCACATTTAGACCATCGCGACCTTGCACTTCAGACCATCGCGACGGTTCGCGCATCACGCCATCGCGACGGTTCGCCTAGACCATCGCGACCGTGCACTTCAGACCATCGCGACGGTTCGCGCACACGCCATCGCGACGGTTCGCCTCGACCATCGCGACGGTCCCAGACCATCGCGATCATCTCAGACCATCGCGATTGCTCACCCCAAACGCAAATTTTAGGGTTTGATTTTTTGACCAATTTTGGGGCTATTTTTGGGAAATTTTGGGTGATTAGACTCATAGGAGACCCCTTAGCTCATATTTGGAGAAAAACATGTTTGTGAGTTTTTACCCCCGAGGGCCTGAACGCTCATATCTTTCTCATCCGAAGTCCATTTTTGGAGCTTAATAGCTCGTTAGAAAGCTCTTGACGAGTACTACGTGACCTCAAGTGTTTTTTTCATAAAGAATACGTTGATTTTTAGATAAGCTAATTTGAGGTTGACCATCTGTGGGACTAGGAAAGAAAGGGGGCCTTGGGAAGAAAATTTTTGCCAAACGTTAAGGGACTTAAAAGTGTATAAACTCAAGTGCTTGATCATCCATTTGTGATATTGGTCTAATATTGGATTTTTCTAGGTCTAGCAAAGGGCAATCAAGGGCAAACAAAGCAAGCCAAAGCAAGGCAGAGAAGGGCATAAAGCTTGGGAAGCGCGGCCTCTTGGGCATCAGAGCAACCAGAAAAGCTGACTCGAGGTTGGAAGATTACTCAACCCCCTCAGTCAATTCTTAGCTTAGGATAAACGTTAGCATTGTGGATTAACGATGATAGGAACGCCTCAAGTTGAAGAGAATTAAATTTATCAAGTCTAAGACTAAAGTAAAGGTGTGTAATACGAAAACCTAAAGGAAAGAACATAAGTCTGACGGAACGAGAACTCAAAGTACCACAAAAAGTTGAATTCCTGACGCATACATCAAGACAAGAATCTAAAGAAATTTAAAAAGAATCAAGAAAGTAATAACAAAGAATCTTTGTCGATCTGAGTGTGTACTGAGTGTACAAGGAAGAAAATTAATGAACCTTAGATCAGGCAAACACATAGGTAAGTCAGACCGATGAAGCCTTAGATCATCAGAGGCAAGTGTAAGAACTACTACACAATCGTGGGCTCAGCAATTGAATAGTAATTACCCCTACGAGAACTCAGACACGAGTGAATCAGAAATGGCATTTAGCACAGAAAGACCAGAAGGAGGGTCGAATGTTGCATATTTAGAAAGACCTGAAGGACCCTATAGGATTCAATTGGAGTTTCTTTGAACCAACCGCTTAGGTGCCCGCATCTATGAGGATGGTTTGAGACCGCTTAGGTGCCCGCATCTATGAGGATCGGACCCAATCCAATGGGTCCGATCAACCCATTGGATTGGAACGTCCAGTGGTAAAATTCGAAAGAGACGCGTACATAGACAAGGAAGGAACGATGTATGTCTTAAGTACGCAGCCAAACAACACCAATGAGTTTGGCGTAATTCAGTGGGAAACAGAAGCAAAATCTCAAGGAAAAGAACCATTAGAAGATCCTAGAACACCCAGAGGGAAATCTGTACTGACACGAGTACTAGTTCCAGAATGGACCCCTCAGGACAATAGAAGCATAGAGTTGTTTGTAAATAAAGAAACAGACGAAGCATTTTGGAGGTACAGAATAGACCAACCTAGTGAGGTAGGCTCCATCATAATCTACGAATTTAAGGACCCAGATACACCTGGAAAGGTTGTATACCTGGATGAGACTTCAGAAAGAGTCTTTGTGGTGCCAGACCACGCTAGAAACACGTACACATGGAGAGGTGAATTAGTATTCCCTCCATCTCGAACAAATGTAAATGCGATCCACCAAGGGGCAGGAACATCCTCAGCCCATGGTAATCAAAGAGAGAAAAACAAAGATAGACCGGAAGTAAGTTTCAATCACCCCATAGGGAGAGATAGAACAACCACGGACACTAATAGAGCGGATAGACAAAGAAATCATGGAATACCAGGTGGTAGAGATGATTTTCCTCTACCTAGACCACGTGAACATGCAAGAATATTAAGACCCACTCAATTAGTAAAATCAATGAAAAATTATTTTGATGGGACAGGAGATCCCTATGACCATGTCACAGAATTCAAGCAAGTACTAAGAGCAGAACAAGTCGAAGACATGTTCACGCAATACAACGCATTTGGACTAACGTTAAAGAATACCGCTTGAACTTGGTTCCAACCATTGCAACAAAGGCAATTTAGAGACATCCATCACTTTTTAGAGTCATTCATCACTGAATTCTCTAAAAGTGGGATTAGACATGACACGTCTTCTCTGATTCATAGCTTCAAACAGACCCCTCAGGAAACAGTAAGACTGGCAGGACGTAGGTTTAGACAATATGTTGAAAGATGTCCAATGCAAGAGTTACCCTCACAAGCCAAACAAGTGTCATTGTTTCTAGATGGCTTTTTGAGCTCTAAACTACGCTCCTACGTGTACCTAAAAGAACCCAGAACGCTAGAGCAGTGTGTAAGAATATGTATAGACATTGAGGACAACCTAGGAGACAAGTTGGAACTCTCAAAGGTCTATAAGGACTCAGACTGTTCATCTCTAGCATCCACAAAATTGTCTAACTTGATAGAGGACCTAGCAGAAAAAGTGGCCCAGAAACTAGGAGTCTCTAGTAAACAGATGCCTAAGTTAACAACTAATGTACGTTGTTACACTTGTGGTGGAAATCATTTGGCGAATGTGTGTCCCAATGCAACACAACCGCAAGCCAACCCTAGTGGCCAATACTGTACAATTGAGAGAAGATACACAAATCATACAGCACAGGACTACCCATACAACAAACAAGCAGTAAGACAGAACTACCCGCAAGCATACCCGCAGCCAGGTAGGTATCAAGGCCATTACAATGCCCAGCCTTATTACTATAGGCCTCCTCAGAACTACCCGTATCAGGCTCAACAGAGACCTCAACCTGTCTTAGCTCAGCAGCCATCCCCACCAGCGAATGTCATCTCTGTCAAATACGCTGCTACAGAAGAGAACCTAAGTAGGGCCTTAGTGCCTTCTTCACCTTTGATCACAGAGAGTGACCCGAACTCAAACAATTTTGACTCTACTCATGTAGATAGTCCCCTCGCTTATTACACAGAGTCACCAGAACACGTGGAGACATATCATTATGATAGTCCACCAGTGGAACCTAGTTGGGAGCCAGACTATGCTAATGTGATGTACACAAACCCAAATCCACGGCCCCAATTGAGACAACAAAGACCACAGGGCCCTAGAGGACCATGCTTTAGGTGCCAAGGAGATCATTTCATAAAGGATTGTCCACATCCTCCAATAGCAGGACAGTCACAGTACTATAACATCCAATGCTTCTGTGCCGATTGTGGTAAAGAGCACATAATCAAAGATTGTCCTAAGAACCCAGTTAACGCTTCAAATGTGACACCGATCAACGTGATAGGTATTGTAAACAATGCAGATGGATCTAACCCTACATATGTGCCTATCCAAGCTATAACAAGAGCCCAGGTGCTCTTACAGAACCAACAGCTTAATCAGGAGAAAGTAGCCGGAAGTAGTGAAGTTGCAGAATCTAGTAGTAAAAAAACGAAATCTTGGAAAGATTCTAGAGAAAGAATTAAGAGAAAATGGAGTAAACGGATAATTGAGTTGGAAGGAAGTCTCAAGGAATCTAGAGCCAAAATTCTAGAATTGACTTCATAGGAGTTGAATCAAGAGAACCCAGCTCAGAAATCAGGATCGGTTTTAGCGGAACCCATACCAGAAAACCTAGACATGATCTTTCGTGCATATCAAGCTAGAATAAACGAAGGACCTCAGGTAGCTGAAATGAGTAAAAACTACCCTCGAGTTGATCTAGAAATTGAGAGAACTAAACTTTGCATGAAGATGGTAGAATTAGCACAAGCTTTGTTCGAAGCCTCTAGATATCTTAATTGGAATAACATGGCAAAACCAGAATTACACTTTCAAGGACTAATGGAGAGGCTAGAATACTTGATAGAAAGCAAAGAGAAAAAAAAATCAGCATAGGAATCTTAGTGTCCCAGAGACACAGGAAAGGAATGCACCATCCCTGTCTCAAGTACCCAACACAGAAGGGGAAGACAATTTTTCTTCCATACATAAATATTCACATGAATTTTTGAGAGAAATCCAAGAAGAAAAGTGGAGAAAAGAACAAGGAACCCATCCTCCTATTCAAGAAATAGACGATTTGCAGGAGCAATTTCCCCAAGACATCCCCTCTATTTACGATGATGTAGAGGAAGAACAACGGAGTGAACATACAGGTTTTGAATCTAATTCTTTGCATGAATTACCTCAATTCACAGGACCTTGGGAAGCTAAGTCTATTAGTATGAGAGCACCCATGATAATAGTGAGGAATGAAGAATCTGTAATCCCTAGAAACACAAAAGTGATCAAGAACACTAAAGTACAGTGTAATCTCACTCTGGAGGAATTGTTAAAGGTTAAACCAGAATTGTGGAAACATGTAGCAAATCAATTCCCTAAGCTTGCTACAACTTCCTCACAGATAGGATCACATAAGACGGTACCGGAGATACCCGTAGAAAAGATTGGAGATGTAAGTGAAGGAGAGGAAGGTAACACGTA
The DNA here is from genome assembly GCA_020310875.1 of Ceratopteris richardii. Lineage (NCBI taxonomy): Eukaryota > Viridiplantae > Streptophyta > Polypodiopsida > Polypodiales > Pteridaceae > Ceratopteris > Ceratopteris richardii. The sequence goes on along the minus strand of CM035415.1, from coordinate 48,339,096 downwards.
TCTTCCAATAACCCATCAGGGCTACACCACGAAAGCCATCTTAGATTCAGGAGCCGGAGTAGCCATAGCTACCACCGCTTTATGGAGACGTTGGGGTAAGCCAGCACTCAGACCTACCAGGATGAAACTACAAATGGCTGATGGACACATAGAGAAACCATTAGGCTTACTAGAAGGCATATCTCTCACCACTTGTGGTGTGGAGTTTGAGCATACCTTTGCCATTTGTGATTTTGCGAAGAATCCTGCTTACAAGATGATATTGGGATGACCATTCATGCGTCAATTGCAAATTGTACAAGATTGGGGAACTAATTCTTTGTACTTGCAACATTTAGGAGTGACTACTAAAGTCAATCTTAAAGACTATTCACATCGAGATGTACCCCCAATACAATGGAATACCATCCATAAGACACCAGTAGAGACAGAATCAGTACATTCTTTAGAGTCAGATCCCTCATGGTTGCACGAGGACACTCATCTATGGATGTGTAAAGTTTCAAAACAAGAAGAAGAACGGTTAGAAGCCAGGACCTTAGGTGCAGAATAACATCCACGAACTCTTCAAGTCCCAGCTTATGCACCAGTAGTATTTCCAGACGAAGAGTTTGAACCCCATGGTTGGGCAGAAATCCTAGCAACCATGGACGTAGCCATCAATGAGGAACAATGGACACCCCACTGTGACGAGGATGGCTATGACATCTTAGTTTTCACGATAGATCCAATCATGTGTGATTCAGTTTTAGAAGCATGTGAACCTAGCACTGATGCATTTGAGGATGCAAGTGATTTCGATTTAGAATCAATTATTATGGACCCTCCATTTGCATCAGAGGAAGAATATTTTTACGAAGTAGAAACTCATCCTCAGAACCACGAAGAAATCATGAATGATGTGAGAATAGCCACTCAGGTGACTAGCAAGAGTGAAGGCAAGAAGAGAAAGAAGAAAGAAACCATGTCAGAAACAGAAGAATCTTTATTTGAGGTTCCCGAGAACTTCAAGAAATATGAAATCGAAGATAGAAGAATAATGGTACAAATGCCGAACAGAAAAGCTGACATTGGAGAAGCATATGATAATCGAGAGAAAACCAAGAAAATACTAGTAGCCATAGAAGGAGAAGAAGAGAAGTGTACATACATAGGGCATGATTTGACGAAGGAAGAAGAAGAAGAATTAGTTGCCCTATTGCGCGAATATAGAGATGTGTTCGCATGGAGTTACAAAGATTTGAAAGGAGTAGATCCAAACATATGTTCTCATAGAATCCCTATGACGCCAGACGCAAAACCCACGAAACCGAAACCATACACATACAATGATAATTACGCTACGAAGATTAAAGAGGAGATAGATCGCTTGATATAAGCAGGATTCATTTACGAAATTGAGCATACCGAATGGGTATCCCCCATTGTGGTAGTGCCCAAGAAAAATGGAAAATTGTGTGTGTGTATTAACCTTAAAAAAGTTAATGCTGCCACAATTAGAGATAGTTATCCTCTTCCTATCACAGAACACTTATTGGAAAGAGTTGCGGGCAAGGAAGTTTACAGCTTTCTTGATGGTTTCTCAGGGTATAATCAAGTAGCCATTGCTCCAGAAGACCAACACAAGATGGCTTTTGCCACAGAATGGGGCATATTTGCATTTCGTGTAATGCCTTTTGGCTTAACAAATGCACCCGCCACTTTCCAGTGACTCATGTGTCATGTTTTCAAGGAATTCTTACGCAAGAATTTGGAAGTTTATGTCGATGACTTATGTGCTCATTCGAATATAAGACAGACACATATCCCCGAGTTAAGACAAATATTTGACAAATGTCGAGAATATCAGGTTTGTTTGAACCCAGAAAAATGCGTTTTCATGGTCAGACAAGGCAAAATTTTAGGACACATTGTGTCAAAGAATGGAATTTCTATAGATGAAGAAAAGGTGAAAGTAATTGCAGAATTACGTAGACCAACAAACGTGAAAGAGGTACAGGCATTTATGGGTCATTGCGGTTATTATAGGAGATTCATACACATGTATGCAATCATAGTCAAGCCATTGTACTCTCTTTTGACTCATTTTGAATGGACAGATGAATGCGAGAATTCATTCAACGAACTCAAACGACGTTTGTGCTCATCACCTATATTGACAACCCCAGATTGGAGTAAGCCATTCCATGTGCATGTGGATGCATCCAACTATGCCATAGGATGTGTGTTAGCACAACCCACGAGTGAAGGTAACATAGATCTCCCCATAGCTTACGCGAGCAGACAATTGAACGAAGCAGAAAGAAATTACACCATGATGGAACGAGAAGGATTAGGAATGATCTACGCAGTAACGAAATTCAGACACTATTTGTTGGCAAACAAGTTCAAATTCTTTACAGATCATCAAGCACTATTGTACTTAGTCAACAAGCCATGTAACACGGGACGACTGATACGTTGGTTTCTATTACTCATGGAGTACGATTTTGAAGTTGTAGTCAGGAAAGGAAAGACACATCTTAGAGTTGACCACCTTTCAAGATTAACCTCAAGAGAAGCTCCTCAAGGAGTAGTGGATGAATTACCCGATGCATACTTGTTTAACCTTGAGATAGCACCAGAATGGGCTAAGCCTATTGTCCCTATTCTCACGTATGGACCCAAAAATCCTAAGATAAAGATCCAGAGAGGAGAGATTACCAAATCTCAAAGATATCACATAATAGCAGGAAGCATATATAAACAGGATAATCAAAAGATTCTTGCTTGTTGTGTAGATGAATTAGAACATGCGAATTGGTTGCAATTAACACACATAGGTGCATTACAGCAACATCATTCGAAACATCAAACATTACAGACTCTGCATAGACTAGGAGTATATTGGCCTACTATGGAAGCAGATGTCTACAAGTTGTGTAAAGAATGCCATGTTTGTTGTGAAACACCACCGGTAGAACATGCTACATTATATCACGTGTCTCTCACACCAAAATGGAGTGAACCTCTAGTGACATACTTGAGGTCGAACACATTCCCTCAAGGAATGACCTTAGCGCGACAACGCAGTCTAGAGCAGGAAGCTCAAGACTATTCACTTATTAGCGATATCTATACAAAAGAGGACGAGATGGATACCTAAGACAGTGTGTTCATGAAAGCGATTATCTGAGCATACTAGAGACTACACACCAAGGTGTTGTAGGAGGTCATTTTGGACCAGATAGGATAATCAAAGCCATCCTCTTTGTAGGATTATGGTGGCCCACTCTTCACATGGATGCGCATACCTATGTAAAGAGATGTGATGTGTGCCAAAGAACTCAGTTTCCTACTCGCAAAGATGAAATGCCATTGAAACCCATGATGGGCGGACGTGCATTTTCTAAGTGGGGTATAGACTTTGTAGGACCCATTAACCCCCCTGCAAAAGGTACACATGCGGAATACATCATTGTTGCGACTGATTATCTCACCAAATGGGTAGAGGCAAAAGCCATGAAAAAGAATGATGCACACACGACTGCAAAATTCTTATTTGAAAATGTCTTTACAAGATATGGATTGCCTATAGAGTTAGTGAGCGATCGAGGAACTCACTTTCTAAACCAAGTCATTGAATATTTGTTACAGGATTTTATGGTGATTCATAAGAAATCTGCACCATATCATCCTCAGGCCAATGGTCAGGTTGAAAGCACTAATAAGATTCTTTGTAATGTACTGACGAAACTCGTGAACAACAAACGTTCAGATTGGGACAAACAGTTACACCACGTTGTTTGGGCATTATCGAGTGGCCTACAAGACCGTACTCAATGCAACTCCCTTTCAGATGGTTTTTGGTCAGAATGTTGTGCTTCCTTTGGACTTCTTGATACCGACCCTTAAGGTTGCACAAGAACATCAATGGACCGGCCATGAATTATCAGCAAGAATAATGGACTTGGAATGATTAGGAGAAACCAGGCTGAAAGCAGCAGCAGGAATATACGCGGCAAAGAAGCGACAGAAAGCATATTTTGATGCACATGTGAAAGATAAATGCTTGAAAGAAGGAGATTTAGTTCTAGTATATACGCTAAAACAGCATGCACGAAAGTTAGAAAAGCGAGGTTATGGACCTATGATCAATAACAGACTCTCGACAAGTGGAGCAGTATAGTTAGCCACTTTAGAAGGAGATATAATGCTTAATTATATTAGTGGCTGTAGAGTCAGGTTATATCAGGAACCTCTTACTGAGGATATGCTTAGATGACTCACGTTGGCAAAGAAGCGTAAGGAGGAAGAAAATAGAATATGAGTTGAAGCTCAGGCAGAAGCTATAGAACGTATTAAGCGCATGAAGTTAAGAAGACAAGGACTAGGGAGAGAACATTATAACCATCTGGAAACATCACCCAGATACCCCATGGCCATGTGTCAAGTAAAGTCAACCACTCATCCTAGCATAGTGGACAGGAGACCATTCATTAAAGTCAGGCTAGAGCACGACAACCCTTGCCAAGAGCTCAGGGCTTTAATTGATTCAAGTGCTGCGACTAGTGCGATTAGATGGTCCCACTATAAGGATTCAGGAATAGAAATGCGGCCAATTGAGGCATACCTCATAGGGCTAAGCGGCATGGAAACCCCTTGCATGGGTGAGGTGGACCTTCCTATCCTCATAAACGAAGTGACCTTGACAGTAAAGCTACTAGTGTGCCATGATGACGACCTGATAGAACCCCTAATCCTTGGCCAAGATTGGCTATACGATCACTCGGTGGATCTAAATCTTAGACAAGGCTCCTTGCAGATTGCAACCTTAGATCAAAAGCGAGTGATACCGCTTGACTTCCCTTATGGCATTCCGACTGAGGTTTGTAACCCTAGACCCTATGAATGCATGCGGCGGAAGACCGGAAGATCTTTGGTCAGATCAGTCACGTTACGTCTACACCAACCCACTCGGGCTTGGCTATAGACAGTTGTCAATCAGAAGGACGTCAAGAGATTTTCCCTGGGGCTTCCTGCAAACTAGAAGGGGCAATGGGTTACATCAGCGGACACATGGGCAAAACACCCTGCGGTGCCCATCCTTCCACACTCACTGCGGACCAGCCTAGATTAAAAGTACAAAACGGAGCACTTCCTAATGGGCAGGTTTCGCAAGTGTTGGACCTCCCTTCTTTTCCAAAGCAGAGTGTCCCTCCAACCTCTCAACCTCAACCACAACAGAGTCAACCACTACGAAGGAACCCAGACGGACGACAACATCAGACGACGAAAAGAGGAAAGCAGTCTCAGCAGCACAAAGCAAACGGCACAAGACAAATATGGGTGCCAAAAGAATAGAAAGCATCGACAGATTTCAACAATGCGGATAATGACAAGAAGAAGTCAAGGCAGAAGCAGAGTCAGTATCCAACATTCCCTCGACCTTCTTCTACAAGTTCGAACATTCGACAAATTTGGATCGCCAAGAAGTACCGGATGAATCGACCCACACCCACGCAAATTTGGGTACCCAAACCATGTATTATAGCTCAACCCTCTAGCCATGTAAAGTACACCCCTCGGAAAGCTTTTCAGCCCTCCATATTACCAAATCCGATATCATCTTTTGTCCCTCCGCAGAGACCTATCACCCGATCACAAACTCTTAGGAAGTGGATACCAAAACGTATCCAAAAGTCTTCTCCTAACCCAATTGTCTAACATAACTCCCACCCCGACTAATCTACAACCATGTAATAACTCATTCATGACTAAACCTTGTATAAATCCACACACTATAACCCAACATCACTTGTAATAATACCTCATCAAGAAAAGTATGTATCATCTGAATGCAAGTAGGTGTCTAGAGACCTGCACTAGTTCTGCAAGAAGCATTGCATCAATCACATCACAACACTTGGCTACACGTGTTACACATCGGCTATGGAAAGGGATTGCGGTCTCACCTTAATGGGATCATAATTAATTTCCATACTAATGTGCTAATCTTTTGTAGCAGATCTTTTCCATTAGCACGACAATCATCATGCAAACCGAAGAAGGACCATCAAAAGAAGGCCCCAGCGCACCTATAGCACCTATCGGTGTTTTACTCGCAGAGTCCCATCCGACGGCTCCACCACCAGAATTCCAAGGATTCCCAGGACCCATGCCTATTGACGACCCTCCTTGAGGCTATACTGAGAGGATTCATCGCAATTCTCATTGGTTTCAAGGGCTGGTAGGACCATTGGCGGATGCTGAGTTCATATTTGAGGCTAATTTAACTTTTGATGACCGTACATGGGGAAAATATCAGTTCTTCTCAAGAGAGTTCAAAGGGCTACAAAACACACAAGACTTAACACATGTTTGGGCAAGAGCCGGCTTCACAGAGTATTTCAGTGACCCTTTGCCTAGACCTGACTTCTACAGATGCTACTATTTAATCACCACTTTGATGGCTTCGGAGAACAAGGATGTGCCAGGAACTTTTATTTTGCCATCTTTAGTGAACGATCCACCATATAAAAGATTTTATCTTTCTAAAGATCTGATTCGAGCTACCATCAAGATTCATGGAACCCACATGCCCACAGAGCGAGAAAGGTTAGTTCCAGACCCTATGAAACGTGGGGACGTCACTAAGTGGGAGGAGATTTCAGCGATCACACCTGAGGTTTCAAAGCCACTACGGATATGCATGCAGCATTTTGCTTTCCCCGCTCAAGACAGATTCACAATGTCTCACAAACGAATATGGTTTGGTTTGTATTTATCATGTATGGGACCCCAGACAGTTGATCTAGCTAGCTGGATCATTGATCAGATGTATTTAGCACAACATAGATGGGAAAGAAAGAAAGTCATCAATGGATGCTGCGCACTGACTAGAATTGTATATATGTGCTTAGCATACGATTTACCTATCGTGCGAGCAATGACAAGTGAAGAGCTGAAAGCGTTTAAAGGAACCACAAAGAAAGCTAGGAAGACTAGCAAAGGAAGAGCAGGAAAGCGAATGAGAGGAACTATCCCCTGCCTTCAAGTGCCAGAATCACCCTCACCACAACCATCTCCAGAACAGTCTCCGACAGAAGCCACTCCCACAGTACAACCTATTCATATACGGTTATCAAGACCAGTTGTAACGGAGGGCGCTACCAGCACAGTCACTACTCCAGCAACCACAGTCCCAGGACCTACCACCACTACAGCAGAAGTTCCCACCACTATTGGTGCGGAAGCTTTCTCTTTCCCGATACCCCATTTAGAAACAGAACAAGCAGGCACCACATATGATTTTGAGATGCAGGACGTATTTTCAAGTGAATTTCAGTTTTCAAAAGGCCAGATCTTCTCTCAGGAATATGAAAAGCCCAGCTACCCTACCACACCCCGAGATCAACCACAAGGGCAAATCGTATCGAGCTCAGATGACGAAAGAACAGCAATAGATGACGACGAAGGAGACGATGAAGCCAGTCAGGGTACACATGACTCCCAAGAACATGTGCAAACAGACGAACAAGGACAACAAACCGACACCCAAGGTGACACGAGCACACACGAAGAAGAAACCTTCGAAGCCGCAGCTTATACGTTAGCCATAAAAAAATTATAGCGTACTATGGAAAAAGTTTGGGCACGCAAGAAGTTGACTGACGAAGAAAGCCAAACAATCATCGAACAAGAACTCGTCTCAGGAGGGTTCGAAGAAGTCTACATCAGAGGTTTCAGAGAGCTTGTCAAATCAGTCGGCCCTACCGAAGCCTTAAGATATTTACAGAGGAAACCATTACCGCAGTATGACCCCCGACGCGTACGGCTATTATCAAAATCGGGCGAATACATTCGTGTCCCAACAGGAGCACAATCTTCAGAACAAGCCAGGGAAGCACGTCTTGTCCCTGAAAGCTCTTTGGCAGAAGACACCATTATCGTCGACTCCCCACCCCGTACTACCGTTGTACGTACCTCCACACCGAAGTACATGTCACCCCAACTGCTCTTCCTTCACCTCCCATCCATCCAGTCTCCCCCATACATCCCCCTTCTCCCAGAACAACATCCTCCTTCTCCGGCGGAGTAGCAGAAGTCGTCTTTACTCCCACTCAGCCCACAATTCCCGCACCCACTCAGCCCACAATTCCCGCACCCACTCAACCTAGTCTACCCCCTAACCTATCCACCTTTCTATCCAACCCATTTCTCCATCCATCTTTTCCATCCTTCCCCACACCTCCAAGACCCCTTTTCCCATTCCCACCTCCATTAACCTTCTCCCCAGTCTCACCTCCCCGACCCACCGTAACCCCTCTTTCCCCTTTCCACCAAGCCGTCCAAGACAACCCCTCGGTAGATTACTCCTCAACCTTTGTAAATCCTGTATTTACACCCACACACTTACCCACGATCACACCACTATTCATAGTCACCGCACTCAACACCACATCCAGTGATATGGATATATCACCACCTACCGCACCACCACTCACGTCAATGCTGGCACCACAATATTTAAGCACACCACAATTTTCAACAATCACCACAGCATCCACTTTCCCACCCCCATTCCCCGTTCCCTTTGCATCTACACCCACTACATCTTCACTTAGCACACCATTAATATTAGCACCCACCATAGACACAGCATTTCGACAAATGTTCACGTGTATGACACAAGTAAGAGATGAGTTCACATCTCTTGGAAATAATTATCAGCAGTTGCAGAGGACAACCAACGATTTGCAGTCGTAGCTTAATTCATTGTCGATTGAGAATGCCTCATTGAATACTCAATACCAAGAACTACGTGAGGCTTATCACAAGCTGGAACTAGAAAGTGAAGAGAAAGCCAAAGAGGCCACTGCTGATCTTGATAATTTGTTAAGGCCCAGACAGTTCGCAATGCGACGCTGACTTGGAACATGGGCTTACTCAGAAGGCACCTAGCAGCAGCAAAGGAAGAAAACCAGCGGCTACAAGAGCAGAACAGAGAAAATTTAGAAGTTGCTCTCGATAACCCAGACCAACCATTAAGTCCTAGCCGGTTCAAAGTAGTGCCCTCCGAATCAATGAAAATGTTGCTCGATGATCACATCAGATTGCTCGACGAATACGATCGAATGAACGAAGAGTATCAGAAGCTAAACGAAGATCATAAACTACTCCAGCTCAGAGCACCTGCAACACAAGGACTACCAGCAACCCAAGGATTACCAGCTCCTGCGGACCCTTCTCCTGACATCCTTTAGGAACTCAACGCATTACGGGCCCAGGTATCCACTCTTGAATCGCGGATAGCTATATATGAAGCACCACCACGGCCAGATTCCCCACCAGAGCTCCCAACCGATGAAGAAAATGTAACCATCCCGGTGGAGGAAACCTTTGAAGAAGCCTACGAACCACAACCCATCCGAGGCGGACGATTCACGGCTGAAGGCCAGATGACGTATGAACTTCCAACCCCCGCATGGATGAAGACAGTGGAAGAGCTTGGAACCACCCACTCAGCACGCGTAGAGGCGCAACTCCACGCAATGGCAATGATTCAGGAAAGAATTTTACAGTCGCCCTACTTCACTCACTTGGCCCCTCGTAGATATATATCAGGGCATGAGCTACAGTACAAACCGTATTTTATGCTAATGGCCGAGTATCAGTTGGCAATAGAGAAAGAAACAAGCAAGAAATCGTCTAACGCTACTCAGTTTGAGCCTGATGATTTGCCACTAGATGCGCAGCAAGGAGAGATTTATCAACCAGAGTGGCGTAAAGACCTTTTACAAGAATATCCTGAGATGATGAGTACTTGGGTAAAGGCACCACTACATTTGAAATACAACCCATGTTGGGGACCAGTGCCACGTCGCCGCTCCTGGACAGCATTTGCCATTAAAGTACAAAACAACAAGCAGTGCCAGGATTGGTTAAATTACCCATATTTCAAGCCACCCATAGAACTACCGACAGTGGGATACATGATGGCCACGATTTGTCACTAGCTCCCTTGCTTGAAACGCATGGACAATATAGCCGCGCACATGACTGTCAAAATCTTTGACATGATGCAAATGGTTTTCAAAGTCTTCCGTCGTATAAAGGCACCTCATGTAAACACCCCGGGCTTCGAGCATGGCAATCTAGATCTTGCATATGATATGAGTACAACGCCATCGCTATGGGTGTGTTATGCCTGGCATTGCAGAATTAAATATTTACCGGCATGCTACAAGCAGACTTTCGAAGAGATGTTCACAACCGGTTTTTGGGAATACCATTCAGAAGTGTTCATCAGCAGGCCCACCCACCTCTTACACTTATTCGCCTCTGAACAAATGGTATATTCCACACATTATCGACTCCTGCCACCCGATGAACCGCAACCAATTGATTGGGAGAAACTCGAGGCAGATTTGGCCCGAGGCATTCGAATATCAGAACACACCCTCGCTCAGGAACTACTACAGAACTACATCCGACAGACCGCACAACAAGGTTCTGTCGAGGACGACAGAAGCGAGAGGGAGGGGGGTGTTGGCAGCAGCCACAGGCATAGAAGACACGGAAGCATGTAAAGACAGAGCAGGGAGCCAGTCGGATCTTTTTTCAAAAGAATTATGTTTAAATTACTTTTCAAAAACCTCCAACAGTGATTTTTATCACTATTGTAACATATGTAACATAGAAAAACCCTTTTCTTAATTTCTAGCTCCATTTTGTGCAAGCCGAGGAGTCCTCGAGCTTGAGGAGCTTAGGTAGAATGAGCATATCAATTTTGGTTATTTTTAGACACTGTTTACCCTCTCAAATAGCGCATAGGACCTATTTTTTAACTATGCCGGTCACTAGATGTGAAACCGGTCAAAACTAGTCTAGAAACTATAAAAAGAGCTAGAGAGCTCATTTTTTAGGTTAGCTTGTGTGAGTAGAGAAGAGCTTAGAGCTATTTTGAGCTTGTAAGAGTGCTCTTGAGTAAGAGAGTTGATTTCCCACCTTCCATTGTGTCTTGCTTGTCTCTTCGTTGTGTGTGTGTATGTGTGTGTGCATCTCTATGCTTCTCACGTTCACTCTCACTTCATCTCACATTCACGATCTTCATATCACTCCTATCTCTTCCGCAGATTGACATTAAGGAGGTGGAGCTTCTTAACGTGGTTCTCACCATTGTGCTAGAGCAACACCATCTATTTTTCATCATATCCGATGAACACGTATTTTTCAACTTCTGGTTCAAGCTTATGTCTCAGTTGTGATGGTACATAAGCATAAGCAACTGATCCAAACACTTTACAATGATCAAGTGTTGGTTTCTTGCCCCACCAAGCTTCATAAGGAGACATCCCATTTAAAGTTGTACATGGTAATCTATTTATTACATATGTAGCTATATTTACAGCCTCATGCCAAAGATAATTTGGACAATTCTTCTCCTTTAGCATTGCTCTTGCAAACTCAACTAGAGTTCGGTTTCTTCTTTCTGCTACTCCATTTTGTTGCGGTGTATACCTACAAGTTATTTCTCTTTTGATACCTGCATTCCACAGATAATCATTGAACTCTCGAGAAAATATTCTCCTCCTCCATCAAACCTTAATCTTTTGAGTTTTTGTCATGTAAGTCTTTCAGCATATGCATGAAAATGCCTGAAAGCTTCAAATACTTTTGACTTCTCTTTCAAAACATAAAGAGTTATCCATCTTGTTGCATCATCAATAAAAAGAACGTAATACCTTGAGCCGCTGATAGATCCTTCTTTTTTGGTCCCCATACATCTGTATGTATGAGTTCTAACACATCATTGTGTTTGTACCCTTTCTTCTGAAATGGTAACCTGTGGGCTTTTCGCATCTGATAGGCTTCGCACTTGTGAATCATATGTTGATTCTTCATATTTGGTAATCCTCTCAGAGATTGTTTCTCCACCATAGTTTTGATTCCTGTTTCATTAAAATGTCCTAACCTCTTATGCCAGAGGTCTAACTCTATAAATACCTCATCACCATGTGTGATCAAGGCTTGACCAACATTCCCTTGTACTTTAAGAGTAAAAAGTCTACCTTCCTTTTTACCATGGACAAATTGATTGTATCCATTCTCTGGATCTTCAACAAATACTCCTTCATTTGTAAACCTGACTTGAAAACCTTTTTCTACTATCTGTCCCACACTAATCAGATTCTTCGGGATTGTTGGAACATAAAAAACATTCGTTAGTAGGTCAGCTCCAATTGACCTTACATTATGTTTTGTGTTATCACATGTTTGTATTGTATGATTTGAAATACCTCCTTCAAGTTCTGATAACAATTCTATATTTCCTGACAAATGATTTGAACAACCAGAGTCAATATAGAATACCTTGGGGTCTTCATTTTCTGACATACTTATTGAGTTCATCATCAACGTTGTATGACTGTCATTCTGCGTATCATTCGCATAGTTGTAGTAGGTAGTGTTGTGAGACTGATTCTGTCCCCAACTTCTTGCTCCACCTCTACCATATCCACCTCTTTGGCTTTGTCTTCCTCTTTGATATCTTCCGCTTCTGCCTCTACTGTTATTGTTCTGATTCTGACTTGATCCTTGAGAATTATGCCAGCAATCATGAGCCAAATGATTGCTTGATCCACAGATCCAACAAGTCTTCTTGTTGTTAGTATGATTACCTCTACTTTTACTTCTTACGTTACCTCTTCTTCTTGCAAAATTTGCTTGAGTAGACATCTCTTCTTCATCTTCTTCTTTACCTTTATCACCTTTCTTCTTATTCTTTGCATACATAGCCAAACTATGTCCTTTATCTCCGTCTGTCTTCAAACCTTGCTCAAACGTTAACATTAATCCAAGCAACTGATTTAAATCTGGTCCAAAATGATTTAAAGAAAGTTGAGTTGAGAGTACGAAAGGTTTTCACCTTTCATCTCCTCTCAGTCCTGCAAGCACTTGTGCTATCAACCTGTGATCATCGATATCTTCATCAATAGATCCAAGACTATCCGCCAAGTCTTTCATCTTAGTGACATAATCACTAATGCTTTGACTTTGCTTTTGCTTGAACGTTGTAAACTTTGACCATAAGCTAGCCTTCCTAGCTTTCATCGTATTTTGGAAATGATCTTCCAATGCACTCCATATGTCTTCCGCTTTCTCCAGACCTCTAATGTGCGGTAGTAGATGATCTGTAATGGTATTGTAGATATAAGCTCTTGCCGTTGCATCTTTCTTCTGCCACAGCTTCAAAGCTTCTAACTCTTCTTTCTTTGGTTGACTGTCGTCTTCGAAAGTCGGCTTCTTTTCTTCTCCTGTCACATATATCATTAAGTCCTTAATCATAAGTAAGGCTTCCATGCGCATTACCCCATGAGGGATAATTATCTCTGTCCAATTTGTCAATAGAGATATGATCTGCCATAATCTTCTTGTTTCTGTTACTTTCAGTGAGTGTAATGTTAAAGAGGTTTTACCTTTTACAAATCTTTACCCTTGAGAATTACTTCGAAACGTTTCTTGACACCGTTGGTTGTTGATCATCTCAGCTTTCGCCTTTCTTGTAAAAGTTCTTTGAATTCTCTTGTATCTTCACTTCCATTTACTCTTGAGGATCTTTCTGCTCTTCAAAATCTTTCTGCTCTGATACCACTTGTTGAGCTCTAACAAGCTTATCATCAACTGTTGAGCTCTTGTACTATTTGTTGATGCAGCGAGTGAGCTTAACTAGCTAAAGCTCAACTGCACAATTCACCACTTCATAAGAACTAAGCTAGAGTGATATTAGAACACCTCTATAATCATCAGTAGCTTAGCAACCTTCTGAAAACTGAAAACTTTATAACTGTATTTAGTGAAAACTGAAAATTCACTTTACAGAAAGCTTTGTGTTTTCTTCAAGCTTTAATTCTGAACTGATTTACTTCAAACTTTAGACTACTGTGTTTGCTTACAGTTAAATAATCTTTTCGTCACTTAACTGTGCAAAAAACCTGTGTTTTGAGCTCACCAAAACATCACCGGAACTTCACCGAAATGTCACCATAATGTTACCCTAATGTTACCGTAATGTTACCATAATCAATTGCAGTTTTGTTTGTAGTTACTTCAAATGATTGTTGATGAAGGAAGTAATACCTGAGCTTTCTTCAGTGAATGAACACTATCTGAAGTTTTAAAAAAAAAAATTCACGAGTTCTGGATGTCTTTACGGTCAGACAGTATACTGTGTATACATGTCCCGTTTTATCAAACTCTTTGATCAATTTGTAGTTCAGACTCCTAGCTTTAAGTTGAGCTATGTCTCATGAAAAACTTTACACTATGTTGCAAGATCTAACTTTTAGATGTACCGGAAAACATTTACTGAGAAAACTTTAACTGTTAACTAACTTTCACAGTAACATGAAATCACTTAGATTTCTTCACATACGAAGAATGCGCTCAAACTTCCACATGAACATGTGTTTTCTATTAGAGAAGATGTGTACAAAAATAGCTTGGCCTCACTTTGCTCATAGCTATGAAAACTCTCCTACTCTGAGTAGTTATTCCTTACCATCTCTTTCAGATGAATACCCGACAGTTCAGGTTCTATTATTCATCTCTACATACGCAATCTCTGGCGTCTTCTATATCACTATGCTCAGTTTCTATATGCACTATTCTAATTCGGCTCTATGTGCTCTCTCTGCTCCCTTTTTCGCTCTTTGTATTATGATCTTCTACCTCATATATATACATTTTGTTCCAAGATTCAAAACTCGTATTTTTCGAAGTTTCTATGAACTATATTACAATCGTGAATTTGTCCCTTCACTAAGGCTTGATTTTCTGAATGCTTTGTTTCTGCTTCTCTTTGTCTTTCTTCATCTTTATGTCTGTCTTTATGTCAACTTTATGAGTGATTCTTCAACAGTATATAGTCATCATCGACAGGAAAACGATCAAAAGAGACTTTTGTGCACCATTGAGAGCTCTTCTTTATATAAGAAGAGCAGTATAATATGAGATGAAGAAGGTAGGAGGGAGAAGAAGAAGAAGAAGAGATAGAGAGAGTAGATATAGTTTGGAGTGTACCCTTGCTACCTTGACGATTGAACCTCTTTTTATAATCTTCTAATCACAATTTGATATTGCATTTCTATAATCATTGAGTCATTTCTTTACCTTGTTTTCCCTTTTTTTTTTGAGTCTTATGCAATGTTATAATGATGCTTGTTGAATAGGTTATGCTAGCAAATTAAGTTTATAACTGGAATGAGTAGTTTGGACTCCTTGATATAATCAATAACTAGCTCGGGATTTAGTAATTTAATAAGCAATTGAATCTTTCTACCACAACATTAGGAGTTCAGGATTTGCAAGAGTAGATGAATGTACTGATAGAAGATAGATGTTCCGAGTTCAAAGTAGGAGTTGAATGTTTTAATAGAAGATGTATATTTCAAGTTTGAAGGAGTAGTTGAATGTTTTGAGCTAAGAATATATGTTGTGCGTTAAAAGTAGTAGTGGAATGTATTGGAGAAAGATCGGATATTCAAAGTTCAAAGTAGCAATTGAAGGTTTCCTAGAAAAGGATTCGATGTTCAGAGTTAGGATAGTAGTTGAAGGTCTTGTTAGAGGATCGATGTTCAAGGATTAAGTAGCAATAGACTATTTCTTGCCGAAGGATATACTATCACCAATGGTGTTTTAAGTGTACTACAATCACTATGTTTGAATTCTCCTAAGGCTTTTTTATCAGAGCCCATTTTGGTCCTTAGGAATTGCCCGAAGGTGAATAGTCTGTTTGGGTAGGAACTCCCACTTACTTAAGAAGTGCCTTACCTCCTGAATTCTCCCCTCCCTCCTCTTGTGGAGAAGATTCTGACGTGGTCATGTTAAATAGGATGACTTGCGATTCTAACTACTAAACTCGGGTTTGTACATGGATTTCCTAGGGCGTTCATTGGGTGTGCAAGTCACAAACTCGATGACATTCCAGTGTAAAAACATATTTGGTGACCACAATGGGATCACAATCTCTAAATAAGGTTGCAAGATAGAGACAAGTAGAAGAACTAGAACTAGGTGGGACACTAAGATAGGTGCACAATCTCTAAATAAGGTTGCAAGATAGAGACAAATAGAAGAACTAGAACTAGGTGGGACACTAAGATAGGTGGGACCGATTTAGGAGAGCATAGATTTGTTAGCGGTAACAAAGAGGATTCTCACCTTGACGAAGCTTCACCAAGTCATATCATAGGATTGCACTACAATAGGTTTTCAAGTCATTATAGTGACGATAAACATATACACACGTTTGAAAATCACTATGATCTTATTATTATACACACGTTTGATTATTATACACAAGTCATATCATAGGATTGTACTACAATAGGTTTTCAAGTCATTATAGTGACGATCTTGATAAACATATACACACGTTTGAAAATCATTATGATATCTTAGATGGAAATAGAGATACCATTCACAAATCTAGAGTTTCCCAAGCCACCCTTATAGACAACCAATTTTAGTGATCTAGGACTTATTGGAAATTCGTGAGAATCTATTTTGAGCGTGCAAATTTTTTGACGTTGAATCTTTTTTTCAAGAGAGGAATTGAAGTTTTTTCTTATTGTGCTAGCCAATAAAGTGACCCTAGGAAAGGTGTATTGTTCTGCTATTGCAATTAGGAGGTGATATACTCCATCAATGGTATCATAAGTCAACTTTGAGCATTGAGGACATCAAGAGGAGGCCTTGAATCTGTTTAAGAACTAAAGATGATGAGGACTTGGAGGAGGGTTTGAACCAAGGGGAGCTTCCATCATAACCAAAGGTTCAAGACGAGTAGAGGTTCTTGTGGGAAGGTAACATATCATTATTTCTCACATTTATAACAATTCAACGAGGGATTAGGAGCCACTAGATACTTTCATACACAATGGGTGACTATAACACTCAAATTGAGAAGCTTGAAAGATTAGCTTCCAACATTGGAAGTTTAGAATCTCTAACTTCTTATGGAAAAGGGTTCTATTGGGGTTGGTTCTACTAAATGAAGACATACATAAATACACATAAAAGTAGTGAAAATCAAATGAGAGCAACTAGAGAGTGGGAAGAAAGGCATAGGAGCAACAATACTAAGCTCCATGATAGGTCATATTCAAGACCTCAATGCATGATAGGAGCAAAACATAAGAAACTAGAGAGTGTTTAGAAAGAATATACTCTAGAAAGGCTAGGGAAATCCACCTCAAGAATGAGCCCAACAACTTAAGAAGTCATCAAATCAAAGTATAAATGACTTCCTCTTCAAGATCAAGGAGATTTGTGATGCACTTGGTTCAATAGTGTGTGTCATAAATGATGATGACCTAGTCTCCCACACACTTAATGGGATTTCGCCTAATGCCCATGCCTACTCCTTGTTGAGCTCCTCCTCATGTATATACATATAACGGGGTGCAGTCTAAGTATCCAAAATCACATACAAAGTAAGCTGACTCTTCTTAGTACCATGAATGAAGAGAAACCGAGTTGTCTCCCAAGGCCTCTCCAAGAGATTAGTCCGGTTGTGAGGCCCATAGAGAGGAAATGAGAAAGCAACTGTCAACTCCAAGGCACTCTCGCTATGGGACACAAGAGCCACAACATGGACCCGAACCAATGTAGCAACCAAGTCCTTCTAACCGTAAAAGAACCTTGAGAACTCATAACCAAAGATATCCACTAGAAAATGGTAATCAAAGCTCACCAATATAGGTGAAATAGCATTCAAGGGTTATGTACCGAATGTGGTATGAGGATGTGGGGGAGACAAACCCTCATGGACCCCGTAGCTCACCAAAAAATCATTGCCAAGGGACCACAAAAGGACCCAGAGGAGAGGTTCTAGGATGCCAAGGAGATTGCGAAGAGATTGATGATCGAGGCGAGGACACTGGTGGAGGGGGGGCTGATGCAAAGGGACCAGGAGAGGACACCCAAGTAGTGGGGACACCAATAGAGGGCTTTTACTCCAACACCACGTGAGGGATCACATGGAAATCCTCCTATAGTGCACTAAATTGGTTTCTCGAGGGAACAAACATCTCTTGGATCATCGAACATGGATGCCATCCAAACTACTGCTTGCTATCTTGTTTGATGCTTGATCCTCAAAGGGCACACCTTCGCAAGGTGATAAACCTTGTGATAGATAAAAAAACAGATTTAGAAGGCATGAATACTTGACACTCTGAATAAACCACTCACCTGAGAGTAGCAGAAGCTTAATCTCTGATGGTAGCTATGTAGGGTTAGAAAAACCACAGGAGGCCTACTGCCGGCCACAATAGAGGTCAGAGTCTTTGGGACTAACAAGAAGGCTCCAAGAGACCTAGTAATTTGGGGCAACAGGGGTAAATACTCACATTGTATGCCACCAAACTAGGCCATCATAGAAAACTCGCATGCTTCCCTGGGTAAGCTGAAGATGATGCTATCATTGGATCAAATCCATCTGTCTATGGGCAGACGTATGAACGACCAACAAAAACTACAATGGGTGATAAGGTGATCATCCTAGTGGCGGCCTCTAGAGCCCCAAGCTCATCCTGATAAAAGTTGTGACCCATGGTCTAGATAACAACTAACTTGCCAATCTCAACAAGCAAGCTGCTCTAAAGAAGGTCCCTGAGTTCACCACAATTAGGTCACAATTGGATGATTCTTCTGATAATTGAGGATGCTTGAAGGCATTCGAATTCAGAAATCAAGGTTGCTCTACCCTCATCACTAAGGGAGTGTCATATGGGTGACATAATGAAGTCGAGCGAGGGGTCTTCATGTGAGTCCCTCAATGGGGTGTGCTTCGAGGCCATCCGTGTCTAAAACACATGAAAGAGAAAGGGAATAGCTAGGGAGGGGGCTTCACAGACACCAACGTCCATAAAATGGTGAAATAAAGCCAACCAATAAAGACAAGGGAGGGAGGACCCAGGAGAGGAAAGGAGGGGGGAGAGGATGGGAGCGAGGGGGGTGAGCTAGGAGGGGACATGCAACTACATGGGGGGGGGGGGGGGGGGGGCCAGGGGTGGGAGGAAGCAAGGGTAGGGGGAGAGGGTAAAGGGAGGTAGGGGGAGGGTGGGGGGTCCTCTACTGACAAGGGGAGAAACTAGGGAGGGGAGGCCACCAAGGGCAGTGCAAGGGATGGGGGAGGGAGAGGGGGGGAGGTGGCAGGGGTGGAGAGACAAAGAGAGATGGGTGTGGGTGAGCACGTGCATTGAGGTGTTCTTGTGCATGTAAGATAATTATTAATTGTGGTTGTCCATACTTCTTTCAAGAAGAAGAAGAACTATTCAACACTTGGAAATGCACACGAGCTTTTATCATTTCTGAAGAGAAGCCTAAAGCGTGCTTCTCTACAAAATGATAATTGCCTATAGGACATGGGACTTGAACTCATGCTCTCACCTTAAGTAGGGCTCTAACTATCCAACATTCCAATTGAGTTTTATTTCTTAATAATTCGCGTGCTATCTTATTTATTCTAATATAAGCCACCTCAACCGTGCTTCTCTCCCGTCATGGATTCCCACACCATATCCACCCTTTCAATCCCTATTTGGGTCCCTATGATCAATCTTTCTTTGTGGTTTTGCCGCTATAGAATTAATTATTGCCTCCTTCTTCACATTCAACAAGAAAATAGAGCTTAAGCCTCTTTCCCCACATCAAGTGATCCAAGAGTGCTTCTTAAGATTCTTATCCTTTGAACATTGGGAGAACAAGAGCATTCTAAATCTCTTCCTTCTTTGCTTATTTTGAATCTTAGATTATACATAGATACCCTTATTCTAATCAAAGAATATTATTGAGCCTCTATTCTCATTTAAAGAAACTCTCTAATCATTTATGTGCTTCATAATTCATTGCTACGTAGGATGGAGTTATGATGGTCATTTGGAATGCATGGAAGGATGCAAGGAGTGTTATCTTGCAAACTACGTGATGGAGTTTCAAAGTAGACAAGAAAAGAGGGGACAACAAAGATGGGGGGATCATTTTAAAAACATTGAGAATAAAACCATAGTCAACATGATATAATAGAGATCCAGAACATAAACAACACCCTTTCTTGAAGCATGAATGGTAGGAAAACACAATTAAGATGATCAAGAAGAAGACACCTCAACCGTGAGGAGAGGAGAGCAAAGAGATCGCCATTTCCCATCTCAAGAGATTTTCTATCCCATTGAAGAAAAGTGAAAGTCTTGCAAGTTGTCATTTTTCCTCATCATTTTGAGGCATCATATGTGATTGAAAGTTCTTTTTTATTTTATTTACATGTGTTATTTGGAGATTCTACAATAGATACATAGATCAAGATTCAAGAAACTATCTCCGAAGGTCATTCGAGAAGCCTTCAGCTAGTGACCACTAGCAGCGTGTCAACTTCAAATGCATGCTGCTCTTTGCTCATATGACCAATTTCAATGATTTTTTAGCTTCTTGTAAAGCTATTTCTGAAAGCATTACAATAACAAAAAACTAGAATTCAATTTGATTTGATTTCTATGTACAAAAAAAAAAATAGACTTTAGATATCAAGTTTTAATAGTTTTGGTCATGGAGTTGGCAGCTACATTCACCATCGTTTGGTATTTTAATACTTCGACATGTGGAATGGAAGTGTGTATTTGTATTTTAGCTTTTATAATACGTTGGAATTTATATGAGAGGCTTAGGAAGTCCCTCAAGCTTTATTTTAGATTATTTTTAATCACCCAAAATCATTGTAAAAGCAAAAGTTCTAAGCGGAGTTAGATTTGTATTGGGTTTGCCCATAGGGGAACCATCTAGATGTATTCCTATACAAGGGGGAAAGAGATGTGTACTTTGAAAATTGTAGTTTTACCCTTACATAAGGAGGTACATAGTGCCTAGCTCAAGCATCGTATTTGGGCAAGGGATTGGGTGCATCAACGGGGATGGACATGGGTGGATGCACATGCACATGCACGTGCACAATTCAAATGTCATTTATTTATGTCCAACTTTTCAGCAGTTATGATAAGAAAATAAGAATAAAAGAAAGCATTATAAGATAAGTGTTTTCCTAGTGCAATCATAATGATAAGTATCTTTTAGTCTTGGAATTATTCGACGAAAGTCAAGAGTTAACCTTAAAGTAAACTTCCAAGAAGGTTTTAAGTACCAATAGCATAGAGTCAAAAAGAAATTAAGGAATAATTCTAAAGTACAATTTAGCAAAACCCAAGTTAGCAAAACCCAAGTTAGCAAAACCTAAGTTAGCAAAACCAAGCTAAGCATCAATCATTTTAATTGTTTACACCTCGCTTAAGGTTGGGGTATTTAAAAAAAAAAGAAAAATCGTTCACATCAGATATGATTATAGAAAGCAAGATAAGTTAATCAAGTAGTTTCTAAATAGCCCTAAACCATAGGAAGTGGTACATAAAGTCTTTGGATCCCACAACTAAAAGGTGTACCAATCTTTAAAAGGATTCTCAAGTTATCCAAAGATTTGGAATTTTTAAAGAATTATTGGATGCTTAGATTTGTAATTGGAAAAGCATTAGTGGACGCAAAGGTTTGGAATTTGAAAAGCATTATTGAATCCTTAGATTAAGAATTTGAAAATCATTAGTAGATAATTACACTTGAGTGGAGGACGAGACCTCTAGAAAATCCCTAAGGTGAGCTAACATGCTTTTTAGATTGAGAAAGAGATCTTTTGAGAGAGAGATTATTCTTTATGAGTATCGCTTCATGATCAATAACTTATCGAACTTGGAATAATGTTATTCATGTGATTGCAAGTGGAACTAATATGAACCTTGTGAGAGTAGTAAGATTTGGTGAGGTGAGAATAGATTTCTTTCTGTTAAGTTTAGATTCTAAATGGGATTGGATTATGTCTTGTAAGGAGTTCTACAAGATGAGATATAAAGGGATAAAAGGGTCTAGAGATACCCTATAGTTATAAAGGGATTAAATGATTTCGAAGCAATTTAAAGTCTAGCTTAAGAACGCTATGATAAGATTATACCAAAGGATCTTAAGTTTGAAGATCACAAGATCAACTTTGTAATTTTTTTTTTCAAAGCATCGAAGAAAATGTTCAAACCTTGGAGCAACGTGTTAAGTTGCACATAGGCTCAAAGTTATTAGAAATTAGTAGAGTGATCAGTTTCTAGTACAAGGTTTCTAGTACAAGAGTGATCAATTATTAGAAATTAGTAGAGTGATCAGTTTCTAATACAAGGTTTTAAATTTATCGAAGATGAAAAATTTAAGCAAAATTCACCACACAATGGAGTAGATGTGGGCTTGATGGTCTGAAACATTAGGTTTTGCATCAACATGAACGTGGGTATGGTGGTATGGATGCCATACTTAAAGGTGATGGATGCCCAAGTCGAAGTTCATGTTCAAGTTTAAAGTTCTAGATCAAGTTCAAGACTTTGAATATCCTCAGTTGGATGATTGTGGAATTCATTCGGATTTTTTTTTTTTTGCCCAGCTGGTTGCATTGAAAAAAATGAGGGAGCATTTCTTTCCTACATTCTATCGGGATCTTACAGCCCAGATTTGACATAAGTCCTCTAATCAAGTAGGAGATCAATGAATATTGGTTAAACTGGACCATAGTATAAACATCTAAATCATATGTTTTGGTCAACTTTAGTAAACCTTCGTTTATCCAAAGAAAGTTCAAGTGAATTCTAAGAAAATTCTCAAAGTTTATCCAAAGAAAGTTCAAGTGAACTCCAAGAAAATTCTCAAAGTCCTGAGAAAATGCACCCATTTGGTGGGTGCCTAGAAACAGACCAATGTAGCATTTGTGTAAGATACTTAGAATCCACCTATTTCACATGTTTGTGTTATTTGGAAGGGATGTTTTTAATCCACCCTGATCATTGTTACCATACTTTGTACTAGATTCATCTTACCAAGTGCAAAGATAAATGTACTTGAGAATGCTTAGGGCATGGATGACACCACACATAGATTCCTAGGGGAAAAGCTATTATATTATTATAAGTTAAAATGTATTTTTGAGGAAGAAAGTGTTCTTCAAGGGGGATTTATCTTGGACAAGGTTCTAACTTAATGATAGAATTAAGTGCTTTTGGAGTATTAGAAAAGTTATAAGCTTGGATATTTGTTAAACGCTTAAAACGCGAGACTAATAGTTAGAAATGCATTTAACCACCTAATTGGGTTCTTGGGAGTGGAAGGGGTCTGTAAAGACAGAGGCCCTATGCTTGTTTCCCAAAATTACGTCACAACACACAATATACCAATACTCAAGATGTTATCAAGAATTGGTATCTCATTCTCATTCTTTACGGTTCATCATTTTAACTCGATCAGAGTCTACCGAACACATTGTATCAGACTATCAGTATCGTAATACCGAATTACCTCAAACCCCTTTTCCCGAATACACACTACTATAACATTCGGAACAATAACAGTAGTTCAATCTTCACCGAATAGCGCTCACAATCGAACAAACCGAAGACACAGAAGGACTTAACAGTTCCAAACACACAGTGCTGAAGATTCAATACGTAACTTAGGAAAACCCTTACTGTAATTTTAATATTTGCCGTATGGAGATAGACCTCAACACTACAGACAACACAATACAGATCTGATTAGCAGAAACACTACCACAGCTACACAGACTTCACCAAGCAACTGGCAGAATATTCCAAGAAAGAGTAACACCACGTTACGAGTAATTAACACAACAATCGCAATAGAGACTCGCAAACGACTTACTCAGACAACAGTCCGGCGATCTACTTGATGTCGAGGAAACTCACGACAGACAGGTATCGACAGATAACAAAACAGAACAAGAACAATATACTCAAGATTGCTCAACAAACAACACAGTAATGTTCACTCAATCACCCAGACAAACAGTCTGGTGAATCCAAAAAACCTCCCCTGCGTCTCTTTTTCATTGCTTTATATAAAGATTACAAAGTGTCTATGTAACAACCTTTCACGTGTGCGAAAAAAAGATTTAGTTATACAACTTCCAATCCGGCGGCCGATAACACTGGCACGCACGGTGGACTTGAACCGCAGGTTTTACAAAATTACTGTTCTTCTATAATGCCGTCTAAATACATGTTTCTGGCTAATCTGAAGGTTCGGGCGATTTTCTTTTTCAAAGCTTCTAACATCTGTTTGAGAGTATCCGGTTCTACTAATTGTGCATCTACTCTTACAGAACTTAATGCAATAGCTTCGGTCAAAAAAATTTCTGCTTGCGTTTGCAGAAAAGCCTCTTGTAGGTAGAAATCGTTCGATAAGGCCGCATCTTTGGATACTTGCATTTCTTGCACCTCTTTTTCCATCTTGATTATTCTTTCCTTCTGATTATCGAGTTGGTTATCTTTTCTGTTGATCTATTGATTTTGGAATTGAATTGTTCTTGAGTAAGCATCTCTTTCTCTGCGAAGATCTGCTATTACCTTTAGTCATTGAGCTTCCTCGGTCAATTTTCATTTTAGAATGTTGTTTACGTCTACAAAATCTATTTTGCATTTATGGAGTTCTTCAGCTGTTTCATAGCCAGATCGTGCTGTTCTTGGCCTTTTTGTACCACTTCATCTAGTTGCTGTCTTGTTTCTTCTAATAGATTTCCTAAAGCGACTCTTGCATCTTCTTTGTCCTGTATCTCTTGCTTCAACTGAATGATTTTTGTATTTGCAGCATTTAGTAACTCGTCTTTCTTTCTGAGCTCAGCCAATGCTGCATCCCTTTGAGTTGTAATTTCTACCTGTTCGACCATTCGGGATTGTAACTCCTTCAGTTGTTCTTGTAGGGCTTGATTTTTTGCCTTAGCCACCACCAATTCTTCTTGTAGAGGACTAATATTTGCCTCTAGCACATCCACTTTATGTTGGAATTCTTCTCGGATGCTATCAGTGACCTATTTCATATGTACTGGTAATTGTTGCGATAGCTGAATTAGCAATTGACCCATATTTGCAAGCTCAGAGATCATGGGAATCGAAGGAAGTGGAAGATGAGGACGAGGTTGAGATGAGGATGCGATGAGTAGCTGCTGGGAGTTCGGTGGAGAGTAGTTTGGGGATGAGGAAGAAGAGGTAGTGGGTTCTTCGGGAAGAATGGGTAGAGTAGGGATAATTGGGTTGAGTGGAGGTTCCGGTGGGGGAGTGGGAAAAACAGAGTGAGATTATGTTACCTTTTCTGTGGTTTGTTGTGTGTCAGCGGTGTCAGCAGCTGTGGACTCTACTCCTTTAAGCAGTTCCTCGAAGACTTCTTTGATTATATGTTCTTCATCTCTTTGCTTTTCCTACTCCGATTGTTGCTGTGATGCTCCTTGTGATGAGCTTGTGTCAGATTCGGTGGGAGCCTCCTGTTCTTGATGTTGTTCTAAAGATGACTGTGTTGAAGATTCATGATGCATGGTAGTTGTGGTGTCGTGAAAGTTTCGTCTTCGTTTGCTTCTTCTTCTTTGTCGTCGGCCTTATCATTTGCGGTTGAACCCTGTACTTCGCTCTCGGATGAACTGATTCTAATTCTTTTCCGGCGAAAGAGTTGATTGAGTTCCTCTTCGTCTTCTTCATCGTCCTCCAATAATTGCACAGAATCTTCATGGCGCAGGACCGGGCCTCTTGGTGGTGGTTGTGCTGCAAGAATGGCCGGAAAAAGGAAAGAAATAATATGCGGCAATCTGTACCTTGGCATCCCTCCCTTGTTTACCTGCTTAATTATTGAAATGCATTCCTTGTGAATGCGGTGGAAGAAGTAGGATGCAAAATTTATTGGTTCTCTAGCAGCTAAATCAATGGCGGAGTAGAATGGACGGGATATTCCATAAGTACGTTTCTGTAGGTTCAGGATAGCTACTAAGAACTGAAGGGCGGATCTCTCAAGTTCCGGTCGACATAGGATCGCGTATTCGTTGGATGAATACCTAGGGAATAACTGATTCATAGTGGATAATGGCAGATTCGGGCCATTCTCTCGACCTTGCGAAGGGAGTGGAAACGACTCAGCGAAAGTTTGGAAGGTGATTACAGTTCGGGAGGGTAGGGAAGTGATAGCCCAACTTTGCTCGTTGGCAGGTGTTTTGGCGATAGCGGCGATGATCTGAGCAAAAAACGGGTGGGATTCCACTGAATGCCATGGCAATTCAGCAAAATTGGCCAACCCACGTATGCGTAGAAACTCTCCTACCTCGGTAGGGAGTCCGTCACGGAAAGCGGCATAGTTTGCCAGAGCTTCCATGGCGCAAACGATGACAGCAAGCACAAAACGCAAACGCACAGGGTATACACAGTCACACAAATCACGCAAGCACAATAGTGGTTTTCGGCAAAACGGAGAAGGTTAAGTAGATGCGTTGCAGTGGAGAGCAATTAAAAATCACTAATCATCGTGCGACGTTGAGATGGTAACTTCTTAACTTCGGTGTGCTTGTATTAGTAGCTGGAAAGGGCAGGGTGGCTGTTGACA
This sequence comes from Ceratopteris richardii, assembly GCA_020310875.1. Taxonomy (NCBI): domain Eukaryota; kingdom Viridiplantae; phylum Streptophyta; class Polypodiopsida; order Polypodiales; family Pteridaceae; genus Ceratopteris; species Ceratopteris richardii. The sequence goes on along the minus strand of CM035415.1, from coordinate 48,312,600 downwards.
TAATTAGGTATCAAAACGCGGATATTTACAGACTTATATTATTTTATTAAGCACGCAAAATTAAAAGAAAATAAAAGGAAAGAAAAGGAAACGCAAAAATGTGCGGCCAATCCACGGGACGTTCAGTGTGGATCGGATGCTTGTTGATACGGCCGCAGCTTTGATCCATTTATCACCTTTGGAAGAGGAATTCCGGTCAAAGTAATCAACCGAAAAGTGCCTAGGCCTATCTTTTCAGAAATCCGGTAGGGACCAAACCATCGTAACTTGAATTTGCCAGCAGAGCGATTCGACTTTGCATTGTAGAAGAGTACTAGTTGGTCCACCGTAAAAACTGGAGTCTTTAGATATCGATCATGTGTTTGAGCTTGTCTTATCTGTACTTCCTGAATAGTCAAAAAACTTTGCCATCAGTGCTCATCCAGTTCTCTGAGTGTATCTAACCAAAATGAGAAAGAATCTTCTGGTATTAATTTCTGAGTGAGAGCCACACGTAAGCTTGGCACAATAATTTCCATGGGTGCTATGGCTTCCAATCCATAAGCTAGTTTGAAGGGTGTTAGACATGTTGCTACCTTATAGGTAGTTCGGTATGCCCATAGGACTGCAGGTAACAGTTGGTCCCATCTTTCCGGTGCTTCCAGAATGAGTTTTTGAAGCATATTCAACAGGGTCTTGTTCGTACTCTCAGCCAAACCATTTGCACGAGGATAATATGGTGAACTGAATTTATGCATGATCTGAAAAGAATGTGTGAGTACTTTCATTAGATTGTTAACAAAATGAGTTCCTTGATCTGTAACAAGCTCTAAAGGTAATCCAAAATGCGGAAAGACATCTTTCATTAGGCACTTTGCCACCGAAACAGCTGTGGCAGATTTTAAAGCCCATGCTTCTGCCCATCTGGTTGCATAGTCTGTACAGGTTAGAATATAACGATTATTGTTGAGTATTGCTGGCGGTGTAATAGGTCCGATAAAGTCTAGACCCCACTTCTAAAAAGGCTCTAATGGCAAGACAGGTTGTAGAGGGAAAAGATGACGTTGCAGGGGCTGTCCAGATCTCTGACAACTATCACATTGTTTGACAAACTGTGATACATCCCTGTACATAGTAGGCCACCAAATTCCACTTTGTAGAATTTTCCGGTGCGTTAAATCTGCTGCAAAGTGTCCACTGGAAGGAATTGAGTGAGCCAGAATAATGACTGAGTTAACTTCGTGTGGAGGAATACAACGAAGTAAAACTCCAGTGTGATCCATATAGTATAATTCCCCAGCAATTAACCAAAATTTGCGACTGTACACTGCAATCTTTCTACGCATTGTAGGAGATGTTGTAGAAGGAAGACATCCATCAGTCAAAAAAGTTAACAACTGATCATAGTAATTAGTTGTTGCGGGAGGATTTGCTTCTTCATCATTAGTTGGTTCAGTACTGTAAATCGCTGGTGTGGTGTCATCAACACCGACCGGAGCTTCACCGGAATCTAAGCGAGAAAGGAAATCTGCTAAGGCATGTGAACTGCTAGGCCGATGAATAACTTCGTAATCAAATTCTTGTAAAAGCAGAACCCAACGTGCTAATCGGCCACCTAAATGTTGTTGCCGAACCAAATAAACAAGTGCAGCATGATCTACATTGAAAGTAAATTTGCGGCCAAGTAAATAATGCCTAAATTTCTTGACAGAGTATACTAAACCCAGACATTCCCTTTCAGTTACAAAGTAATTCTTTTCTACAGGGGCAAGCCTTCGACTTGCATAGTATACTGGCCTGAACCACTTATTCGTTTGTTGCATTAATACGCTTCCAATTGCTATATCTGAAGCATCAACAAATACATGAAATGGGCGATCCCAGTCAGGAGGCTGTAAGATTGGAACCTGTGTTAGTAATCCCTTTAGACGATCAAAAGCAATTTGACATTCCTGAGTCCACTCAAATTGTCGAGGAGTCTTGGTTATCAATCGGTTCAGTGATATTGCCAAATGAGCAAGCCACCGTAAGTGTCGGCCATGCCATCTTACTTGGCCCATGAAGCGCATTACATCCTTAGGTGTAGTGGGTACAGGTGCTTCTAACACAGCTGTGATTTTATCTGGATCCGCTTGTATACCCTGTGCAGATACAATGTGGCCAAGTAGCTTTCCACTTGAAACCGCAAACACAGGTTTGTTTGGGTTCAAACAGAGTCTGTATTCTCTGCACTTTTCAAAGCAGCACCGTAAATGGAACAAGTGTGTTATCATATTACCGAAAATCGAAAAATCATCAAGATATACTTGCATAAAAGAGGTAAGGTAAGGAGAAAATATTTCCTGCATACACCTTTGGAGCGTACTAGGGGCATTTCTTAATCCAAACCACATAACAGTACAAGCAAAAACACCCCAATTGGTAATGAAAGCGGTCTTTGGTATATCTTGTTCAGCCATTCTAACTTGATTATACCCACTGTATCCATCTAAGAATGAATACATTTCATGTACTGCTACTCTATCAAGCATTGTGTCAAGAAAAGGTAGCGGAAATGGATCAGGCACCGTAGCTGCGTTCAGTTTCCGGTAATCTACACATATTCGTAGCTGCTTATTCTTTTTAGGCACAATAACAATTGGTGAGATCCATTCAGCATGCTCTACTGGTACAATGAATCCGACTTTGAGTAGCCTATCAAGTTCTGCCTTTACCTGTGATGCATAGTTCGGATTCATCTGGTAGCTTGGTTGTTTGATTGGTTTTGCTTCCAGCTTTAGCATGACCCTGTGTTGATAAATGTGGGGGTCCAAACCCTTCATATCTTTGTAATCCCATGCAAAGACGTCGGAGAACTCTCGGAGTAGCTGGATTAGGTCTGCTTGAAATGTTTCCGGTAAGTTTTCTTTTATCTTGACAGGACGCGGATGGTCTTCATCTCCTAAATTATAAGTGATCAACTGATCCTCTAGAACATAAAATTATCGGGGCTTCTTTGTATCGTCAGCTCGCTTAAAAAGTTGTTGCAGTTGAGCGTCATCTATAGCAGCAGTATCTTCCTTCTTATCTTCTTCTGTTACAGGCATCACCGTACAAACTGCGGGATTCCAATTATCTACAACAGATTGTAGATCAACAGTTCCTAGGGAGATCAATTCAATATTATTCTTTAAAAACTCTTCTTCTTCTTCATCTGACAAACCATCTAACATATGAACTGGTTCTGCAAAATACGGTCTAGCATGCAATTCGCAAGGTTGTATAGCATCTAATTTTACAACATATTTACGATTGTTGTCTTTGAAAGTGAGTTCTTGTGTAGACCAATCTTGTATAACCTTAGCTTGCTTCAGCCAAGGACGGCCAAAAAGAAGATTATAATCAAGGGTGGATTCCGGTAATTCTAGGACGACAAAAGTCATCTTAAATGTGGTACCCTGCAAAGTTATTGGTACATTTCGGAAAAGTCCTACTGGATGGACTCTTGACTGGTCAGCCATTTTGACAAAGAACTGAACTGGTTCGATTTCAGTCCATCCTAACTTCTTACACAGTGCAGCAGTAGCAATGTTGACTCCAGATCCTCCATCAATTAGTACCTATGTAATATTATGATTTTTATACCATACCGTAATTAAAGGAACCGAATAATCAACCATAGAATCAGGTTCCGGTTGCACTGTCGCTGTGGCTGGAATGCAAGAAGGTACAGGACTGAACTGTTGTTGGAATTGTTGTCGAACTCCTGGTACTAGTGCAAGTAATTGGCCAAGAGGAAGAGTAATGGATGCTTTAGATAAAATCTCCCAGGCCTTATGTGATTGAATTGTGCTTTCCACGGATTCTAAAGATGATGCGCCGGCTGAAGAGGATGTATCTGCTGAAGATGATGTGCCTGCTACTGAATTAGAATCTTTTTTTTGTGTTCCTTCCTTGGTTAGCGGAGCCTGGGTCACCGGAATAGGATCTGGAAACACTGGAGGTTCGGCGGTGGTCCATTGACTGGCCTTATCATACATCCTTTGTTGTTCACGTATGCCTGGTTCAAATACTTCTGCCGCTGGTTGCAGTTGCTTACCAGATCGGGTCTGAATTACTGCAGCTTGCGTTTCTACTGGTGTGATTTGTACCATATTAGTCATTGGGTTGTGACGTTCTTTCTTCCTCTGATCATACTCAGCTGCATCCTTACAAAATCTTCTAATGTGACCAAATTCACCACAAAAATGACAGCGCGGTGGTGGCAAATTGGAATTTTCCTATGCTGGTCCGGCCTGTCAGCGGTTTGCATTGTAGTTATTATTTCTCTGTCCTCTGTAATTTCGATAACCTTGTTGCTGGTTGTTTCTCATTTGCGGAGGTACATAGTGATTGGATGGCTGTCCTGGTTCCTGTATAATTGCATTCACTGTTGCGGTTCCCTGCACTTTGGCGTTGTATGCACAGTTTTCGGTGGTATGTCCGGTCGTGTTGCAGATAGCGCAAAACAACTGATTAAGTGCACAAGTGGCACTAGTGTGCCCTGAATTCTTGCATGTGGTGTAGAACATCTGTCTAGTCGGATCTTCTGCAACATTTTTATTTGCCTTTAACCATTCCAAGTCTTCTGTAAATCCTCGAATCTTGTTCTCAAGCTGCAAAGCCATTGCGATAACTGCATCTAGTGTCATAGCTCCTACACAGCGTATGATCATTATCTGTTTAAGTTGCGGAGTCAATCCATTGATAAACCATTGCGTGATAACGTCATCCGGCAGGTTAGCATGTGCTGGTGGTAATTGCCTCAAATGAGTTCTGAATAGAGTGGCATACTCCTGCACTGTTTGATTCATCTTCTGTCTATTGTTTTGCAGGTAATCAAAAATTTCGGTTGGATTCTTCTTTAGCCTGAATCTCTACAAAAATGCATCCCTTACTGCTTCATAGGTGCCGAAATGGTTAATATCATATTCTGTAAGCCATCTGGCTGCTTCATTAACCAAGGTAGACTGGAATACAATAGCTTTATACGCCGGATCAAGTGGATGGTTGAGCACTGCGTAACTTATCTCAAATGTGCGTACATGAGCATCTGGGTCATCTCCTGGAAATCCACCGAATTTAGTGTACGTTACTCCGGTTGGAGTCGGCCTTGGTGGGCATGGTTGTTGTTGTTACTGTTGTTGTTGTTGTTGCCCGTTCATGGCACTGATGGTTGTATTGTGACTATCTTCTGTACTCCGAGGCTGAATATTTGAATCGTCGGAATCTATATCGTCAGCCTGTGCACTTTCCGGGTCGATAATCTTGTTCAGTATGTTTCGAATCTCGGTTTCGAACAAGCTACCTTCCTTCTTGATGTCAAATGTAGGAAATCTTACTCCAAATAGCGGTGACTGGACTGAAGATTCACCAAGAAATGGTAAACCATCACCGAAACACTGTGAATTCTCAGCAACTTGTACCGAAATAACACCGGAAGGTGTCGATTTTTCACCAAAACAAAGTGCTCCTTCTCCTTCACTGGTTTCTTTGGCCAAGACATTTCTTTTCGTAGACAAATTTGAATATTTACCTAATGGTGTTAAACTAACTTCATGCTGCGTCCTGGTAGATTCTGGAGTTACTATATCTTTGACAGACTGTGCCGAAATTGCACCAGAATCTGCAAGAGATTTAGTTCGTTCCACCAGAATATGACCGGAATCCTTACTAACGTTCTTTACTTTCTTGACAACTGGGTTAGACCTATCTGCGCTTTTACCTCCTGGAGGCGTCCTTAGTAAATTAGGTACCCCAGGCTGGCGGTTCTTTGGATACGTTTCACCGGATCGAGTAACCGGCATGTATCATCTTTTAGTACTAATCGCGTACTATTATTATCGATTTACAATTTACAGTCACGTTTCCATAACTGATTTGCAACAATCTGTTCTGTTGCCACCTTCCCACAGATGGCGCCAGTGTTAAACGCTTAAAACGCGAGACTAACAGTCAGAAACGCGTTTAACCACCTAATTGGGTTCTTGGGAGTGGAAGGGGTCTGTAAAGACAGAGGCCCTATGCTTGTTTCCCAAAATTACGTCACAACACACAATATACCAATACTCAAGATGTTATCAAGAATTGGTATCTCATTCTCATTCTTTACGGTTCGTCATTTTAACTCTATCAGAGTCTACCGAACACATTGTACCAGACTATCAGTATCGTAATACCGAATTACCTCAAACCCCTTTTCTCGAATACACACTACTATAACATTCGGAACAATAACAGTAGTTCAACCTTCGCCGAATAGCGCTCACAATCGAACAAATCGAAGACACAGAAGGACTTAACAGTTCCAGACACACAGTGCTGAAGATTCAGTACGTAACTTAGGAAAACCCTTACTGTAATTTTAATCTTTGCCGTATGGAGATAGACCTCAACACTGCAGACAACACAATACAGATCCGATTACCAGAAACACTACCACAGCTACACAGACTTCACCAAGCAAGTGGCAGAATATTCCAAGAAAGAGTAACACCACGTTACGAGTAATTAACACAACAATCGCAATAGAGACTCGCAAACGATTCACTCAGACAACAGTCCGGCGATCTACTTGATGTCGAGGAAACTCACGACAGACAGGTATCGACAGATAACAAAAGAGAACAAGAACAATATACTCAGGATTGCTCAACAAACAACACAGTAACGTTCACTCAATCACCCAGACAGACAGTCTAGTGAATCCAAAAAACGTCCCCTGCGTCTCTTTTTCATTGCTTTATATAAAGATTACAAGGTGTCTGTGTAACAACCTTTCGCACGTGCGAAAAAAAGATTTAGTTATACAACTTCCAATCCGGCGGCCAATAACATATTGATTAAGTATGGAGGATGGAAGGATGAAGTATTGGGTTCAATCCCCATGGGGAGCATGGGAAGAGATTATTTTACCTAAATAGCTCTAAATCCTTCTAAAAGCATCAAATTGAGTGACTTGAGTTAACTTGAGTCAAGAGATACTTAACTAACGTGATGATCACACCTACCACTAGTGGAATCTAGTGGAAGGTGTAAAATAAGTGGTGGAGATTGGATGTATAAAATTAGCTTTAGTAACTATAGAGGTCACGATTAGTTGCCAAATCTATATAATGGTAGATTGGGTTAAGAGTCATTCATCATTATCTCTAGCATGGAGACTAGGTTCTTGTAACAAGATCATTCCACTTGTGCATGCTATAAACACTTAAAACAAGCTTGTAAATCAACCAAACCCTTATCAATATGCACCCCAACCATTTGATCAATAGACCAAACCTATAACCCATAAAAAATGTACTAACAAGCCCATAGGTAAAGATTTTTTAATGGAGGTTCAATCGAAGCGTAGTCCTCCGGACTTTAACTTTGAAATTGAAATTATACAAGTGAATGGGCATAGTACCCATGGGACCCCCCGTATCCCACAAAGCACGGGTTAGATTGCCTAAAGGCGATACAAGGAGAACTGGTTTCAACAGAAATATCATGGTTTTACACTGGCCTCAGGCCCACACTGTCCTATCGATAGAGGGGATTGAACCCTCACCCCCACCTCAAGAGGTGAAAGGCCGAGGCAACCCAACTAGCACACACGGACTAAAGACATAAACTTTAGCAACACACCAACTTTAATGACGACAAAAACCCTGAACACCATAAAAGATAGGGCCAATAAAGAATACCTCTAGAGAACAAAATCTCAAAAGGGTACTAATCATTATTTAAACTACGATCACATAAATCAATAATAAAATTGGTAGTTATGACTCTACCCCCTAAGATCCTATTCCTTACTGCAGTTAGGAGAATAATGACAAACCAACAGCATATAAATACCCTTCTTACTATCGCGACCATTATAGAGAGAGTTTCGATGTAGAAAATTTTAATTTAATGTATCCAAATGTGACATTACCTTGTCTTAGGAGCCTATTCAAAACAAGTTCACTATGAGGACCTTGTAAATGTATTTGAGGTCACTTCATTTTAATTTTCCTCATGTGATTCCAACAACACTACAAAAATGCAGGACAAAATTATTTTTTCAATAGAAGAGAACATTTTTTCCACAGTTATCTTTAAAAGAAATGTAAATTCCAACTCTTGAAATGTGGTGAACATGTGTCACATCTCAAGGAGTGAAAATAATAAAAAAAATTCCATCGAGGTGATTATTTATGCTGAAGCTAGAGATAAGTCCATACAAATTGATCTATAAAGTACATCGGACAATTTAGACACTGGATAGTAGAAAATAGTACCACTTAGATGAAATCAACTACAAAATTGAGAGTCCACATATGGAAATTACAAATAGAGAGTGAAAAAAGAATAAGTGGGAAAGGAAAATAATCAATTGGAGTAGAACTTGAGAAAATGAAGACAAGCTCCAAGTCTAGTGCCACCTTCTCTTCTCCAAGAAAACAGAAAGCAAGGAAGAATAAGAGACACATAAAAAAGATAGTAAGGGCTAACCATGTAGCAACATGTTAGCTTAAATGTAGTAGAATCAATGGAAATATTGGATTTTGGTGATGGGATAAGTGGGGAAAGCTTGCACTGAGGAGGCCCACTGAAATGAAGTTGCAACTCACAGATGTGTTATGTTTTCTTGTGTGGAAGTTCCCTTTTGCAGGAATCAAAAGGGTAAAGAAGGAATAGAGCAACTGCAACACACCCATCCTCATCAATAGAGGAGACGAAAACCAAAAAACGGCACATGATGTTCAATGCTGAAGAGAGCACTTGAGAAGGGGGCTGCATGATATTCATATGGAGATTGTCAGTAATAGATGAAAAAGTTTTACATACGAGAGGAACTCATCCAAGAGCATGCTTCACATGTGTGTATTCTAATGCACTACTCATGAATGTGTGAGATACTGAACTAATACATTCCATTGGAAAACTGAAATCCTCTTTCCCATAAACCTAAGCTGATAGCATTCCCTCTTTGATATTTACTTTAATTGAGTGCTGGAATATCCAATCTTCTCCTAACATGATTCATTTTATGAGTTCTTGATTTTCACACACTAGTCCTTTGTGCTCCTCCCATGCCTATGAGATGGGCTTCTATGGGCTCTATGTTCCCTTTCAATTGATTGATGATGGAAAGATAAACAGTGTCACCAAGTGGCTTCAATATTCAGAATAAAGGAATTATAATCGTCATCTACAATCACTTTTGGTCTGATAGTGCATTGGGTGACACTTCCTTTCAATGCCTTGCCTTATGAGTGATAGTGAGCATACGAACTCAATAATCATGTCAATGTCAAGGACTACATGCATATACCTAACTAATAATGGTGAAAAAGGTATCTTGGCAAATATCCTTCTACTATCGAGTCATAGCTAAGCAGAAACCAAAAAAAAAAAAAAAAAAAAAAAATCAAATAAGAAGGTAGCCACAACAAACACTAGGCAGATGAGTACGAAAGGGTATATTTGAATTTCTAAAAATCCAATTCCTTATGATGTCTTATGATATCTTTTATAGCTACCACATAAAAGTAAAAAAGGACAACAAAAATAAGCACAAATCTATAGAAAACGAAACGTGCAACTCATGAGAGAATGACCATCACACAAATATGTGTACACATTTCTAAAATAAAATTGTAGATCTCCTTGGAAGGCAAAAAATTTCCTAATACATGGTCAAAATATATGAAGTGGATATACCAAATCAAAATCATTAAGTTTCGATGTATATAATAATGAAACTAACTCCTTTTCTCTTACACCTTTTTTTCCTACCCTTCCACTTAAAAGTATGCATGCTTTAATGGAAATATTATAGCCTAATTAAAATATCTCTCTTTAATCAAGCAGGACGGGATGCATCCTCTAAAGTTTTATAGAAATGGTAGCTACAAAGCCCTATATTATTAGGTCTAAGTAATTCTGAAATTTTGTTCATCTATGGAAATATCATTCTATACGTCCCCAGTCTCTTCTTGCTAGAGCATGAAAGCACATTGTTTGGGTTCAAGAATTGTGTTATGTTCACATTCATTGAAGAATTTCCTTAGCTCTAGGACATGTAACTAACACTATGACAAATGGGCATAAAGGTCATCCACATAAACTTTGAGGAACTTCTAAGTAGTCCTCAAACGCTTGGAACATAAGCCTTTGGAAAGCTTTGGGGATATTGATGAGGTTAATGGCACCACATGTAATTCATAAATTCCCACTCTATAGAAAATGTGCTTTTATGTTAATCCTTCCAAGTCATGACTACTTTATTGTAACTTCAAGGTTGTTAAAAGGATAGGAGAAGTATGCTATTTTTTATGGTATGCACTTTTTTGAAGTTGACAGAACTTTATCAATATCTTCTTTGATCTTAGTGGCATATATGTCATTTTTATGTGTAAAGCATTGCTTCATTGTATCTTTCTTTGTAGTCCATTATTGTAATCACCATGTTCCTAGAATAGCCTTTTTTACTAATGCCTCATTAAAAAGTTCATCGTCATGACCTTTTGGGTTTTCTTTACCTTAGCCGCTTATTCTTTTTGAATATAATAAAATGATTCGATTTATTGATTGATTGGGCCCAACAATTTGGGACAGCTATTTCTTTTGATAATTCTTTCTCTAGTTTAAACTTTTTGTCCATGATTAAACCCCCTTCATCTCTTCCTTCATCGATTCTAGGTTTTGTTGCTATTTCTTTTAGGATGTGAGCCATGAATAGGTCATATCCCTTAATATCATGATACTTTGTTCACTAGCACATCTAGAGTATTCAAAATCTACATCCACTCATGAGTTTCAAATTTCTCATAGCTAGACTCTAGGCATGCATGTAGGATTTGTATGATGCTTTTACGCTAGTCAACTTGTAAGTGGCCATTCATGTCCATGTGTGTATCCTCATGTATCCATGGAGTGCACACTTGAACCTACCTTGTGCAATGAAAACGAAACAACTTCTCTGTAGTGACGGTATATCTGTAAAGGTGTAATTCCTTAGGTATATATAAGTCATTGTGACTTGGAGTTGGAGGTAAAGTGAATTCCCCAACCCTATGGCACCTTGATTTGCCTAATCAGATCCCAATATCACTTCATTCTTGTCGCCCTTCCTAAATTGACAAGTAGATGATGTGTCCATAAACGCAACACTAAGTATTACAACCTTTAGTAGGCCCAAGAATTATTGAACATGTATTTGCTAGTTGCAACTTCATTCTAGTGTGCTCCCTATGGAAGAGTTGGAATAAAGTCAAAAGCTACACAAGAATTAGTGAAGACTGGAAGTGGGCTGTCGGTATCAGACAAAACGACTCTATCTGGTTTCCGATCCATGGCATCCGGAGTGTGGAATCTTGGAACATTCAAAATTCCAAGAAGTTATGGAACAAAGGCTTCAAAAAATGGAAACATCTCTGGAAACAAGACACCAACCGTTGGATCAACTTCGAGGATATTGACCCTTGCGTCAACATTTCATACGAAGAATGGAACACTTTGCAAAGCAGATGTCTCGCCTGGGATCGACACAAAACTCGCCTTCTCATGGGACACGACACATTGAGCTTGCTTGGTCTCAAATGGCACAATGGGAATAGCCTATCAAAAATCCCGAACATCAAAGAAACGATTGACTATCAGGTTAACCTCAACAAGAAGTGGTGCATGTCATGGACGCGGCTTCGATGGGACATGAAGTTCATGGCTATCTAGCACCCCCTCATAGAAATCAAAAAGTTTGTCCTCTTATGGCAAATTCTTCATCATGGAATCTGGACCAACCTTAAGGCTAGCAAACTTTGTGGGATTCCTCCCTGGTGCAAACACTGCTACCGGTCTATCGAAGATGTTCCACACATCTTCTTTACCTGCCCCAACTCCAAGAGACTCTAGCAGACGGTTGGAAAGAAAATTAGACTTCAGAAACATCTCAGTTGGCAGCAAGCCCTGCTGGGAGAAGCGATCGGCTGCTCCGCGACTCTCTGGAACACCATCAGAGGGGAGGTCCTATGGAAAATATGGTGGGAAAGATGTGCTCTCAACTTCGGTGACTCCCCCAAGGAGTGGTCAATTGAGAAATCATTGTTCCTCCTTGGCAAAAGGATTGTTAACTGTAAGAAATCCCCCCCCCTTCAGGCATCATCAAGTTCTCCTGTTGATCAATAACAAGCTTAAACCCAAGTGGGCCCCTCATGAGGGTGATGAGAGGGTGATTAACCTTCTTTGTAATGCCATCTAAGCTCTGTAAAAGCTTCCCCTGCTTTGTGGGATTTGGGGGGTCCCATGGGCACTAGTCCCCTTCTCTTGTACTTTTCTTTCTTTATTTAATTCAAGTCCGGGAGAGTAGGCTAACGCCGAACTTCCTTTATATTAAAAAAAAACTTCATTCTAGTGAGCCGAACTTCCTTTGCATTGAAAAAGAAAACTTCATTCTAGTGGGCCTAAGTAAAAGCTTTCTCCACGTCTTATCCCATAGTTTCTTAGTAGTTATCACTGGAGCATCACCAAGATCCAATATTGCCTTTGTAATGTACCCAATGTACTTGATTGATAAATTTGTATTTCACTTCTCACTTTTCTATGGTGCCCCACTTTTTCTGAAAGGACATATTGAATCCTTTTTTTTTTTCTTGATACATTCTATGTTCCCTAACTCTAGCTTTATGATTCTACTTGGTGCGGGAGCTACTCCCAAGATGTGCCTTTAAACTTTCAAAATTTCCTGAAAAGTTAAAGTACAATAAACTTTGTCTTTGAAAAGTTCTTTTACTGAGCCTAGTGACTTCTCCTTAGTTTTTGGATTAGCTTTGATTCTAATAGTTCTATGTGATCAGAGTTTAAATAACGATTAGTTCCCTTTTGGGGTTTGTTCTTTAGAGTCATTTTTTATTGGACCTATCTTTTGTGGTGTTGAGGTTTGTTGGAATCATCAAAGTTGGCGTATTGGGTGTTGTTTAATTTTATATCTTTAGCTATGGCCTTGTTAGTACAATTATTATGGGTTGGTCTTGTTGATCATATGGTTGGGGTGCATATTGACAAGGGTTTGGTTGATTTATAGGTTTTTCTTAAGTATTTTTTGCATGCAATAGTGGAATGATCTTGTTACAAGTCGCCATCTTAGAGATAATGAGCGATTACTGTTGGCCCTACCTACCATTATATAGATTTGGAGACTAAGCATGAGCTCTAGAGTAACTAAAGCTACTTTTATACATGCAATCTCCACCACTGCTTTTACACCTTCCACTAGAGTTCACTAGCAGTAGGTGTGTTGTGTTTGCCACTCAGTTAAGTGTCTATGAACTCAAGTTAACTCACATTAGCTTGAGTAGATGCTTCTAGAAGGCTCTACGGATCTTTGGTCAAAATACTCTCTCCCATGATCCCCATGGGGGTTGAACCTCATACCTCGTCCTTCCCATCCTTGATACTTAATCACTTTCCAAGCTTATAACTTTTCTAATACTCCAAAAGCGCTTAATGCTATAATTAACTTAGAACCTTGTCCAAGATACCTTATAAAATCCACACCTCTTGAAGAACACTTTCTTCCTCGAAAATATATTTCATTCTAGAAATATATAATAGGTTTTCCCCGGGGCCCATGATCAAAATTGAGAAGCCTAGTTCTCATCTTTCTGATTCCCCTCTTTAATCAAAATGTTATCCAAAATTTATTTGAAAACATGGTAATCTATGTGTGTAGTAATTCCCAAGAACATTTATCTTTGCACTCGATAAGTTGAATCTAGTACAAAGTAAGGTCAATATGATGAGGGTGGATTAAAAACATCCCTTCCTAATGCACTGTTTTGATATGTATACATTATCGACCCATAACATAGACATGTGAAGTAGGTGGATTCTAAGTATCTCACCCAAATGCTATGTTGGTATGTTTCTAGGCACCTAGCAAGATGTCCCCACCTATTTCTTGATTGATTGGGGCCCCACCTATTTCTTTTTAATAATTCTTTCTCTAGTTTAAACTTTGTGTCCATGATTACACCCCCTTCATCTATTCCTTCATCAAATCTAGGTTAAAATTTAAGCGCATAAAATTTCTCTTCTCATATATTCCATCTTGGCTAGAGGCCATCCCATCTCATCTTTTCATAGCCATACGTGCAGATATCCGCAGTACATCGTAAAAATAGATTTTCACACACACATGTAAATCTAGTTGGGTCCATAATAACACATACACCTCCTCACACATGGACAAACATATCCCCATACCCACAGACGCTCATGCTTTAACAAATTTCCAATGAACATAATGATTTAAATGACCACTTTTATGCAACAACCGACACAATTTCCCTTAGCATAGTGTTTAGAACCACATGGGCAACTACTTCATTAATCATAAAACTTCACGTCAGTGCAGCAACAATAAGCGAGCTTTTCAATACAACACTACCAATCAATGATCCTTTGTCATTTATGGGTGATGAAATATTCCCATAAATTCATTAATTAGGGAATATAAAAAAATACCTAAGGTATATTGTTATGTATATTCCATCTAGAGTCATTCGTGTTTCTGGATCGAACACAACCTTCAGGGAATATAAAAAAGTACCTAAGTAAATGTGATCTTATGTCTTCATTCAACTATTTATGTCTTGATTCAACTATGTAAGTAAATGTGATCTTATGTCTTGTTTCATCCTTCTTATGTCTTGATTCAACTATTTGAGTTAAAACAAGCGTAATATAAGTTGAAAGTCGATATCAAACATCGACTTCTTGTGAAAAAGTCCCTCTTTTTTAAGAAGAACTCAATGTTGAGCATTTATCTCTTACATAAGAAACTATGTAAGAAGTGGATCTACGATACTGAAATCTTCCTGAAAGGAGGGTTTTTTCTCGCTTCATCCATTTTTCTCTATGGTTTAGAATGATTTACCCTAATGCACAAAATTGATTGTTTTCTAAACTCCTGAAAAAATTTACCCGATGAAAAATTACAAGTGAGGATAAAAAATATCTCCTAAAGAGGGAAACAAGTTCCCAGATACATCTAAGTGTGTTCAATCACACCTCTACCAAAATACACTAACATCTGCATAGACATATAAATAATAAGTGACCACAATTTCCTATTTACAAGGAAATCATGTTTTTCTTATGAGTTCCTCCATCGAAGATGAGACATTAGGCATTACTACACCTATTTCCATCAAAAGGGCTATTTGTTATTGTGCGTTGTTATAGTTAAGTCATGTGTTCTAAAATAGCATATTGTTATTCTCCACTTATGAAAATGGCCGAAGAGACTCTTGGAGTTATCACTTGTTACTTGTCATCACTCCAACCCTACTTTTTTCTTCCATGGACTACTCTAATGAATGAATTGGGCCTTGTTTTAGGAGGCTATCCGCTTCCTAATGAAGAGGTCGTATGCACTACATTACTAGCATCCAATTGATTTTTCTTGAATGGAAAAAATTGGTTATTTATGATACTAAGGATGGGGTGTTAGTGTGCTGTAGATTAAAGGCTTTGAAATGGGACTCTTGATGTAGAGAGTAAAGCCCAATTCAAATATATGACATGAAGTAAATTTAATTTCTAGATTTTTCATATTATTGTATACTGATGCACTACTCTTGTATTAGTTCTCATATTAGTTGCAAATTCAGTGCTTTGTCCTTCCTTCTAAATGCTTGGAGACTACTACTACCAGCCCTGATTACCAACTCCAACAAGGAGCAATTGTGAATCCAAACATTAACTTTCTCTATTATAACATTAACTTTCATTTTGAACGCATTCTACCTTCACTTAGCTACTAACTAGATACTCTATATTTAGACCCAAACCTGCCAAACGTGTTCCTAAAGTTCTCATTCACAAAGTATAGAGACAATTTTATTGTTTTACTTAAGATTCATATGCCCCAACTAAGGGAGGAAAAAAATAAAACAACATGACACATTGCAATATTGAAGAGATACATTGAGATGGACCGCAAATGGAGAACTATTTGATTAATCAATAGAAATTACAGATGTTAACCTCCATACATAGAGTCTCTCTAAACAAGCTTACATACTAGTAATACATTCACTGAACATATGAGCAATACTCTAACCTAATATCATAGAAAATCCTCTCTATGTTCTTTAGCCCCTTCTCCTTTTATAATAGCCATCTTCAAGAATTCATTATCATCAGTTAATATGTTAGACGTTACAAATAGTAAGGGAGTTCTACAAAAAGTCATTTTTTGTATAGTGGCTTCAAACTTCTTGCTCCAATGGATTGAACCAGAAAATCATCCAAGAATTTCCCTTTTTCAAAAGTTTAGTCCATATGGGAGGCACTAGAGTTCTATTCTCTCGCAATTTAGCCATATTAATATTAAAGCTCTATTTGTGTGCATATCTAAGCGTTTTTTGCAACTCATTTATCTTGGCATGTTTGGGACGACCGGCCAAATGCATTTCTTGAATATTATTTCTTAGGGGATTGAAATCCACTCTTACATCATGTAGTGTTCTCTCATCTTCATCGATAGTAATTTGCAATTTCTTTAGCATCTCTTGATGGCCTTGTATGGTCCATTTTGATTTTGTGAAATGTATCTTCTACAACATTTTTTTGAACTCTCAACACGTTGATTTTCATCTTGTAGGCGATTTACTCTTTGATATAGTGCCACTATATTCTATTTCTATTCTTTTGACTTCCTCCTTCAGGGCATCATTCATGGGTCATAGTTGGCCGGTTTCTTCCTAGAGCTTAGTATTTGTTTGGCACAAAGGTGTTATTTGGCTCTCACATCTTGAAGTTTTTGAGCCCTACATTCAATTGTTGAAGGTTTTTCGTGGTTGAAACAGGTTTCCATTCACTTCTTGGCCTATTTTAGGGCGTCAAGCATAAAAAAAGGCACTCTATGTGAGACATTGGGGATGAAGTCACTATGGAAATTGGATAGGAGGACATAAATTTGCTACATTACTCGCATTATGAGGAATGTTGTTTCTCGGTGAACTAAAGGCTACATCATCATCTGCATGTGAGCTGGCATTGCCAAATGAAGCATGATCTAATTGCTCATCATCTATAGCAACATACTTCTATTGCATTTAGGGTTGCCTTGCTGATTGGGGTTGTTGTTCATCCTAGGGAGATAGAGAACGTGACACTAATCTCTTATTTCATTGTTGTAGAGATCAAGAGTGGATTGGATTGAGGGTGACCTTTTGTTACAATAAATAGGCTTTCAACATGCTTCAAGATAAAGGACTCATCAAAGACAATCAAGTTTTTTTCTTGGAATGAATTTTATTCATGTGGCAGATTACAAGGCTTCACATGTACCATTGTATATTCACATAGTTATGTACCATTGTATATTCACATACTTATGTACCATAGCATTAACTCTTTTATTAAGAATGTAATTTGAAGTCTCCCACTTACACTTCAATCCTTTGAATTCGATACCTCATTTCCTAAATTGTAGGAAAAGAGTATGTATCACAAAAAACTCATTCCGACATGGCTTATGAGTTAATATTAGTTTGTAAGATTTTTGGAATATCACGAGGAAATATGTACTCTAATTACTTGTACTCACATAGAGTAGATCAAAACACAATCAAGTTTGATTTACTTCTTGCTCACTGCCCCTTTCTTTGCATTGTCTTCTCCAAAGTTAGCAGACATGTAGAGTTTGGTTTTCTCAACACAGAAGTCCAATGATCATGATTCAGAATTCATTGTAAAGGTATTAGTTCTATTTTAAGTTTATAAAATCTTTCACTATTTGGATTCTTAGATATAGTTCATTTTCTCTCTCGAAATCTGTTACTACTACTCCCTAAAAAGTGATGATAATCTAAGGATGTTAAGGCGTGACTTATTAATTAATTGTAAACTTGTGCATAATAGCTTCTTAAATCTATAAGGCATCATCCTTTAAGAGGAATTTGGTCCATTGTAAACATGTTGTGAGTACCCAACATTATAACTAGCACTTTCCATGCATAATTATAAAGTCTTTGTTGCTTCATGTGCAAGAAGTCTATTTTGCATCATCTTGTTCAAAGTGATGTTATAAAGACCACAAGGTGTTTTGTTGCACTAAATTGAAGCTTATAAGTTCAATGAAAAGTTCCTTGAGGTATTGACTATCTACTTGGTCCTACAAGGGCACTAGTGGGAGGGGTGACCAACCAATTTCTAATTCATTAGGGAGAAAAATGAAGCCTAGATGGGCCTTGTAAGGATCCCTAATTTTTAGGGCTTAAGTGTAATTCTATTGTTGTTTAAGGAGACAAAGTGCATTAAATATGAGACTTTTTAGTAGGCTGGAGTAGGCTTTTTTTAGGCTTACTAGGCTCCTCTCTCTCTTCTTTTAGAGAGAGAGAGAAAGGGAGTCTACTTTTCACAACATCAATCTCAAGCATGTATGAGAATAAAGAAATTAATTTTTTTTAAGTCTCAATTTTAGTGTTTATTTACTTGAAAGGGTCCATTTTCTAAGTATATGTCAAAAGTGACTTTTTTTGAGGTCGTGTTTTAAGTTTATTTTTGAAAAAGTAATATTTACAAACTCCCTCCAAAAGTAGAGTGCCACACCATCAAATGTGTAACTATGCTTCCCCAAAAAAATGACTTTTTCCAAATTTCATCATTTCCAGCCGTACTCAGTGGAAAAACACACTCTGACCCATCCACATCCAATAGAACAAAATTTCCCTACAAAAATCATGCTCTAGAGTCCCTCCCAACCATTTCTACTTTGTTTTTCATAATCTTATACTTGTTGGCAAAGATGGTGTTGACACCTATTACAAGCCTCACATTGGGACATCCTCATGCCTATGCATCAACATGTATTTATGTCCATATGTATTTATGTCCATGTTCCTAGAGAGTTTGCTCCAAATACATAGTGCAACAATGATGTGAATTCTCAAAATGAACGTCGTGCATATGGAGACAGGAGTATTAATTTTTGGACTCATGGTTCACTATATCCTCCTTATCCAATGTCTTCTTACCATCCTATTCCATAACCTCTCAACCTCACTTCAATTCATTGATGCCGGTAAAGTTAGAATCTTAGGTTTTTGAAAACAATTATCTAGACATTCATTTGCTACCACTAAGTATTGGATTCAACAATATCAACTCAATCATACAAGGGTGGTCACTTCAGAAAGCATAATCATATCTTTACAAGAATAGCTTGCAGATCTTGAAAAGCATATGTAAGTAAAGGAAAGCATAATTGAGAAATAAAAAATAAGTGTCTAATAGTTCACAAAGACTCCACTTGGAATCTGATATAAGAAACAATCATTAGAATTCTTTGACTGTCTTTCAATTGGTGGTGGAGCACGCAAAGGGAGTTTTTATGATGATTTTTGTCTTGCGTTTGCATTTTTTTGGAGACTTTCATAAGCATATTTGATATTGTTGATATATTTAGGTAGTGATGTGTGTGAACACACTAGGACCGTCGGGGCACTTTTTTCCCTCTTTAGGAGGTTTTTTTCCCCCGGCTTGTATATACACCTATTGCCCTAATGGGTTACTTATCTTTGTACATTCTCTAGATTCAATATTGTGTGTTGTGCTCCAATCTTCTTCTTCTTCCTTGTGCTGTTCGCGTGCTTCCACAGATGTCTAATTCCAACAATTGGTATCAGAGCAGGTCGCCGCTTCATATAGGGCATCATCGAAACCTCTCCGGTTGCAGTCTCAGAATCACACGAATTTTGACGAGCATACTCAGCATGTTTTCGAGATCAAAACGGCTTCGCTTTGTGGTGTCGAAATCGTGATGTGAGCTCGTTTCGGCCTTCAAACGCACTATCGCACTGCTTGTGCAGGCTATCTCTACTTTTTGTGCCAAAGGTATATACCAGTTTTTCTTTGCCAATTTAAGCATCTCGAAGTCTCCTACAGGTCTAGTAGGATTTGTCTAGGCAGTTCTGTTCAACTTTTTGAGATACAGTCAATTTTCTGCATCAAGGTATTTTAGTCATTGGCCATGGTTGAAAGTAGTGATGTATTCCGTATATTGGTTGTTGAGGATAAGTTTGATGGTACCAACTATGTTGCTTACCTCCGAAAACAGTTGGAGAGTGAGCACATGAATGAAGGTGATTCTATGGACAGTTTCCTAACAAAGATCAAAGACTTGAAGCAACAGTTGATTTCTGTTGATGAGGTTATACCAGATAGCTCAGTTGTGCACACCATTCTGAATGGTCTTCCTGAATCATATCAGAGTTTTGCTTCTACTCTTCGGTTGATGATGAAAGGCAATCCAAATGCCTTGTCATTTGAGGAATTATTCTCTATTCTATTGCAGGAAGATCAGTCCAAGCGGAACAGGTCCATTATGTGAGTTGCAGATCAAGCATTCCTGGCTAGTCAGAAGGACAAAGGAAAATGGAGCTCTTCAACTAGTAAGCAGAAATCTGCTAATTCTACACAATTGAAGAGGGAAGACAAAGATGAAAAGAAATCAGAAAATCAGAAATTGTTCTGCAAGTGGTGTAAAGGAAATGCTCATATCATAAAGAACTATCCAAAACTGGCTGCTAAAGAGGCAAAGAAGAAAGAGGCTGGAATGGTTGTTGCAGAGGCCTCTACACCAAAAACAGAGTCTGCTAATCTTGTGCAAGAAGAAGAATGGGTGTCTACTACTGTTTGCACTTTTGACCCATCTTCTCATGAGCAGTGCATGTCTGTAGTAGACTCAGATGTTTGGTACTTTGGCAGTGGGCCGACCAAACATATTACCTTGCAGCACAGTTTCTTCTCTTCACTCGAGCCTGCCCCTACAGGGAATACTGTTACATGTGCCAACAACTCCTCTTATCGCGTTATGGGAGTTGGTAAGATCATTTAGACTACTATTGATGGTAGTTCTTTCACTTTGTCATATGCTTTATTTGTGCCATGGATCAAAAAGAACCTGTTATCAGTTTTTACAGCAACCAAGATTGGCTTGGTTGTGAAATTTGTTGACGACAGGTGTACAGTTCATGATTTGTCAAATGGCGATGTGATTATTGCTTCTGGCATTTTATGTCGTGGGCTGTATAAGCTCATAGACTATGAAAGATCTGTGAATGATTCGGCATGTGCAGTACATGATTCTCAGGCTATGTCAGATGCAAAGCTTTGGCATGCATGCTTTAGTCATCTGGATTTTGCTAGTTTACTATGCCTGCAAAAATATGAAATGGTGTCCTCTTTGCCCAAACTTGAGGCACTTAGAAAACATGTTTGTGAAGGTTGTATTTTGGGCAAAATGCAGCATTCCTCATTTCCAAAAGATGGTTCAGTTCAGGCTACTCAGAAATTGCAGTTTGTACATAGTGATGTCTGTGGTCCTATGCAGACACCTTCTTTTGGAAATTATCTTTACTTCATGAACTTCATTGATGATTTTTCCAGGCATGCATGGGTATATCCATTGAAGGCAAAGTCCGAAGTGTTCATGTGCTTCAAACAGTTTTTGGTTTTGGCTGAAAAACTGTCAGGATGTAAAATGGGCACCCTCCGTTCTGATCGAGGGGGAGAATATATGTCTTTTGACTTTAACGCATTTCTGGCTGAACGTGGGATAAAACACCAGTGTACAGTGCCATATACACCTCAGCAAAATGGAGTTTTTGAACGAAAGAACACGTCACTCATGGAGATGGCGAGGTGTATGGTCAAGAGTCAGGCTTTACCACATAGTTTCTGGCTTGAGGCTGCCATGTGTGCAACATATGTACTTAATAGGTGTCCCACTAAAGCGCTATAGTCTATTACTCCATATAAGTCTTGGCATGATCGCAAGCCATCTGTTGCTCATCTGCCTCTTTTTGGTTGTTTGGCATATGCATTATTGCCCGAACAACATCGCATAAAATTGGATGATAAAGGAGTAAAATGTATTTTTGTTGGGTTCAGTTCTGAAAGTAAAGGCTATCGTCTGTATCATGCACAAACTAAACGCATTCTAGTTAGCTCTGATGTTGTTTTTGTGGAAGATGCTATTCAACCATTGATTTCATGTACTAAGGAGACATCTGTTAGCTCCAAGGACATGTATGATACTTTGCTGCCTCTTTTTACAGGTGGACACTCTAGTGTTGGTCCTAATGAGGCAACTTCTCAACCTTTGCAGGTTTCGTGTGATGATGCAGATCATCCCATTTCTTATGCAGATTTACATGATGCACTTGTTGATGAGAGAGTTGATATTGAGGAGGAAAAAACTATGCCAAAATGGCTGGTGCAAACTTTGCGTGATAGCAAATTAGATGCACCTCTATCATATCACACTCGATCAGGCTCCCATAGTGCCTCTTTCGCATCAGATTGCTATGCTATGGTTGCATCTAGTCTCTGTGATGAGACTCAGCCTATTTCGTTTCATGAAGCACAAAATTCAGAAAATTGGATGGCTATTATGCAATCTGAATATGATGCTATAATGAAGGATGGTACTTGGTCTTTATGTGACTTGCCTCCTGGCAAGAAGGCCATTGGCACTAAGTGGGTGTACAAGCTGAAGCGTAAACCTGATGGTACAATTGACAGATATAAGGCTAGGCTTGTTGCAAAGCGTTATGCGTAGGAAAGAGGCATTGATTTTGATGAAACCTTTGCACCTACATGCCGTATGACTACTGTTCGGAGCACCTGGGCACTTGCAGATCATCATGGTTGGAATGTACATCAGTTGGACATTAAAACTGCATTTCTGAATGGTGACTTGCATGAAGAAGTGTATGTTTTTCAGCCCCATGGCTTTGTGCAGAAAGAGCATGAAAACCATGTGCGGAGGTTAAAGAAGGCATTATATGGTTTAAAGCATTTTGCTTCATGCTTGGTAACTCATGTATATCTTGGTTGAGCAAGAAGCAGCCTACTGTGGCCACTTCCAGTTGTGACGCTGAGTATAGGGTAGCTTTCACAGCTATTGTTGAGTGTGTGTGTGTGTCTCAGATGCCTTATGGCTGATTTGGGTGTTGGTAAGTCTTCTACCACCACCATTTTCATTGACAGTCAAAGTGCATTGGCAATTGCGAGGATCCGTATGTTCCATGCTCGCACTAAGCACATTGAGGTGCATTATCATCTGAAACCTCATATAAACAAAAATTTCAAGACCTTGGTCATTGTGATGCTTGAAACATCCATGTGATGTACCCATATTGTTCAATATGTTCCTATAGGGCATGGGAAGGCCAAATAAGACCCTTCCACACAAATGTGAGAGAAGGCCTTGCATGTGTTTTGCATGCCTTTCTCCCTCATTTCCATGGTAGGGCATTTTTTTGCCTCCCAATGGCATTGATTGCACAATGAATGTGATATACACACAAGATAAGTCTAGAACATGCTCCATACAATAAGGAGAATCCAAAAAATTTTGAAATTTGATATACAAAATAATCTCACGAGACAAAATATATATATATATATATATATCAAAGTGTAATATTGTCATTAATTGATTTGTTTGCATCAATTGGCTTTGATCTTCTCAACGACTCTCTTTCGACGATCCAAAGCCATAGGTAGGGTGTAAGTCAAAACTGACTTTCCTATATCATCACTATTTTTCACCTCTAGCCTTAGTAATATACCTATTTGATTTAAGACTTTTTTGTGGAAGTTGGAAAATAAATTTGTACTTAAAAGGGAATTTTTAAATAAAAAGAAACAATTGGTCCCCTAAGTAATGATTGATAAACAAAGCAATTTACTCAAGGGCTTCAAAAACCATGTCATGAAGTGGCCTTGAGGACTATAGGCTTTGTGGATAATTACAAAATGTTCTTTGGGAAGTTTCCCAATGTACTTTGCAAGGGAATAGCCACCTTCATGAGACACTCGATCCTCTCACTCCTAGCTGTTAACTTGTCGTGTTCGATCCCCTCCTACACAACGTTTTGTGATTAGTATCTGCATGTGGTTGTAAGAATGAATGACACCAATTGAAAATACTTACATATTGAACTCTATGTTCTTCTTCTCCTCTCTCTCAAAGATTCAAATCAATGTTAGAGTGGGACATCCCACTCTTCTCGATGACAGGTGAGTTGGTAACCTTTGATTTCAATATCCTTCTTTGCACATGATTGAATTCTTCTTCAGTGATTTGTTGATGTTCACTTGTAAGTATGTCATCATAAAATAATTTTATTGTGCCTGTCTCTGAATCACCAAATGGTAAACACTTATTCTCCAATAATTCAGACTTGCTATTCAAAGGGCACTCTGACTTTGTACAAAATAAACTTAGGCATTCATTGAGTCATAACCCGAATGCCTTTTTGACATCATGCAAGAATAAGTATTCTTGTCCCTCAACAAGAACCATTGAAAAATATTTGTTTTCCACCTCTAGGATAGTCCCTTTTGACTCCAAACAGTTGAATGACACAGGTACTTCTTCCAATGTGTCATCCTCATATGTATCATCCTCATATGTATCATCCTCATATGTATCATCCTCATATGTATCATTCACATAATGATGATAAGTTTTTTTATCGCTGCTCTCTCTAATAGGAGATTCAAGGGTTCTTGGGGTGGTTCCTTTTTATCATCAACAAAACCACCCTTAAGAAGATGAGGGATGTCATGAGGAGCTGGATCTGGTTCTTCATTCATAATGAAAATTGTGGCAACAATGAAAGATAGGTATTTTGCACCCAGCTTGCATTTCCTATTGAATTTCTTTATTAGTGGCACGATCTCATCAAAGAGGTACCGCTTCCTTTGCATTGCTTGGAACTACTTTAAACATTGTAAATGCCTCATCACCTTTGTGAATGTAGTTGAGATGGTCACATGGAACCCATTTTCCATCATATGGTGGTATTTCAATGGAGAAAATCAATATATGAACTTGCATATATTGAAGTAGCTCCTCCAAGGCATGTGTGCTCATTTGCGCAGTACCATGGAGGTCAAGAACTGTTGATATATTTAGGTAGTGATGTGTGTGAACACTCTAGGACCGTCGGGGCACTTTTTTCCCTCTTTAGGAGGTTTTTTTCCCCCGGCTTGTATATACGCCTATTGCCCTAATGGGCTACTTATCTTTGTACATTCTCTAGTAATACATTCAGTCTTGTGTGTTGTGCTCCAAGGTTCTTCTTCTTCCTTGTGCTGTTCGCGTGCTTCCGCAGATGTCTAACTCCAACAATTGGTATCAGAGCAGGTCGTTGCTTCTTCTAGGGCGCCGTCGACACTCCTCCGTTTGCAGTCTCAGATTCGCACAAAATTTGGTGAGCATACTCAAGGTGTTTCCGAGATCAAAATAGCTTTGCTGTGTGGTGCCGAAATCGCGATCTGAGCTCGTTTCGGCCTCCGAACGCACTATCACAGTGCTTGTGCAGGCTATTTCGTCCTTTTGTGCCAAAGGTATATACCAGTTTCTGTTCGCCAGTTTAAGCGTCTCAAAGTCTGCTACAGGTCTAGCAGAACTCGTCTGGGCAGTTCTGTTCAACTTTTTGAGATACAGTCAATTTTCTGCATCAAGGTATTTTAGTCACCGGCCATGGCTGAAAGCAATGATGTATTCCGTATGTTGGTTGTTGAGGATAAGTTGGATGGTACCAACTACCCATTATGGGCTTATATGATGCGACATGTGCTGGTTGCAAAAGGATTGTGGAACATTGTGCAGGGTGTTGAAAGACGTCCTGTTACACCTGTAACGACAGGTACTGCAAATACAGGTGTTGGAGCTGATGAAGATGGTGTCGAAGATGATATTCCGCAGATTCCTGTTCGTGCTGCTCTTTCTGTTGCACCTACTGCAGAGCAGATTCATTGGGATGGCAGAGATGCCCAGGCACATGCATTGATAGCTTTGTCTGTCAAACGTGCCATTATTCCTCACATTCGCTCTTGCAGAACAGCAAAGGATGCTTGGGATACACTTACCACTTTGTACCAGGCTAGGAATGAGGCTCGTGTTGCTTACCTCCGAAAACAGTTGGAGAGTGAGCACATGAATGAAGGTGATTCGATGGACAGTTTTCTTACAAAGATCAAAGACCTGAAGGAACAATTGATTTCTGCTGATGAGGTTATACTAGATAGCTCACTTGTGCAGACCGTTCTGAATGGCCTTCCTGATTCATATCAGAGTTTTGCCTCTACTCTTCGATTGATGATGAAAGGCAATCCAAATGCCTTGTCATTTGAGGAATTAGTCTCTATTCTGTTGCAGGAAGATCAGTCCAGGCAGAACAGGTCCATTATGCGTGTTGCAGATCAAGCTTTCCTGGCTAGTCAGAAGGGCAAAGGAAAATGGAGCTCTTCTACTAGTAAGCAGAAATCTGCAAATGCTGCACATTCGAAGAACCAGGATAAAGATGAGAAGAAATCAGAAAAGCAGAAATTGTTCTGCAAGTACTGTAAAGGAAATGATCATATTATAAAGAACTGTCCAAAACTGGCTGCTAAAGAGGCAAAGAAGAAAGAGGCTGGAATGGTTGTTGCAGAGGCCTCTACACCAAAAACAGAGTCTGCAAATCTTGTGCAGGAAGAAGAATGGGCGTTTACTACTGTCTGCAGTTTTGACCCATCTTCTCATGATCAGTGCATGTCTGCAGTAGACTCAGATGTTTGGTACTTTGACAGTGGGGCAACCAAACATATTACCTCGCAGCGCAGTTTCTTCTCTTCACTCGAGCCTGCCCCTACAGGGAATACTGTCACATGCGCCAATAACTCCTCTTTTCCTGTGATGGGAGTTGGTAAGATCATTCTGACTACTGCTGATGGTAGTTCTTTCACTTTGTCAGATGCTTTATTTGTGCCAGGGATAAAAAAGAACCTGTTATCAGTTTCTACATTAGCCAAGATTGGCTTGGTTGTGAAATTCGTTGATGACAGGTGTACAGTCCATGATCTCTCAAATGGCGATGTGATTATTGCTTCTGGCATTTTATGTCGTGGGCTGTATAAGCTCATAGACTATGAAAAATCTGTGAATGATTCGGCATGTGCAGTTCATGATTCTCAGGCTATGTCAGATGCAAAGCTTTGGCATGCACGCTTTGGTCATCTGAATTTTGCTAGTTTGTTACGCCTGCAGAAATCTGAAATGGTGTCCTCTTTGCCCAAACTTGAGGCACCTGGAAAACATGTTTGTGAAGGCTGTATTTTGGGCAAAATGCAGCGTTCTTCCTTTCCAAAAGATGGTTCAGTTCGGGCTATGCAGAAATTGCAGCTTGTACATAGTGATGTCTGTGGTCCTATGCAGACACCCTCTTTTGGAAATTACCTTTACTTCATGACTTTCATTGATGATTTTTCCAGGCATGCATGGGTATATCCACTCAAAGCAAATTCCGAAGTGTTCATGTGCTTCAAACAGTTTTTGGTTTTGGCTGAAAATCTGTCAGCATGTAAAATGGCCACCCTCCGTTCTGATCGAGGGGGGGAATATATGTCTTCAGATTTTAATGCATTTCTGGTTGAACGTGGGATAAAACACTAGTGTACAGTGCCGTATACACCTCAACAGAATGGAGTTGCTGAACGAAAGAACAGGTCACTCATGGAGATGGCGAGGTGCATGGTCAAAAGTCAGGCTTTACCACATAGTTTCTGGCTTGAGGCTGTCATGTGTGCAGCATATGTACTGAACAGGTGTCCCACGAAAGCGTTGTAGTCTATCACTCCATATGAGGCTTGGCATGACCGCAAGCCATCTGTTGCTCATCTGCGTGTTTTTGGTTGTTTGGCATATGCATTAGTGCCTGAACAACATCGCAGAAAATTGGATGATAAGGCAGTAAAATGTATTTTTGTTGGGTACAGTTCTGAAAGTAAAGGCTATCGTCTGTATCATCCACAGACTAAACGCATTCTGGTTAGCCGTGATGTTGTCTTTGTGGAAGATGCTATTCAGCCATTGCTTTCATGTACTAAGGAGACATCTGTTAGCTCCAAAGACATGTATGATACTTTGATGCGTCTTTTTACAGGTGGACAGGCTAGCGTTGGTCCTAATGAGGCAACTTCTCAGCCTTTGCAGGCTTCATATGATGATGCAGATCATTCCATTTCTGATGCAGATTTACATGATGCACTTGTTGATGAGAGAGATGATATTGAACAGGCAAAAACTATGCCAAAATGGCTGGTGCAGACTTTGCGTGACAGCAAATTAGATGCACCTTTGTCATATCGTACTCGTTCAGGCTCTCATAGTACCTCCATTGCATCAGATTGCTATGTTATGGCTGCATCTAGTCTCTGTGATGAGAATGAGCCTGTTTCTTTTGATGAAGCACAAAATTCAGAAAATTGGATGGTTGCTATGCAATCTGAATATGATGCTATAATGAAGAATGGTACATGGTCTTTATGTGACTTGCCTCCTGGCAAGAAGGCCATTGGCACTAAGTGGGTATACAAGCTGAAGCGTAAACCTGATGGTACAGTTGACAGGTATAAGGCTAGGCTTGTTGCAAAGGGTTATGCGCAGGAAAGAGGCATTGATTTTGATGAGACCTTTGCACCTACATGCCGTATGACTACTGTTCGGAGCATTTGTGCACTTGCAGCCCATCATGGTTGGAATGTACATCAGTTGGACATTAAAACAGCATTTCTGAATGGTGACTTGCATGAAGAAGTGTATGTTTTTCAGCCCCGTGGCTTTGTGCAGAAAGGGCATGAAAATCAGGTGTGCAGGTTAAAGAAGGCGTTATATGGTTTAAAGCAAGCACCACGTGCTTGGTATGAGAAAATACATGCCTATCTAATTGCACATGGTTTTGAGAACAGTCCAATTGAAAGCACCTTATATGTTAAGCATGCTAATGATGTGCTTTTGATCATTGTTGTCTATGTAGACGACATGCTGCTCACTGGTCCTCTTGAGAAGCATATTGCTGATTTCAAGGCTGATTTGCATGCCTCATTTGAGATGTCTGATTTGGGGCATTTGCATCACTATTTGGGCATTCAGTTTATGCAAGTTGATGGTGGAATGGCTTTGTGTCAAACGAAATATATTGACACATTATTGAAGCGTTTTGGCCTTGAAGACTGTAAGCCTATTGCCACTCCTATGGAGACAGGTTTACGATTGAGTCTTCATGATGCTGGAGATGCATTTGATGCTGTTCTCTATCAGCAGGCTGTTGGATGCTTGATTTACTTATGCATTACTCGGCCAGATATTCAGTTTGCTGTCTCACAGATGAGCAGGTTTATGCATTGCCCAGGAGTCAGGCATTGGAAAGCGGTTAAGCGCATCTCTCGCTACTTGAGTGGTACTCGGCTACTTGGGTTGTTTTATCCCAAGGGGGGATCACTACCGCCAGATTTGCATGCTTTTTCTGACTCAGATTGGGCTGGTTGCTATGACACTCGTGTGTCCACCAGTGCTTTTTGCTTCATGCTTGGTAGCTCATGTATATCTTGGTTGAGCAAGAAGCAGCCTACTGTGGCCACTTCTAGTTGTGAGGCTGAGTATAGGGCAGCTTTCACAGCGACTGTTGAGTGTGTGTGGCTCAGACGCCTTATGGTTGATTTGGGTGTTGGCCAGTCTTCTGCCACCACCATCTTCACTGACAGTCAGAGCGCATTGGAAGTTGCGAGGAACCCTGTGTTCTATGCTCGCACTAAGCACATTGAGGTGCATTATCACTATGTCAAGGAGAGGTTCTCTGCTGGGGAGATCAGCTTGGCATATGTGCCCACGCAGGAGAACATTGCAGACCTTTTCACGAAGGCTCTGCCTAGGGAGAATTTTGAAGCTTTCCGCAAAGCTTTGGGCTTACTTCCTTTTGTGGAGTGATTTCCACATAGCTCGGCACTTCCTTATACATGAGTGCCAGCTCCTTGTTCACCGCATCACTCCCAGGGGGGATTTGTTGATATATTTAGGTAGTGATGTGTGTGAACACTCTAGGACCGCCGGGGCACTTTTTTCCCTCTTTAGGAGGTTTTTTTCCCCCGGCTTGTATATACGCCTATTGCCCTAATGGGCTACTTATCTTTGTACATTCTCTAGTAATACATTCAGTCTTGTGTGTTGTGCTCCAAGCTTCTTCTTCTTCCTTGTGCTGTTCGCGTGCTTCCGCAGACGTCTAACTCAAACAAGAACCTTGGAGAGAAGATCATATAGGCCATGTTTACCTTTATAATCCAAATCATCCCAAAATTCCACAAAATTCTGGTGTGCTCCCTTAGGAGTTATAGAGGTGGAAGCCATAGCTTGCAAACGCACAAAGAATTGATCTATCACTCCTTGAATAGTTGCAAAAGTGAGAAATGAGAAGACAAGACTCCTATTTATAGATTTTCTATGATTTTTAAGTGATGGGTCCCACTTTTTGACAAAAGTGACTTTTCTTAAAATTAAAACAGAAGCGATTTTTAGTAAGAAAAAGTTGAAATTAAACATCACAACAAAGAATGCTCTTACAAGAAAAACATCGAGAATCTACATACAAGTAAAATGTGGCCAAAATCTTCCTACAGCAAATGTGAAAATATTTTCATTGCAAAAAGAGGTTTTTACATAGGACTCACATTTCCTTACATAAAAATTGATAACAATGTGGCAAGAGAGCTATGACATTGGAATTTCAGTCCCATCCATGCTCCAATCCACAAGGACCTTGAATTTGTCTTTCAATCTCTTTTCAATCTATGGACATTTCATAATAAAGTAAAACATTATGAAATTCATGAACATTAATGATAGATTAAGATATATATAAATGGAATCCATCTCTTACTTTGTTCTCCCATATTCAAAATTTTAAATTATGAAGATCATCGTATCCCATGATAAGTAAGTGCTCTCTCATGCTCCAATGTTGATTAACTAAAATCACCTCCATATCATTGTTGGGTAACTTTACATTAATTTCAAATGAAATTAAAGATCCTTCAAAGCTCTATAAAGGTATCTGACCTCCAAGTTTACAGATCGAACAATCGTAATAAAATATAATGTACAAGTAGGTATGATGTGTTAGATAGAAAAAGCCTATACCTATGTCACCAATTTTACAATGATATCTATCCCCTTTTGACAATCCTTCTAGCTAACCCTAGTTTTCTCCTAGTAAACCTTCTACTACCTATGACATGCTGCTCACTTGTCCTCATGACACACATATTGCTGATTTTAAGGCTGATTTGAATTCCTCATTTGAGATGTTATATTTGGGGGATTTTCATCACTATTTGGGCATTTAGTTTATGCAAGTTGATGGTGGAATGGCTTTGTGTCAAACGAAATATATTGACACATTATTGTAGCATTTTGGCCTTGAAGATTGTAAGCCTATTGCCACCTCTATGGAGATAGGTTTATGATATAGTCTTCATGATGCTTGAGATGCATTTGATGTTGTTCTCTATCAGCAGGCTACTGGATGCTTGATTTACTTATGCATTACTCAGCCAGATATTCAGTTTGTTGTCTCACAGATGAGCAGGTTTATGCATTGCCTAGGTGTCAAGCATTGGTAGGCAGTTAAGCGCATCTTTTTCTACTTACATGGTACCCAGCTACTTGGATTGTTTTATCCCAAGGGGGGATCACTACCGCCAGATTTGCATGCTTTTTCTGATAGTGATTGGGCTCGTCGCTATGACACTCGTGTGTCCACCAGTGGCTTTTGCTTCATGCTTGGTAGCTCATGTATATCTTGGTTGAACAAGAAGCAGCCTACTGTGACCACTTCCAATTGTGAGGGTGAGTATAGAGAAGCTTTCACAGCAATTGCTGAGTGTGTGTGGCTCAGATGCCTTACGATTGATTTGGGTGTTGGTCAGTCTTCTAACATCATGTTGGCAGTAGCCAAAGGCACAGACAATGCGGAAGTATGTGAAGGCGGATTACAATGAAGTAGTAGGGAGCCAGGCAGATTAATTTTTCAAAGAAATATGTTTTATATTACTTTTTCAAAACCTTCAATAGTGATTTTCATCACTTTTGTACCATAGAAAATCCCCTTTTGTAATTAGTAGCTCCATTTTTTGCAAGTCGAGGAGTCCTCGAGCTTGAGGAGCTTAGGAAGAATGAGCCTATCAATTTTGGTTATTTTTAGACTTCGTTTAGACCTTCAAATAGCACCTAGAACCTATTTTTTAACTATACCGTTCACTAGATGTGAAACCAATCAAAAATAGTCAAAAAAACTATAAATAGAGCTAGAGAGCTCATTTTTGAGGTTAGCTTGTATGAGTATAGAAGAGCTTAGAGCTATTTTGAGTTGTAAGAGTGATCTTAAGCAATACAGTCTATTTTCCTACCTTCCATTGTGTCTTGCTTGTCTCTTCATTGCGTATGTGTATGTGTGTGTGCATCTCTATTCTTCTCATCTTCACTCTCACTACATCTCGCGTTCATGATCTTCATATCACTCCTATCTCTTCCATGGATTGACATGAAGGAGGTGGAGCTTCTTAACGTGGTACTTACCATTGTGCTAGAGCAACACCAAATTTGGCACCGTTGCCGGGGATCGAGTCTAGGACGAATGTGTGATGGTAAGAGTATAGCAAGAAGTGGTGTTGGAAGGTAAAAATTTCAGTTTTTGTTGTTGTTTTTAACTAGTTTTTTGTGTTTTTCATCTCCCCTACACTCCTTCACCACCGCATCATCTTCTTCCACTCCAAAAAAATTAGAAAATTCACCATATCCACCCATTCTCCTCATTTCCCCTCATTTGTGCATGCGAGAGAGAGAGAGAGAGAGCTTTTGTGCTTGTATGTGCTTTTGTGTTTTTGAGTTTTCTTGCAGGTACAGTGCTCCAGAGTAGCATGAAAGCTTCCAAAAGGTAAAAAATCCACTTTCTGTCAGAATTTGCCATTGGAGTCGGACCATCGTGATGATCTGACAAATTCGGCATTTTTGGTAAGCGACCACATAACGGTGTAGGCAATCCTAGCGCACACACGAATCCATAGGTGCATTCTCAAAATCTGCATTTTGGTGGACCATTGCGACGGGCTCACGCCATCACGATTGTGTCACACCATCGCGATTGGCTCACGCCATCGCTACGGTTCAGTCGAACCATTGCGATGGTCTCACACCATCGCAACGGTTCACTTGAGCCATCGTGACAGTCACTGACCATCACGATGATCCCGTTGACCCCACGCCATCGCGATTGGCCCATGCCATCACGATGATCCTTTGCCACGTGTTAAGCTAGACCATCGCGACGATACCAGGTAAGCCATCGCGACGCTATCAGAAGCAAGTGTAGGAACTACTGCACGTTTGTGGGCACAACAATTGAATAGCTACCCTTACAAATTGGGCTCAGATACGAGTGAATCAGAAATGGATTTTAGCATGGAAAGACCAGAAGGAGGGTTAAACATAGCATATTTGGAAAGACCTGAGGGACCCTACAGAACTCAATTAGAATATGTCCGAACCAACCACTTAGGTGCTCGCATCTATGAGGATGGTTTGCAAATATCAGTGGTGCAATTGCATAATCCTGATCAACCCATTGGGTTGGATCATCTAGTGGTCAAATTTGAGAGAGACACATACATAGACAAAGAAGGAACAATTTACATCATAAGTACTCAGCCAAATCATACCAATGAGTTTGGTGTAGTTTAGTCAGACACAGAAGCGAGATCACAACAAAAAGAACCATTAGGAGAAGAACCTAGGACACCTAGAGGGAAATCTGTATGGACAAGAGTACTAATCCCAGATTGGATCCCTTAGGATAACAGAAGCATAGAATTGTTTCTAAATAGGGAGAGAGATGAAGCATTTTGGAGGTACAGAATGGAACAACCTAGTGAGGTAGGCTCCATCATGATTTACGAATTCAAGGACCTAGATACTCGTGGAAAAGTTGTATACCTTGATGATACTTTAGAATGAGTATTTGTAGTACCAGACCATGCAAGAAATACCTACACATGGAGACGCGATTTAGTATTCCCTCCATCTTGAGAAAATTAAGCATAAGCCATCAGGGCGCTAGAACATCCTCAGCCCATGGTACTCAAAGAGAGAAGAACAAAGAGAGACCAGAAGTAAGTTTTACTCATACTATAGGGAGAGATAGAACCACCATGGACACCGATAGAGTGGAAACACAAAGGGAATCAAGAATACCAAGAGGTAGAGATGATTTTCCTCTACCTAGACCGCGTGAAAACCCAAGGATATTAAGACCCACTCAGTTAGTAAAGTCCATGAAGAACTACTTTGATGGGACAAGAGATCCTTATGACCATGTTGTGTAATTTAAGCAAGTGCTAAGATCAGAGCAGCTAGAAGACATGTTCATGCAATACAATGTTTTTGGACTAACGTTAAAGAACACGGCTTTAACTTGGTTTCAACCATTGCAACAGAGGCAATTTAGGGATATCCATCACTGTTTAGAGTCATTCATCACGGAATTCTCTAAAAGTGGAATCAGACATGATACATCTTCATTCATTCATAGTTTCAAACAGACCCCTCGGGAAACAGTTAGATTGGCAGGATGTAGGTTTAGACAATATGTTGAGAGATGCCCAATGCAAGAGTTACCCTCACTGGCCAAGCAAGTGTCATTGTTTTTAGACGGCCTCTTGAGCTCTAAACTATGCTCCTATGTGTACTTGAAGGAACCCAGAACGTTAGAGCAATGTTTGAGAATTTGTATAGACATTGAGGACAACCTTGGAGATGAGTTGGAACTCTCAAAGGTCTATAAGGACTCATATTGTTCATCTCTAGCATCCTCAAGACTGTGTGGCTTGATAGAGGACCTAGGAGAAAAAGTGGCCCAGAAACTAAGCGTTTCTAGCAAGTAGATGCCTAGGTTAACAAAAAACAAGCGTTGTTACACATGTGGTGGCAATCATATGGAAAATGTATGTCCCAATGCAACACAACCGCAAGCCAACCCTAGTGGCCAGTACTGTACGATTGAAAGATGATACACAAATCACACGGCTCAAGACTACCCATACAATAAACAAGTAGTAAGACAGAACTACCCGCAAGCATACCCACAACCAGGGAGGTATCAATGTCAATAGAATGGTCAGCCTCATTACTATAGGCCTCCTCAGAACTATCCTTATCAGGCTCAACAGAGACCTCAACCTGTTTTAGCTCAGCAGCCACCCCCACCAGCTAATGTCATCCCAGTCAAATACGCTGCTGCAAAAGAGAATCTCAATAGGGCTTTAGTGCCTTCTTCACCCTTGATCATAGAAATTGACCCGAATTCTAATAGTTTTGGCTCTACTCATGTAGATAGTCCACCAGCATATTACACGGAGTCACCAGAACATGTGGGAACATATCAATACGATAGTCCACCATTGGAACCCAGTTGGGAGCCCGATTATGCTAATGTGATGTACGCCAACCCTAATCCACGGCCCTAGTTAAGACAGCAAAGACCACAGGGCCCTAGAGGACCATGCTTTAGATGCCAATGATATCATTTCATAAAGGACTGTCCACATCCTCCGATAGCAGGATAGTCACAATACTATAACATACAAGGCTTTTGTGCCCAGTGTGGTAAAGAGCATGTCATCAAAGATTGTCCCAAGAACCCTGCTAATGCTTCAAAAGTGACACCCATCAACATGATAGGAATTGTACCCAATGCAGATGGATCCAACCCTACATACGTGCCTATCCAAGCTATAACAAGAGCCCAAGCGCTCTTACAGAATCAACAGCTTAATCTTGAGAAAATAGCCGGAACTAGCAAAGTTGGAGAATCTAGTAGTAAAAAGACAAAATCTTGGAAAGATTCTAGAGAAAGGATTAAGAGGAAGTGGAGTAAAAAGATAACTGAGTTGGAAGGAAGTCTCAAGGAATCTAGAGCCAAAATCCTAGAATTTACCTCTCAAGAATCTAATCAGGAGAATCTAGCTCAGAGGTCAGGATCAATTTTAGTGGAACCCATACTAGAAAACCTAGACATGATGTTTCGCGCTTATCAGGCTAGATTGAAAGAAGGACCCCAGGTAGCTGAAATGAGTAAGAACTACCCAAGAGCAGATCTAGAAATTGAGAGAACTAAACTTTGCATGAAGATGGTAGAATTAGCACAAACTATGTTCGAAGCCTCTCGTCATCTTAATTGGAATAACATGGCAAAACCTGAATTACACTTTCAAGGACTATTGGAGAGGTTAGAATACTTGATCGATAGCAAGGAATCTGCATAGGAACCATATTAACTCGAAGACACAAGAAAAGAATGTACCATCCTTGTCTCAAGTAGCCAAATACAGAAATCGAAGACAACTTGTCTTCCATACATAAGTATTCACATGAATTTTTGAGAGAAATCCAAGAAGAGAAGTGGAGAAAAGAACAAGGAACCTATCCTCCTATCAAGAAATAGATGACTTGCAAGAGCATTTTCCCCAACACATCCCCTCTATTTATGATGATGTAGAGGAAGAACAACTAAGTGAACACACAGATTTTGAATCCAATTCTTTGCAAGAACTACCTCAGTTTAGAGGACCTTGGGAAGCCAAGTCTATTAGCATGAGAGCACCCATGATAATAGTGAGGAATGAAGAATCAGTAATCCCTAGAAACATGAAAGTGATCAAGAATACTAAAGTACAATGTCACCTCACTCTAGAGTTTTTGAAGCTTAAACAAGAATTGTGGAAACACGTAGCAAACCAATTCCTTGAGGTTGTTATTGCTCCCTCAAAGATAGGATCACATAAGAAGGTACTGGAGATACCCGTAGAATGGATTGGAGATGTGAGCGAAGGAGAGGAAGGTAACACTTATCTTCCAATAACCCATTAGAGCTACACCACCTTGCACTTGATGTTTGACACATGGCCATGTGGTATCTTGGGGCCTCAAGATTGACATCTAGGCCTAGGCATCTTAACTTATTTCTCCTAATGCATTCTCTAGCCTCTACCTGTGCTTCTTCTCTGACTCTCAACTCTTCTTCTTTTTGCTTCTTAGCAGTGTTGAGTCTCATTAACATATCCTCTGTAAGAGGTTCTTGATACAACTTGACCCGACATCCACTAATGTAGTTTAGCAAGATGTCACCTTCTAGAGTGGCCAATTGAACCGCACCACTAGTGGAGATTCTATTAATGATCATGGGTCCATTCCTCTTTTCTCCAATTTACGGGCATGTTGCTTTAGTGTATAAACCAACACTAGGTCTCCCTCTTTAAATCCTTTATCTTTGATATGTGCATCGAAGTATGCCTTTTGCTTTTTCTTTGCAGCATAGATGCCTATCGTCGCTCATAGCCTTGTCTCACCTAAGCGTTCTAGATCAAAGATCCTATAGGATAACTCGTGTCCATTCCACTCATGCTCTTGTGCTACTTTTAAGGTTGGGATTAGGAAGTCCAAAGGTACCACAGCATTTTTTTCGAAACCATCTGAAATGGGGTGGCATTGAGTACCATTTTGTAGGCAACTCGGTAAGCCCAAACAGCGTGATGAAGCTGTTTATCCCAATCAGAGCACTTATTATTTACCAATTTTGTCAATACATTACATAGGATCTTGTTTGTGCTCTCGGCTTGTCCATTAGCTTGTGGATGATAAGGGGCAGACTTCTTATGTATCACCAAGAATTCTTGGAGAAGATTCTCAATGACTTCATTCAAGAAATGCATACCTCGATCACTCACTAACTCTATTGGTAGTCCATATCGGGTG
The DNA here is from genome assembly GCA_020310875.1 of Ceratopteris richardii. Taxonomy (NCBI): domain Eukaryota; kingdom Viridiplantae; phylum Streptophyta; class Polypodiopsida; order Polypodiales; family Pteridaceae; genus Ceratopteris; species Ceratopteris richardii. The sequence goes on along the minus strand of CM035415.1, from coordinate 48,274,925 downwards.
AACACATTCTCGAATAAAAACCTAGCCATTGTTTGAGCATCATTCTTTGTAGTGGCTTTTACTTCTACCCACTTTGTAAGGTAATCTATGGCTACAATAATGTACTCTGCATGGGAGTTTCTAGCTAGAGGGTTGATAGGACCTACAAAGTCTATACCCCATTTTGAAAATGCACGTCCTCCCATCATTGGCCTCAAAGGCATCTCATCCTTTCTAATGGGGTACTGGGCACGTTGGCATGTTTCACATTTCTTCACATAGGTATGTGCATCCATATGAAGAGTTGGCCACCAAAGTCCTGAGAATAGAATGATCTTGATTACTCTATTAGGACCAAAGTGTCCACCTGCAGCACAACTATGGGCAGTTTCTAAGATTTTCAAATACTCAGATTCATGAATGCACAATCTCAAGTAACCATCTTTTCCTCTTCGATATAGGTTGTCTCCTACTAAGGTATAGTCTAGAGCCTCTTGTTGCATGCTTCGTTTTCTTGCTAGACTTGCCTCGCTGGGTAGTGTTCCCGTTCTCATAAATTCTACCAATGGAGTGCTTCAATCTGGAATTAATGAGACATGATAAAGGGTAGCATGCTCCACTGGAGGTTTTTCCTGGCACCTTGGACAATTCTTAATCCACTCATGTATTTCTTTATCCAACTAGGCCAATACACTCCTAAACATTTTAGATTTTGCAATGTTCATTGTTCAGAATAGTGATTCCCTAGAAATCCGTCATGGGCTTGTTGCAACCAACTACTATGTTCATTGTCCTCGACACAACAAGCTAGAACACCTTCTGCATCTTGCTTATACATGCTTCCTACCAATATTTGATAGTTTTGTGATCATATGATTTCATCCTTGTTCATCTTCACATTCTTATTTGCAGGTCCAAAGGTTAGGACCGGTACCAAATTATTTGCCCATTTAGGAACAACTTCTAGATTGAATAGATAAGTGTCGTGCAATTCATCAAACACTCCTGCGGTGACTTGCCTAAAGTGATGCGAGAAAGGTGATCCACTCTGAGGTGGTTCTTACCTTTCCTAACAACCACTTCAAAGTCATATTCCATTAGTAAGAGGAACCATCTTACTAAACATCTTGTATTGCAAGGTTTATTGACCAAGTATAATAAAGTTTGATGATTAGTGAAAAATTTGAACCGGTTGGCCAATAGATGGTGTCTAAACTTCTTTACAGCATATACCATGCCTAAACCTTCTCTTTCGATTGTGGTGTAGTTTTGTTCAGTAGCGTTCAATTGCCTACTAGCATATGTGATAGGTAGATCTAGGTTTCCTTCACCTCTTGATTGTGCTAGCACACATCCTATTGCATGATTGGATGCATCTACATGGACATGGAATGGTTTAGTCCAATCACGAGTGGTCAGTATTGGGGCTATGCACAAGCATCTCTTCATCTCATTGAAGGACTTCTCGCATTCATCGTTCCACTCAAAATTTGTCAACAAGGCATAAAGAGGCTTAGCTATAATTGCATACATGTGAATAAACCTATGGTAAAATCCACAATGGCCCGTAAAATCTTGTACCTCTTTAACATTCCTTGGCCTCGACAACTCCGCTATGGCTTTTACTTTGTCCTCATCTGTTGATATTCCGTTCTTAGAAACAATATGACCTAAGATTTTACCTTGGTGTACCATGAACACACACTTCTCTGGGTTCAGACAAACTCGATATTCTCTATACTTGTTGAAGATCTGTCTGAGCTCAGGGATGTGACATCTCCTTTCTTGGGAATGAGCACATAAATTATCCACATACACTTCTAAGCTCTTTCGCAAGAACTCTTTGAAGACATGACACATGAGTCTTTGGAATGTTGCAAGTGCATTGTGAGTCCAAACGGCATCACGCGAAATGCAAAGATTTCCCACTTGTGGCAAAGGCCGTATTGTCTTGATCTTTTGGGGCAATGGCTACTTGGTTGTAACGTGAAAATCCATCATTGTTGTCTATGTTGACGACATGCTGCTCACTGGTCCTATTGAGAAGCATATTGCTGATTTTTAAGGCTGATTTGCATGCCTCATTTGAGATGTCTGATTTGGGGAATTTGCATCATTATTTGGGCATTCAGTTTATGCAAGTTGATGGTGGAATGACTTTGTGTCAAACAAAATATATTGACACATTATTGCAATGGGGGATAGTATGAGAGCAAATTTTTGGATCTACTCCCTTCAAAACTCTATAGTGCCATGCAAACACATCCCTGTGTTCCCTTAATAGGGCTACAAGCTCTCCTTCTTCTTTTGCACTTAGGTCGTCTCATATATATGTACATCTTTCTTCATTTCCTTCAATGGTTACAACAATTTTCTTGGTCTTTTCTTTATTGTCATATGCTTCACCTATAATGGCCTCTCTCTTAGGCATTCGTATCAAAATCTTTCGGTCTTCCACTTCATATTTCTTGAAATTTTCTCGTACTTCAAACAATGGTTCCTCCTCTTCCTGTTTCACTAATGTTTTTTTCTTTTTCTTTTGATCACCCTCACTTCCATTCTTCAAATTTACCAGTTTGATGCTTGTGAGAGGTTCTTCTTCTTTGTGTGTAAATACTCCTATGTCTTCTAGATAGTGCTTCTCTGAAGTAAAGCAACTATCCATCACAATGGACTCTAGATCATCATCATTCTCTTCTTCTTCTATGAAGTCACTAGGGTCACATTCTTCTAACAAGGGTTGACACATGAACACTGAAATATCGTATCCGTCCTCATCACAATGAGGTGTCCATTGTTCTTCATTGACAGCAATGTTCATGGTGGCCAAGATTTTTGCCCAACCATGAGGCTCAAATTCCTCATCCGAAAAGATCATCTGCGTATAGGTTGGGTCTCTAACTGGTCTATCTCCTTGAGAAGTTCCTTTTTCTCTTGCCTTTAAGCATTTTTCCTCTTCCTTCGCGACCTTGCACATCCACAAATGAGTATCTTCATGCATCCATGATGTATCAGATGAACTTTTAGAATGCACAGAGATTGCTTCTTGCTCCTTGTGGATAGAACTCCACTGTAGGGGTGGTACATCTCTGAAGGTGTAATCCTTCAAATTGACCTTGGTGGTGACCCCTAAGTGTTGTAAGTACAAGGAGTTGGTTCCCCAATCTTGTACTATTTGCAATTGTCATAGGAAGGGTCGTCCTAGGATCATCTCATAGACATTATTTTTCTCAAAGTCACATATAGCAAATGTATGTTCAAACTACACCACAAGTGGTTAGAGTTATCCCTTCGAGCAATCCTAGAGGTCTTTCACAATGACAGTCGGCCATTTGAAGCTTCATTCTAGTTGTTCATAATGTGGGTTTGCCCCATCACTTCCACAAGGAGGTGGTTGCAATAGCAACACTCACACCTGAATCTATGATTGCTTTGGTTGTGTAACCTTGGTAGGTGATGGGAAGATAAGTATTACCTTCTTCACCTTCACTCATGTCCCCTATTTTATCCAGAGGTATCTCTGGAACTTTTTGCTTAGAGCCTGCTTTTGGCATATGGGAATCAAGTTCTGGAACCTGATCCTTCACATGATTCCATATCTCAGGTTTTGCTCTGAGCAACTCTTCTACAGTGAGATGACACTGAACCTTAGTGTTCTTCACGACGTCTGTGTTTCTTGGAACCACCGAGTCTTCATTTCTGATCAATATTGTGGGAGTTATGATTTGGAGAGATTCAGATTCCCATGGGCCTGTGAATTGTGGCAACTCTTGTAAAGAATTAGATTCAAATCTTGAACTTTCTTCCTCTTGTTCCTCTACTTGGTCTACATAAATAGATGGAATGTCTTGTGGAAATTGATCATGAAGGTCATCAATTTCAAGAATAGGAGGGGGATTATCCTTCTCCTTGGCCCATTTCTCTTCTTGTATTTCCCCCAATAACTTTTGATGTTGTTGAATTGAAAGTTATGAACATAGAATTTCTTTGGTGATGAGCTCTCTCTTTCAATAGTTGGTGGAGCCTGTATAGGTAAAGAAACTTGCGGTATATTTACCAACTGCTCTAATCTATCTAGTAAGCCCTGAAAGTGCAAACTCGATGTAATAGCATTTGTTTGATTGAACGATTGATTGGCCTCGAACATATCTTGAGCTAGTTCCACCATTTTTATGCACATTTTTGTCCATTCAATTTTCAAATCTGCTCTAGGGTAGCTCTTATCTAGGTTTGCAGGTGTTGGCCCTTCTTGAAGTCGAGGCTAGTATGCCTTGAACATCATGTCCAAGTCTTCTGGGGTTGGATCTGCAAGAAGAGATCCTAGTTGTGGTTTATTTACAGTAGTTGGTGGGTGGGGATGAGGTGGTGTGGATGGAGTTTTGACATTTGTAAGCATGTATTTGATGGACTTAGTACCATCAAAGTATTATAGATAAAGCAACTTCAGTAGCAAATAGGATCCCTATTCATAATCCTTTTGGATTATTAATACAAGCATGTATTTGATGGACTTAGTACCATCAAAGTATTATAGATAAAGCAACTTCAGTAGCAAATAGGATCCCTATTCATAATCCTTTTGGATTTAGACTATAGGATTGCTAGCGGAAGGAGCTACGCCTTCACCATTAGTAATGTGCACAAGCAATCCTATAGGTTCAAGAAGTTGCATAGAGGTATGGGAGATACAGTTTGATAATCTCCAAGGTAGTGAAGATTCACTTATCTTCACAAGAGTCTCACAGTATGATTAGGAGACTATGGGGTATTTTTAGGCATACCCAAAGAGTGACTAGTTTCACTCATACACATCACTTGAGCAAGTAGTGAAGCATTTTTGCTACACTACTAAGGAAACCAAATAGACGGGATCACAGACATGGGTTTCATGAGACAGCATCGACGGGTGCTTATGTGATTCGGGTGATGATTAGGAAGGCCATAGGCATGGCACTAGCTCTATGATTTAGAGCATAGATCCCTTAATTAAGAGTAGTTGGGGGTACCCAATACATATATATGTATATTGGGATCTACAGAAGGTACAAGCTTAGTCTTGGTACCTACGAACAAGTTGGTTTGGAACAGAAAGGGATATCCATTGTCACATGTTGACTAGAACCAAACTAACTAGTTCGAGGACATGGGACTCATTTGAGTCCACTGACATGATTTTAGGATATGGGATTCATTAGAGTCCACTTGCATATTCCATTACATGGAATATATATATATATATATATATATATATATATATATATATATATATATATATATATATATATATATATATATATATATATATATATATATATATATGTATTTGCTTTAGTGTAGGTATGACACCGTGAATTGGAAGAAGTTTTCACTGGTATGGGACGGTGGAAATGACTTCCCTTTGAGCACTCTTCTCCTATGGCCAGGGAGAAAAGGACTCATCATTCATGACGTCATGTCTCACTAGATCAGAGGAGAGCTCTTAGTAGACATCTCCTTAGGATTGGGAGTTATCCTTCATAGTTTAGGAAAGATGTATTCTTCCTGTAGAGAATGTGGTAGGTGATTTTATCACCATTGGTATCACATACTCATTTTGAGTTTTTCGGGAAGGATAATTCCATTAGTTTGATTGGATCGTGTAGATCCATGTACAGAGTATGGTTGGTAGAGATAGTTTTTTATTATGGATACACATATGTTCACGGTATCATGTCATATCATTGCTGACCATTTTAGTAGATGGATTTGACCCTTATTAGGAATTTATTTTCTACACTCTTCTCTACATACACCTTCATTAGTTAGGCGAGATCTGTTCTCCATCTTCATAGGAATATGTATAATGAGAGATTATGCGTTAGTTATGGAAGAGAGGACTAAATAAATTCATGAGTTTCTCTTTCAAGGAAAGGAGAAAGTGAGAATCAGTTCAGAGATCCATGAGAGATCTCACTTTAGTTGAGTGGTCTCACTTTAGCTCCTGTTCTTTGAGAGAGAAAGAAGGAAAGGAAAACATGATTTCTTCATAGGAGAGGAATAGAGTATGTTTTCCTTTAGAGAGAAGAGATGTTTGGGAAACATTTTTTAGTCTATATTTCAGAAGGAATTCATTTCCTCTACTTTTCAATGTAATTTTCCTCCATATGGGAGTATGATCCTCCACTATTTTGGAAGGAAAAGTATGGAGAACTTATCTGCATGTTCTCAGGTATGGATGAGTAGAGAAAATGGATTCAACAGAATCTCTTTCAAAGGGAAAGGGAGAGTGGAATAGGTTCCACTGCTAAAGCTCTTTTCCTTAGAAGAGATTGAATAGAGAGAGAGAGAGGGAGTTTCACTTTCTCACTTTTAGACTGTCTAGATAGAAGTGGCACTCTTCTATCAAAGACAAGAGGGAGATCAGTTAATCATGATGGTTAGATTGAGTCTCACCTGTAGACCCCAAAGAGAAGTGGTTATGATTATTTCCAGTGATGGTCCTTGACTAGATGAGATGATCTAGTTATTGACATTAGTTAGATTGGGAATAGAGTTATGACTTCTTTCTTTAGCGTTTCTAGGAGATATGGAGATATCTAACCTATGGAGGTACCAAACTCTTAGTTGGTGTTGCATAATGAGCATGATGTGTAAACATCAGTCAGGAGGATGGGTACTTAGGGATTATCTAAATCTCGAAGGGAATGCTTTTTGCATTCATATGGCAAACTACAGGGAAGAGAAATATTAGAGTTTGCACTAGTGCCAATAGATGCTCTGCCAATAGAACTTAGTCCAATGGTAAAGGATGACAAACCACAGACTTCTTGGTTGGTGGAATGTAGAGATTCCATTCCACTGCCAAGAAATTCTTATATATGAGCTAGATGATGGAATTGCATAGTCACAAGGTAGTAGAGGAAAGTATTACTTGTGAGCACACTCAAGGTTAGGAAGACCTGGAGTATTATGAGGGCAATCTATCATTTAGTTTTAGATGGGTTTGGAGTCACTTGTTATGGGACTTTGGTCTACACTTCAGAGGATTTGATGGTTTATTATCTCCATTATAGTATGGTCAAGCTTATGACCTTGGCACCTTTACACTTACTTTACATACTATTACTCCATAGAGGATACATCATATGGACTTAGGTCATTTGGATGATGTTGTTTGTTATGGGAGTGATAGTTTGGAAATAAAGAGTACATGGGAGATAGTAGGCACCACTTAGACGGTTTCCCACCTTTGAGATGATCTCATATGAGATATCTTAAGGGGAAGGATAAGGGGAAACAACACACAGAGATGACCATGTACATAGAGTACATGGGGTTCAGGGGAGTCCAAGCACTTTCTTCTACCATTATGGACATTTCATCTACATTTTTGAGGACGAAAATGTTTTCAAGGGGAAGGAAATGTCACAATAGCTTATGAGGAGTGAATCTCCTCATAAGAAGAGAGTGCCACATGACACTTATGGGTGTCTTATACCACATTAGGTAGAAGAGAACAAGAGAGAGTTAGTGAGAACTCATAACATTCAAGAGAAAACTCGAACGTTGGCAGGGCGGTGAACTGAAATTAGCTCTCTGTGTGAGCATCGATGATATGTGGGCTATGGTAGATGTCAAGAAGAGAGGCTCGCATGTGTGACGCTCAACAAAAAGAAGACTTGCGAACCTAAGAAAACCACTCCACAAAAGGAAGTAAGCCCAAAGCTTTGCGGAAAGCTTCAAACTTCTCCCTAGGCAGAGCCTTCGTGAAAAGGTCTGCAATGTTCTCTTGTGTGGGCACATATGCCAAGCTGATCTCCCCAGTAGAGAACCTCTCCCTGACATAGTGATAATGCACCTCAATGTGCTTAGTAAGAGCATGGAACACAGGGTTCCTCGCAACTGCCAATGCGCTCTGACTGTCAGTGAAGATGGTGGTGGCAGAAGACTGACCAACACCCAAATCAGCCATAAGGCGTCTGAGCCACACACACTCAACAGTCGCTGTGAAAGCTGCCCTATACTCAGCCTCACAACTAGAAGTGGCCACAGTAGGCTGCTTCTTGCTCAACCAAGATATACATGAGCTACCAAGCATGAAGCAAAAACCACTGGTGGACACACGAGTGTCATAGCAACCAGCCCAATCTGAGTCAGAAAAAGCATGCAAATCTGGTGGTAGTGATCCCCCCTTGGGATAAAACAACCCAAGTATCTGAGTACCACTCAAGTAGCGAAAGATGCGCTTAACCGCCTTCCAATGCGTGACTCCTGGGCAATGCATAAACCTGCTCATCTGTGAGACAGCAAATTGAATATCTGGCCGAGTAATGCATAAGTAAATCAAGCATCCAACAGCCTGCTGATAGAGAACAGCATCAAATGCATCTCCAGCATCATGAAGACTCAATCGTAAACCTGTCTCTATAGGAGTGGCAATAGGCTTACAGTCTTCAAGGCCAAAACGTTGCAATAATGTGTCAATATATTTTGTTTGACACAAAGCCATTCCACCATCAACTTGCATAAACTGAATGCCCAAATAGTGATGCAAATGCCCCAAATCAGACATCTCAAATGAGGCATGCAAATCAGCCTTAAAATCAGCAATATGCTTCTCAATAGGACCAGTGAGCAGCATGTCGTCAACATAGACAACAATGATCAGAAGCACATCATTAGCACGCTTAACATATAAGGTGCTTTCAATTGGACTGTTCTCAAAACCATGTGCAATCAGATAGGCATGTATCTTCTCATACCAAGCACGTGGTGCTTGCTTTAAACCATATAACACCTTCTTTAACTTGCACACTTGGTTTTCATGCCCTTGTTGCGCAAAGCCACGGGGCTGAAAAACATACACTTCTTCATGCAAGTCACCATTCAGAAATGTTGTTTTAATGTCCAACTGATGTACATTCCAACCATGATGGGCTGCAAGTGCACAAATACTTCGAACAGTAGTCATATGGCATGTAGGTGCAAATCAAAATCAATGCCTCTTTCCTGCGCATAACCCACCCTTTGCAACAAGCCTAGCCTTATACCTGTCAATTGTACCATCAGGTTTACGCTTCAGCTTGTATACCCACTTAGTGCCAATGGCCTTCTTTCCAGGAGGCAAGTCACATAAAGACCATGTACCATTCTTCATTATAGCATCATATTCAGATTGCATAGCAGCCATCCAATTTTCTGAATTCTGTGCTTCATCAAAAGAAATAGGCTCATTCTCATCACAGAGACTAGAAGCAGCCATAGCATAGCAATCTGATGCAAAGGAGGCACTATGAGAGCCTGAACGAGTATGATATGACAAAGGTGCATCTAATTTGCTGTCATGCAAAGTCTGCACCAGCCATTTTGGCATACTTTTTGCCTGCTCAATATCAGCTCTCTCATCAACAAGTGCATCATGTAAATCTGCATCAGAAATGGAATGATCTGCATCATCATATGAAACCTACAAAGGCTGAGAAGTTGCCTCAGTAGGACCAGCACTAGACTGTCCACCTGTAAAAAGAGGCATCAAAGTATTATACATGTCTTTGGAGCTAACAGATGTCTCCTTAGTACATGAAAGCAATGGCTGAATAGCATCTTCCACAAAGACAACACCATGGCTAACCAGCATGCGTTTAGTCTGTGGATGATACACACGATAGCCTTTACTTTCAGAACTGTACCCAACAAAAATACATTTTACTGCCTTATCATCCAATTTTCTACGATGTTGTTCAGGCACTAGTGCATATGCCAAACAACCAAAAACACGCAGATGAGCAACGGATGGCTTGCGGTCATGCCAAGCCTCATATGGAGTGATAGATTGCAGCGATTTAGTGGGACACTTGTTCAGTACATATGCTGCACACATGACAGCCTCAAGCCAGAAACTATGTGGTAAAGCCTGACTTTTGACCATGCACCTCACCATCTCCATGAGTGACCTGTTCTTTCGTTCAGCAACTCCATTCTGTTGAGGTGTATACGGCACTGTACATTGGTGTTTTATCCCACGTTCAGCCAAAAATGCATTAAATTCAGAAGACATATATTCCCCCCCTCGATCAGAACAAAGGGTGCCCATTTTACATGCTGACTGATTTTCAGCCAAAACCAAAAACTGTTTAAAGCACATGAACACTTCGGACTTTGCTTTGAGTGGATATACCCATGCATGCCTGGAAAAGTCATCAACGAAAGTCACGAAGTAAAGGTAATTTCCAAAAGAAGGTGTCTGCATAGGACCACAGACATCACTATGTCCGAGCTGCAATTTCTGAGTAGCCCAAACTGAACCATCTTTTGGAAAGGATGAACGTTGCATTTTGCCCAAAATACAGCCTTCACAAACATGTTTTCCAGGTGCCTCAAGTTTGGGCAATGAAGACACCATTTCAAATTTCTGCAGGCGTAGCAAACTAGCAAAATTCAGATGACCAAAGTGTGCATGCCAAAGCTTTGCATCTGACATAGCCTGAGAATCATTTACTGCACATGCCAAATCATTTTCAGATCTTTCATAGCCTATGAGCTTATAGAGCCAACGACATAAAATGCCAGAAGCAATAATCACATCGCCGTTTGACAGATCATGAACTGTACACCTGTCATCAACAAATTTCACAACCAAGCCAATCTTGGATAATGTAGAAACTGATAACAGGTTCTTTTTGATCCCTGGCACAAATAAAGCATCTGACAAAGTGAAAGAACTACCATCAGTAGTAGTCAAAATTATCTTACCAACTCCCATAACAGGAAAAGAGGAGTTGTTGGCGCATGTAACAGTATTCCCTGTAGGGGCAGGCTCGAGTGAAGAGAAGAAACTACGCTGCGAGGTAATATGTTTGGTTGCCCCACTGTCAAAATACCAAACATCTGAGTCTACGGCAGACATGCACTGATCATGAGAAGATGGGTCGAAACTGCAGACAGTAGTAAATGCCCATTCTTCTTCCTGCACAAGATTTGCAGACTTTGTTTTCGGTGTAGAGGCCTCTGCAACAACCATTCCAGCCTCTTTCTTCTTTGCCTCTTTAGCAGCCAGTTTTGGACAGTTCTTTATGATATGATCATTCCCTTTACAGTACTTACAAAACAATTTCTGCTTTTCTGATTTCTTCTCATCTTTATCTTCCTTCTTCGAATATGCAGAATTAGCAAATTTTTGCTTACTAGTTGAAGAGCTCCATTTTCCTTTGCCCTTCTGACTAGCCACGAAAGCTTGATCTGCAACTCGCATAATGGACCTGTTTTGCCTGAACTAATCTTCCTACAACAGAACAGAGACTAACTCCTCAAATGATAAGGCATTTGGATTGCCTTTCATCATCAACCGAAGAGTAGAAGCAAAACTCTGATATGAATCAGGAAGACCATTCAGAACGGTCTGCACAAGTGAGCTATCTGGTATAACCTCATCAGCAGAAATCAATTGTTCCTTCAAGTCTTTGATCGTCATTAGGAAACTGTCCATAGAATCACCTTCATTCATATGCTCACTCTCCAACTGTTTTCGGAGGTAAGCAACACGAGCCTCATTCCTAGCTTGGTACAATGTGGTAAGTGTATCCCAAGCATCCTTAGCTGTTCTGCAAGAGCGAATATGAGGAATAATGGCACGTTTGACAGACAAAGCTATCAATGCATGTGCCTGGGCATCTCTGCCATCCCAACGAATCTGCTCTACAGTAGGTGCAACAGAAACAGCAGCACGAATAGGAATCTGCATAATATCATCTTCGACACCATCTTCATCAGCTCCAGCACCTGCATTTGCAGTACCTGTAGTTGCAGGTGTAATAGGACGTCTTTCAACACCCTGCACAATGTTCCACAATCCTTTTGCAACCAATACATGTCGCATCATGTAAGCCCATAACGGGTAGTTGGTACCATCCAACTTATCCTCAACAGCCAACATACGGAATACATCATTGCTTTCAGCCATGGCCGGTGACTAAAATACCTTGATGCAGAAAATTGACTGTATCTCAAAAAGTTGAACGGAACTTCCCAGACGAGTTCTGCTAAACCTGTAGCAGACTTCGAGACGCTTATACTGGCAAATAGAAACAGGTATATACCTTTGGCACAAAAAGACGAAATAGCCTACACAAGCATTGCGATAGTGCGTTCGGAGGCCGAAACGAGCTCAGATCACGATTTCGGTACCACATGCGAAGCGGTTTTGATCTCGGAAATGTTGATATATTTAGGTAGTGATGTGTGTGAACACTCTAGGACCGCCGGGGCATTTTTTTCCCTCTTTAGGAGGTTTTTTTTTCCCCGGCTTGTATATACGCCTATTGCCCTAATGGGCTACTTATCTTTGTACATTCTCTAGTAATACATTCAGTATTGTGTGTTTGTGCTCCAAGCTTCTTCTTCTTCCTTGTGCTGTTCGCGTGCTTTCGCAGACGTCTATCTCCAACAATTGGTATCAGAGCAGGTGGTCGCTTCTTCTAGGGCGCCGTCGACACTCCTCCGTTTGCAGTCTCAGATTCGCACGAAATTTGGTGAGCATACTCAGGGTGTTTCTGAGATCAAAACGGCTTTGCTTTGTGGTGCCGAAATCGCGATCTGAGCTCGTTTCAGCCTCCGAACGCACTATCGCAGTGCTTGTGCAGGCTATTTTGTCCTTTTGTGCCAAAGGTATATACCAGTTTCTGTTCGCCAGTTTAAGCGTCTCGAAGTATGCTACAGGTCTAGCAGAACTCGTCTGGGCAATTCCGTTCAACTTTTTGAGATACAGTGAATTTTCTGCATCAAGGTATTTTAGTGACCGGCCATGGCTAAAAGCAGTGATGTATTCCGTATGTTGGCTGTTGAGGATAAGTTGGATGGTACCAACTACCCATTATGGGCTTATATGATGCGACATGTACTGGTTGCAAAAGGACTGTGGAATATTGTACAGGGTGTTGAAAGACGTCCTGTTACACCTGCGACTACAGGTACTACAAATACAGGTGCTGGAGGTATTGGAGCTGATGAAGATGGTGTCGAAGATGATATTCCGTACATTCCTGTTCGTGCTGCTGTTTCTGTTGCACCTACTGCAGAGCAGATTCGTTGGGATGGCAGAGATGCCCAGGCACATGCATTGATAGCCTTGTCTGTCAAACGTGCCATTATTCCTCACATTCGCTCTTGCAGAACAGCAAAGGATGCTTGGGATACACTTACCACTTTGTACCATGCTAGGAATGAGGCTCGTGTTGCTTACCTCCGAAAACAGTTGGAGAGTGAGCACATGAATGAAGGTGATTCTATGGACAGTTTTCTTACAAAGATCAAAGACCTGAAGGAACAATTGATTTCTGCTGATGAGGTTATACTAGATAGCTCACTTGTGCAGACCGTTCTGAATGGTCTTCCTGATTCATATCAGAGTTTTGCCTCTACTCTTCGGTTGATGATGAAAGGCAATCCGAATGCCTTGTCATTCGAGGAATTAGTCTCTGTTCTGTTGCAGGAAGATCAGTCCAGGCAGAACAGGTCCATTATGCGTGTTGCAGATCAAGCTTTCCTGGCTAGTCAGAAGGGCAAAGGAAAATGGAGCTCTTCTACTAGTAAGCAAAAATCTGCAAATGCTGCACAATCGAAGAACCAGGATAAAGATGAAAAGAAATCAGAAAAGCAGAAATTGTTATGCAACTACTGTAAAGGAAATGATCATATTATAAAGAACTGTCCAAAACTGGCTGCTAAAGAGGCAAAGAAGAAAGAGGCTGGAATGGTTGTTGTAGAGGCCTCTACACCAAAAATAGAGTCTGCAAATCTTGTGCAGGAAGAAGAATGGGCGTTTACTACTGTCTGTAGTTTTGACCCATCTTCTCATGATCAGTGCATGTCTGCAGTAGACTCAGATGTTTGGTACTTTGACAGTGGGGCGACCAAACATATTACCTCGCAGCGCAGTTTCTTCTCTTCACTCGAGCCTGCCCCTACAGGGAATACTGTCACATGCGCCAATAACTCCTCTTATCCTGTTATGGGAGTTGGTAAGATCATTCTGACTACTGCTTATGGTAGTTCTTTCACTTTGTCAGATGCTTTATTTGTGCCAGGGATAAAAAAGAACCTGTTATCAGTTTCTGCATTAGCCAAGATTGGCTTGGTTGTGAAATTCGTTGATGACAGGTGTACAGTCCATGATCTCTCAAATGGTGATGTGATTATTGCTTCTGGCATCTTATGTCGTGGGCTGTATAAGCTCATAGACTATGAAAGATCTGTGAATGATTCGGCATGTGCAGTTCATGATTCTCAGGCTATGTCAGATGCAAAGCTTTGGCATGCACGCTTTGGTCATCTGAATTTTGCTAGTTTGTTACGCCTGCAGAAATCTGAAATGGTGTCCTCTTTGCCCAAACTTGAGGCACCTGGAAAACATGTTTGTGAAGGCTGTATTTTGGGCAAAATGCAGCGTTCTTCCTTTCCAAAAGATGGTTCAGTTCGGGCTACGCAGAAATTGCAGCTTGTACATAGTGATGTCTGTGGTCCTATGCAGACACCCTCTTTTGGAAATTACCTTTCTTTCGTGACTTTCATTGATGATTTTTCCAGGCATGCATGGGTATATCCACTCAAAGCAAAGTCCGAAGTGTTCATGTGCTTCAAACAGTTTTTGGTTTTGGCTGAAAATCTGTCAGCATGTAAAATGGGCACCCTCCGTTCTGATCGAGGGGGGGAATATATGTCTTCAGATTTTAATGCATTTCTAGTTGAACGTGGGATAAAACACCAGTGTACAGTACCGTATACACCTCAGCAGAATGGAGTTGCTGAATGAAAGAACAGGTCACTCATGGAGATGGCGAGGTGCATGGTCAAAAGTCAGGCTTTACCACATAGTTTCTGGCTTGAGGCTGTCATGTGTGCAGCATATGTACTGAACAGGTGTCCCATTAAAGCGTTGCAGTCTATCACTCCATATGAGGCTTGGCATGACCGCAAGCCATCTGTTGCTCATCTGCGTGTTTTTGGTTGTTTGGCATATGCATTAGTGCCTGAACAACATTTCAGAAAATTGGATGATAAGGCAGTGAAATGTATTTTTGTTGGGTATAGTTCTGAAAGTAAAGGCTATCGTCTGTATCATCCACAGACTAAACGCATTCTGGTTAGCCGTGATGTTGTCTTTGTGGAACATGCGATTCAGCCATTGCTTTCATGTACTAAGGAGACATCTGTTAGCTCCAAAGACATGTATGATACTTTGATGCATCTTTTTACAGGTGGACAGGCTAGTGCTGGTCCTAATGAGGCAACTTCTCAGCCTTTGCAGGTTTCATATGATGATGCAGATCATTCCATTTCTGATGCAGATTTACATGATGCACTTGCTGATGAGAGAGCTGATATTGAGCAGGCAAAAACTATGCCAAAATGGCTGGTGCAGACTTTGCGTGACAGCAAATTAGATGCACCTTTGTCATATCGTACTCGTTCAGGCTCTCATAGTACCTCCTTTGCATCAGATTGCTATGCTATGGCTGCATCTAGTCTCTATGATGAGAATGAGCCTGTTTCTTTTGATGAAGCACAGAATTCAGAAAATTGGATGGCTGCTATGCAATCTGAATATGATGCTATAATGAAGAATGGTACATGGTCCTTATGTGACTTGCCTCCTGGCAAGAAGGCCATTGGCACTAAGTGGGTATACAAGCTGAAGCGTAAACCTGATGGTACCGTTGACAGGTATAAGGCTAGGCTTGTTGCAAAGGGTTATGCGCAGGAAAGAGGCATTGATTTTGATGAGACCTTTGCACCTACATGCCGTATGACTACTGTTCGGAGCATTTGTGCACTTGCAGCCCATCATGGTTGGAATGTACATCAGTTGGACATTAAAACAGCATTTCTGAATGGTGACTTGCATGAAGAAGTGTATGTTTTTCAGCCCCGTGGCTTTGTGCAGAAAGGGCATGAAAACCAGGTTTGCAGGTTAAAGAAGGCATTATATGGTTTAAAGCAAGCACCACGTGCTTGGTATGAGAAGATACATGCCTATCTGATTGCACATGGTTTTGAGAACAGTCCAACTGAAAGCACCTTATATGTTAAACGTGCTAATGATGTGCTTCTGATCATTGTTGTCTATGTTGATGACATGCTGCTCACTGGTCCTATTGAGACACATATTGCTGATTTTAAGGCTGATTTGCATGCCTCATTTGAGATGTCTGATTTGGGGCATTTGCATCACTATTTGGGCATTCAGTTTATGCACGTTGATGGTGGAATGGCTTTGTGTCAAACGAAATATATTGACACATTATTGCAGCGTTTTGGCCTTGAAGACTGTAAGCCTATTGCCATTTCTATGGAGACAGGTTTACGATTGAGTCTTCATGATGCTGGAGATGCATTTGATGTTGTTCTCTATCAGCAGGCTGTTGGATGCTTGATTTACTTATGCATTACTCGGCCAGATATTCAGTTTGTTGTCTCAGAGATGAGCAGGTTTATGCATTGCCCAGGAGTCACGCATTGGAAAGCGGTTAAGCGCATCTTTCGCTACTTGAGTGGTACTCGGCTACTTGGGTTGTTTTATCCCAAGGGGGGATCACTACCGCCAGATTTGCATGCTTTTTCTGACTCAGATTGGGCTGGTTGCTATGACACTCGTGTGTCCACCAGTGGTTTTTGCTTCATGCTTGGTAGCTCATGTATATCTTGGTTGAGCAAGAAGCAGCCTACTGTGGCCACTTCTACTTGTGAGGCTGAGTTTAGGGCAGCTTTCATAGCGACTGTTGAGTGTGTGTGGCTCAGACGCCTTATGGCTGATTTGGGTGTTGGCCAGTCTTCTGCCACCACCATCTTCACTGACAGTCAGAGCGCATTGGCAGTTGCGAGGAACCCTGTGTTCCATGCTCGCACTAAGCACATTGAGGTGCATTATCACTATGTCAGGGAGAGGTTCTCTGCTGGGGAGATCAGCTTGGCATATGTGCCCACGCAGGAGAACATTGCAGACCTTTTCACGAAGGCTCTGCCTAGGGAGAAGTTTGAAGCTTTTCGCAAAGCTTTGGGCTTACTTCCTTATGTGGAGTGATTTCCACATAGCTTGGCACTTCCTTATACATGAGTGCCAGCTCCTTGTTCACCGCATCACTCCCAGGGGGGATTTGTTCATATATTTAGGTAGTGATGTGTGTGAACACTCTAGGACCGCCGGGGCATTTTTTTCCCTCTTTAGGAGGTTTTTTTCCCCCGGCTTGTATATACGCCTATTGCCCTAATGGGCTACTTATCTTTGTACATTCTCTAGTAATACATTCAGTATTGTGTGTTTGTGCTCCAAGCTTCTTCTTCTTCCTTGTGTTGTTCGCGTGCTTCCGTAGACGTCTATCTCCAACAGGAAACACCCTAAGTATGCTCACCAAAATGCGTATGATTCTGAGACTGCAAATGGAGGAGTGTCGACGGCACCCTAGATGAAGCGGCGACATGCTCTGATACCAATTGTTGGAGATAGATGTCTGCGGAAGCACGCGAATAGCACACGGAAGAAGAAGAAGAAGCTTGGAGCACAACACACAAGACTGAATGTATTACTAGAGAATGTACAAAGATAAGTAGCCCATTAGGGCAATAGGCATATATACAAGCCGGGGGAAAAAAACCTCCTAAAGAGGGAAAAAAGTGCCCCGGCGGTCCTAGTGTGTTCACACACATCACTACCTAAATATATCAACAAGAATCAAGAGATTACCAAATTGGAAAGAATCTGTAGAAACTTCCTTGGGACAAGTGACCCCAACAAAAGGGGTGTCCCCAAAATTAAATGGTCTACTTGTATCAACCGAAAGGATCATGGGGGTCTGGGCATTCTAGACATCGAAGGCATGGCGAATAACTTGGCAGCTAAATGGCTTATTAGAGCTTGGTGCAATAGTGAGGCATCTTGGGCCATGCTTATCTTCATGAATAAGAGTGCTCTTACATAGATTTGAGGATATTGATCCAGAAATAAGAGTGAACTATGAATAATGGATCTTTTTGCAGAGTAGATGCATCACTTGGGAATGCTCTAAAACTTGCCTCCTCAACTGACAAGACCCTCCACACCATGAATGGCACAATGGCAATAGCCTGAACAAAATTCCTAGAATCAAGAAGAACTTGGACTATCATATCGTGCTTAATAAGAAGTGGTGTCTTACTTGGATGGGCTTGTGGTGGGATCTGAAGTTCATGTCTTTCTTGCACCCCCTCATTGAGATAAAAAAGTCATTGTTCATGTGGCGAATCCTCCAGCAGGGAATTTGGACCAATATAAAGGCTAGCAAAATTTGTGGGGCTTTGCCATGGTGCAAGTGGTGCCATCACGGCATTGAGGATTTGGGTCCCATTTTCTTCTCATGCCCCAAATCTATCTCGATATGGTAGAGCTTGGAGAAAATCTTGCTACTACACAAACAAATCAGTTGGAAGCAAGCACTACTCGGGGAGGCAATAGGCTGCTCCTCATCATTGTGGAATGCTATAAGAGGTCAGACCCTTTGGAAGATTTGGAGAGGGAGGTGTGCTTCAAATTTTGGAAATCATCCTAGAGAATGGTTTATCGAGAAATCTCTTTTCCTTCTAGGCAAAAGAATCTCCAATGTAAGAAGACCCCACCTTTTAGGCACCATAAAGTGCTCTTTCTTGAGAACAACAAGGTTAAATCCAAGTGGGCCCCGCATGAAAGGGACAAGAGGGTTATCAACCTCCTTTGTAAAACCCTCTAATGTTATATGTTGCTCCCCTACTTTGGGGATTTGGGGGGTCCCATGGGTGTTAGACCCATTCACTTGTACAGTTGTTTCCTTTTTCTTTAATTAAGTTCGGGAGAGTAGGCCATTGCCAAACTTCCTTTTATGAAAAAAAAAGGGTCCTCTCTCTCTCTCTCCTGAGAATAGATCGCTTCCTCTGTGCATTAATTATAGGACCTTCAGAAAAGAACGAAGAAGGGTCAATTCTTTGCATTAGTCACAAAGCGGCTTCCACCATATGAGTCCCTGCAGATCGCCCTTGATGCTCCCCAATGAATCCCTCGGATCATGGGCATGGTTTCTCTCATATCCTGCTTTTACCGTCTCCCTTCCAAACGAGGAAAAAAAATGCATAGGCATTCCCCATGTGAGATCTTCGAGACTTCGGTACATCCATGATGAACTACCAAATAAATAAGAAGGCCTTCTGCTTTGTGAGTTTTGAATGGGTCCCACTACTTTTGCACCTTGTGTAAGGGGTAGTGGGCAAGCTTTGTTCCGTTGAATATCTATCGGATATTTCAAAAGAAAAAAAAAACTTTTGGGTCGCTCGCGAAAATAACTTTTGGGTCGCTCTTTTTCCCTTTTGATTCCTCCAAAAGGAAAATTTCACACAAGAATACATACCGCATCAAAATTTTTAAAGTCTGCATACCGCATCAATATTTTTGGAGTCCCAATTTAAGCACATAAAAATTTTTCTTTTTATATTTTCCATCGTGGCTAGAGACCATCCCATCTTCTCTTTTTATAGCCATATGTGCATATATTTGCACCAAATCGTTAGAATTGATTTGCACACACACATTTACATATACTTGGGTCATAGTAATACACATAAATCCTCAAACATGGACAAAAGTATCCCCATATTACCTTAAATATAGAGCCTATTGACTCATAAGAAAGTAAAAAAATGCATGAAATGTCAAGGTCTAGCTTCCTAAACACACATTAAATATGCTCTTTGTGAACATTGGCTCTAAGCCAATCGTTCTATCAAGAATCGTCATACCCCAATAAACCCACACACACTCCATCAGGGTAATTATGGCCCTCTCCCTCTTTCCCGCCTCCCCCCATCAACAGTGGGAATTCCTTTGCTTTTGGTTCCAAAGGTCGGCGTATGTTGAAATTGGATTTCACTTGTGGCCTAGACCATCCGTTCAAGTTTCTTCTAGATGTCCACCAACCTACGTATGTTGAAATTGGATTTCACTTGTGGCCTAGACCATCCGTTCAAGTTTCTTCTAGATGTCCACCAACCTAACATAGAGATACACTACATAGATCATACACATGCTAGACCCATGGAGAAGGTGGCTACATCTAGTGGTCTTAACCACCCTGCCAAGATGAATCCACCCACATGCCAACCCACTATGGTGCATATCTAAAACATATATACACACAACATAAACCAAGTCTATGCCAAAGCTAGTTGTGGTTCATGGTCTTGTACACCCGGCCAAGATGATTCCACCCACCTACTAGCCCATCATAGCACATTTTCACACATACACAAGTGGTTTTTTTTCTAAATTCCCAAATCTTGAGAATCAGGGAGAAAAAGAAAGGGCTTTTATAGCCCACATTCCCCACACATCATTCACAAACATATCCCATGGATTTTTTATAGAACAACCTCCCCTTTGCTGAAACTCACTAAAACATAGGTATCATATATCATAATTGACCTAGTCCTCCACAAGTTTACACTTGTATTTACTTCCTTGTGCCTATCTTTATATCATTATGTTGTGCAAGTATCCTAAAAGTCTCACACAATCTCTTTCTGCATTCGACAGTCGATGCATTCCCTAAGGTGACCATATGACTAACTGATCGGCCCAAGCCCAATTGGTATCATTATCCTCACTCAGTAATGTTTGAGTAGGGTCATAATAGAAATATCTATCCTTTAACTATCCCATTTAATAACCTAAATAAGCCTCAAGCTGTGTAAATGGAAAATTTATGTCAAGTTCCTCATTTAACATACTAACAAATGGAATTCCTCTATGTTGTCCTTGGTTCTTAAGACTTTGGCAGCTATTCCCATGTTTGCCAAATGCATGATCTGAAAAGTATATGACCAAGTCAAAAAGAGCACTCTAATAAACATAATCAACCATTCTTCGAGCTAGCATTCTCCGAGCTAGCACATGTATTTCTTGAGGTTAGAATAATTTCAATTATTAGGGATTATTATCTTTGTGATCAATACTCTCTCTTTTTTTAAATAAATAATAACAATATATATATATATATATATATATATATATATATATATATATATATATATATATATATATATACATATATATACACACTACATAAAAAATATCTACTTCCAACCTCGTCCTTGTTCTCACTTCCTCTTAGTTGTAATATGGCTTCACGCGGAGCATTTTACCTTCGCGAAGGTGCTCTCTCCATCGATATCTTGAATGTGCAAGGAGCCATTTGAATTTACTTTGACTACTTTAAAGGGACCCATCCCTCTAGTTTGTAATTTAGTTGAAAATTTGTGATAGTTGATGTCGTATACCAATACCACATCACCTTCTTTTATAGTGTAGGTCTTTAGACTTTGGTTGTGTTTATCCTTCATCCGTTTTTTAATTGACTCCAAATTTTGTTGTGTTAATCATTTCTTTTCTTCTTAATTTACCAATTCAATGACTCTCACATTTAGGGATTCCTCTTCTCCAAGTCTTGCTTCAATAGCTATATGTAATGTAGGGATATCTTTTTCTATCACCGTACACCAAGGAGAATGTAGATTTTGTGGTCACCGCATATGATGTCCTATAGGCCCACAAACCTTTCAGAATCCTTTCATCCCAATCCATCTATGATTGTCTATGGTTTTCATCAAGGTTTTTTTTGAGAATTTTGTTGGTAGCATGTACCTTTCCATTGGCTTTGGGATCATATGGAGTTGTTTTTTTGCTTGTGAGGAGAAAGAGACATGGAAACCCCCAAAAGCTGAGTAAAGTGGTTGACAATCAATGTACTATTTTCTTCATCCGTTTTGCATTCGACCCCATCGACATCCATCATGACCAGAATTGCTTCCTTGGATTACTTCTTCTTGAGAAGACTGCACATCTCTTTAGTAGGTTTGTCTGCCCTACTTGCCCACCAATCTTTAAAGTATATTTGTAGATTCTTTCTTTGAATTTCTTCTTCATATATCATCATGCTTCTGATTTTTTGACATCCATTCTAGTATTGCAAGTGGCCTTTGTTAACTTCTACCTCCAAATGCCATAGCCTCTGATAAAGATTTTCCCTTCTAGCATGACAGATGTCTTGAAGACTCTTATGGGCCCTAGCCAAGATGTAATGAGTTTGCAGGATACCCCTCCTCCAACACCTGGCCAGCGAGGAGAAGGAGGCAAAGGCCCTACTCCAAGCCTCAGTAATCTCATGTTGGACCAAGGGGAGAGAGAAAGTGGTCCGATTGGCATTAAACCAAGGGGCTTTCTTGAGATTGATGGTCGGCTTGAAGGTAATCACAATCAGGTAGTGATAAAAAACGATCAGGTCCATGCTTTGGGAGAGGGAAAGGGGGGCCCCAATTGATGGTGATACTCTGTGAAATATAGCTCCTATCGAGTCTGGCTTTCTGCAAGTTAGCACCATCTTGGAGGTTTGGCCAAGAGAAAACCATAACGTCCTTGATCTCCACCAAATCAAGGTGTAACATGACTTGGACCCAGACTTCCTTCTCGTGCCCATCAATCACCCATCCCTTCCTCCCCCATATATCAAAAAGGGTCTCCACCATGTTAAAGTCCCCATAAAGAACCACATTGAAGGGTAGAGAATCCAATGACTACCGAGTGGAAATTCTTTTCGAATCGATATTAGGAGCGTACAATGAGATGATGGAAAACTATAGAGGACCCCCAAAAGAAGCACCAACCCATCGGTGATTCTAGTCAGTAAGGGAATCCGCAATTCTAGTGTGCGAACTAGTACTGATGCCGATAGCTACACCATCATTTCCCTTGGAGTGTGTGGTGGAGATCCATACATGGGACGAGGAAATACTCTTGAGTCTCTTTTTTAGTTCCTCCCCAATGATTTGGAGGTGAGCCCAACCTCTTTGCTAGTGTTGTTTCCTTCTTGGTTGCTTTCCTTGCAATTCAAATCTTCAAGGGTTGCCCCCTCACTATGATAGTATTCGTGATTCATACCCCCTAGGTAATCCAAGACATTGACCTCCTTTTCCAAGTTGCAAAAGAAGTTTGTTTATTGAGCCTTGTGAGAGGGGCTCTTCTCAATAATATCTTTAGGGCTTCTTCACCTCCTTTGTCTTACTTCCATGAATCCATCAATGTTCATTTCTAGTACTTGTGTTGTCCCCTTCTCTGCCTCATGTGGACGATCTAGTGATACGTTTTGGGCCCCAACAGCCACTCTGATCCCTGTAGCATTATCTTTTTCTAGATTTTTCTTACTAGATTTCTGGCTCAAGGGACATTTTTTAATTCTATGGCCTTGCATTCCACAATGAAAGCAAGCATTTGGTACGTTCTTGTACAAGATCTCCTGTTCAATGGTTTTCTCTTCTCCAATGTCTATGGAGATTTAAGAGGGGAGATGTTTGTTTGAGTCAGCTTTGATACAAATCTATGGGTGCCATCTAGCATTGAATGAGTATTTCGCACCTTCATATATGAGGCCTTCGACATCTTCTCTCAAGGCTAGAAGCCAACCGATGGGGTTGAAAAAAATTCCCTTATGAATTCATAAAGGAAAAAGGGCAAGTTTGGGAGCTCCATCCAAAGCGGATAGCATAGGGGTTTAGACCAGTTAGGAACGAAATCAAGAAACCATTTAAATAGGCACAAGGTAGTCCTCCATACCCGCCAGGTACCAGTTTGCAAAGCATGGAAGGTCATATCCTCATTTTAGAACACCAAGAGTACGCGACTCATTGGTAAGAATTGACACTTGCTCATGATCAAACCACATGGGAACCATTCCTTATAGAACCACTGATGAAAGGACTCCAATGGGGGCTTAGGACCAAACAATTGCCCTATGAGATAGGTTCTTTTAAGACCTTCTTGCTTTGCCACAACATCAACCTTGCATAGGGAGACGACGACTTGATGCCAAAAAGTTCTAAAGACTCACCAGAAGCCTTGTCCTCCAATGAAGAATCCACATTACTTACTACCAACAAGGGGAAAAGGCCTACCGTGAAGAAGACCATGAAAACCCAAAAGGCTAAAAAACACAAAAGCTCATTCTAAAAAAAATTCATGGAATTCTAGAATCTATAGGTAAGCGAATAGTCTTAAAGCTAATTAGGAATGTTTAAGTTTTGATTGAGATCATATTGTTACATGATTAGAGATGGTAAGAGGATATCTAAGCAATAGTGAAGATAATTTTTTTTGTAAAGGAAGCAAAGATGCAACAATCATAAACTATATAGACTCTAGTTATGCTAGATGTTCAAATTATAGCAAGTCTATTCCAAGTTACATATTTCATGTTGATATGCTTCGATTACCCTTGTTGTTCTTTTCATCTTTCATAGTTCTACTATGCATAAACCCTATTGATAGTTGTTGAAAGGCCTTTAATTATGTTTCCAAGAAAGAAAAAAATGTAAAATTATATGTAAATATGATGCAAGAAAATAGAGTAGATTTAAGTTGTGATATTTCATTAGACAAAAAATTTGTTTATGTGTTAATGATCAACTTTGCTTGAGTCCATATCCTATACTTGACAGTTGAGATCAAAAAAATCTACCATTAGAATAAAAGTGGCTTTAGGGGTTAGAAACATCATTGAAAAGGAGCTAATATTTCAATGCCTAGGATTTTGAAAGAAGAGAGCATGATGTTCCTACTACTCCCTTGATGGGTAAACAAAATAAAGGAAAATTGCAAGTCCATCAAAATAAACAAAAATATATCTTATTTTCTCTTTATGTAAATGTACCACTTAATTCAAAGTAAGGTCTTATGTCTTTTGGGATTTTTGTTTGAGTTTTCATTGGCCAACACAAGTGCCCAAAATTTTGTTACAATTCAAGTGAAGCTCAATAGGGTACTTTTATTCAACATTTTAAAAAATATTCAATGTTCTAGATCAAGGTATAGTCACGACTCATGGATTAGAACAATGATATGTTGCACATGTTGGTTTTGGAGGATAAGTTAGAGGGTTCCAAGTACCTCTTGTGTGCATACATGGTGTACCATGTATTGGTTGCAAAGGGATTGTGGAATATTGTTTAGTTTTCTAAATATGGCCTATCATAGATGCAAATGTTTAAACTGTAGCTAATGGATGTGGTATTGAGGAAATTTTAGGTTTGAGTGTCGGTGTAATTCATATTTCAAGTCCTCTTACAAATCCTATTTTTACTGTGTTAGGTACAATGAATACCCCTTGCCACAAAGAAACTTCAATGGGATGGTAGTGATGCACAAATACATGCCTTGATTGCATTATATATCAAAAAAGGACATTATCCCTCAAATTTACTCATGCATAAGGGCTAAGGACGGGATAATCTTGCCACATTCTATCAAGAAATAAAGAAATGAGGCTCATGATGGTTATAGCCAAAAATAGTTGGAAAGTGAACATATGGATGTAGATGATTCTATGGATAGCTCCTTACAAAAATCAAAAATTTCAAAGAGAAAATTGATTGTTATAGATGAAGTTTTGCTAGATAGTTCAATTTACAGGTTGTTCTCCATGGGCATCTTGATTCTTATCACAATTTTGCTTTTACTCTTTAGTTGATGATGAAAAGTAATCGAAATGCCTTAACATTTGAAGAGTTAGTTTATATTTTGATGCAAGAAGACCAATCTAGAAAAATGTTTCCATTATGCATGTTGCAAATCAAGCCTTTGTTTCTAGTCAAAGGGTTGAGGGTAAAAGTGGACTTTCCTTTAGTAAGCAAAAATTTGCATGTGTTCCCCAATCAAAGAAGGAAAAAATGAGATGAAAGAATATAAGCAAAATAATTTTACAAATACTATAAGGAAGATTATCATGCTATATAGAATTATCCTAAGCTTATTGCTAAAGAGGTAGAAAATGATTGTTGCAAACACTTCTAGTTCTAAAATTGAGTTTGCTAATCTAGTGCAAAATAAAGAATGGGATTTTACTATTCAATGCATATATGACCCATGATCATTGTATGAATATTGTGGACTCATATGTTTGGTACTTTGACAGTGGTGCAACCAAACATATGACCTTTCAGTGTAGTTTCTACACCTCACTTGATTTTCTCCCTAATGGGAATTTTATCACATGTGAAAAAAACTCCTTGTGCTAATATGGGAGTGGAAAAATTTATTTTTACTATTTATAATGGTATTACATTCACATTTTTAAATGCTTTATATGTACCAAGGATCAAGAAAAATCTATCACCATTGTTAGAATTAGCCAAGATTGGCTTAGTAGTAAAGTTTGTTGATGACAAGTTTATAGTTCATGATCTCTTCGATGGCAATAAAACTATTGCATCTAGTATGCTATGTTGTGATTTTATAAGCTCAAAAATTATGGAAAATTTCTAGATGATTATACATGTTTACTTTTGGATTTGCAAGCAGACTCATGCAAAACTCTAGCATTAACATTTTCATCATTGATTTTTTCTAGTTTAATATCCATGAAAACAATATCATATGGTGTCCTATTTGCCTAAACTTGAGACATCATCTAACATGTATGTATGCTGAATTTTTGGTAAGATTCAATGTTATTCCCTTCCTAAAGTTGGTATGGTAAATCTTAGCATAAATTGCAACTTGTTCATATTAATGTTTGTGGTCCTATGCAAACATCAGCTTTTAGAAATTACTTATAGTTTGTGACTTTTATAGATTACTTTTCCAAGCATGCATGGATCTTTCCACTCATGAGAAACTCCCAAGTTTTGGTATGCTTAAATTGTTCATGACCATGGCTAAAAATATGTTGACATGTAAAATGGAGGCCTCCACTCTCATTGGGAGAATATATGTCTTCTATTTTTTGTTTTTCATGGGATAAAACACCAATGTACAATGACATATAAACCAATAAAATGGAATTTCTAAGAGGAAAAATAATTCTCTCACGAAAATGGAAAGATGGATGATCAAAAGTTAGGATTACCCCATAGTTTCTAGCTTGAGGCCATCATGCATGCATTATATGTATATAATATGTGCCCTATTAAGGGAGCACAATCTATCACTCCTTATAAGACGTGGCTTGGTGGAAAGCCATCCATCGTGCATTTATAGATCTTTGGTAGTTATGCATTATTGCTTGAGAAACAACACAATAAATTAGATGATAAGGCTATAATATATATATATTTTTGGGTATAAGTTCTAAGAGGAATAGCTATCACCTAATCACCCACACATAAATGTATTATGATTAATTGAGCTATAGTTTTTATGGAGGAAAACTCTATTTTCATGCATCAGGGAGCCTTCAATGAGTTCAAAGGATGTGTATGATACTTTTTTGCTTCTTTTCACTAGTAGGAAATCAAATGTATTTTCTACTGATGCAAATTCTTAACGTATGTAAATTTTAAATGAGGAAATAGATGTTCAATTTTTTATGTAGATATTCAACAGCAAGAGAGCACATACTGATGAGGAAAAATGTATACCAAAATGGTTGGTGTAGAGCTTCAAAGATAGTAAGTTAGATGCACCTTTTCCTTTTCATACTTATTTAGACTCCCATGGTGCTCATTTTGCATTGGATTGCTATGCAGTGGTTGATTTCAGCCTTTGGGAAAGAGTGATCATGTCTCCTTCGATGAAGCACAACAATTTAGAAAAATGGATGGTTGTTAAGAAATCAATATTCAATGCTATTATAAAGAATGGTTCTCAATATTTATCTGGCTTGCCTCCCTACAAAGAGTATATTGGCACTAAGTTCTTCTATAAGTTGAAATGCAATCTTGATGGTAGTGTTGATTGCTATTAGGTTAGGCTTGTAGTTAAAAGTTATGCTCAAGAAAAACACATTGATTTTGATAAATCCTTTGTTCCTACATGTCGTATGACAACCATTCATAGCATGTGTGACTTGCAACTCATAATGGCTAGAATATACACCTATTGGGCATCAAAATGGGATTTTTGGATAGGGTCTTGCATGAAGAAGTGTATTTTCCAAACCGATGAGTTTTTTCAAAAAGGTTATGAAAACAAATTTTCTCGATTAAAGAAGGCATTGTATCGATTAAAGCAAGCACCAAATGCATAGTTTGGAAAATATGTGCCTAATTATGAGCACATGGATTACAAAATAGCCCAATTGAAATAATCTATTATGTGAAGCATGAAAATGATGTGCTGCTTATCATTTTTGTTTATGTAAATGACATGATACCCAAAAATCCTAATCAGATGCATATTTCTAACCTTAAGGCTGAATTGCATGCCTTTCTCTAATGTTAGATTTGGGCCATTTGCATTGATATTTTTCCATTTCATCCATGGAAGTTTATGGATGCATTGATTTGTTATAAAAAAAACATCAACACTTTATTGAAATGTTTCTTCCATGAGAATCATAATCCCATTGTAAGTCTCAATGGAGATAGGTTTAGTATTGATTCTATGAAACATGGCCTTTAGTTGGGATGTATGATTTGTACACTCATACTTATTTTTGTTTGAGTTTGAGGTCTAGGAAGCACATGAACAACACAAAGAAGAAGAAAAAGAAGAAAAAGAAGAAGAAGAAGAAGAAGATTGGAGCACAACACAATAATGGATGTATTACCAAGTGAAGGTACATAGATAAGTGACCCATTAGGGTTATATCCATATACACAAGCCTGGGGAAAAAACCTCCTAAAGAGGGAATAAGGTGCACCAACAGTCCATCACTACCAAAATATATCAAAAAATCTACCTTGGGAGTGACATAGTGAACAAGGAGTTTGCACTCATGTATGAGGAAGTGGCAAGCTATGTGGAAAGAGATCAATCTACAAAAGGAAGTAAGCCCAAAGGTCTGTGAAAAGGTTTGCAATATTATCATGTGTGGTCACACAAGCCAAATTGATCTCTCTAGATAGAGAACAACACCAAATGCATCTCCAACATCATGAAAACTCAACCATAAACTTGTTTCCATGGGAGTGGCAATAGGTTTGAAATATTCAAGGCCAAAACACCGCAATAATGTGTCAATGTATTTCATTTGAAAAAAAGCTACTTCCTCATCAACTTCCATAAATTTAATCCTAAAATAATGATGCAAATGCCCCAAATTTGACATCTCAAGAGATGCATGCAAATCAACCTTAAATTCAGCAATATGCTTCTCATGAGGAATAGAGAGCAGTATGTCATCAACATATACAACAATGATCAGAAGTGCATCATCTACATGCTTAACATATAAGGTGCTCTCAGTTGGACTATTCACAAAACCATGTGCTAGCAAGTAGGCATGTAGCTTTTCATACCGAGCATGTCCTTGCTTGCTTCAAATCATATAATGACTTTTTCAACCTACACACTTTGTCCTCATGCCCTTCCTTCACAAAACCATGGGGCTAGAAAACGTACACTTCTTCATGTAAATTACCATTCAAAAATGCAGTTTTAACGTTCAATTAATATACATTCCAACCATGATGAGCTTCAAGTGCACAAATGCTGGGAATGGTTCTCATTCAGCACGTGGGAGCAAAGTTCTCATCAAAATCAATGCCTCTCTCTTGAGCATAACCTTTGGCAACAAGCATAGCCTTATACTTATCAATTGTTCCCTCAAGCTTATGCTTTAGCTTGTATACCCATTTAGTGCCAATGGCCTCTTTTCCTAGAGGAAAATCACATAAAGATCAAGTACCATTCTTCATAATAGCATCATATTCTAATTTTATGAATAATCACATAAAGATCAAGTACCATTCTTCATAATAGCATAGCAACCATCCAATTTTATGAATTTTATGATTCATCAAAAGAAACAATCTCATTCTTATCACAAAGATGAGAGACAAACATTGGATAACAACCTGATGCAAAGGAAACACTATGAGAGCTTGAACAAGTACGATATGATAAAGGTGCGCCTAATTTGCTATCTCTCAAAGTTTGCACCAACCATTTAGTCATAGATTTAGCTTCCTCTATGCAATCCCTCTCACCAATAAGAGAAGCATGTAGATTTGCATAAAAAGTGGAATGAGTTGCATCATCATTTGGAACCTATAAAGCCTGAGAAATTGCCTCATTTGAACCAACACTTGATTGTCCACTTATAAAAAGAGGCAGCAAAGCATCATACACATCCTTCAAGCTAACTGACGTCTCATTGGTACATGAAAGTAAGGGTTGAATTCTATGTTTGACAAAAACAACATCACAAATAACCAAAATGTGTTTAGTATGTGGATGATACACACAATAGACTTTGCTTTCAGAACTATACCCAACAAAAATACATTTCACTGTTTTATATCTAGTTTTCTACGTTGTTGTTTAGGCACTAGTGCATATGCACGACAACCAAAGACATGCAAATGGCAACATATGGCTTGCAACCATGCCAAGCCTCATATGGAGTGATTGTTTGTAGAACTTTGGTAGGACACCTATTAAGTACATATGTTGCACACATAACAACCTCAAGCTAGAAGCTATCTAGTGAAGCGTAACTTTTGACGATACACCTTGCCATTTCCATGAGAGACCTATTCTTTCTTTCAAAAACTCCATTTTCTTGAGCTGTATATGGAAATTTTCACTACTATTCTATCCCACACTCAACCAAAAATGCATTAAAATTAGAAGACATTTATCCCCCAATCAAAAAAGAAGGTGCCCAATTTACATGCTGACAAATTGTTAGCGATAACTAGGAAGTGTTTAAAGCACATAAACACTTCGAACTTTGATTTCAAAGGATACATCCATGCATGCCTAGAGAAGCCATCAATAAAAGCCACAAAGTATAGGTAGTTACCCAATGAAGTTGTCTGCATACAGCCACAACCATCACTATGAACAAGCTACTTTATGAGCAACTCAAACTCAGCCATCTTTTGGGAAGGAGGAATGCACCATTTTACCCAAAATATAGCCCCCAAAAAGTTTTACAAGGTTCCTCAAGTTTGGGAAAAGAGTACATCATTTCAGATTTCTACAGGCATAACAAACTAGCAAAATTGAGATGACCAAAGCATGCATGTGAAAGCTTTGCATCTGAGATAGCTTGAGAGTCTTGAACTACAAATGCTAATTCATTCACAAATTTCACATAGTCTATGAGATTATAGAGCCAACTACATAAAATTTCATAAACAATAATAACATCACCATTCAGAGATCATGAACTATATATATGTCATCCACACATTTTATAACCAAGACAATCTTGGCTAATGTTGAAACTGACAACAGAATTTTCTTGATCTTGGACATATATAAAGCATCTGAAAATGTGAAGGAACTATCATCACCAATAATGAAAATGATCTTTCCAACTCCCATTATAGGATAAGAGGAGCTAGTAGCACATTTAACATTATTTCTTATAGGAGTAGGCTCAAGTAAAGTGAAAAAACTACAGTACGAGGTAATATGATTGGTTGCACCACTCTCAAAGTACCAAACACTCGAGTCTACTTCAAATATATACTACTCATGAGAAGATAGGTCATAGCTGCAAACAGTAGTAAATGCACATTCTTCATTTTGAACAAAATTGGAAGACTCGGTTTCAAGTGTAGAGGCCTCTACAATAGCCATTCTGACCTATTTCTTCTTTGCCTCCTTTGTAGCTAGTTTAGAACAACTCTTTATGACATGATCATTTGCCTTACCATACTTGCAAAACTATTTACGCTTTTCTAATTTCTTATCATCTTTGTCTTCCTTTTTTATTGTGCAACATTAGTAGATTTTTTCTTACTAGTATATGAGCTCCATTAACCTTTTCCCTTTTGAATAGCTAAGACATCTTGATCTTCAACATGCACTATTGACCTATTTTGCTTGGATTGATCTTCCTTCAACAACATAGAATCTACATTGTCAAATTTTAAGGCATTTAGATTGACTTTCATCATCAAATAAAGAGTAAAAGCAAAACTCTCACTACAACCTATGAGCCTTATACGATCGCAAATACATGAGGAGAATTTGGCCAGGGCACCAATATAAGCACCAATATAAATGTGGATACCATCACGTGGGTATGAGCATCGGTGTGGACATCGGTATAAGCATCAGTATGTCTGAATACCTTTGATATAAGTGTCGGCATGAATGCCGATATATTTTTGTCGATATAGGCACTAGTATTTACCACAAACCGATGGTATGAGCATCGGTACAAGCATTAGTATGCAAATCACTAGTATAAACATGAGTATGTGTTGGCTTATTGGGGTTCCCCATAATTTCCTTGAGCATAGGCACACCTCTGCTGCACAAAAATACCCTTTTTTGTATAAAAGAGATGTTCCCATGTGAACAATCTCTTAAACCTCTTTTTAATAGTTCTCTAACACTATGGTAGAGAAGCTTTGTAAAATAGCCCACTTTTTGCACACATCTAGGGAATTCCCATGTAGAAATCCCACGCATGATTTTATGGGGATTTGTTTGTTATAAAAGATATTTTGGAGTCTCCTAGAGATATTTTAGTTAGAGATATTTCCCTTTTTTACTTTTCAAAAGGAGCACATGGGGAAATGTGTTTAGCCTATATATAGAGCCTCATTTTTGCAAAGAGGGCAGCTTTTGGTTCGATGTGCTCTCATGTAATATCTCTTATGAATGGAAGAATGCTCTCCTTTACTCCAAGACTATTTACATTTTTTGTATTGTGTCTTTGTGAGTGTGTGAGAGTGAGGTGTGTGTTGGTATATGATCAATGTCTACCCCTCATGATTGTATGCACATTTTGTAAGGCCCCCTTTATGAGGAGAAGCCAAGCGTGCATTACCCAATTGATGGGAATCCCAACTTGCATGTTGGATGAAGGTCATATTGGACCATGTAAGGTATTATAAGGAAAGGGAGTTACCAGGGTCCCCAATTGTGGGGTCCGGGGCAGCGGTGAGCAGCCCCAGCTGGGGGGTCCAAGGGGGCCAGCGGGCCAGCGGGCCCCCTGGTGGGGGTCCGGGGGCAACGCCCCCGGCGCGACGGTAAAGGGAATATTCCATGGAATATTCCCTATCGGAGTCAGAAATCATTTATATTTGTTAGGTCGGTTCAACCAGTCTAAGCCGTGTATGGCAATTATGCGGGCGGTGGCCGCCCATGCTCTACCACCCATGTATAGCCGTCCATGGCAGGCCACCCATGATCCTATATATACATGACTTCTGCACTACTGAGACACGGAGTTGAGCCAGCATACCTCTACCTTGTATCTCCCTATCTGGAGTTGTCTAGATCACCATTTAAGCTCTACCTTGAGAGCGCACGGGTGGACAACGCCATCATCTTTGTACTTGCTGCTAGTAGAAAATTGTTGAGATTCTCCTATATTTGTTATCTTCTCTGCTATTGCTCCTGTGTTATATTGCGTAACTATTGTCTTATAGTGTGTGTGTGTGCCTATGCATGTCTCTCCTTTGTGTGAGTAGAGTAGTTGCATTACTTGTATTTTGCACATGGACTAGGATCCTTGACACCCTTCTCTCCATGTTTTCAAGCATGTGGCATAGCAAGGGGCTGATGGCCAACGGCTTGAACATGTTGGAGGTAGGGTTGGATGAGAGGAGAGTCAATTGTGAGCCTTCTTTCTTGCTTCCATGCAAGGTGGTGAGGGTCTTGGGAATACTACTACAACTTCAATAACTATTTGGTGCCGTTGCCAGGGAGATCGGCCTTTCATCACTTTGAGTGATCAAGAACATGTGTTAAAGTATTGTGTTGCAAATTTTCTTCTCATTTTCATAGGATTTGAGTTCTTGCATGGCATTTTCACCCTTCCATTGGACCATTAGCTCCCCATTTCTTGCTTTTGTTAGTGTAGGTTCAGTTCATTTTGGTTGTTGCATAAAAACATCCCCTAACCCCCTTCTCTCTCTCACACATACACATTTCTACATACATATAAGAAGGCATCACTTTCAGCCACCATCACTTCTTGATTTCAGTGATTGCTTTGAGTTGGGGGATGGGTGCTACTTTTCGTTTCCCTCCCTCAATTCAATTTTGATGGAAACCTGAAGAGAATGCTTTGTTCGTGTGGCAAGGACGTTGGACAGCTCTCCATGAGGTAATTGAATGACTCGCCAAGGCAACAACGCACCTGACCAATTAGAAACAAAAAAAAAAGATCACACTTTATTTGCTCTAAACATAATAACTCTCCATTTATTTGAATTTTGAACTTAAAACTTTAAGTTCTTTTGGCTTGAATCTCTAAGGTTAGAGGCCTTTTCTTCTCTCCTGCCTTCACATTGTCGTTATGTTAGATGAGTGCGTATGGCATGAACTTAGTGGAGCCTCAATTTCATAAACACGATTGTTGAAAGACTTTTCTATCCCTCCCTTCTCTCTCAGCGGGCATCAAATCTGTTGGTGAGCTGCGCATGGGTAGGTAGGGGGAAGTCATTCTCCCTCTCTCTTTCTCTCTACGAGGTTGGACATGTCTTTCCCACCCTTTCTGTCTCGCCCTCACTTTGGGGTCGAGCTCGTTCCCAAGCTCCCCCTGATCACACTATGGCCATAGCGGGTTGGAGCTAGGTTCTCTCGATCTTTCTTGATCTGCAGGATGGAAGAGGCTATGGCTACTATATGCGATGGTGCTCCTTTCGTGTTGAGTCACCATTCAGGCCCTCTCTGCTATTGCTAAGATTCGAGGTCGAATCCTCTTTGGCTTCCCCTCCTTCTTCAAGACATGTTGCCTGCGGGGTCAAGCGTTCTCTTTCTTCCTCGAGACTTCTGTTCCGACTCCGTGTGGGCATGGGGGCGCATAACTACCCCTCCTTCATCTTCACTGACAGAGTAAGCTCAAATTATGCTCCAGTTCTTGTCTTGTGTGGCTTGTTGTCTCTTCACTTTGATGATTTGTTGGAAGTTTCATGTTTTCTATTGTATCTATTGTCGCGTACACCCCATAGCCCCAATTTCTTGAACTTTGCTTTGATCCTTGGACCCTCAACCCTTGTACTTTGAATTTTTCTATGTATCAAGTAAATTTTTAGTTATGTGCATCAAAATAAGCTTGTATCACAAAGTGCTACCGTTCGCATCACTTATTTGAGGTCCTCTCAGATGGGGCTTCTCCGCACCCTATGCCTACCTGTTCTCCTACATCTACTGGCTGGAAGCTTATGGCTACCTCCGCCACATCCATCAACCATAATTTGACTATACATTCAAGCTCGGGATTCCTTCCAAGGGACCGAGAAGGTTGTGCAACTGCATTGATGTAACACACAAATGAGAAGGTAGCTCTTACAAGAATAGTAGTGAAGAGGATTGAGAAGCAAAACTTTTCGATTGTACCATGAACTCATTGGTCTGGCTCATTTTACAATAGCATTTCAGGGAAGCAATATTTTACATTAAGGATCAAAAGATGCATGAGGAGCAGTATGTTCAGCCTATTTGCACCTATGACTTGATAAATGCAAGACTTATATAGATTGTGCAGCCGTACTATTAGGATGACCGGCAAATACTCACTTCAGAGAGATCCTTGGTGGTTTGGAAGGATCATATGTCTGCAGATTGCTCAAACTCTATTCCCCTGGTGGTTCCAATCTCTCCTTTTAGTGTGGTGTTTGTGCCTGCCTTATGGGATTCAATCCACACCCATGCATACATTATCTAGCCAACGCTTGATTGTTTGGATACTCAAACCCTAAGAAGGTGTTGCTTGACCAAGAGAAGTACTTCTCTAGGACAAGGAGGACTTGTGGATGAAAACTAACCTTTTGATACTAAGAAAACCCACCCACTAATTTTGGACTTATTTGGAGTCATGTTTGGTGAAGGGTGAATGGATAATTTTCAAGTTTTTTTACCATATTTTGTTTTTTCTGGCATCTTCCCTCTCATTGTCATTCCTAGATGTTCTGATTAAACTGCCATGTGCAATTTCATGTCCATTAAACATGATTAAATTTAAGTATCACAAGTTTGTCGGCTCATTTAAAATAGAT
Source organism: Ceratopteris richardii (assembly GCA_020310875.1). Taxonomy (NCBI): domain Eukaryota; kingdom Viridiplantae; phylum Streptophyta; class Polypodiopsida; order Polypodiales; family Pteridaceae; genus Ceratopteris; species Ceratopteris richardii. Next base: position 48,239,021 of record CM035415.1, on the reverse strand, counting down.
CTGTATGATTGTTTGTTGATATGTGTCTTTTTCTTTTTATTACATTATGTCTAAACACGCTAGGCATCAAGATGGCTAGTGACAGATAATGACTTGTTGGCTTCTTCATGAGGATCTTGCTATGTGTGTTCTATTCCATGGCATTGCAGATGGGCAACATGGAAGTATTCACTCCCATGATCAAGTATAGCTTTCAACACATGTACAGGATGATAAAGAGCATGACCTGCTTGCTAGAGGGCGAATCAGGGCATGTAACAATGCGTTATGCCACAGCTCAAAGGAAAGCTTTACAAGAAGATTGCACATCAATTTTGGTTTGTTTTCAATGCTTACAGAGGCTGTTTTCATATTCATAAAACACTAGTAAGCTTTTGTATATAGCATCTAACTAAAGGTGATTTAAATGACCCACTATATTTCCAACAGCTGTAGCATGAACACCTTGTAGGTAATGGCTTGCATAGGTCTTATCCCTTGAGAATTCGGAAGCATCCTCGCACTTATGGTGCAACATATGTTTGATATGCAACTTGGAAATATGTGCATCTTAATTTGAGACTTAGATATGTGGCAAGTATCACCTTCATATGACACCTCAGACAGGCCCTATGCCCTTGACAGATGTGTCTAGTGCAAAAGCTTCTTTTGATGGTTGTGTTTTGGAGTCACTTACAGGTTTTTTGAGAGGAAGGTGTTGTAATAGCGACTTTGGTAACTGACACATTGGGCATGATGTTCCAAAATTTGTACCACCACTTTGGATGTTTCCAGTTTTGCTATACACATGCATTTGTATTAGCCAAACTCATGTAATAATGAAAAAAAAGTCTATGTTTCATCGCAATATCCTTGTCTCACATATCATAATGTATGTTTTTTTTATGCATAAATATCTAACCATTTTGGAACACATGGTTCTCATAATAGTTTGTGGACTTGCTGATATGAGCATTGTCTAAAAGAAGTTAGGAACATTGGGTCCTTCATGAAAAGACCCATATTCATGTCATGCTTTACAGTGCAATGTGTCCCACATATTTCGGAAGGTCTAAGTGATTGTGGCATCACCAAGAGTTAAATGACATGGAGAGTATATGTTTTTGCTATTCATGGTGAAATGCTAAACAGTTTTCTATTGTGCCCATATATAAAATTGCTAAAACTTGCCAAGCTTCTGAACCTTTATTAATATAGAGTTATGGATCTAACTCGTCTCTGCATTGGTGTATTATTTTTATGCTTCATGTGAGAAAGGAAGGTTATGTTGCCTTCCTCTCTGCTCTTGAGGACCTCTGAGAAAGATGGGAGTTTTAGCCGCATCAGGAGACTCCGAATCTTGAGGATAGAAGCACGGAGCCTGGACTTGGAACTCAAGCTAAAGCTCTTTTGGTTGGTATATTTGTACTCTTAGGGGGATGGTGTCCACCCACCCATCACAACTGAGAGGATCCTATAGATTGTCCCCTTATCTAAATGAATCCATATGCATTGAGGCTCGAGTTGGCTCCTACTTGTTTGTACTCAATTGGCTTGGAACCTATAAAATGGCTTTATTTTCCTTGCATGTCCTATGACTGTTCTTTGTATGTTACAGGTCGAAGGGTCCATCGTGGCTTGCAAAAAACTCAATGTTTTATCCTTAGTTCTTTGGCAATTGTTTTCATACAAACTATAGGATAGTGTTGGGTTGCTCTTCATGATGGATTCTCATAATCAGCATACAGATGCAAGGGTTGCTCGTTTGGCTTGCAAGGTTATCGTAAACAAGCATGGGATTTTGAGTTTTTGTGATTGCCATATGGGGATAGTCTCCTAAGCTCCATCTAGAACTCTATTTTGAATGTTGGATAACTGTTTGAATTTCATTAATGCTTCAAGAATGATAAGAGTTATGTTTCCTTTACATCACTTTTATATAGTCATTATGTTTGGTGGACATTGTGTTCACTCATTTGTTAAGTGGTCACACCATTTTGGGCCCTGTGTTTGACAGTTCCAACTATCCTTTGCATCGACAATATCTGCTCAATATCCCAGGAAAAGAATTGGAAAACAATTTTTTTGGAATCCATCTTGTGGTGGTGAATTTGGACCTATTATGTACTCATTACTCACATTTTAGGTGTTAAGATCTTCAAAGATCAGAACAGCACAGGATTGTTACTATGTGTGATTACCCCACTACTGAGGATTTCACTTAACATTTTTGAAGAATTTAATTTAATGCTTACTGTGTGCTTAGTTACTATGCTTCCACTTTCATATGTTGCAATGACATTCTTGGTTGTTCATATCACTCTTGAAATCCTATATTCACATGAAAATACATCGGCCAATGCACACTCATCAGAGGCACTAAAAGAGCAATGTTTATCTCATGCTTTTCAATGTTTTGTGTCACACATGCGCTTGTGTGATAACACACTTAGGGATTGTGGCATGGCAAAGATATAAGACATATGGAGAGCTACAAGTTCTTGCTTCTCATGGACTCTTAACCTTTTGAGCTTTAATTTGTGGATTGTAGGACATGCAACTCTTCATGGGGACTTGTCTCTAGAAGAGCAAGTCCTATAGGACTTGATGCTCCCTAAAGTGGAAACTAAAATTAGACTAAATGTTATTGTCTACTTCTTTTCAAAAACAATCTACTTGTTGAGTGTGTGAGAGTGAGGTGTGTGTGTGTGTGCCTATGCATGTCTCTCCTTTGTGTGAGTAGAGTAGCTGCATTACTTGTATTTTCACATGGATTAGGATCCTTGATGCCCTTCTCTCCATGTTTTCAAGCATGTGTCATAGCAAGGGGCTGATGGCCAATGGCTTGAACATGTTGGATGTAGGGTTGGATGAGAGGAGAGTCAATCTTGAGCCCTCCTTCTTGCTTCCATGCAAGGTGGTGACAATCTTGGGAATACTACTACAACTTCAACAATTATTTGGTGCCGTTGTTGGGGAGATCGGCCTTTCATCACTTGGAGTGCTCAAGGACATGTGATAAAGTATTGTGTTGCAAATTTTTCTTCTCATTTGCGTAGTATTTGAGTTCTTGCATGGCATTTCACCCTTCCATTGGACCATTAGCTCCCCATTTCTTGATTTTGGTAGTGTAGGTTTAGTTCATTTTGGTTTCTGCACAAAAACATCCCCTAACCCCCTTCTCTCTCTCACATACACATTTCTACATGCATATAAGAAGGCATCACTTTCAGCCACCATCACTTCTTGATTTCAGTGATTGCTTTGAGTTGGGGGATAGGTGGTACTTTTTGTTTCCCTCCCTCAATTCAATTTTGATGGAAACCCAAAGAGAATGCTTTGTTCGTGTGGAAAGGATGTTGGAAAAAAAAAATCACACTTTATTTGCTCTAAACATAATAACTCTCCATTTATTTGAATTTTGAACTTGAAACTTTAAGTTCTTTAGGCTCGAATCTCTAAGGTTAGAGGCCTTTTCTTCTCTCCCACCTTCACATTGTCATTATGTTAGATGAGTATGTATGGCAAGAACTTAGTGGAGCCTTAATTTCCTAAACATGGTTGTTGAAAGACTTTTCTGCCCCTCCCTTCTCTCTCCTTGGGCATCAAAGCCGTTGGCGAGCCATGCATGGGTAGGTAGGGGGAAGTCATTCTCCCTCTCTCTTTCTCTCTGCGGGGTTGGACATGTCTTTCCCACCCTTTCTGTCTCGCCCTCACTTTTGGGTTGAGCTCGTTCATAAGCTCCCCCTAATCACACTATGGCCATATTGGGTTGGAGCTAGGTTTTTTTTATCTTTCTTGATCTATAGGATGGCAGAGGCTATGGTTGTTGTATGTGATGGTGCTCCTTTCATGTTGAGTCACCATTCAGGCCCTCTCTGTTGTTGCTAAGATTTGAGGTTGAGTCCTCTTTGGTTTCCCTCCTTCTTCAAGACCTGCTCCCTGTGGCGTCAAGCATTCTCTTGCTTCCTTGAGACTTTTGTTCCGACTATGTGTTGGCATGGGGGTGGCTAACTACCCCACGTTCATCTTCGCTGACAGAGTAAGCTTGAATTATGCTCCATAATTTGGTTGAATAGGCACTCCCTTTATGCAATACAACCTTTGTGATCAATCTGTGGGGGGTTTGTTGTCTGTTCACTTCCATGATTTGTTGGAAGTTTCATGTTTTCTATTGTATCTATTGTCGCATACACCCCATAGCCCCAATTTCTTGAACTTTGCTTTGATCCTTGGACCCTCAACCCTTGCACTTTGAATGTTGCTTTGTATCAAGTAAATTTTTAGCTCTGTGCATCAAAATAAGCCCGTACCACAAAGTGCTAGCGTTCGCATCACTTATTTGAGGTCCTCTCAGATGGGGCTTCTTTGCACCCTGTGCCTACGTGTTCTCCTTAATCTGCGGGCCAGAAGCTTATGGCTACTTTCAGGCATTCATCAACCATGATTTGACTATACATTCAAGTTTGGCATGCCTTCCAAGGGACCAGGAAGGTTGTGCAACTGCATTGATGTAACACCCAAATGAGAAGGCAGCTCTTACAAGAATAGTAGTGAAGAGGATTGAGAAGCAAAAATTTTATGTTGTACCATAAACTCATTGGTCTGGCTCATTTTACAATAGCATTTGAAGGAAGCAATATTTTACATTAAGGATTGAAAGATGCATGAGGAGCACTATGTTCAACATGTTTGCACCTATGACTTGATAAATGCAAGACTTATACAGATTGTGCGATCGGTACTGTTAGGATGACCGACAAATACTCACTTTGGGGAGATCCTTGGTGGCTCGGAAGGATCCTATGTCTGCAGATTGCTCAGACTCTATTCCCTTGGTTGTTCCAATCTCTCCTTACAGTGTGATGTCTACCCCTGGCTTATGGGATTCAATCCACACCCATGCGTACATTATCCAACGAACACTTGACTGTTTGGATACTCAAACCCTGAGAAGGTGTTGCTCGACCAAGAGAAGTGCTTCTCTATGATATGGAGGACTTGTGTATGCAAACTAACCTTTTCATACTGAGAAAATTCACCCACTAATTTTGGAGTTACTTGGAGTCATGTTTGGTGAAGGCTGAAGGGATAATTTTCAAGCTTTTTGATCATGTTTTGTTTTTTCTGGCATCTTCCCTCTCATTGTCATTCCCAGGTGTTCTGATAAAACTGCCATGTGCAATTTCATGTCCATTAAACATGTTTAAATTTAAGTATCTCATGTTTGTCAGCTAATTTAAAATAGATCTGTATGACTATTTGTTGGTATTGGTCTTTTTCTTTTTATTACATCATGTCTGAACCCGCCACCACCAAAGAGAGAAAATGGTTAACTATGTTAACACAGGGGGTGATCGAATGTGGGCCTAGGTGCAGGGATATGTACTATCTAGGTATCAAGATGACTAGTGACAAATAATGACTTGATGGCTTCTTCATGAGGATCTTGCTATGTGTGTTCTGTTCCACGGCATTGCAGATGGGCAACATGGAAGTATTCACTCCCATGATCAAGTATAGCTTTCAATACCTGTACTGGATGATAAAGAGCATGACATGCTTGCTGAAGGGCGAATCAGGGTCTCTAACAATGCGTTATGCCACGGGTCAAAGGAGAGCTTTACAAGAAGATGGCACATCTGGTTTGTTTTCAATGCTTATAGAGGTTGTTTTCATATTCATAAAACACTATTAAGCTTTCATATATAGCATCTAACTAAAGGTGATTTAAATGACCCATTACTGGGTGTTTCCAGTAGTTGTAGCATGAGCACCTTGCTGATAATGGCTTGCACATGTCTTATCCCTTGAGAAGTCAGAAGCATCCTCGCACTTATGGTCCAACATATGTTTCATAGGCAGCTTGGAAATATGTGCATCTTAATTTGAGACTTAGATATGTTGCAGGTATGACCTTCATATGATAGCTGAGACAGGCCCTATGCCCTTGACAGATGTGTCTAGTGCAAAAGATTCTTTTGATGGTTGTGTTTTGGAGTCACTTACAGGTTTTTTGAGAGGAAGGTGTTGTAATAGCGACTTTGGTAATTGACACATTGGGCATGATGTTCCAAAATTTGTACCACCACTTTGGGTGTTTCCAATTCTTCTATACACATGCATTTGTATTAGCCAAACCCATGTATTGTTGAAAATAAAGCCTATGTTTCATCGCAATATCCTTGTCTCACATATCATAATGTATGTTCTTTTTATGCATAACTATCTAACCATTTTGGAACACATGGTTCTCATAATAGTTTGCAGACTTGCTGATATGAGCATTGTCTAAAAGAAGCTAGGAACATCGGTGACCCATATTCATCTCATGCTTTACAGTGCAATGTGTCCCACATATTTTGGAAGGTCTAAGTGATTGTGGCATCACCAAGAGTTATAAGACCTTTATTAATATAGAGTTATGGATCTAACTGGTCTCTGCATTGGTGTATCATTCTTATGCTTCATGTGTAAAAGGAAGGTTGTGTTGCCTTCCTCTCTGCTCTCCAGGACCTCTGAGAAAGATGGGAGTTTCGGCCGCATGAGGAGACTCTGAATCTTGAGGATAGAAGCATGGAGCCTGGACTTGGAACTCAAGCTAAAGTTTTTCTGGTTGGTGTGTTTGTACTCTTAGGGGGATGGTGTCCACCCACACATCACAACTGAGAGGATGCTATAGATTGTCCCCTTATCTAAATGAGGACATACACATTGAGGCTTGAGTTGGCTCCTACTTGTTTGTACTCAATTGGCTTGGAACCTATGAAATGGTGTTATTTGCCTTGCATGTCCTATGACTGTTCTTTGTATGTTACAGGTCAAAGGTCAATCGTGTGGCTTGAAAACAACTCAATGTTTTGTCCTCAGTTCTTTGGCAATCATTTTCATGCAAATTGTAGGATAGCATTGGGTTGCTCTTCATGATGGATTCAAAGAATCAGCATATAGATATAGGGGTTTCTCTTTAAGAAATAAAAGATGTGTTTGGCTTGCGAGATTATGGTACACAAGCATGGGATTTTGAGTTTCTGTGATTTCCATATGGGGATAGTCTCCTAAGCTCCATCTAGACTAACAACAGAAGTCTATTTTGAATGTTGGATAACTGTTTGAATTTCATGAATGCTTGAAGAATGATAGGAGTTTTGTTTCCTTTACATCACTTTTATACAGTCATTATGTTTGGTGGACATTGTGTTCACTCACTTGTTAAGTGGTCACACCATTTTGGGCCCTCTGTTTGACAGTTCCACCTATCCTTTGCATCAACAATATCTACCCAATATCCCATGAAAAGAATTGGAAAACAAATTTTTTGGAAGCCATCTTCTGGTGGGGAATTTGGACCTATTTTGTACTCATTACTCACATTTTAGGTGTTAAGATCTTCAAAGATCAAAGCAGCATGGGAATGTTACTATGTGTGATTACCCCACTACTAAGGATTTCACTTAACATTTTCGAAGAATTTAATTTAATGCTTACTGTGTGCTTAGTTACTATGCTTCCACTTTCATATGCTACAATGAGATTTTTGGTTGTTCATATCACTCTTGAAATTGTATATTCACATGAAAATACATAGGCCAATGCACACTCATCAGAAGCATTAAAAGAGCAATGTTTATCTCATGCTTTTCTGCAAGTCAGCCTACCATGCACGATTTTACCAAGCATTACAGTAGCAAATGTATCTAAAATCATAAAACAGAACTCTATACTCAGGAAGCCATAGAGATAAGACGTTAAACCCGAGCTCTCTAGCATCTAAGAATAAACCAGAGTAGGATAATCAAATCAGAGCTCTTTTAGGCATAGAGAATTGATCTGGAAAGAAGCAAAACACTCTTCCCATTAGGCTACAGACTTCTTTCCCATTAGGCTACAACGCGTTGATGTTGTCCATGCATTGTTTATTTCTTAAGTACAGAGGCTTGCTGCTTTGCATACGACCAACCCTTCTATCTATGTAGAAGTAGGGAATCAAACCCTCATCTCACCAAGATGGAAGGCACCTAGCTTGTTCAACATGCCATACAGGTGGAGCATATAACCGACTCCGAGCCAATTGTGAAGCCAAAGTAAAACTATGGAGTCCATCCATTCTTGAAGGAGAAGCCACATCGTTATTCTAGTGTCTGCTACTAGAATCAAGTCCACATCAAAGAACAAATCAATCAGATGTTGCATATGTAGATGTTGCATCTATATTTTCCCAATTCAAAGAGAAGGGTGAGCAAAAAAACCATGCATATGGAGATCCCAAGGATGGAGAATAGCTCTGGTAGAGGATCAATGGAAGGACGTAGCTTAATTGGGAGATAAGTATTTTATAAGTTGATGTTTTCATTTCAATATTTGCTTTGCTCTATGCTTTCATATAGAATGTATTGCGATTAACATTGAAGTAGGAAAGGAATCTTCAATTTTGAAAGCATTATATGCAATTTAATGAAAGCAAAATAGGAGAGCATCTAAGTATGGAAATACTTATCTAGCATAGGCATGTATCTATGAAAGAATTTTGGTGCATTTCTCCTTTTCAAAGAATGTATTCATCCACAAAACACGTTTTCTTCTTGCTTGAAAAAGATAGTCAATGCTCAAGTTTATGGACATGAACGGTTAACTTGAAAAAAAAAAACTAGCAAGTAGAATGTTTGTGCATGGATGAGTGGGAACATGCATTTTCAAGCTCAAGAATTTCTTGATTTAAGTTTGGTGAATGGAAAGAGAATGCCAACACATGCATGCACTCACATGCATTTGCATGCAAGAACAGGCATTTCCATATGCATGATTGTTTGTTAAGTAGTTGAATACTTATACTTACATTAATATTTCTTTATAATTTGAAAGGCATTTGTACTTTGGACTTAAGTTGGGGGAAAGATTTCTAAAATCCCGTGGGTAAGCAAAGAAGCTTTTGATAGTTCAAAGAGATCTTAATGATAAAGATTAAGTCTTTATTCTTATCGCAAGATCAACCGAACTTGATCAAGCCTTGGCCATGATTGTCCAAGAAATTGTGATTGGAACTACTCTAAAATTTACCCAAGTATTGGCAATCAAATTTGCTTTTGGGAATTATTCACTCAGGTCCAATTTATCCAATGGAAAATTGTGCAAAAAGTAAGCTGTTCCAAGTTTGAACAGAGTGAAGAAATTCCAAGAGTGTAGTCAACAACCGTGAAGACGGTACTTAAGTCTATGGAAGGTAAAACATAAAATTTGCCTATACCTAAAAGGGATTTTGGTACAAATCCAGAAAGCATGAGTGGATGCTTAGACTTAAGAAGTAGAGAGATTCCTATAAAGTCTCTGCCGAGGTAAAATTGAACTTGAATATGTGAAAATTCAAGTACTTGGAGATCTAAGTGGTTTTCATTTGAAAACAATAGCAAAGAGGAATAGATATTCCATCAAGAGGTTTTCAAGTTTCCAAGGCAAAGGTGATTGTCTGACAATCATGTGAAGGAATCAAAACCTAGAATATCAAGTTAGAGGTCATGCCTAAAACTTCAAAATTCTTTTAAAGACTTGAAGTGAAAAGGTGCCCTATCAAGATATGTTTTGACTTTAGGATAAGTATCACCCACACATTAATGTGAATATAAAATAGGGTGGTATGGGACACCATATTTTATACTCAGATTGATGTAGGAAAGATAGTATGGGACATCTGACTGTGGGATGATAATTATCTTTTAGTCCTAGATTGAATCTTGAAGTTAGATTTGATCCTCAAGGTAATTAAAACTTCAACAAAGAAGTTTAAAATTCAAGGAGGATAATAAAATGATCTTACTTCAAGATCAAGGAAGAGGAAGATATGAAGTATGTAACTTCCAAGATCTTCTTTTTTGAAAAAGACACATACTTGTTCTTATTTGAAGTATGAAACACTTCAAGATTAAGTGTTATTGATTAGAAATATTTGCTTCATTTCTAAGGACTTTGAAATTGAAAAGATCCTTTCAACTAAGGAATAAAGTGACTAAGTCAAGCATCAAGTTCCTAGTGTGACTTGATAGATTCAATCCTTTGCCTCAAAGAAATGTACCAAAATTGCATTCCCAATAAACAGTCATAAAGATTGATTATAGGCATGAACTTAGTCTCAAATGAAGCATTGTTTGAGTAAAATCGTATCAATGGAACCTCAGTGGGTCGAAACATTGATGTTGGATACCATATGAGTATCTTGTGCTTTGATGATGTTTTAGATTTTCTCTACATCTTTTTGAGAATCGAGTTTATTTCTCTTAAAGATAGTAAAAATTCTTCAATACCTTGTTGAAATAGATCTTTGAAAAGCTAAAGTCTTGGGTCATCAAGTATTTGACTCATCAAGTATTCGAACTTCTAATTTTAGGGTTTTGAGCCTCCTATTTTAGAGATTTTCAAGCAACTAGTCAAATGATGGCCAACCTAAACTAAGTTCCCTCTCCTTCTACCTGAGAATTAAAATGGCTCCATGGACTGGAGCGAGGTGGAGTTACTTATCTCCAAAGCCATCAAAGAGGCCAAAAAGGAAGCAGACCGCACCCTCAACATCTTAGAAGTTTTAATTGGTTATATAGACTTTTAGTTCTTTCATTTTTCTTTCCAAATCTTTTGGAATTGACTCAGATATGATATCTGATTCCTTTTGCAAAAGTCCAAGGTTAGCCAATTGGAACTAGATAACTAAATTAAAAATTCTAGATAGATGTTCTATATAAGAACTAATTAAATCTTCAAAAGATGATAAGTCAAAGTTGACTTACTTATTTGAGTTTGCTTCAAGTTATGTAGCATAAATGACTTTCTAGATTCCAGAATACTCTAGAATAGAGAAGTTAGGAATTGCTCATCAGATTGACAATTCCCAAGAACTTAAAGATAAAGTCTTTGAGGAAAGTGTCCTAAGTTGGACGACTTTCATTTTGAATTTGACTAGGTCAAGATATAGTAAGGTTGAACCAAAGTAAATGGAAAGCTTTCTGGTATAGTTTACATAGGATTTTCAAGACCATTAGGACAAAGTAGTCCTCCAGATGGATGCCAAAGTCAAGTAGCTATTGGTTGGAAGTAAACCATTGTACAAACATCCAAGTTAGATGTCTTGATCCACCAAACTTCAAGTTTTCCAAATCAAATTCATATGAATCAAGCGCTCCCAAAGTCTTGTGAGGGATAGGAATCCCACCTTAGTTACTAAGTCCATGCACTAGTAATTCCTAGAAATGGACTAGTAATTGAAATGCATCCATTTCATATGTTTGTGCCTAGATCGCACATTGAGACACAATGAAGTGGCTACGGATGTTTTTAGATCCACCCTTATTATTCATTCACCAGTTTGTACTTTGAATAGTTTATCAAAGTGCAAATCCAGATGGTGTTTGAATCAGATGGTGTTTCAAAGTCAATTTATGCAGGTTCCTAAGACGCCACATTTAGATGCTCTGAGACACACTCTACATTATGTGAGTGCTACTTTGGATTATGCATTATTTTATGAAGTTGGTGCAGAATTGCAGGTTCATGGATACACCAATGCAGATTGGGCTATTAGTATTCCAGATAGAAGATGTGCTAGTAGCTTTCTATTCTCACTTGGGAGTGCAACTGCTACATGGAGTAGTAAGAAGCAATCCACTAGTGCTTTGTCAAGTATAGAGGCTAAGTATAGAGGTGCTGCAATGGAAGCATGCGAAGCATCATGGCTAGAGATGCTACTTGTAGATTTAGGTGCGAACGTGCAAAATCCTATCATCATTTATTGTGATAATCTTAGCAACATCCAATTAGCACAAAATCTTGTTTTTCATGCTAGAACAAATCATATCAAGGTACATTATCGCTTCATTAGAGAAAAGTTATTAACAGGTATTATTGACCTTGTTTATGTGAGGAAAGATGAGTAGGTTGTTGATATTTTCGCTAAAGCACTTGGAGTAGAAGATGAAGAAGTTTCACAAGATACTTGGATTACAAGACATGACGTTGAGATTGAGGGGAAGTGTTAAGATATCAAGCCAAACATGTGATGATCGAGGATGACAAGTATCACTTTTTCATTTCTCTAATATGTATAGTGGTCATGCCGGTATATGTTCAGTGAGATTTACTAGATTTATCTACCGAGAGTGATATCACATTTGTTTTCTTTCCACATCACCTATTCACGAACATTAGGATTTTCCTTATGTATTTTTCTTTATATATTGCACTAGTTGTATTGTTATATTAGGTCATTCTTGTACATTTTCTTTATGTAATGGAAGAAGAAGAAGAAGAAGAAGAAGAAGAAGAAGAAGAAGAAGAAGAAGAAGAAGAAGAAGAAGAAGAAGAAGAAGAAGAAGAAGAAGAAGAAGAAGAAGAAGAAGAAGAAGCCGAAGCGAAATTGTTAACTCATGGTGGATATAGAAAAGAAGAACAAAGAGCAATTGTAAACTCTATGATGGAGCTTGGAGCAACACATGAAATTGAAATAGAAGAAATCATGGACCATGCTCAATGCACCAATAAAGTAATAGATAATGACCTTGAAGTTGCTTTAGAGTAGAGGAACAACGTTTCTCAATATGTGCAACAAGTCTTTGAAAGTGAAGTCCTTGAAAAAAAGGGTCCTCCTTTTGTCCTACTTGAATCCGTAATTGATTCATTTGACCTTTAAAAAAAAAGATCATTCTTTTTTTGTTTTAGTGTTAGATTTGTTTTTGTATGAGTCATTTTTCTTTGCATGGAATGACTAGCTGTACCAAATTATTATCATGAACGATTGGTTTATTCTTAGTTGTTGCAATATAATTTAATTTTAGTGGCATTTTGCATATGGTGTTATATGACCTTGATGAAAGCGAATCTAATTCATGGTATACTTGATTTTGTATGAGCCATTCGATCCTTGCATGAAATGACTACCTGTATAAAAATAATTGTGATGATTTGAGTGACTTATTCTTTAGTGATTACAAATAAAATTTTGCTTTAGTTGTTTTTCAAATTATATTTTGTGTATGATGATATTTACGTCGTATTTTAAAATGAATAAGAAAGTTATACGTCGTATTTCCATGTTGAACTTGAACATTCGAACATCTCCTTGTTGAACTTTCTTATGTTTGTTCTATCACTCCTATATGAAACCGCTTTTCCATCGGAGAATATTTCTCGTTCCGAGTAGAGCAAAGCCGAGCAGGGCCCTGGCCGTGTGAAACCAGCTAGAACGACGCGAGCATCGAGTTTGTAATTCTGTTTGACTCGAAGGTGGACTTTTTGTCGGATTAACCTTGCGTGCGCGAAAGCAGAATTATTTGATTTTTGAAATGGGAAGAACTGGTGGTCCCCTTCTATGCGTGGATGACCTTATGCAGGATCTCATTCTGGATGGGTCAGACCACATGCAGTCGATTTCCAGCACACCTCAGACCAGCACACCACGGGGTTCAGGTTCACTGGCCACAATCTTCTGCACGCTGATATTTGAAGCTCTGTGTGTGTGTGTGTGACACAGAGAGAGAGAGAGAGAGAGAGAGAGAGAGAGAGAGAGAGAGAGAGAGAGAGAGAGAGAGAGAGAGAGAGAGAGAGAGAGAGAGAGAGAGAGAGAGAGAGAGAGAGAGAGAGAGAGAGAGAGAGAGAGAGAGAGAGAGAGAGAGAGAGAGAGAGAGAGAGAGAGAGAGAGAGAGAGAGAGAGTATCTTCTTAGTATTGAAGATTCAAATAACTTGTGGACTATGATAAGATTCAAATAACTTGTGGACTATGATAGTTCCACAACTATTGAAAGCAGCTATTATTTTTCAAAGCAAAGCAAAGGTCAAATCCCCGCCCCTAACAAAAAGCAAGAGATCAAGAGTACAACACGTGGTGTATCTAATCATCACAATATGAAAAGAAGCTAAATGAATTAAGTTAAACAACATGGGATGCATCTAGAACTGCAAACAATGTCCTAATATACAAAATCTTATTGCGTATGATCTTTTTTAGTGCACGAGAACTCATAGCTCTGTATACTATGTGGGTAGGGTGCAAGCTCCATCATTTGTAGTCACATAGGTAATGCACATAGAATGGGTCTCCATAGGACCTTGGAAGCGGACTATCATGCATGCATACCTTCTATCTGGCTGTGTCATGTTGTTCGATTGCTAGTTGATCTAAAAGTGCGTTAGGACAATTTTTATGCTCTTTGCTTAATTGCTTCCACAAAGGTGAGGTCTAAGGCATTCGGAATGCCCATCTGTCTCCTCTATCCTATCTTGTTGACTTTGCAAGAAGTGTGTGAGTTGGGATGTGTAGACGCTCGTAAGGTCTTTGGAAAGTGAGCTATATTGCTTGTTTTTGAGCATTATAGATGATATATATTGTTTGTTTGTTTTCAGAGCACAATCAAGTATTTATGCTATCTCCTTTAGTTTGATGACATGAGGAACTGTATGGGGGTAGGGTATTTGCCCAAAATGTCCTTCAGGTGATCTTTGATGTGAGCATATGTTGGGCATTTGCATGTGAGTGTTTTTCCACTCCAGCTCGTACATGTGTAATCAACATTCTCTACTTTTTTCTTTTTATATCTTGGTGCTCCTATGATCCTTTCTCTTTCAATATCAGGCTTGTGTTATGAGACTTTGAGTTGTTTAATTGTCACTTTATATCTACGTGCTAGATATGTGTTTACATCGCTTGGTTGTTCTATGAAATTCTTCTCAAATACTTATGTCAAATGATATCTATAATGTTGCATCTTCAAAGAGAGAGTCTTTGAAATGAGCCAATTGTCTTGGATGTGTATTTGAGTGACTTATATATACTCATGTATTGTGGCTTTTGTATGAAGCCACCTTGAGTATGATTAGGAAGTGATCTATGTAGTATCATATGATTTGAGTGAGAGGCTTTTATACTCGATGTATCTCTTCTGTATTGTTTCCATAAATCCAACCTAAGTATCGTATTCCTCTTGCATTTGGAGAGGTCGATAAAAGGTGAATATAGATCGAAGTAGAAGGCACACGGGTGATAATATCTTTGTATCTAATCGATGTGTTATAACCACTATCTTTTGAGTAACAAGCACTCTTCCCTTGGAATGAATCGTCGTTTAGATGCCTTGGAATCTCTATTTATAAGCTTACCTTATTGTCGATCCATAACATTTTGTAAGCAATAGATTGCTTGAACGAGTGCTTTGACTAGCGTGGGTGGGATGGTCCAATCCACTCGAGTGATATTGTGATATTGGTGGCTAGCTCTACAAGGGTGAAATAATGGGAATCTATGCCCTAGTGATATCATATATCATCGATTGTAGAGAGTACGCATGCGGAAGTAAAAATGAAAATGTACTTACAAAGAAAGAGTGTGAGACTCAAAGAGTGAGTAGACAATGAAACATAAAAACTCACATTTGGATTAAGGTAAGCTTACCAAGAGTGTAGGATGAGTTCTTAACCTTCTAACCAAGTTAAAAATGAATTGGAAAAGGAAATGATTATTAAAAAAAAAAAAGCAAAATGGAAAGGGCTCTCAAATGCAGCTAGAGTGCTATAAATGGAGATGCACATATAGATAGAAAAACAAGGATGTAGATACCTGGATCTCAACACCCCAAGTGCTAACTACATTTTGGAGCAGATGGAAGCTATAGGGGTCCACATATCAATGCATTAGAGCTGGTACAAAATCTAAAAGAATGTGTCTTCCATAGAGAAAGAGAGGTAAAAAGATGAGCTCCATGAACTCGAGAGGATGTCTATCATATGCATCTTCCAAGTACTCCAAAGAATGTCCAAACTCCACCAAATGGGTTCGTCACATGCTCTATAGATAGTCCAAAAGAAGGCCTAAACAAGGTAGGATCCCATTGGGTGAGATCATTAGCATATTGGACAGGTATGGGGACTGCATGTGATCCGTGTAAGGAAGAAGCTTCAAGGTCTTAGATGATGCCAAGATAGAATGTATATCACCATGAGATAGTCTTGCATAGATGAAACATAGAGCATGAAGAAATAAATTATTTCAATATGATAGTATGAAGCTATGAAGTTAGCCTCAATGGAAGATGAGAGTGATGTTGGAGCTGGATCGTCATTTGGATAAGAATAACTATGATAGTCCTCATTAAATTGTAGAGAGCTATGATAGTACCCATTGAATCATAGAGTGGAGGCTCTTGGAAAATCCAACAAGGTGTTGGATGGAAGAATGATCTGTATATGGAGCCTGGAAGAATGTTACGTATTTTGGAGAAATATCCATTAAGTATGGATCTAATTTAGTCTATGATGCTTCTATTCTTGGGTATAGGAAGGATTCTTGTCTCCATATATCCATGTGGATGAGCCATAAAAGAGACGCCTTTAATTCGACTAAGAAATATGGAAACCCAAATATGAAGTGAGTGAATGGAGTGAGATATGATGACTAGAGGTGTATGCATATGAGGTACTAAAGTTCGTTTGCAACTTTGTATCTACGACCTTGCTTGATGCTTCAAGAAGCTCTAGCCGATGTTAAAAGAGGGCATACTATACAAAAAGTGACTCTTTTGAAGCTTTCATTAATGATCTCCGATGTTTGAAGATGTAGAAGGTTCACTATTTGGTACAGTGACAAAATGATCTGTCTTTGAAGTGGAAAAGGAAGGATGCTAAAAATTTAAAGTAGGGGTAGGAGTAGATTCCTTGGAACTTGATTACTCATCAAAATGTACATCTTTTGAAATGACAATGGAGAGACTATAAGAATCATATAGGTGATAAGCCTTCAAAAGATTGTTGTAGTTGATAAAAATGAGCTTCTTTTCTTTATCAATGTGAACATACGCATCACATGTGAACACTATAAGGTAGCCAATTGTTGGCTTCTTCCCATAGTAGGCCTCAAAAGGAGTCTAAATCTTGTGAAGCACTTGTATATCCTCGATTGAGGATGTGAGATGCATGTGAAATGCTTACACTCAAAACTTACAAGGAAGTTCCTTGTGATGTAGCATGCTGTATGCAACCTCCATTACACTTGAAATTTTTGGTTCTTTAATTCCATTTTGAAATGAAGTGTGTACTTGAGTGATTTGTCTTTAGATACCTTTTTGTTTCAAAAAGTTGATGAAGGTGTGCTTGATGATTTCACCAGCTTCATTTGACTTAATTTCCTTCAAAGTGGATGAGGTTTCACTCTCCATTTGATGAATCCATTCTTGAGACTTTGTAAAAGTAGGCAATTTTTCTTTTAAAAATACACCCGAATGTATCATCTACTATCGGAAGGAAGTAGGTTGATTCACTCTTTTAAAAAAATTGTATTGATTGATCTACATAAATCAAAATAGACCAATCGTAGAGGTTTCTGTGCCCAAAAAGAAGCTTCTTTGGGCACTTGCATTGATGTTGTTTGCTTTTGGTACATGGTTGGCAAGTGGATTTATACTCTGAAATCTTTTTGCAAGGCTTCAAACTAGATTCAGAAATGAAATCTTCAAAAGATGAAGTCTGGTCAAGCTGCCCATGCCACAAGTTAAATAGTATCTCCTTTTTGAGAAAGTAAGATAGCTTTAAGAGACTTTTGTCTTCATAGTCTATTGTGAAAACATTACTAGTGTTAAGATCTAACACTTAAAGTGAACTTTCATCAAATGGGACTTGTTTGTGGTATTGAGTAATTTCCTTCATGGATAAAAGATTCTTTCATAATCTTGGAACAAAAAGTAAGTCACGAAGTGTATTTGTTTCACCTTTAGAATTTGCAATTTGAATTTTCCCTTTGTCTTGGATTTCTGCAGTTAAATTGCTGTGAAGGTATACTTGGCCTTGATAGTCCTCTTGATGTTGGAACACTCGTGCTCTTTGCACATATATGGTGTAGCACCACTCTCAAAGATTCACTTATTTGAAGACTTCGAAGCTAGTATCTACAAATGCACTATCTTTGTTAGAGAAATAGTTTTTCATTGGAATAGTGTTTCTATAGGAAGACGTTTTGTGCTTGCTTGAGATGCATTCTTCATGTGTTGAAATTATTCTATCTTTTGGAATGGTGCATTCGTCTTCATAGCTGACTCCTTTGGTTTGTCGTTCTTCATCCTTGACTCGTGCAGGAGAAGTAACTGATGTACTTTCCATTTGAGAACTTTGTCGTGACTTTACACATTGGATGTACTTTGATCGCAAAGTGCCAATCTCCATGTGTGGTCTTTGAGTGATTATGCTTGTGAGAGGATCTTGGGGCTTTATGGTCAAGTTGTAAAGCTCGGTCTCAAATGCATAAACCTTTGATGGAGTCTTATCCTTTTATTGATCTGCCAATGTCTTCCAGCTTCATGAGAGGTTTTACTAAGAGGTGATATGACCCGTATGTCAAATACTACAAGGTAAGAATAGCTTATTACACTTTTATTTTTAACATTCCAAACATTCCATGCCTTGAGATCTTAAAACATATTATTTTCAGGCTCACTACCATCTACAACTTCATATAATAAATTTGTGTACAAGTAGGCTTCATTGCATCTTTCCATAAGTTATAATTTTCTGTTTGTCTTTAGGCATGAACATAGATGTAAATGATGGAAGGTAGAGGGTAGAAGAGGGTGAACTACTAGAAGAATAATGGTAGTCATTGTACACACCAAAAGCTGCAATAAAGACTTGAAGAAGATGCAGGAATTTGAAAAGACTTAAAACTTTGTGAGCACATACTATAATGTGGATACTTCATTTAGAAAGATGTTTGAAAAGACATTACACATGTTGAAGTAAGTGGTTAAGAAACATTAAACATTCTTTTTATGATGATTTAACTTATGTTTCATTGTTCACAATGAAACATAATCACATTAACTTATTTTTTATGATGATATAACTTATATTTTTTTTAGTTTGTACTTTCAGTGTTCTTATTATCACGTTCTGCTTTGTTCTCATCTCTGTGTTGTGTGTATTTATTTATTTTAATCAGAAATGCACAATGGTGTTAGATTTATTCACCTAGGTGAATATCATGCTTGTAGTTTGCCAGTGATGATCGGGTGAGGAGAGTCACTTGATTGCTGCATGGGCGGATGGTAATTGGCCCTCTGCTCAGAGATAATGCAAGACTAGGGGACTCCCTTATCAGTGTATCACCACTTCCATGGAAGCCTGCCCTTCTTTCTTTAAGATGCACATCATCTTGTTCAACATCAAACTTCGAGTGCTTAGACACTTCTGCAGATCTTTCTACATACACATCTTTTGTGCAAAAAATTGGGCATGCCAAAGATTTGCATTGTGGGCATTTCCTTCATACCTTCATAGTGATGGACACCCCGTTTCACAGCAACAACTATCTTCTCAGCCTATTTGTTCAAATGTATGGGCAGTGTAGAGGCCTTGAAGATGCACATTCAGTGTTTGCACAGATACAAGAGAAGAATGTTTACACATGGAATATCATACTCGGTATAAATGCAAAGCTTGGAATGTGGTGGAAAATGAGGGAAATTTATCATAGGATGCTTGTAGAGTGTTGTCTTCCAGACAAGTATACTATAGTCAGCAACCTTTCTGCTCATGTTGATTCAGAAAGACTAACAGAATGCAAGGCAATGCATGCTGGATTTGCAAATACACATCTTGAGGAGGATATGGTTGTTGGTACTGCTCTTATGAATTTATATGGACACACTGGTGATACAAATCTAGCAACAATTTTGTTTGTGAAACTGCATAATCATGACCTAATAACGTGCAATTCTCTGATTGCCGTATATGCACAACAAGGGAAAGAAAATGAAGCTTTTCAGCTTTTTGAGCATATACTACAGCAAGGATTTTTACCAAATAGAGTTACCTTTCTTGCTGTTGTGGATGCATGTAATACTTCTGCTGCCCTCTTCATTGGCAAAAAATTTCATGCATATGTTAGCTGCACTGAGTTGGACCTGGATCCGTTTGTACTTACCATTTTCATAAGTATGTATGGCAAGTGTGATGACCTGGGAATGGCAGTTTCTTTGTTTGATAAGCTGAGTGACAGACATGTTGTTTCCTGGAATTCCATTATCTCAGTCAAGGCCCATAAAGGTCATAAAGATGATGTATTCCGACTTTTCTTTCAAATGCAACAGGAAGGTTCATTGCCTGACAAGGTTACATTTCGAACCATTCTTTGTTCTTTCTCAGGTTATTCAGATCTCGGCAGAGGGAAACTTATTCATATTTATGTCATGTCCCAGAAGTTTGATTCTGATATGATTATAGGAACTGCACTTTTCGGTATGTATGGAAGGTGTAGTGATCTTGAGAGTGCTCGCAGGATGTTTGATGGTATGATTAACAAGGATGTGGTTGCATGGAATGCCATGATTGCCTTATACGGTGGGGATGAGCATGGTGGAAATTCTGTTCTTGAACTCATTGATCAAATGCAAGCAGCTGGAGTCTCTGCAGACAAGGTTACCCTCACAAGTGGCTTGTCTGCTTGTGCAGGTGTTAGTATTGAGGCTGCTCAGAGATTATTTGAGAAGGTCAAGGAACGGAATGTAGCTGTTTGGAATGCAATGCTAGGAGCATGTGAAAACCAGGGTTATGGCAAGCTTGCATGTGATCTATTTGTGCAAATGCTAGAAGAAACCGCACCAGATAAAGTGACCTGTTTGGTGATGCTATCTCTTTATGCTGGTATGGGTTCTACAGCACTTGGCATGTGTGTGCATATTCTTGCACTTTATTTTCATTATGATTCGGATGGACCCCTTATCTCTGGATTGATTAGCATGTACAGTAAATGTTGCTGTCTGGATGAGGCCGGCTGGATATTTGGGAGGGCATTGGTCAAAGATGCTGTAATCTTCAATAGCTTCATTACAGCATGTGTGGACCATGATCGTAGTGAGGAGTTGTTTCAAGTTAGGGCTCAGATGTTGCAGGAAGCAATGATTCCTGACGAAATCACTTTCATTAGTACACTTGATATGTGTGCAGTCCAAGGAACTCTTGCAGAGGCCAAATCTGTGCATGCGTGTATTGTGAAAAGTAGTTACTTATCAGATGTAAGTATCGCAACATCGCTTTTTAGCATGTACTATAAGTGTAATAATCTAGAGGAAGCACTTTCTGTTTTTAGTAGCATAATACACCATGACATTATCTCATGGACAGCCATTATCTCAGCAACTGCAGAACAGAAACAAAGTAAAGTTGTCCTTCAGCTCTTTCATCAAATGCGCAATGAAGGAATGCATGCTGATAATGGTGTGTATGTGAATGTTCTTACTGCATGTGCAGATGAGGCAGCTTTGGCAGAGGGCAAGTCACTTCATTCTCAAATTACTCATGATAATTTACCAGATGATGTTGCTTTAGGAAATGCATTAATCAATATGTATACTAAGTGTGGATGCATAAAGAATGCGAAGATAGAATTCAAGAAAATGATAGAGCGAGACATTGTTTCATTCAATATTATGATTGCAGGGCTAGCACAACACGGGCATGGTATTGAAGCACTTTTGCTATCTGCTCAAATGCAACAAGATGGAGTGATTCCAAATGATTACACACTCAGTAGTATACTTTGTGCATGTAGCCATGGAGGCCTTACAGAAGAGGGCTGCGCTTGCTTAGGGATTTTCTTTGATTTCTATAGTTGCATACCGAGCATAGAGAATTTTGATTGTATTGTTGATCTGTTCGGAAGAAGTGGACAGCTAGAGCAGGCAAAGCATTTGTTGGATAGTGTGCCTCTACAACCTACGTGTGTGTCATACATGACACTGCTTGGTGCAGCAAGGATCCAGATGGACATTTGTAAGGGTGCAGACGTTTCACAATACCTAATTGAGTTGGATTCTGAGGATGCAGCATATTATGTTGCGGTCGCTAATCTTTATAGTCTGGTGGGAAAAATTGTCTAATTTCAGGTTTAAAGAAGCAGCTACTTGTTTTATGTGACACCTGGACCCTGTCACCATATAAATGTTGTACTTCAAGAGTATGAGAGTCCAGAGTTTCGTGATGAAGAGAACAATGGAGATACTTATGCATTACTTCTTTTTCTTCAAAAAATCTTGAAGTATTTAAACAGCGGGCCATCCAAATTGGCAATGTTGCAATCATAGTGTAAATCATTTCTCACCTTTGCATCCATTTTTATGAGTTGGAATTAACTGACCTTGTGGTGAATTCGTACCCGTATGGTATATTTTTCATTATATAAAAATGGTTATTGAGATAGCTTTTTATACTTCAAAATTGTGTTCCATTTCTGTATGTAAAAAGGGATATTCATGGAAAACATATTGTATGCGTTATATATCTATTGTATAGTGAGAGTCTAAACAATATAAAAATTGTACTCTCTGAGTCTCTGACTATATATCTAATGTGCTGTCCTTTATGTATTATGTATTAATGTAGTAGATGAAGGACATTGTAAATAATGTACTATGTCGTATTGTATGTAGTAATGTAAGTAGGTAATGTATATATAGATAATACATACATCATTACATAATACATACATTATTATCTCTTGTATTGTATTGTATTGTGTGGTAGAGTACATTATAATGTCCTCTAAAGTGGAGTACAATACAATACATTACATAATATATGTTTTTTGCGTACTGCACTAAACGTGCATTACTTATTTCTAGTCTCTTCCCCACCTCTAGTTCTAGGTCACATATGGTATTTTAATCATACTTTTTTTGTATTTTCGTACTCGTATGTGTTTCCCATATAAAAAACTATGGTTGCAATTATATCCAGGAATTTACTATTGAGATGAGGCTATCAAGGAGTGTGATATGGGGATTCAGAAAATCATTGTGATCTTACATTGCCGAGACAAACCACATTCTTGTTTCACTGGGAACATTTCTGAATTTTCTGATGGTATGTGCTGGGCTGTTGGTTCCATGTGTTTAACCTCTATGATTCAAACATGTGCTGAGATGTAAATTTTGTGTGAGAAACATTTCTCTAACCTGGAAGTTGACGTCAATAACATGGATGGTGGGAAAAATGTTTGTTTTAATTTATGAAGAGACGCTCCTTCTAAGAGTTTTTGAGCCTCATGATCTCGCTATTCATGAAGTATAATGTCCTTTCGTCATGCTTCTCTATTCATGATTACTTTTGTGTTCTAGCCAAAGTAACTAGAAGAGGTGGGCAGCCGAACTTCCAAAAGAAAAAAGTTCAAGTGTCATAATTTAGGGTAGCAGCCTTCATTAATATGTATGAGATAAGGGCAAGCATGTCAAGGTCCTTAGCTCAAGGAGAACTAGTGCCAAGATAATGGTTGGCAGGATTTAGGTTTTGGGTGTTGGTATGTAGACAGTCCTATAACTCACTTAGATTTATCATTTAACAGCCAAGAGATACATAAGGATGTGAGGAAAAAAGCACACACATTCTTCCATTTGCCTTTACATTTGGTTTTATATGTGGATATGTTTATTGTTTTAAAAAGGGAAAAGTATATTTGATGCATCAAGGGCCAACTGGAATCAGCATGGTTCATGAAGGATTTAGGAACAGCTGAAATCAGCTGAAATCAGCACTTTCTTTGAAAGATTTAGGACCATTCGAGATTTTTCATCACTCTTGGAAGTGATACAAATTCACTTTATAAAGTTCCCTAAGAGTTCATGCTCATGGGGGGTGTGTGTGTGTGTGTGTGTTATAGTGTGAGCATGCATTTGTTCTTAGTTCTATACCACTATCGAGCACTACTGATGTAGTTGGTAAGTACTATGTCATAGTATTTAGTTGATATTGTGCATAATGAGTTAATGTTTACATGGTTATGTAGTCTCAGGGCTGACCATTATGTATTTGAGACCTACGTGATGCCTGTTCAGCTAAGAATGCCATGTGTCATGCATGCACTAAGCATGTTAGTGTGTATCATTTCGTCAAAGAGATGATAGGATGGACTGATCGCATTTGTTAAGGTCAACATCATATATGATTCTACAAGTACTCTCAGTAAATGTCTCTCAAAGGCACATAACGGATATCATATTTAGCTAATGGGAGATAGTTGAAAGGATCCTCCTTAGTGGTTTGAGTGGGAAATTCTTGGGGGCAAGGTCCAAAGCATAGTTATTTTTGGACTCGTATGGAAAAAATGCCGTACATATGGAAACGTATGTGTATGGTTGAGCTATGTAATTTTTTGGTACATGTGATTTTTTCCTTATCTCATCATTTCCAACTGAGGACAAATCCATACCAATTTCATATTGTTTTGATGCAAATATTCTCTCAAATACTCTCTGTAGCCAACAAAATTTTGATCTTTAATATCATATTATTATATATACTGGATTTTCAGATTTTGCGTATTTTGTGTGCTAGATGTATGATATCACATATGATATTTTTGGAGAAATTCCATACTTTTTTCATACTTTCATATTGTATGTGTTTGCCGTATGGTTCATGTATAGAAAAACTAAGGTCCAAAGGGCTCTCCATATATACCATATTTGTAATTGTATGCCATTTTTCTTTGAAGCTCTACAAGAGCTTTGTAGACACATTTTTTCACTTTTTTGGCCTCCATTTGGCCCCATTAGGGGCATTATCTTGGTTACTTGGCCATTGTGAATTGGTCCAAGTGATCAAAGGTTATGTTCTAATAAAGATTATGTGCTCCAAGCTCAACAAAAGGGAGGTTTAACAAAACTTATGTGATTCGATTCGTCCTATGTAAAATTTCGGTGAGATCTCTTTCTCTCTCTCTCTCTCTATTTTTTTCCTTTTTTCAAGGCTTGTTCTATCCCTTTGCCATTGTATGCACAAAGGATATCAAATTGAAGCTCTTTGTGAACTTTTTTACTTCAAAGACAAAGATAATACAGCTTGACTAGAAAGGTGAGACCTATAGGCTATATGTTAGCTAAGGTAGACCACACCCGCTTTTTCTAGAGCAAACAACAACCACCACCACCATAACAACAACAACAACAAAAACAATGTCAACAACAACAATGACAATGAGGATGACGATGACAACTACAACAACAACAACAACAAAAACAACAAAAACGAGCAAGTACCTGGATCTAGCACCTCTAATTGGAAAGGAAGATATCCACTAGATTAGAGCATGAATTGTACATCTTGTGAGGATCATTGGAGATCCTTCTATGCATTTCATTTCTATAATTAGGTTTTATGAAGATATGACCTCTCTTTATATCTTCATGATGATTTTTATCACATGCGATATGGTTGAGCACATCTCCACCATACCACACGTCTATGTCATTTGTTTGATTATTTGTATCTCTTTAACATCTTTACCACAATTATATTTTGCTATAATTATCTTTGAAAGAGGCCGCAGAGAGCTACATGGTGGTGTGCTCGGTTGCTCCAAACACCAAGGGAGTGGACAACTTCGAGAGAGAAAGTAGAGAGAGAAACCTACACAGAAATTTGGAGAAGAAGATGGCAAAGCTGAAATTGAAGAAGTCCCAATCAAGTTATGAGAGATTTGAGACCAAGTCTTATTGATAAGTGACTTTTAGGTCATTTGGGCATGTTCACACATGGCCAATGATCAAAAGTCATAAAAATAATGGAGCCAAAGTTTGATGATGAGGGGAATGTTATTACTTCAGGTGACATTTTCCCATTCATGTTCTTCCTCGGAGGATGCACACTTTGTCTCTATAGATGACATCAATCTAGAATAGAGTGAGTCTAGAGTCTAGAGTGCTCAGTGTAGGCTGAGTCTGATTATTGATGCCATATGTATTATGCAAACATTGGGCCATTGATACTTTGTATATTTTTGATGATGTTTATGGATACATTGACATTGGGATTGACACTTGACTCATGTTGTGTGTCATTGTTTCTTATAATTTTCTCTTATCTTTTGATTTGCAAATGTATGATAATGGTTATTGGATCATGACATGTATGTCTTGGGGGCCTATGTTTCATATATGTATTTTGATTTTTTTCCATGACAAGCCTCACGCTTCTTATCCTCATATGCCATTCGGTACTTGCATCTTTTCCGCACCGAACTGAACGCACCTAACACACCGAACCACCTTCAGACACACACACATATGCATCCATGCATGCATGCAGGTACATGTATACATACACACATGCACATGAGTGATATGTTGAGGGACAAAGGCTGGACAATTATGCTTTATTTATAATTTGTTTTTCTTGTTTGTATTTGCAAAGTGTTCAGAGCTTTATGCAAAGTGCTGATTTCAAATGAACTTTTCCCAGTAACTGCTTACACAGTTGCAAGTCCCTTTGAACATGATTGTCGAAGAATTCCTAGAGAGATAGTTACGTCCAAGGAATGAAGTTTGAGATGTGGTTTGAATAATGGCTGGGGGGAGGAAAGAACTGGGTGTATTCTCTTTTTTCTGTGAATCTTTCTTCACTTCATATATGGATGATCATTGTGGTTTGCTTTTGGCTTCTTTTTATCCTTGTTTTGATCTGATTTGTATGCTTTTCATATGCATAGACCAACTTGAGCGTTATCCAAAGAATTTCGATTGTGGGATGCTGATTAAACAGAAGGGGAGAAAAGTTTTATTCCTTGTATTGTGTGATTTTGTACTGTTGTATGGTATGGGTGAAAAATAACCGTAAGGACCTTTATACCCTGTAGTCATCAGAATTATCTCTGCTCCAGAGGAATTACTAGCATCACTACCATCACCACGAACATAAAATCTACCAGCATCTATATTAGTGCTACTCCAGACATCGTTTTGATTACAAAATTTAATGCCACTCTTGCTACTTTTAGTGTAATTTTTACATATGTTTATTCAGAATCCTAAATCAACTTCATTCCTGCATCGGATGTAGTTGCTGATGTAGTTCTTTGTCTAGTGAAGCCAATATCATAATAACAATTCAATGTTACTCCTGCTGCTTGTACTGTAAGTTTTTGCACATGTTTATTATATGATTCTAGATTAACTGTGTTCTTGCGTTTCATGTAGGTGCTGACTTGGTGATTCCAACCTGTAGAAACTTGGAAGAAGCTTTTGAGGTGAAATCTCCTCATTTGGATTCTGATTCTTATTTTGTTTTCATGGTCGTAGGAATTTGGGGGATGCAGATTTTGCAAACTAAAAGACAGACAAAACATAAGGAACTTTATACTGGAATAAGCACATGAAATCCAATCCATTATTGCATGCTCCATCTCAAGCCTCTCTTGTCTACTTGCACTCCATGCCGGTAAAGGAAATAAATTTTTCCCATCTTTATATGCCTTCTCTAAGTGATGTAGTTTTATAGGAGATCATATGTCCCCAGATAACAGGTGCATTTGCTCGCCAATATGACCTCAATTTCAAGCTTGCTTAGAAACAATGGAGGGGCCTTAGTAGGTTCATTTTCATCAATGAATCATTTCTGTCCCTGCAATGAACAACTTATAAGATATGAAACAAGCATTTTTATCAGTAAGCTTAGTGATTGCAGAAGAATCAGCTTCGAGAACTTTTTTATATGGAGCAATAAATCTTAACCGTTTTCCTTTTCCTTTGCTTTATACTTCTCAGCTTCTGTGTATTCAAAGAGAACAAGGATAGGTAACTTGTCATATGTTTGACATTAGTATCCCATGAGCATTCTAGTGGAATAAGGTATTTTGCTGAAGAAGTCAAATTAAATGTGGGAAGTTTGAAGATGGATAAAGTGGAATTCTAGAGAAAATAGAAACAACATATTGTGGTAGGGATTCCATTGCAGCAATATGATGAGAGGGCATCAGCTGGAGCCTGGAGGAAGAGACAATCACAAATCAACAGCAATAGGAGAGGAAGTGGTGGTGCTGGTTCTTAGATTGCTTTGCAATACATACATACATATTATACATATGGATGTGTGTATTTTTGTGTGTGAAATGCTTTTTGAATCTCATGGAAATCCTCAATAAATTGTACAAATGCACTCAGACACATATAGATAAATTGATAAATCTATCTTTATCTTTGCCTTTGCCTTTGTCTTTGGCTTTGGGTGTGCTTATGTTGGCTTTTGCATGGGATGAATGGCTGTGATGAATGCGGTAAGGTTGGATGGACTGGATCAAAAAGATTGGACAAGATATGGTGAATGGATTGGATAAAATGGTGGAACAGAATAGGGATGCACATATGGGATGGATTGAGGATATATGGATCAATGATATTGAATGGATTGATTGATTGGTGGGATGGAAAAGACCAATAGATGAATACGATCCATGTGATAAAGCTACTCTCCTTTCCCCGAGAAAGTTACTCATGGGGATAGTTTTTTCCCCCACTAGTGCTTTATTTAGGCTTTAATTTGCTGATGTGGAGTCACTGAGGCAGCCAAAATAGGTGTCTATATTTACAACCATCGGATCTTTAGCTTTTCTATCTTTAAATCCTAGCCCTTGATTTATTTTTAATCTTGTTGACTATTTTAGGAATTTTGAACAGAATTAGGGTTTGACATTGGACCTCAAAACTGATGTGTAATAGTGGAGCGCTATACATGGTTGGATAGCTCTCATGGAGCACATAACAAAAAATTTTGATCATATATCTTGACCGTTTCCCAAAAATTGACACCATTTTTGATCATTTATAGACCTGCAGGTAGGGTTTTTCATAGTGAAAGGTTGACCTTTTTGTTGATTTCCTAACCATTCCCCTCCGAACTTGACACTAGAGGAGCATGGAAGGTAGGTGTATTTGTGGTAGAAGATTTTGGTACCTCTACAATTCTTACAAATCATATGAAGAAGGGAGACCCCATGGCTCCATCTTTGAAGAGGAAAAACTGAATGCTTAATCTCCCAAGGCACCTTCTACTCAAGGGGGTTTTTCTTATTGAAGTATACTGTGTTCCCTCTCAGGCACACACCAAAAAACAGCAGTTGGCTGGTTGTGCACCTTATTGAAGATTTAGAACATCACTGATTCTAGGACTCCTTCAAAAAACATCATATTGGATGCTACCAGCTTATTTCTAGAAACCATTCTAACAAGAACAAACAATAACTTGAAATAAAAGCAACATTACATAGACAAGAATAGGATACTTCTTCCAATACAAGATAATTTGATGGCTAATTAAATTGACAAGACACAATTGCAAAACATAAAGAGATGGACAATTGCGCGGGAGAGTCCCAACTCACTACTCCACAAAAAAAGGAAGACATCTTTTCAGCCTAGGAACTTGAGAACTTGTAAGGAAGGTAGTGGGAGCTACCCTTGCTCAACTCCACCAGTTGTAGTGAAGTGCCCGACCCACTCCGTTACACATCTCCCGATTCCATGCTTCAATCTGCCATCCACCCCTTGGAGAAGCTAGAAGGGACTCCCACCTCCACACACTATGATGAAGAGGTCTGTCTCTTGTTTGTCTTGCGTCTCTCTGTTTGTCTATATCTCCTCCTTGATGGAGAGGTCTTCTTATATAGTTTTTCTATGGTCTTGTAGGAGCTCGCTGGTAGGAGAAGGGACAAACTCAGTTTCTTTCTTGTGCAGGATTACTGACAATTATGGCAAGTTCACTCTCTGGTCCACTTAGGCGTTTTTTTGTGCCGTTACTATCTTCCAAATTTCGGTATTCGGCAAAGAAGAGGTCTTTCTCGTGCCTTTATCATGGCTGGCCCCTCCTTCCAATTGGCACCATCCATGCACTCCATCAGCAATCTGCGTGCAAGTGACTGGGAAATTTAGTCCATCAGCAATTGGCTACCTGCACTGGGAAAAGTAATTGATCGACGTCTAAAAAAATTGATCGATGTCATTGAGAAAATTGGCCATTTGTCTGTGTTGAAGGAATTGGCCTACTTTTGCTGAGCACACAGAGAGAGAGAGAGAGAGAGAGAGAGAGAGAGAGAGAGAGAGAGAGAGAGAGAGAGAGAGAGAGAGAGAGAGAGAGAGAGAGAGAGAGAGAGAGAGAGAGAGAGAGAGAGAGAGAGAGAGAGAGAGAGAGAGAGAGAGAGAGAGAGAGAGAGATGATGATGATGATGATGGCAGAGCATGATGAAGGCAATGACAAGCGGGTGAAAGAAATGCCCTTGCAAAGTTGGTCCAGCTTGTTGTACAGTAGCCTCTTGGACTACATACCACAATGTCATCGAGCTAATGTGTCTACAGCCCTGTTAATTGACTTAAAGAAAGCTTTAGAACCCATCTTTTGTAGTTGTGGAGCTAGGTGTGGCTTCCAAATCCAACTGCCTTATTTCTAGCTTGTTGTGCTGCACTATGATTAGAATACTGCCATCTCCACACTTGAGAGAGAAGGGTCCCACTGTGTGTGTCATATGAAGAAGGGAGACCTCAGGGCTCCATCATTGAAGAGGAGAACCGGAATGCTTAATCTCTAAGGGCACCTTCTACTCAAGGGGGTTCTCCTTAGGGAAGTATACCCTGTGCTCTCTCAGGCATACACCAAAAAAACAGGAGTTGGCTAGTTGTGCACCTTATTGGAAATTTAGAACATCGATGATTCTAGACCTGCTTCAAAAAACATCACATGAGATGCTACTTGCTTATTTGTAGAAACCATTATAAGAACAAACAATGACTTGAAATAAAAGCAACATTTCATTGACAAGAATAGGACACTTCTTCCAATACAAGATAATTTTATGACTAATTACATGGACAACACATAATAGCATAACATAAAGAGATGGACAATTGAGGGGGAGAGTCCCAACTCACTGCTCCACAAAAAAAGTAAGGTAGGCAGTTGCAGCTACCTTTGCTCAACTCCACTAATTGTAGTCAAGGGCCGGACCCACTCCTTCACACAGCCCCCAATTCCATGCTTCAATCTGCCATCCACCCCTTGGAGAAGCTAGAAGGCTCCACACACTATGTTGGAGAGGTCTACCTCTTGTCTTTCTTGTGTCTCTCTGTTGTCTATATCTCGTGTCTTTCTATATCTCCTCCCTTGATGGAGAGGTTTTCTTTTATAGTTTCTTTGGGGATTTGTAGGAGCTGGCTGGTAGCAAAAGGGAGAATCAATTTCTTTCCAGTGCAGGATTACTGGCGATTCTAGCAAAAGTTCACTCTCTGTTCCACTTAGTTGTTTCTTTCGTTGTCACTATCTTCCAAATTTTTGTATTTGGCGAAGAAGAGGTCTTTCTCATGCCTTTATGATGGCTGACCCCTCCTTTTAATCGAGAAATTTAGTACGTGGCTGGGAAATTTAGTCGCGGCGGCATCCATGCAATCCCATCAGCCATCGGAGTGCAAGTGACTGTACTTACACTGGGAAATTTAGTGGCTTTTTCACAAGTGAAACTGGTGGACTAAATTTAAGTTATCAAAACTAGACCACTTTTTCAAAAAGTAGGAAATCTTGTAAAAATAGGCAACTTTTGAAACTGTTCGACTGAATTTGTCAAAATAGGCAACTTTTATTGAATAGGCAACTTAGGGACCTGGTCAACTTAGGAAGTGGGTCATCTGGAAAAATCCTTGGGAAATAGGGTGATTTGGAAAATGGGCAACTGGAAAGAATAGACCACTTGGGAAATGAGTTGTTGATTCCTCCTTTTTGACCACTAAATTCTCTTGATTTTCTTCATTTGAATCCTCTTTGCTTCTGCATAAAATCAAAATAACGTCTTGTCTTGGATCTCATAAGAGTTAAAAAATAAAAATACATCATTCTAGGGACTTATGAGAGTACCCCTCTATAGGTTGCTTGCCACTTAGACATTCCCCGTCCTCGGGAAGAAATAGAATTTGTTCTTTCTTTGTTCCTTTTTTCCTTATTGGACTCCTCATAAGTGGCATCCCTAGAGAGAAATAGAATTTGTTCTTTCTTTGTTACTTTTTTCCTTATTGAACTCCTCATGAGTGGTTGATGCCACTAAATATCCATTGAATGATTTTAACCTTGAATGACTTCAGCTATTTAGGCTTCTTGCTTTTTGTCACCATAAGCTTCCCATAGATTAAGTGCACTTTCTGTGATAAAGAGATTCACTCACCCTTCAAGTGTTTTGCTCTAGGCTCCATACTCATTTGCCCGTTTGTCACCTTGGATCAATCAGTCGATTGCCATGATAGTTTTTGTTGGATTGGTTGGCAGTGGGAGGTTGAGTGGATGGATGGACAGCCTTGATCATTTGTTGGTTGCTTTTGAGTATGGATATGATCTCGCGTGCAACTCATTTGCTCTGTCTATTGCTCAATTACCACTCTTTTTCTCCAAAAAAACAGCAGTAGAAGTCGACTTGTTAGCATAAGTGAGGGTGAAAATCGAACAATAGAAGTTGACCTATATTGCACTTGCACTGAGTCTTGATCTCCCAAAATTGGTCGACTTTACATCAAAATTAAATTGACTCTCCCGATTTGGTCGACTTGTCACTATAGAACTTCAAAAGTCGACTTTTAAAGTTGTTCGGCTACTGAATAAGTGGCATAATCTGGCTGGACTTCTCTCTAAAATTTGATCGACGTCATTGAGAAAATTGGTCAACTGTCTGTGCTGAAGGAATTGGTTGACTTCTCCTGAGCAGATGGTGCCACACGAGCGCGCGCGCGAGCGCGAGAGAGAGAGAGAGAGAGAGAGAGAGAGAGAGAGAGAGAGAGAGAGAGAGAGAGAGAGAGAGAGAGAGAGAGAGAGAGAGAGAGAGAGAGAGAGAGAGAGAGAGAGAGAGAGAGAGAGAGAGAGAGAGAGAGAGAGAGAGAGAGAGAGAGAGAGAGAGAGAGAGAGAGAGAGAGAGAGAGAAATGAAATGATATATTTACGTCTTCAGAAGGCCAAAATGACCTATGAGACCAAAAGTTACAAAACTGGTGAATCTGATACAAAATCTGAGTACCAAAGGAAGTGGTAGAGAGAGAGAGAGAGAGAGAGAGAGAGAGAGAGAGAGAGAGAGAGAGAGAGAGAGAGAGAGAGAGAGAGAGAGAGAGAGAGAGAGAGAGAGAGAGAGAGAGAGAGAGAGAGAGGAGGGAGGGAGGGAGGGAGGGAGGGAGGGAGGGAGGGAGGGAGGGAGGGGGGGGGGGGGGGGGGAAGGGAGGGAGGGAGGGAGGGAGGGAGGGAGGGGGGGGCGAGAGAGAGAGAGAGAGAGAGAGAGAGAGAGAGAGAGAGAGAGAGAGAGAGAGAGAGAGAGAGAGAGAGAGAGAGAGAGAGAGAGAGAGAGAGAGAGAGAGAGAGAGAGAGAGAGAGAGAGAGAGAGAGAGAGAGAGAGAGAGAGAGAGAGAGAGAGAGAGAGAGAGAGAGAGAGAGAGAGAGAGAGAGAGAGAGAGAGAGAGAGAGAGATGCATCTGCAGGGTTGGTTTAGCTTGTTGGACAATAGCCTCTTGGACTACACACCACAGTGTCATCCAGCTAATGTGACTACAGCCCTGTTAATTGACTTAAAGAAAGCTTTAGAACGCATCTTTTGTAGTTGTGGAGCTAGGTGCGGTTTCCGAATCCAACTGCATTATTTCTAGCTTGCTGTGCTGCACCGTAATTAGAATAGTGCAGAATAGGAACATACTGCCATCTCCACACTTGAGAGGGAAGGGTCCCACCGTGCATGCCATCTGAAGAAGGGAGACCCCATGGCTCCATCTTTGAAGAGGAAAAACTGAACGCTTAATCTCCTAGGGAGCCTTCTACTCAACTTTCAGGGGGGTTCTCCTTAGGGAAGTATACCCTGTGCTCTCAAGCACAAAAAAAACAGCAGTTCTCTGGTTGTGCACCTTCTTGAAGATTTAGAACATCACTGATTCTAGGACTCCTTCGAAAAACATCACATGAGATGCTACCAGCTTATTTGTAGAAAATATTCTAACAAGAAGAAACAATGACTTGAAATAAAAGCAACATTACATAGACAAGACACATTAATAACAGGACGCTTCTTCCAATACAAGAAAATCTGATGACTAATAACATGGACAAGACACAATAGCAGAACATAAAAGAGATGAACAATTGAGGGGGAGAGTCCCAACTCACTGCTCCACAAAAAAGGGAAGACATCTTTTCAACCTAGGAACTTGAGAACTTGTAAGGCAGGCAGTGGCAGCTACCCTTGCTCAACTCTACCAGTTGTAGTCAAGTGCCCGACCCACTCGTTCACACAACTCCCAA